>JBAIAC010000239.1:0-600000 GCA_037349315.1 Chelydra serpentina | reverse complement strand
TAAATGGTTGTGGTCGCGGGACCATACAGGAGAAGCTCCTTGCCTTCTAGCTGCAGATCGTACAATATGCTCGACATTACAGTGCTCCTGGCCGGCGGCCTTTGGTGTGGCTGGCCGGGGGCGCTTTTTTACGTTTTCTTTAAGGGAGATTCAGCACTGCCTGGAACACGGGCAGAGGGATAGCTCAGCGGTATGAGCGTTGACCCGCTAAACCCGGGGTTGCGAGTTCAATCCTTGAGGGGGTCAGTAGAGCTTATTGTACCATCTGCAGCTGGAAGGAAAGGAGCCTAACCCCTGCTCACGGCATATTGTACTATCTGCAGCTAGAAGGAAATGAGCCTAACCCTTGCTCCCCCCTCCCTCCGTGAAAGCACCTGAGGGGGGAGCGAAAAATCCTTTCGCGCCTTTTTTCGTGCGGGCGCCATATTGCTGCCACCATTGTTATCCACCCGCCGCTTCTGCTCCCACTCTGCTGTCCTGCAAACAGCGTACCGGGGGAAGCATGGAGCACGATCAGATCACCGCAACTGTTATGGCCGTTATGAACACCACGCGCATTGTCCAGGAGTATATGGAGACCGAGAACCGGGAGCTGCTAGAGCAACAGGAGGCGAGGACGAGACAGCATCAGCCTGAGGAGAGTGATGAGGACATCGAGACAGACCTCAAAAGGCCCCCCCGCAAGGTGGACATCATGGTGGTAATGGGGCTCGTTGATACAGTGGAACGCCGATTCTGGGCCCGGGAAACAAGCACAGACTGGTGGGACCACATAGTGCTGCAGGTCTGGGATGATTCCCAGTGGCTGCGAAACTTTCGCATGCGTAAGGGCACTTTCATGGAACTTTGTGAGTTGCTTTCCCCTGCCCTGAAGCGCCAGAACACCAAGATGAGAGCAGCCCTCACAGTAGAGAAGCGACTGGCGATAGCCCTGTGGAAGCTTGCAACGCCAGACAGCTACCGGTCAGTCGCGAATCAATTCGGAGTGGGAAAATCTACAGTGGGGGCTGTTGTCATGCAAGTAGCCAGGGCGATCACCAAGCTGCTTGTACCAAGGGTTGTGAGTCTGGGAAATGTGCAGCTCATACTGGATGGCTTTGCAGCAATGGGCTTCCCGAACTGTGGAGGGGCGATAGACGGAACCCATATCCCTATCTTGGCACCGGACCACCAAGCCAGCGAGTACATAAACCGAAAGGGTTACTTTTCAATAGTGCTGCAAGCACTGGTGGATCACAAGGGGCGTTTCACCAACATCAACGTGGGATGGCCGGGAAAGGTACATGACGCTCGCATCTTCAGGAACTCTGGTCTGTTTCAGCTGCTGCAAAAAGGGACTTTCTTCCCAGACCAGAAAATAACCGTTGGGGATGTTGAGATGCCCATAGTTATCCTTGGGGACCCAGCCTACCCCTTAATGCCATGGCTCATGAAGCCATACACAGGTAGCCTGGACAGTAGTCAGGACCATTTCAACTATAGGCTGAGCAAGTGCAGAATGGTGGTGGAGTGTGCATTTGGCCGTTTAAAAGCTCGCTGGAGAAGTTTATTAACTAGGTTAGATCTCAGCGAAAACAATATTCCCATTATTATTACTGCTTGCTGTGCGCTCCACAATATCTGTGAGAGTAAGGGGGAGACGTTTATGACAGGGTGGGAGGTGGAGGCAAATCGCCTGGCCGCTGGTTATGCGCAGCCAGACACCAGGGCTATTACAAGAGTACAGCAGGGTGCGTTGCGCATCAGGGAAGCTTTGAAAACAAGTTTCATGAATGGCCAGGATGCTGTGTGAAAGTTCTGTTTTTCCCCAGTAATGAAAAGCCCCGCCCCTTCATTCGCTCTACTTCCCTTTACCCAAACCGCCCTGCCCTCCCCCCCTCGATCACCGCTTGCAGAGGAAATAAAGTAATTCTTGTTTAAAAATCATGCATTCTTTATTAATTTGTAAAACACAGAGGGGGGACTATGGTGGTAACTGACACAGTCTCCCGGGATAGGTGGTGGAGGAAGGGAAGCACCAGGATGGGTGGTGGAGGAGGGGATGAGGGAAGGACAAGGACACACAGCACTTTAAAACTTATTGAATGCCAGCCCTTTCTTGCTTGGACTGTTCTCTTGGCTTGAGTGGCTGGGAGCACGGAGGCCACCCAAACGCGTTCTTGGGCGTCTTGGGGATGAGGTTATGGGACTCGGGAAGGAGGGCTGTTGGTTACACAGGGGCTGTAGCGGCGGTCTGGGCTCAGGCGGCCTTTCCTGAACCCTACGCCTGTCCTCAGCCAGAAGCCGGAGGATTTCCGTTTGATCCTCCAGTAGCCTCAGAATTGCATCCTGCCTTCTCTCTGCACGCTGACGCCACCTACTCTCTTCATCCCGCCGCTGTCTCTCTTCAGCCCGCCAGTCATTGTCCTCAGCACGCCACTTGTCCGCGCGATCAAATTCTGCCTTCCTGGACTCAGACTGTGTCTGCCTCCACGCATTCTGCTGGGCAGCCTCAGAGTGGGAGGATTCCATGAGTTCTGAGAACATATCGTCTCGACTCCTTTTCTTTTTACTTCTTATCTTCGCTAGCCTCTGGGATGGTGATGAAAGGGGTGGCGTTGAAACATTTGTAGCTGTGGGAGGAAGCAAACGGGAGACAAATGTAAAAGACACATTTTGTTTGAACAAAACATTACATATCACATGTGCATTTTGTCCAAGGTTGCACTGGGCCTCTTATATTGAGGGTCTGCCGGTTTGCTGTGAGAGATCACACAAGCAGGTCCGGCGGGCAACAGAATTCGGCTTGCAGACAGCCATGGTAAGACACTCTATAGGCTTCTTTAAGCTTCACAACAGGCGGGAATGTTTTCAAACAGCAACCCCCTCATTTCCCATAACAAACATCCCGTGGGCTGGCAATTTAAAACAAACAGGTTAGCAATTGAAAAGTTAGGTGGGGCGGCGGTTTTCGGGTTAACATGCAGGGAGAACCTAATCAACCCCCCCCACACACACACACACACACAACAAAGCAAAATGTTCGCTATGCCCCCTCCCCCCACCGCGTGGGTCCCAGCGGGGAAGATTTCCGTTCAGCCACAGGTAAACAGCCCAGCATGGACGGAGCCCTTCTGGATTCCCACCGTACTAAAATTCCCCTATTTCAACCAGGTTCCCATGAATGATATCACTCTTCTGAGGATAACACACACAGATAAAGAAAGGATGTTGCTTGAATGCCAGCAAAAACCGGGACCGTACGCCGCCATGCTTTGCAAAGCACTGATTCCAGACTACGTGCTGCTTGCCTGGCGTGGTAGAGTGTGTTACCACGGAGCACAGGATAAGGCTGCCCTCCCCAGAAACCTCATGCACAGGCTTTGGGAGCACATCCAGGAGATCTTCCTGGAGATGTCCCCGGAGGATTTCTGCTCCATCCCCGAGCATGTTAACAGACTTTTCGAGTAGCTGTGGCTGTACTGACCACGAATTAATCATTAAACACGCTTGCTTATAAAACATTTATTAATTAAACAGAGGTACACTCACCAGAGGTCCCTTCTCCTGCATCGAGCACGCCTTGGGAGGGTTCGAACTGTACTGGCTCCAGGGTGACAAAGAGTTCCTGGCTGTCGGGGAAAAGGGCTTCTCCGCTTCCTTGCTGGGTCTGTGTGCTGTTTTCAGCATCATTATCATCATCAGGGTCCTCTGTGGGTTCTGATGATCCACATACGGAGTCAAACCACATGGGAGGGTCTGTGCTGGCTGCACCTCCTAGAATGGCATGCAGCTCATCATAGAAGCGGCATGTCTGGGGCTCTGACCCAGAGCGGTTGTTTGCATCTCTGGTTTTTTGGTAGGCTTGCCTGAGCTCCTTAATTTTCACGCGGCACTGTTGCGCGTCCCTGTTGTAGCCTCTGTCCTGCATGCCCTTGGAGACTTTGGCGTATGTCTTGGCGTTTCTTCTTTTGGACCCTAGCTCTGCTAGCACGGTTTCGTCTCCCCAAACAGCGATCAGATCGAGTACCTCACGCTCGGTCCATGCTGGAGCTCGTCTTCGGTTCTGGGACTCCATCATGGTCACCTCTGCTGATGAGATCTGCACTCACCTGCAGCTCACCACGCTGGCCAAACAGGAAATGAAATTCAAAAGTTCGCGGGGCTTTTCCTGTCTACCTGGGAGGAGCATTCGAGCTCAGATCGCTGTCTAGAGCGGTCAGCTGTTGCACCGTGGGATAGATTTAGGAGGCCGATACTGTCGAATTGCGTCCTCACTAGCCTACATCGATTCGGCAATATCGCTTTAAGCGCTAATTCTCTCATTGGGGGTGGAGTGGCGAGATCGATTTTAAGAGCCCTAGAAGTCGATGGTAAGGGCTTCGTCGTGAGGACGGGTGCACGGATCAATCGAAATAACGCTAATAAATTCGACCTAAACTCGTAGTGTAGACCAGGGCTGAGTTGGGTCTTGCCAGAACCAGCATCGTTACAGCCTGGCTCTAGCCCAGATGAAAGGAGACAGGATTATCCAGAGGCCTTGAGGCAGCTGCTGGGTCAGATCCTTGGCCTAGGCTAGAGCAGCACAAGGGGAGCTTGAAGCAGCCGAAAGAGGCAGCTGGGCCATAAAGGGAATCCCCAGCTGCCCCTTGGGACGGGGGGATGCTGGAGGCCAGGGGGCAGGAGGGGTCCCTAAGGGCTCATTCCAGCTGGCTTACACTGGAGCCGTGCGAGGGCTGCACGAACTTGTGCTGGGGGACCTGGTGCAGCCCCAGGATCGGGGGAGCCGGGAAGGTGGCTGGCTCAGAGGGGCCCTGGGGCGCTGTGCAATGAACGCGAGGAAAGTGACAAGCCAGCTCCTCTGGGGGCTGTGGGGAGAAGAGCCCCGCGTTGCTGCCAGCTCCCGGAGCGCCCCTTCCCACTCAGGATAAGGAAACCGCCTGGCTGCGGGTTACTCACCAGCAGCTGAGCCAGCAGCTCCTGGGGCAGAGGGGCCCTGGGGCTTGACCGACACCCTGTGAACAGAAAGGGGGGACGTCCCATCAGGCTCTGGAGGGATCGTTTGCATTCGTCTCTGGGCCCTACCTGTGCCCTTGACGGCTGGCTGTGTCCGTGAAGGGAGCCGGAACCAGAGCCCAGAGCTGATCCCCACCCCCAGCTAGGGGCAGAAGCCTCTCCCTACAGAAGGACTAAGAGCGGGTGGGTAAAATACTGGGACTCACCTCTGTTCCCCTGGCCACTCCCCCTGGCCACGGGCAACCTGCCTCCCTCCTGCATCATCCTCACTATGCTGATTGTGGTCCGCAGGAGCAGAGGCAGGGCTGGCCCATGGGCTGCTGGGCTGAGGGTCAGCAAAATTGAAGGCCATAAAGCCTGCAGAGCAGAGAAAAGCCAGTTGAGTACGGAAATATCCTCGTCCTGCCCCAGCTCTCTCTTTCCAGCACTAGCCAGGACCCTTGGCTTGGCCACCACTAGCCAGACCTCTCTACCCAGCCTGCACCACCCCCACCAACTCCCCCGTCACACCTGGCAGTGTCTGCCTCAGCACCAAATCAAGCGACAGATTGTCTATGAGTCTATGAGTCTATGAGACAGATGCCTGACCCCCCCACCCCCGGCCTTTTGTCGAGTGTTGCACCATTGGCAGCACAGTGTTTCCTAACTCCAGTCCCACTGCTAAAGGCTGTGCTCTCGCGGCGTGAACGCAACAAACCACACACGATGCCAGAGGGTTACACAACTCTTTGCTAGACAGCCTAGAATAGTGGCGATCGGGAACCCCCGGGGGCTTATCCCCACCTGCCGTATCTAAAGCACGTGCACTTGGCATGCTCAGTCTGAAAGCCAGGGGAGCTGGGTGCACAGTGCTGGGGTTTGCCTTATGAGAAATGTGGCTTCTCCTCTCAGCTCTGCCTGAAGTGACCTTGTGCACCGTCGCTGTTGATTTGTTCAGTGTGGGGAGGGGACTGGCTGATGCTTGACTGCTTAGGGTTGTGCTCTGAGGCCTGGGTCAGTAATCAGGTCTGGGCAGCGTGTGGAAACATAAGCTGTAGTCAGCAGAGATGAGACTTGGGCGTAGTGTCTCTCAGCTCAGTGGACTCATCCTTAGGCGAACAAGGTATTGTGGGTGAGAGGCAGGAAATCCTGGGCTAGGGTTGGCTTTTGCAAACCAAGAATGTGCTGGGCTGTAGAGACCCCGCCCTGTAACAGCCAGGAAAAAGTTAACAGAGGAACCAATGGAGAGGAACTGCGCTATGGAAGCTGCAGAACCAGCATGACTGACCACAGGGGATGCTAGAGCGGAAGAACCCCTGCGACACCGACCCCTGGCACACAGGGGCACTCAGCCGGGGAGTGTTCCCTGTTACAAAGAACCAGGTCTGGCTTGGATCCGGGGTCCATTTTACCCAGCCCCATGATGTTCTGGAGCGGGGAGGCTCAGATCAATAAGTCTGGTTGGAGCCTGTCTCATGGAAAAGCTCTGACCCAGAGAGGCCTGCGTCCGATGGAGAGGGGCAGGGGCACTTACATTGGTCATTCTGGGGGAGTCAGCCAGGGACTGCAGGGTGCTGGAGCAAAGCTGGCAGACCTCGAGCTCCATAGTGCGCCTCTCGTCTGCTTCCTCCTGATGGTGAGAAATAAGGGAGATGCCGGGAGATTTACATTCAGTGGAGACCTCCGTGGCACGGTAACTAGAGTGGGCACGGCAGGGGTGAAAATGGGGCTTGAAGGGAAAGGACTGTGCCACAACCAGCCCAGGGTCTGTGTGGAGCCAGCTCTAGGCTCTGCCCCTCTGCCTGGTGAAGACCAGATCCATCATGGAAGGGTGTGGCTCAGTCTCCTGTAGGGTGGAGGATCACAGTGGGGCGAGAGAAGGAGAAAGCCAGGGGTCCTGCCCCCCCAGCGCGAGGCACAGAGCCCAAATGGCAGCTGGGGGAGGGATCAGAGAGAATGGGCTGGGAGGAAAAAACACTGTCTTCTATTTGTCATCCTCTTTCAGGAGTAGGTGGAGGGTGCCATCCCCAGTTCCATCTGCTGCCCAAGCCCTATTTGCTGCCCATCGCCTGCCCCTCCCCAATCTGCACCTGCCCCTCCTTCCCTATCCCTTGACCTCACGTTCTGCCCTGTTCACGCACTCCCATTGCTAAGGTCTCTGCGATTCTTACCGTGCTGTCGAGGGTCAGGGTGCACTGACGGACCAGGAACTCAATGAAGGGTCTTGATGAAGAGTTCTCCAAGAACCCGTGCGCCCCCATTGTGCGTATAAAATAAGCCAGGGCTTCTCTGACCTGCCAGACCCAGACAGAAACAGACATGATTTGCACACAGTGTGGAGGGACCTTGTCCCTCCCAGTCCAGGCTGGGATCCTTTCTCTGCAGGGTGTTTGGTGAAATGCTGCTAGGCAGCCCAGCGAAGGGAGTTCAGCCGGAGCCCTGCTGGGATTCTTTCTCCCAGGTTCTGCCCTAAGCTATGGGGCACTGATGGGTTGTGTGTTTGGATGCACAGGGTCCCGGCAGGCTCTGCACCGGCAGGCTCTGCACCGGCAGGCAGACATTCACTAGCTTTGGCAGCATTGGCCATGGTTCCAGACTCACCCGTATGCTTGTGGTCTGCAGGATTGGCCCCAGGGCTGAGAACAGCTTCTCTGTGTGATGTTTCATTTCACAAACTGTAAGAGACACAGACACACGGCTCAGCAGGGCTGGTGTTAAACCAGTTTGTGCAGGGACCTGAGATCTCAGGAACCTTAGAGCAACCTCAATGTCCCTACGTGACCCTAGCGGCAGGTTCCCCCCATGGGTAACCAGCTGCATCTGCCCACGCTTGCAGTTCCAGCAGTGATTGTCCTCTCTCATTGCCACAGCATCGGCTGAGGGGCTGCAGGACTTGGATTATCTCCTGCAGACAGGTACAAATGACCCCAGTGGGGCCCAGCGCTAAGCACTGCTAATTGCACAAGAGGCCATAACACATCAAAAGACGAGCCCTCGCTGTGGAGTCACTTACTGTTGGCTCGGACTATCCGGTCGAGAATTAAGAGACTGGCACAGGTCTCTTCCTCGTCCTTATTCAGCCTCCTAAACAGGAAAACAAGCAGCTCCACCAGGAACAAGCGAGCTGCAGGAAGAGGAGTGAATCATAATGGGGTGAATGATAAAGGGGAAGGGAATATAGTTCTATGCCTGGGCTCTGGAATTCCGCAGGCTGTGATCTCCTTCTCTGGGAAAGGTGAATGGGTTTCTTACCCAGATGGACCAGAGAGTCCAGGGCCTCTCTCCGCTCCTCCACGTCCTCTCTGGGGAGATGACACACCTAAGGGAAGAAAGCAACACCAGCAATGGCAAACTGGATCAAGCGTCTCTCAGGCCAAGATCTCGGATGGCAGAGTGAAGGGGTGACGCCGATTCTTCAGGGTCTGTGGCTTGTGCAGAAGCAGAGCTTCTCGGGTCAGGAACTGAAGATGTGGAGCGTTGGAACAAGGTGCGGGATGCTGATGTTCCCGCTCAAAGGGGTTGGGAGGAAAAGTTGCGTGGGAGGAAAAGAAACAAAGGAGAGTTCTCCAGGGTCCATCACCCAATGGGAAGAGGATGCGGCAGGGACAGCTCTTCCCACAGCCTACCCAGTTTAAGACAACAGGCCCCGGTATTTGCCCGAGTGATCCCAGCATCTTACCATGGAGTGGAGTGCTGGGAAGAGGGTGCTAATGTCCTTCCTCAGCTCAGCCTCGTCCATGTCCCTCAGGCAAGCAAGGCTCTGTACAAGAGAAGAGACGCAGGACATGGGGAGTGTCAGCCAGACAAGCCCCACCGTGTAGAGTCTCCATCAGCGGCTGGGTTTCCACGAGCCCGACGTGGCAGGAATAAAGTTATGGCCCTGGTGGAGAGCAGCTTCCAGCTGGTGCCGGACTCTCCCTTCTCTGGGAGGGGCATTTGACCCCTTTGGTTGCACTAGTCTCCTATCACTTATGGTTGGTTCACCAGGATAGTTGTACCTGGCGCCAGCTGGGCTGGGGTGTGCTGGGGCCTGGTTGGGAAGAGCAGGGCCTGCCCTGATTACTTCTCACTATGGGTGTTATGGCAGCGCCCAGAGGCTCCAGTGAGGATCAGGGCCTGTCGCACTGGGTGCAGCACAATGCAGACAGAGCCAATCTCTGTCCCGAAGGGCTGACAGACTAGAGACCCACCCAGACAGCTCAGGGATGGGGAGACAGCATCCCAGGGCTCCTCCCTGTCCCCATGCTGGGGTGAGGAAACAACGCGGGAGCTTGGCAGGGAGAGCTTAAGGTCCCTTCATGCGGCCCTAGCAGGGGCCAAGGATCTGGCCCATTGTCTCTGCCTGCTCACCTCCTACAACGGTCACTCCAGAGTGTACAAGGGACGTATACTCCTGCTTCCTGGCCTTGAGCCAGCCACTTCCCTTCCCACAGCCTTGCTCTCCGCAGGTGTAGGCTGGCCTAAAAGCTAACCCTGCCCTGGGCCCAGGGAGAGGTGAGTATGCGGGACACTCTGGGGAGAGGTGAAGCTCAGGGCGATGGTTATTATTTCTCTCCCTGGTTCTCTAATGCAGCCTGTTGCTGACCAGCCAGCAAAGAAGAGAGAAAGCAAAGCTGGGTGCTGGGAATGGAGTCGCCTCTCTCCTCCCGTCGACAACACCTGTCCTGCCAAAGGGGGTCAGAGCATGTTGTCAAGGGCCAGGGAATGGCAGTGAATCGGGGAGCCAGCATCTGGGAAAAGGGGGTCAGCGGTTCAGAGAGTCAGTGCTTCGTGGGGAAGGCAGTAGGGGTGGGAGTCCAGGCCGGGTTGGTGATGGAGGGAACCTTCTACCATCTGTGCCATGGGCCCTTCTCCAGTGTGCTGTGCATTTCCCGCTCTCTCCTCACTCACGCTGGTCTTCCCTGGCCTTTCCTCCTTCTCGCTGACTCTGGCGAGCTGTCCCCTGGCTGACGAACAGGCCTTTCGATTGGTGCCTAAAATGAATGGAAGGAAACGAAGTTTGCTCTGAAGCAAAGTGAGCAGTGATGGGATTAGAGGAAAGGGCCTCTCATGGACTGTAGCTGGTGAAAAGACAGGAAACAAAGGGTAAGAATATAGTTTCCATTTTCACAATGAGGTAAATAGTGGGGTCCCCCAAAGATCTGTACTGGGACCTGTGCTGTTCAGAGGTAACATGGTGAGGTGGTGGGAAAATCTGTGGAGGATACAAAATGACTCACCATAGTTAAGTCCCAGGCAGACTGCAAAGAGTTACAAAGGGATCTCACTAAACTGGGTGACTGGGCAACAAAATGGCAGATGAAATTCAGTGCTGATGCGTGCAAAGTAATGCACATTGGAAAACATAATCCCCCATTCCAAATGATGGGGTCTAAATTAGCTGGTACCACTCAGGAATGAGATCATGGCGTCATTGTGAATAGTTCTCTGGAAACATCCCCTGAATGTGCAGCAGCAGTCAAAAGAGCTAACGAAAGGTTGGGAATCATTAGGAAAGGGATCAATAGTATGAAGATCATATTGCCTCTATCTAAATCCATGGTACACCCACATCTTGAATACCTCGAGCAGTTCTGGTCACCCTAGCTCAGAAAAGATATATTAGAAATGGAAAAGATACAGAGAAGGGCAACAAAAATGATTAGTGGGATGAAGCAGCTTCCGTACACGGAACCCACCCAAGACCCAGAGCGAGTAAAGGAACCGCCGCGGAAGTGCTGCCGAAGAGCTGGAGCGCTGCCGGGTGAGTGCAAGGGGGAGGTGCCTTTTTTTAGCTCCGCTCCCCGTGTACTCTGCACCTGGCTACACCACTGGGGTCAGTTCCTCCTTTACTGGCACCCAGGCTGCCCGGTGGTGATTCCATTTCTGGGCCTCCTTCTGCTCCTCTGTGTCTGTGAATACAGGCAGATGGGGCGGGGGGGGGGCGTTAATTTCCCCCAATCATGGTCACCAATATAATGCCCTGGGGGGGCGACAGGGACATACCACTGTGTGGAAACTGTCTGCACCCTATGGAACCCCTGGTGATGGATTTCCACCGATCACAGCCCGGACAGGCTCATGTTACTTAACACTCAGATCGGGCATTTCCTCTTCCAGTCCCTTTACAAACATGACCCACACCTTCCAGACCTCAGTGAAGGTTGTGAGTCTTGTTAGCCCCATTATGCAGCGAGGAAAACTGAGGCACTGAATGATCCTATGTGCACTGGGATGGAACTTCCTGATGGGACAGAATAGAAAAGTGGTGATTCGTCACAGCGAAAGGCCGTTGACTCCTACCTTGGGCAGAAGAGTCAGTGGGGCCTGTCTGGATGGAGTCCAGAGTTGTCCGGTCCGTTTGGAAAGGTGTCCATCCTGTAATGCAGAAGGGCAGTGGTGGGGTGAGGTGTCATGCGACTGATTCTATGGAAGGGCAATAGGAACGGGAGGGGAACTGGGGTAAATCTGTATCTGGGCAGAATTCCTACTCACCAATAGTCTGAGTCAGTCTTTGGCAGAGACGGTCCAAAAGCCCCAGATTGACTCCTAAGACAAGAACCGATGTAAACAGATCACAGGAGTTTCTCTTCTCCTGCACAGACCTCAGAACATTCACCCCTCACTCTTGGGAGGCCAAGGTAGCGCTCTGGTGCCCAGTGCTCTGCATTGCCATGTGGAATGAGACCCAGGCTCAAGTCTCTGTGCTGGTCTGCGGCTCCCAAGATGGCTGGAATTGCTCCGGGTGGGGGGAATCTCCATTTCCCAGGGGAGGCTCTCTGCTTGACTAAGGGCTTTGAAGGGGTCCCATTGGGTTCCCCTCAGTCAGAAGAAGGTAACTCAGGGGCTGGAGAACCCCAAGGAGCCAGAGACATTGCGAGGCTCGGATGGAGGTGGCGGCACAGAGATGTGGCACTGAAATATGGGATCCCCCTTTCTTGGAGATAAAACCTTTGTGGTACCTCTCCTTGTCCTGGGGATTCAGCAAGGCATCTGAGCGTGACTCACAAGCCATTTGTAACGTACATATGAAAAACATGGGCATCTCCCTCATGAAAAACGCGTTGGCGTCTGTTTCCAGGAGTGGAATGTGTGTGGCTCAGGAGCACCCATTGTTCCAGCCACAGCCATGATCGCCTGACACAGTCAGCCAGTTACAGATCACAGTGATCGTAAGTTGAGGACATCCTTCCGAATGTTGAGGCTGACGAGACATTTACTCTCGTAATAGCAGTTGTGATTCTCTAATATAGCACTCTGCGTTACTATACCACTGGTCACCCAGAAGGATCCCACGGGAATGATACTGTTTGCACAAGTTAGAACTAAACATTATGTTGATTCTGTCAAAGACATTGCAGATGAACAGCCACGTTGGCCTCGGAAAGGAATTCTGGCTGTGTATCACGCTGCTTTCTGCCTACCTGGACCAGGAGACTCTGTGTCAGGTGGGTTGCCATCTCTGGCTGACACTGCAGTCTCTTGCTCTGCTGTGTCTGTCACGAGAAGAGAAGGGTTACATTTCTCCATTAAAGGTCTCTGGGCGAACCCCAGGGGAGGGATCTGAATGACAGTGCTGAGGGGAGGGGAGTTTTCTGTACCCAAAGCAGCAGGTTCCACTCCTCTTGGGGCACTTCAATGACCCTGATTCCCCTGAGTAACAAAGTCACACCTGGGTCACCAAAGACCTGCCTCAGTTACAGAGAACACCTGTGTGACCCAGAAAGGAGCGATTCTCTAAACACAGGCAAAGCCATCCCAGCTCTCCTTCTCACTGTCACAGGCAGGACACTGCCAGCAATCACCGCCCCCCGGGCTCCCGCACAGTTGGCAATGGGGTCTCAGCAGTGCAGGGGGTGGGGACTAGCTTGCAGCAAACACAGCTTGGAGGATTTAGAAATCTAGCGCGTGCAGTGCCCGGGGAGGGAGAACTGGAGGGAGATGGAGACTCCAAGAGCCCTTCTCATTCAGGGAGTGCAGACCACAAGGCCTCTGGACAAGTCGAATGCCAGGCACAAGCATAACCTCAGTAATGGGAAGAATGGGGCCAACCCACTGGAAGGAGTTGGCAAAGGGCAGGGATAGACTATAGGTAGCGCCCTATCAAATGTACAGTCCATTCTAGTCAATTTCATGGCCATAGGATTTGAAAATCAATTTCAGGTTTCCAGATGTTTACATCTGAAATGTCACAATGTTGTTGGGGGGGTTCTGCCCCAAAACGGAGTTGTGGAGGAGTCGCAAAAGTGTTGTAGGGGGGTTGTGGGATCCCTCACTTCTGCGCTGCCTTCCGAGCAGCCGGAGTATGTAGGGGGGGTCTGATCTCCCCCGCGAGGGCAGCTGTGCAGGGGAAGTGCAAGTTCCGTCCCTCCCCAGCCCAGAGGGGACTAGCAGCTGGAGTCAGGGGCATTGTAGGAGCCTCCCCTTCCCCACCCCTCCAATAGCCAGAGTTCATGGGGGAGCTCTGATTCCATGGTCCATGACTTCTTCATGGCTGTGAATTTGGCCTACCTATGGAATGGTTTAGCTTAAGAAAGAAGTAGAAATTAGGGGTTTGGCCAAAGTTAGCTTAAGAGTAGAAGAGTTTGGAAAACTGAAGTTGTTAGTGTGAGGAAAGTTAGCGATAAGTTGGAGATCCTCTTATGGGAAAGTCAGAGTTAGCAAGGACATGGCTCGGTCTTCTCCTACTGTTAGGTTTTAGTTATAACTGGCTTAAGCAAGGTTTTTAATGAGCGTTTTTGAGAATTGTGACTGTTTTATTAAAGTGCTATCTGTCCTGCTAGTATGGGAAGGATATAGGTGCAGATGTTAGTGTAAAGCACGTGTAATGTAAAGAGTCCATAAGGAGGCGATGAAAATAGAATTAGTGTAAGGGGCTGTTGCACGTTCAAGAGTATGAGACTGGCTTCTACTGGGAGTTGTTTTGTTAATTCGGTGAGCGCTCCAATTAACACCCCCAGGGTATCGTTATGTCCCCCGGATCTAAGGCTGTACTTCACTCTGTTGTCAGTGGACTGATCCCCCATTGATCCACAATACAACAGTTCTACGCACTCTCGGTGTTGATAGTGTAAGTGGTAACTGCGCACCTGTTTGCTTAACTAACCATTTTCTTTTTGAATGAAGTTTGATTTTATCATTCACAGTGTCGCCTAAATACATTTTCTGTAACCGACCTAGATGCTTGAACCTGGGTTTTGTTGCAGCCTTATCTGTAACAACTTACTATGAACTGGAACCATTTCACCATCACGGTTACAGAGGGCTACCCAGGGAAAGGGGTGAATCTGAGGAGTCTGCACCCCTGTTTCCTACCTACCTGAGGCAGCAGGCCTAGACAGGGAAGGGCTGCAATACCCAGTGGCTGCGGTATCCTCCTTCCCCTGGTCTGTGGCTGTGGAGAAGTGCAAAGGGGAGGGGTCATTTCCTCCTTTCCTAGTCACTGACAGAACCCCCAGAGGGGTGAGGTAGACACTACAGCTGTGTGGGGAACTAATCACCCTGCATGGCATCTCTGGGGAGGGACTGCCACCAGTCACAGCCCAGAGCATTTATATTGCACACCCATCTCCAAGGCATTTGACAAACACCTCACCCACAGGTAGGGAGCTGAGATATCATGGGCAGGGGTAATAGCGGCCAGGGGGAAATTTGGGGAGAATCTGCCCCAAATTCTTCCCAAACCAGCAGGGTTCCATTCAAGATTTTAGCCCAAGAGGCCACGACTTCCCCAGCTCTGCTTGTCCCTGCTTCTTTAGTTCATAACAGATCTCCCTCAGGAGACAAGGAGAGTGCAGATAAGGCCGGGATGGCAGTGCTCCATTGGGGTCCCATCAGGACCCTGTTAGTCCAGAAGGGCTAGAAATGTCTGTGGGTTTAAATAAAACCAAAATGCTCCAAGGAACCTTGGAGAAAACAAATTTCCTCCATCAGGAGACCCCGACTCCCCAAGCACATGGAGATTCTATGCAGATTCCCAGTGGTCCCCTTCAGGTGGCTCTGGAGAGGACAGCAATGGGGGGAGAGGAGGGTCTATTTCTGGGGAGTATTCCTACTCACCTCCAGACCGGACCCGCAGTCGGCGGAGGTAGCCGTAAAGATCCATATCGGCTCCTAAGACAAGAACCAACATGAATGAGTCCCCGGGGCTTCCTTCCCATGCCCCTACCATACTCACACATGGTTCTAGATGGGCCAAGGAGACCCAGACTTAGTTTTTTTGCTGCCTGCCTGCCTGCCTGGAGAGACAAGACCTGCCTGGAGAGACAATATGAGGTGGCGAGACCTCAATATTGATGTAAAAATGTAGTAATAGCATTAGTATAACTTATTTTTATAATGTTAGGTCATTACAAATATGTTTGTGCCTTTACTGAACATTCAAATGTACCTATAAGTATATTATCACCAGGATGCTTGAAAATATAACAGTACCCCAGTTTTAGTTAGCTAGGTTATAAATTGTTCACGCTAATCAAAGAAATTGCAGAGGGCTTCAGCTTTCTGTCATCCAGTAACAAGCAAATGTCCGGAAAATAACATCTCCTTGACCGTCAAACTGTTGATGTCCCCCAAGAGTGTCTGTACAAACTTTAAAAGGCAGCTGTCCTCATTTAAATCTGCTTTAACTTTTATACTATTTTCTTTTTTGTGCTATGTTTAAAATATGTGTTGATTACTGGTATTTGTGCTTTGTACAAAATAGTTAATAGAAGTTTAATTGCTATAACAAACCGCCCGTAACTCTAAGGAATTTGGGTCAAGAGTTAAACCAACCAAAAGAGTGTTTTATCTACACCTCCCTCTTCTCTAAGGTGCCAGTTTATTATAGATCTAATCCTCTATCTCCATAACACAAATGGTATAAAGAAAAATGTTTTAGGAAAGATCTGGTCCTGTAGGAGAACGTGAAGATGTTATTTATGTTGAATGAATTTAGGGATGTGTTAGAACAATAAATCTAGGCTGTAAAGTGGGCTCTACCAGCCCCTCTTTGCAAGAAAACCCTCTGCTTGTGTCCTTCAAACTTTTGAGAAAAATGTGTTTAGTTGAGAAAAAGTTTTGTAGAAAACCTTAGTTGATTTCTAAAATATTGAAATGGCAAACTGTTTTAGAGGGCATATTTGCAAAGTATTTTAACTGAATGCAAAGCATCTAATGTGGTTTTCTAATATCATTGCTATGTGTGGTAAAATGCCTTGTGTACTAACATGATATCTAATGACCTTGCTCAGCTGATTCCGAATATAAGAAGACATTTAAGTCTAGACTATTTATTAGATGAATGGGGAATTAATTAGTTACTGGCAGAGCTCTAGCGACTCCTTCCCCCCAGTGCAGAAAGATAAGAAGAATCATCTCCAACAATTGTTCTAAAGAATCAACAACTTCTTCAATCGCTATTTAAGCTAAAGACTCACTAAGAATGATATAATTTTAAGACTGCTTCGGGAACTAAAACACATTTACATAAAGAACAAGCATGTTTGGACTTTTTAAAAACAGATTTTCATTTCCTGTTGACCTCTAATGAAACTGAAGAAAAGACTAAATGTGAAGATGTCCTGAGAATCTCTCCCACAAAACCAAAGGAAATATAACTGTCAAGAAAGACTTAAAACCCTAACACATATACGCATTAACAAACTACCTATCCATAAGATGAAGAGGCTCCATGAATGTACAAGGCCAATGAAAGGGCGACTGCAGCCAACTTTGAATTGAAACAAGCCCGAGAGAGGTGTGTGTTTTTCTAAAATTGCACGGAAATAGGGAAGAGGCAAGTATAAAAACTCTAAGTGAGTACCCCACACACTCTCTGCTACCCTGCTCAAACTCAACTCATCCTCTCCCTCTCTACAAGCAAGCTGACACAGACAGAAGAGAGAAACCTCGCAAAGAAACCAACCCAAGGAAACCTCCCCAAAACTTCAGCATGTGTTGGTAAGAGAAGTTAACTAAAACCCTGATGAGGGATGAGAGTAATAAACTCTTGTAACAGTTTTGTTGTGATATGCATATGCTGTTGTAATTTAAGATGTTAACAGTTTCTCCCGTTAACCACTAAACTTTGAATTGAAACAAGCCCTCACTGGAATGTTTCCCCCACATCATTCTGTGGGAAAATTGGAAGATCCCACTGTAACAATGCTGATTTGGTTTGACCCAACTGTGAGTACCAATTCAGGACAGATTGCCTCAAGCAGGGAAGTTACAGCCCAAGGTTGGGGTTTTTCCTCCTCTAAGACAAGATGGAGGAACTGTAGCAGCTTTTTATATTCTCTTGCCATGTGGTCTTCCTTTCTTTCTTCTAAAGACAAGCTGTCCCTGTATGCCTTGCTGAGTCACAAGGTGTGTCTGCCTTCTCTCAATGGGTCAGTTGTAGAGCTGATGGTCCTTAATGGGCCATCAAG
Organism: Chelydra serpentina; assembly: GCA_037349315.1. Lineage (NCBI taxonomy): Eukaryota > Metazoa > Chordata > Testudines > Chelydridae > Chelydra > Chelydra serpentina. Next base: position 582,634 of record JBAIAC010000239.1, on the reverse strand, counting down.
CAGGCTAGGCAGAGCTGACACCAACTCATCTGGGGTGTCACCCAGAAACATAGCATAAGTGTGAAATACAGACAGTATAGAGCCAATATTCATAACTTCAACTACAAAAATGATGCATACATATAGATGGCATAATCATAACCAGCAAACCATAACCTTGTCTTAGAGACCTTATTTGACCCCCCTTATACAAGATTTGGTGGCACTACAGGACCTTGGTTGCAACAATGATCTATATGGTCCCAGTTCATGTCAATAATGTCACACACCCCTTCTCTGTGGAGTATCTGGAAAGGTCCCTCACCCCTGTGCTGGGATGGTCGAGCCACAGAAGAATGTTGATGTCTCTCGTATACTCGCAGATGACAGTGAGGATGTGGATTCCTCCGTGAGTTCTGTGTAAACAGGTGCTATACACTCCCCAAAGCTCCCAACTGTCTGAAAAGCAGAGCCCAGACAGCCGTGTGCTCCCTCCTCCAACTGCCAGAGCACACTGAGCCATGGGCTGCCTACCCCCTTTGTGACCTAGGGCCACTGCTGACATCACAATGGCAAGCTACCCTGGGGCTGCCTGGCCAGGGCCCTTGGGGTTTGTATCCCCCAGATTGGATTAAGGGAGGATTGCTCTTGGCTTTTGTTGGGGATTTTAGTCCCAGGGCCTCCCCACAAACCCTGTCCATATAACGTGTCATAAGAAAAGGAGATTCTACCACAAGGTGCAAAATCATTCTGTGTCAGACACTCTGGAGTTCCAGATCATTTGGTCAGTCCACTCCAGTAGCTTGCCTCTTTCAGCAGCGAAGGGGGAAGGTAAAATCCCCACACTACATCTGGCCAGCTTTGTAGTTCTCAGACATAGGGGCAAAACATTCCTTTCTCACCCCTCAGTGAGCATGGAATCCCTGAAGCATGAGATTGGCCTGGCCGTCTCTCTCAGCACGAGGCGCTCCAATTGCTATTCCAGCCACAGCTCCATCGGTGCCTTGGGCTGAGAGAATAAAAGGGCTGAGAAGATTCTTTCCTAAGGATACACACAGACACTAAATCTCATTCTTAAAGGCTGCAATGAAAGGCAGGACCGGGGGTATTTATGGAGTTTCAGCAGCATGCTGGGGGTTGTACAACATACAGGAGGGCACAGGCCCTTCCCCAAGGAGCTGAGAATCTCTTGCTTGTGTAAGCAGAGTCAGGATGAGCTCTACCCTGACATGTGGTGGTGAGTTGTGGAAAAGGAGTGCATGGGCACACCTCGTTTGCCTGGGCACACCCATCCTGCCTAGCTTGCCCAAATGGTCACTTTGACTGCTGTGGGATCCCCGGTCTCATTATTGGGGCAAGACGAATAAAGTGTTGCTGTCCTGGTTATGTGAATCAGGGATAGTAGAGCTGTAACTGGCATTTTATGATGGAGGGACTTGCCCTAAATGAAGTAGCACTCGCTAGGCAAGGGACATGGGTTCCAAACCCCAGTGAATTGAGAGATGTCAGGGATAGAGATTTGTAGCTGTTGGTGTGGGTGCTGTCTTAGGGCCCTAAATGCCAATTGCACCCTGTCTTTTCTCCACTGTGTAATCAGAGCTAATTTTGATTCCATTAGGAGTCAGGTTACGGACTGCAGAGCTGAATTTGGTCCCAATGGTGCATGAACACTGAGGCTCCCCTACTAGAGCTGAAATCACTGAGTACTGTGTTAAGTAGGAGGGGCCCCTGAAGCTATATTGAGGAGTGGCTTGCAGGGCAGCTGGTGGAGAGGAGCAGTTGGTGCTGAAGGCTGCAGCAGAACCCCATGGAGAGGCAGGGCAGTTGGCCATTGGAGCATGTAAGGTACCCCCTTCACCTTCTCCCCCCCACCCCCATTTCCACCCAGGCTTGGGGGTAAAACTCTGCAGATGAACTTTGGAACTCTGGGGCTGCACTGACCAGGGACAGAGACTGTTGGGTTGCTGGACTCAAGAACAAAAGGGAAAGGACACGGCCCAATTTGCTTGGGGTGGGTTTTTGGCTCATAGTTTGTGTTATGAATCTTGTTTGTGATGTTTCCCCAACATAAAGCCACATTGTTTCTCTCTGTTATTAAAAGGCTTTTGCTACACTCGGACTCGGTGCTTGCAAGAGGGGAAGTATTGCCACTTAGAGGTGCCCAGGAGGGTGCTATACATTTGTCCCAGGTCACTGGGTGGGGGCTTGAGCTAGTTTGGACTGTGTTATTGGAACGGAACCCCTAGATATTGAACCCGGCCCTTGGTGCTGCCAACTCTGACTGGCAGAAGGGTTACTCTTGGTTTCTTTGAGTTCTCATTCTCCCGTGAAGGATCTTGTTTAAGGAGGCACTTGAAGGAAGAGAGGGAAGTTTAGGGCAGGAGAAAGGGAGAATAATGTTAGCCTGAGGAGCAGCATGGCAGGGGGTTGGCAAGGGAACGGCTGGGAGAGTGGCGGGAGAAGGAGCCCAGAGAGCTAGGTGGGGACGAAGTTTGCAAAGAGTCAACAAGGAGCTGCACTGGGATGCTGAATGGAGCTGAGCGAACCATTGACTTCTCAGTTTGGGGGCCAGTTGGAGAAATACATATATAAATAAATAAATATTGGTTTGGTTTGGCCTGAAACAAAATTATTATGGTTTTTCATTGCAGGTTGTTTGTGGTTTTTCAGCCTCCACTTTTTTTTAAAGTTGCCTCAATTTCAAAATGAAAAGTGACAACGTTTTGCTGTGGAGTGGTCCAAACAGACTGGTTTGCCTTTCAAAACAAAACATTCCCTTGTTGTGGGTGGCTGAAAGGATTTGCCGAATTCGCACGTGGTTTGGGTGGCCCTGAGAGATGCAGTTTTGGGGAATTTGCTAGCGCTAGCGTAGGACCTGCGAGAGAGCCAGGGGAGGGATCGGAATGGGCTGATCTGACGGGTGAGAAGATGATTTAACAGCGGGCTCTGAAGGGGAATGAGATGAGATGCAGGGGGAGGGAAGAGTTAATGAGATGGGTGATCAAGGCCTGGAGCCGGTGGGCTGGAGAGGACAAGGGGGTTTGTAGAGACATGGTAAAGGAAGGTCTGGCAAGATTGGGCAGCAGCCTGGATGTGGGGTGGTGGAAGGGGGAGAAGGAGGGGCAGAGTGGTAGCTGACCCCAAGGTTGAGACCGTGGGGTGGATGGAGAGGAGGGTGGCTGCGGGACCGGCACTAGGAGGGGAGGGTGTGGGGCAGCTGGGCAATGCAGCCATCCCAAGGGCCAGTATGAGATGGGGGGAGAGAGGCAGCCATAGCCTGGGAGGTTTTTGTATTCGTTGTAATGATATAAATTGGCCTAGAGATTGAAAGGTGTTAACACGACCCCTGCCACTGTACAGCGCTAAACAGTGAAACAAGGCTTGGGATTTTGGAACACACAGACATTGGTCTGCTCAGTCCCACAGCAAACACCCTGTTAAAAATCTTTGTAACCTTTTATTAAAGACAGGGAACAAGAAGGAAACAGTTCAAGCGTTTGAAATGTAGCGTCTTGAGTGAGTCTTTTGTTTTAACAATAGTCTTTTGCTAGAAGAGTTTTTTGAAGGGAAAAGCCCTGTCTGAAGGTCTCTTTGATGGTATTAAAGATGGTAATAACCATCCTTTGTTTTGCCCTTTGTTATTTGGGGGTTATTGTTTGCTTTTGGTTGGTTGTTTTTGGTAAAGAGAAGGAGTTAGCTGAGATGGGCTGGATCTGTTGTTGCAGACGGATGCTGTTTTGAAAAGACAGAATAAGCCAAAAACACACAACCAGGGCAAGATTGAAAAAGCAGCTTCAGTCTCTGGTGTTGACTTTCACTTGCAGCCTTACTGCTGGCGAACTAAAGGCACAGCCGCACACGGTCCGATCAGCCAACAGCCTGAGCCCTGGCAAACGTGTACCAGCATTGGGCTGCTTAGAACATTGCTTTTCGCTGCCTCTTTAGTCGCAGGATCCCAGCAGTGTTGCAAAATATGCAGTCTTGGCCAGCTCAGCCAGACTCTTACTAAACAGAAGCAAAAGGAGAAGGAGAAGAAAGAGGAGAAATGGGAGGGAAGGAAAATGACACACAAAGGTGGGGGCGGTGGTGACAGCAGGAACCAAAGTCTTACATCTCAGGTGGTGCTTGGGATTTGGCCGGAGCCAGTGGAGGTGGCAGTGTCATCTGTGTCCCTCTCTCGCAGGCCTGGTCAGGACAGGACATTTCTCAGGATCAGGATCATGAAGGCCCAACAGCATTATGGTGGATCCTGAGGTCCCTAGGAGATGGTGGATGTGGCAGCCATGTGGTGAAGCTCACTTCTTCCTGTCCACCTGTCTTCAGGTATCTCAGCTATGGTCTCCTCATGGAGATTTCCTCCCGCAGAGCTTTCTACCATGGGTTTGACCATGGGGCTGAGAGGGATGATGTTAGCCGCAGAATCCCAAGAAACTGCATCCTGTAAACAATTCAGGTCAGATCAAAACCCTCATTGGACAAAAGATGACGGTGCCGTAGGAGTGAATGGAGAGAAGAAGAAACGGCGGCGTGGAACTTTCTGTACTCTGCTACTTTCTGGCAGCCAAATTCTGCAACATGGGAAATTGACAGGGCCCAAATTCTTCTCTTCCAGAGAGTCTGTAAATGACTGCCCTCGTCTGATTTCTAGCCCCATAATAGCCCATGCTTATTAAACTCCTAGGGGACAATGTGGATGTCTATTGAGCACATTTGCAGAAGTGATTCCTTGAAGTGGAGATAGAGAGTGTAGATTTTAATAAATGATTGAGTTCAACCTTCTTTGGCTGCTCGCACTTCTGGGAATGTTTTCAGCAACCGTTCTGATCACCAGAGAAGTTGTCACAACGAAGGCCCCGATCTTACGAGCTGATCATTGTGGGTGACTCACTGCCCTTAGGATGAAGCTCACCGAAGACTGCAGGCGTTCACCTACACGGAGCTGCTGGCTGGGTTTGAGCCTGACAGTGTTTGAAATGGGGTTCCCTTTCTAGCTGTGACTCATTCACAATGCAGCTGATGTAACAGTGACAACACAGTGGTATGACTACAAATATTGGAAGGTGTAAAATTGCCATGCAATGGGTCAAATTCAGTAGAAGTCCCAGTGCTATCACTAATTAAAATGGATTAATCAGCTCTCTGGCATGCAGTGATGACTATAAAGTAGCACATTAAAAGGAGATGTTTGCAAATGCTGAGATGAAAAAGTCGTATTCTTTCAAAGGTCCCAGTTTTACAATGAGATGAATGTGGCTGGACCCCTGTGACAAGTTTGGTGGACAAAGCCACCGATCCTCTAATTGATCCACATGGAAGGAGTTTTGTGCATGTGCAGACCCCAGTGAAGTCAATTAGACTATTCACATGAGCAAACTCATGCAGAAGTGACAGAATCCCACAAGCGGGTCACCTCGGTGGATCCCTGCATGCATGTGGCAGACCCTCCTTGGCTTTCATGGAGCTCCTGGCAGCTGCAAGGACTCGAGTGCGCAGGGCAGCTTGTGGAATCCTGGCCAGTGTTTGCAGGGACGGGGCCTGATTTAAAACAAGATCAACAAGGGAGTGTGACAAATGCTGGTGGAATGAGAGTGACAGGAACAAGTTCAGCCTACTCCATGGGCTAGTTGTGTGTGTGTGTGTTTTATAACATACATTACCCTGCATGGTTCTGTTTATGTGTGTGTGTGTGCATGTGTGTGTATGCATCACGTGTGTGTGTGTGTGTGTGTGTGTGTGTATGTTTTCATATCTCTGCCCGTTTCTAGTCTGGTTTAGGTACTCCTGTGGCCCCATCACTGTCGGAGCTGACCACCTCCCAGTCTTTAAGGCCTTTATCCTCACACCACCACTGGGAGGCAGGGCAGGGCTGTAACCCCCATTGCAGGGGTGGGGAACCAAGGCACAGAGAAGGTAGGACTTCAGTGGGATTTCGGCGCCTAAACCCGTGAGGATCTGGGCCCCAGTGTGACTGGCTCACCGTGGCCCTGGGAGCCTGCGGCACAGCAGGGCCTGGCTCCCACAGCAATCCCGGGGCTGACCCTGACCCTGTTCACAGCCGGGCCCTTCGCCAGAGCAGGGCGAGGGACCCCGATGTGGTGTGCGCCCCACTCTTTCCCTGCAGCAGCCGCATGGGGGCAGTAGGGGGGAGCCCGGGCCAGGAATCTGGGACGAGGGAACAGAGGCGGAGCCCGGATTGCCCGTTGCTAGGCGACAGGGAGGCGGGAGCCAGGCCCCGCCCCCGGGGAGCTCACACCCCACTGGCCGGGAGGCTGCACTCTGGCACTGCACACGCGCAGTCCTTCAGGCTCGCCGGCTGCCGGACTCCGGAGCTGTGGCTCAGCCCGTGTCCGCGCTGCTCTGCGTGTCTGCGGGGCCAGCAGCAGCTGCTAAGCCTGTCTTGTCACTATCTGCATTTCTCCCGCATAGGGATGTCCACCCCTGACCGGTTTTTCTCCGTGCTGGAGAAGGAGAAGACCCAGCTGTTTACCTGGATAGGAGAACTGTTCCTGGAGCTGCACAATGGCACTTATACGACCCCGACCCAGGTTACCACTTGTCCGGGATGGAAGGGGAGATAAGACAGTGGGTGGAAACTATCTAGCTCACTGTTAACTCTGACCAGTAGGAAACACTCCCTTGGTGCAGGTGCAATTGAACTCCATAGTCAGCCCATAGTCAGACCTTGTGATTCTCTAAAGCTGTGAGCCCAGGTCATTTTCCCAGTTAGTCCAATGTAAGTTATCAGCACAGAGCCCTACGTGCTACAGTGATGGGTGCTCTGGCTGCACCAGGAAAATTAACAGAAAACTCCCATTGGCTTGAGCCCTAGTGTAGACAAGACTCCGGCAGGTGGTCCATTTGAATGCCATTTCTGTTAGCCTTGTTCCAGTGTAGACACACCCTGTTTCCAGGCGGTTCCGCTTTCTAGGTCTCCTGCACTGACCCAGCATTGGTGGGTTGGGGTTTTTAGCACTGCTTTTGCTTAATTCAGGTTTTCTTCATTACAGGCCTTAAGTCTCAGCTTTAAACTAGTTGACAGGGTCTCTTTGAACTGTGTTTGAAAACAAGAGGGATGCTCTTGTCTGAGCCAGAGATAAGCTGAAGCTGCTCATTGGATCTCGGGTTGATGGCTGAGCCACTGGGGGATTTTCCCCATAGTAGGAAGGGGCATTTGGCCCTCAGTTGAGTGTGTCTCTGCCTGATCTCTGTAACATGGTACAGGGAGGCTGCCACCCAAACCCCCTTGTTTCCAAAACTGACACGGCACCATTGGGTGCTGCTGTCGATTAACAGAGCATTTTGGGAAGTACCATCTTTCAGCGCAGCTAGCTAATTTCTGAGCTCCTGTAATCTCTGCTGTTCGAGTGGGAGGGGCTCTGGAGAAGGTACCCTCAAGGAAAAGAGAATCTCATTGCTATTGGTGAATACATAATAGATACTGTCTCCATCCCAATGCCTGATCTAATGTTTTGCTACAGATGGCAAAAATCTCCCCTGAGATAGCTCTTCCTAAAAACCTGTTTTCTCCTACTTTGGGATCAGATAAAGAAAGGGAATCGGGAGTGCGAGCGGATACTCCATGATGCTGAAGTACTGAGTAGTTTTGCTTTGACCCAGAAAAATGCTTTCCAGTATCCGTCCATCAAACTGACGCATCTCTGGAGGTAAAGTAGTTCGTCCGAGGGCCGCTATTGATTGGATAAAGCTGCAGTGATAATTGGAGCCCTGCAGCGATACAGAAATTTGGATCTGCATCCCCTTTTATATGTATCCACATCCTACCTCACTGGTAGAGCTCTGCGCACATACAAACATTTGGATCCGCATCTGATCCGCGATCTGCAAAGATGGTAAACTATACAACTGTATCCATGGAGGCAGATATCTGCGGATATAAAGTGGATAACCGCAGATTTGCCGGGCTCTAGCGATAAGCACACTCAGGTATATTAAAAACAAGCAGACAGTGTTTTTATTAGATGAGATAGTATCAAACAATATATTAAGTAGCAAACCCCAAAATAGCCTCATTCATTTACAGCTCAGTAGACCAAACCCCAGACAGTCTCACAACAGACAGATTTAGAAGAATTCATTTTATGGACAAGTATGTCATAGTTTCTAGTATATCACAGGCTATTAGAAATACCCCTCTGGTCCTCAGGAGGCTGAACTATTGTGTGCCGCAGGCAGAGAGCAGGAGAGACGGAGATGCCACCAATGCCGAGGTTGCTGCCAAGGCAGGGAATTGAAGGAAGAAGTCCAATTGTTTCTGTGAAGTCCCAAACCTGTGGCCAGGGATCCTCCCAGGAGAAGGCTAGAAATGCCTGGCTCAGGTGACTGCTAAGAGGACTCAGGGTCTGTGAGCCGGTTGCTCTCTCATATCTGCAATAGCAGCAAAGCAGGGTCCAGCAGAACTCACGTTTTTGACTGATGGAATGAAAGTGGTGACCCGAAGCCAGAAGGCCACAGTTACCATGTGCATGTGAGAACTGCCTGACTGTTGCAGTCGCCATGAGCCAGCTGCAAGATACAAAGGGCTTTGTCCTCTAGAATGATGTATCTAGTAGTATAAGTGCCCTACCATCAATCCAAGGTTAACCCCACCACTTGATCCCGTAAGCACTGACCACCAATTACCGGAAGTCCCACCCCATGGGGGCATTACTTCTGGGGTCGAGGCAGACACATGGCCGGAAGCAATGTGTGTCATGTGACACCTCTAAAACTCCTCCCACTGTTTTCTACCAATCAGAATGGGTTACCGCCCCGAGAGAAGATTTGACCGATCAGGGGGAGTTCCGGGGTGGGGTGACCTGTCCAGAAGTGGTTCGTGTGACCCCTCTAAGAATTCCTCGGACCTCCCTCTGCCAATCAGGAGGGGTTTCAGCTGCTGGGAACCATCCCAAGAGGAGATTTCATTAATTGGGGGAGAATTCTGGGGTTGGGTGACCTGTCTGGAAGTGGTTCGTTTGACCACTCTAAGAACTTCTCCCACCACCCTCTACCAGTCGCGATGGATTTCAGCCACAGAGGACCTCCACGAAAGGAGATTTGACCAAAATAGGGCAGGTTCTGGAATGGGGTGAACCGCCCAGGAGAGGGTCGTATGTCTCCACTAAGAACTCCTCCCAAAGCCCTCTGCCAATCAGAGTTCAGCACCATCACCCCATGAGGCCCAGCGCCGGGCAGACGAGGCCATCTCTTACCAAGGACACGTGTTTTAGAAATTGTGGAAAGGCTGAGAGGAAACATGGACTCCTTTACCACTCCCGTGACAACTTCAGACTTTGTTTTACCCCAAAGGTTTTCGACCATCCGCAGAGAAAGCGCTACATCAGCGACAGTTCCGAGGAGCATGAGGGAGCAGCCGAGAGGATCCCTTTGGCCCAGCCATTGATTGATATGCCAGCACCCGAACTCGAAGCCCAACCGCTCATGAGACACCCCGATGAGCATGGTGGCCCCTCGTCAGCCAACACCCTGGAGGAGGAAGGCGATCATGGCTTGGGGGGAGTCACCGGCGGACAAGGTGAACGGAAAAGACTTCGCTCGGGTAAATGAATGATTAAGAAGCGACGGTCGCTGATGAGGGAGGTGGGTGGGTCAGTTCTGATAATATGAAATGAAATAAAACCTCAGGAATTCGCAGATGCTATTGGATAGTTTAAATATAATCCCTGGAGTTGGTAGAGCACTATTGGACAGTTAAAATGACCCAGGAGTTGGCAGAACTCTATTGGACTGTTTAAATATGACCCCAGGAGTTGGTAGAACGCTATTGGACAATTTAAATGTGACCCAGGAGTTGTTTGAATGCTATGGGTCACTCTAGCAATTCCAAACCATTAAAAGTTTAAAATAATATATTTACACCCCCCCCAAAAAACCAAACACGAGTGTCTAACCCAAAACTGAAATGTTTCAGGGGTTCACAAACCTTCACCATACTTTAGAACAAGCATTTGCTTTAAAGACAATCAAACATTTAAAAGCTATGGGTGCTTATTATGGCTGTGATACAACCATTTTATTTCAAACCCCCACCCCAAACTTTGAGCATGAAAGAAACATGTTTAAAAAAACAAGCCCCAAAGACATTTATTGATATCTGCAAAGGGTCCCCACTTGGAAATGGGTACAGTTACATTAAGGATTGGTGATTTCCTGTTTAATACTGTAAGAAGGTCCTACAGAAAAATGGATTTTAACTAAAAGAAAAAACATGTAGCCAAAAGCAGCTCAGTTGTGCAGACAGCTAAATTCCCTCACCCCAGATCACAAAAGGGAATGTTAGGGAGGGGAGCGTAAAGTCCTTAAGTATTTATTATTTCAGAGTTGTAGCCATCAAATCAACCTGCTAACTACTATTTTGAAGTCTGTTTGAAACAAAGGGTATAAAAACCGTAGGTATTTTGGAGAACAGAAACTCTCTTGAATGGCTGCTGGACTGCAAGAGGAGGTCTGCTCCCTGTTTTTAAAACTGAAAATATATATTATATAATATCACTCTTTGGCCATGCTGTCTTAGTAAATAATGGTGCCTATGTTTATTGCAGTGTGATCTGTCTAGCATGGAACCAGTCATTTTAAACTGCACTTTATCACTAGGCCACGGTAAAAACCATTGTAACTGTAGTTGTGCTTAATAACTTCAGGTAATACACAGGTTGTATAAGGATTTGGGGTTAATACTAACTAACATTTTTGCTTGTTCTTTAACCCAAAGGCTCAAACACACATGAGGGGACTCAGAACAAGCATGTGCCTGCAACCCTTTATCCTGTAGTAGAAGGTAACTTTCTGCAATTGGCTTTTAAATGCATGTGAGTTTATTGAAAAGTATTTTGTTCCAAACTGTGTCTTAAACTCTCTCTCTCTGTGTGTGTGTGTGTGTGTGTGTGTATAAATGTGTGTCTGTAAAACATAGGTGGGGTTGTTTGTTTTTAAAGTATATGGTTGCAACCTGATGTGTTTCAAACTAATGTGGTTTTTTTTTACTGTGCAAAATATCTGTTAAACTGGATTTTAAAAGTTGATTTTAAAGCAATTTGGTTTTTATTTTGCAAATGAGGTGTATTTAAAAAAATGTTTGTGGGTTTGTTGTGTGGGGGGGGTTTTTCAAGTGGTTTACAAAACAGTTTAATGTGATTTATAATAATAATCTTGTCTGCTCCACAGTACGGTCAAAACATGAGAGACCCTTAGACCAGAGGGTAAACAAGCTTAAAAGAAAAAGAAGAGACAGCTGAAAAGAAAAATTCACCAGTATCAGTGACTGATGGCTGGATGAAGCCAGGTAAATATATTTTGCTAATTGGTGGTAAAAAACAACCACGCAAACACAACTCCAGTTCCTCAGCGGCCACCACCACACCAAGCCCTGAGAAAACTGCGAGCGAAAACGCCCACGTTCACAAACCCGATGTAGATGCTTTTCTCAATGCTGGTCTGCATAGGGGCTATTCGAAACAAGCCTAGTTCGGATTTGGTGCACTCTTCAGACCCGCAGTGAGCAAAAGCCGTGTTGATTAAAATATCTCTCTTTTACCAGGCGGAGAGCGCCTCTTCTGTATTCCCCACCTTCTCCAGAACAGCGCGGGAGACATGGCCTACAACGTCTTTAGCTATGTTTTGAGCGGCAGTTTTTACGTGGGGTTTAATAATCTTTAGCCCCCTCCTCAAAAGCAGTACGGCTTTTCGAAAGAGGCTACGGAATAGCCTCCTCCATCCATGCCAGCCCCATATATCACGGGTGTCCCATGATATCCAGGAAGGGCATATCCTGCCTGGGCTTTGTAATAGTCCCTGTAGATGGGGGGATCGCTGTATTTTTTTAGGATCGCCATAGCGTTTTGCTTTTTAGAAACCTCGCTCTCTCCGGGGATGCAAGTGCACCTTGATGTTCATCTTGCCAAAGAGAAATGAGACGCATCTGTTCTGTTCTGATCTGTCTTTATTTCAATGGTGATGGTATCGATGTGGTGTTTTCTGACAGGAAGGTAATGAGGTTTATCGTAGGCGATGGTGACAAACACGTTGTTCCTTCCTCGGACAGGGACACAGCGAAATAGGGGAACAGAAAAGTCCCCCACAAACTGGTGTTCTACAAGATCCATGTACAGATACAAGGAATTAAACTCCCCTGTGATGTCTGCCGAGAAGGGGAATTTTTGGATGCTGCGCTTGGGTCCCAAACCCAGAACGTTTACTAGCTCCCCGCTGGTAGTAAACATACAAGTATAATCGGCGGACTGAAGTCTAACTTTTCTGCTCACAGAGTCGTAGTTGATGACCACCTCTGGCGGTGCGGGATGACATGCCACAGTACTGTTCATATGATCCAATAATTCAGGTATGGACCCGTAATAACCTTGTCGTCGGATAAAACTCTACGCCATATCTCCAAAGGTGATTTCAAAAGGGGTGTCTTCGTTGATAGTGTTGCAGCTGTGCGGGTATTGTATTTCCATAACCCCACCTCCCAGGCACCCGGGAGATCCAAGGGCTTAATTTGCCGTATTGTAAAGTTCGAGCTGCTGTTTTGGGGGGAAAACTTTTTGTAATTCTTCAGGGTAAAAAGATCCCGTAACTCGTAATCTCACCCTCGTAATCTTTTAATCGGTTTACAGGTCTCTGGCCCCTGGTTAAGGCTTCATGCCGCTTTAACAAGATGCTTAAAGGTTTGTTTAAACATTCTTTTCCCCGATTGGTGTAATTTTTGAGGCACGCGACCTTTGCTAATAATAGCTTTAAAGGCCTAGGGTACCTCACCACTCGCCTTTTTTTAGGCCTAAAGCCCAGGCACATTTGCATAGAATGTCTATCACCGGTAAGATGTACTTCAAGCCGCTGTTGTGTTTGAAGAACCGGTGCATATCCACCAAATCTTCCTGCCATTGCGTGTCCACATCTGAAACAATGGCCTTGTTTCATTTAAAATGTATTCGAGCTGGTTTGTGTAAAGTGTGAGCATCCTGGTCTGAAAGCCAAGCTGATACCTGTCTTCTATTTAAAGTTTACTATGCTTTTGGCCTCTTGAAAAAGAGGATTCACCCTACCAAAGCTCCCAACTTCCCATCGGGATGCCTCATAAAGGTTTTGGTTTCGGGGTCGGGTTCCGACGTATCCATCAACGGTTGAGTCAAGGGGCCCTCCTTGGAACTGTCACTGCTGTAGCACTTTCTCCACACGGGTCCAAAGGTCCTCGGGGCTAAAAAAAGTGTGAAGTTCTCACAGGGGTGGTAAAGGAGTCCATGTTTCCATTCAGCCTTTCCACAAGTTCTAAAACACGTGTTCTTGGTAAGAGATGGCCTCCTATGCCCAGCGCTGGGCCTTGTGGGGTGATGCTGCTGCACTCTGATTAGAAGAGGGCATTGGAAGAGTTCTTAAAGGGGTCACACGACCCTCTTCTGGGCAGTTCACCCCGCCCTGGAACTCCCCCTGATTGGTCAAATCTCCTCTCGGGGTGGTCCTCTGCGGCCAAAATCCATCATGATTGGTATTGGGCGGTGGGAGGAGTGCTTAGAGCGGTCACACGAACCACTTCCGGATGGGTCACCCCACCCCAGAATTCCCCCCCAGTTGGTGAAATCTCCTCTTGGGATGCTCCCCAGTGGCTGAAACCCCTCCTGATTGGTAGAGGGCAGTCGGAGGAGTTCTTAGAGGAGTCACACGAACCACTTCCGGACAAGTTACCCAGCCCCGGAACTCCCCCTGCTTGGTCAAATCTTCTCGGGGCGGTCCTATCAGGGCGAAACCCATTCTTATTGATAGAGAAAATTGGGAGGAGTTCTTAGAGGAGTCATATGACACACCTTGCTTCCGGTCATGTGTCCCCCTTCACCCCGGAAGTAATACCTCCATGGAGTAGGACTTCCAGTGACTGGTGGGTAGGGCTTACGGGGTCAAGGGGTAGTGTTAACCTTTGATTGATGGTAGGACCCTTATATTACTGGGGAGATTTAGAAGAATCAGTCGTATTTTCAGTCATATTTGGCAGGTGTCGAAATTCCTGAAAATGAAAAGAAGTCAATGTTAAGATATAGCAGCCTTCTTCGAAATTGAAATATTCATTCAGTATATCCAATTATTGATATTGCCTTCCAAATGTTCTTTGCACACCTGCTACAAACTATTCAGCGGAACGATCATTTTCGGAATTAAAAAGGGTGACAAACTATTTGAGGGCTAATCTTAGTGACGAAAAATTAAACTCCCTTTCTCTCCTGACAATTGAAAAGGACCTAACAACTTCTTTGGATTCTAGAGAATTCATTAATAATTTTGCCGCTCAAAGGTGTAGGCGTAAACAAATGTAACTACTTACTACTCACGTACTTTTATTGTATCTACATAACATAAAAAAGAAATATTTGATATACGCCGCACCCCTGCTTGAACGCGGTGTTTTGGATCCATGCGCGGTCCTGCGCTAGAAGCGAAATCATGCCATAGAGACGCGAGTTCAAGCGAGGGTACGCTGTACTTGTCATTTTATTTATAATAAAACTTGTAAATATTCAATTATGTTAATGATAGTGAGTTTCATTTTAGTTCAAACGAATTTGCAAAAAAACGACAGCAAGTTCCTGTGGGGTCGGGAGGAGCAATTATTTCAGGGCCTAGGGGCGGCAAAATCATTATCCGCCACTGGTTAAAGGCAGGGAGGCTCAGAGTTAGAATTTGGTATCCTCATAAGCAGAGCCGGGGCTGTGTGGGGTTCAGGGGGTGGTGAGCTGCTCCATGCGTGCAGGGGGCTGGCAGCAATCCTTGGGAGAGATGGGTAGTGCCAGGTCTGCAACACAACTTCCTGGCGTAGGCCAGGCTGGGTTCTGCAGAGTTAGCACCAAATGAGGCTCAGCGCAGCCCCCTGCCTCGCACTTAGCTAGGGCTGCTCAGAGTCCCTGCTGGCTGCACCGCAGCTGGTGAGGGAGCAGGGATTGGTGTCGCCTCCAGCAGCCGGGTCTTCCTAGGGGAGGGTGTTTCCTTTCCCCTTGTGGAGTCCACCCCTTCTCTGCTTACCACTGCCCCCTGCCTGACAGGAGCGACTCACCTCTGACTCCCAGGCCCTGCTGCCCAGCTATGGCTCCTGCCTGGGAACACCCCATGGAGCAGGGAGTTTCAAACTACGGCCGGCCGGGGAGAGGATACCCCAGAACCAGCCCCGAGGGCTTTCTCCCTGCTGCTGCACTCTGCAGGTCATTCCAACTGGGTTCTGGCTCCCAGCCACCTAGGGTGCCCACATGAAACCAACAAAATATCGGGACACATAGGGGAAGCAAAACAAACAAACAAAAATAAACCTGCCGGAGCGGAGCTGTCCAAGCAAAAATCCAATATTTGGATGCGGGACACAGAGCAAAAAATTGGGATGTCTGGTCACCCTACAGCCACCGTGTGATATGGCTGCAGTCCCCTGCCCTAGAACTCCTCCCCGATTCTCCACGCCCCCTCTCCCCCGTGCAGTACCCCTCAGCCGTGACTTACAGCAGGGTGGCCGTTCCAAGCCTCCTACTCTTCTGTGGCTTCCATTTCAGCCATGTATCCTAGGGGAGGCAGGCGGGCCTGATTATTTAACAGCATTCAGAGCACCACCAACCGCTTGTATTTCTGTCCATCAAGGTGCTCCCCTGCCCCCAATCCAGCCGAACAGAGGAGGGGAAGGAGCTGGGAGGAGCGTCAGTCCCCAAGATTACCGGGATCGTTTTGCCTTTGGCCTCGTGCCCCACAAAGGCCAGGAGAGGTGTTGCGCCCAAGGGGCAGCTTAGCACACCAGCCCCACTGGGAGTTGGTGTGAAGCACAGTGTGGCAGAGCTGCTGCCCTGTGGTAGCTGGGGTGGACAGGGCTGGGGCTTCCCGTGTATCTCTGCCCTCCCTGTATAGGCTGCAGGGGAACCGGACTGGGGCCAGTCCCTGGGTGGGGGTGGGGGGAACCAGGGTGAGACCTTTGGGAGCAGGATCTGTCCCTCAGACCTGCTCCTGCAGGTGCTGGGCTGGCCCGGGGTCAGGACAGAGGGGCCCCTTTGACCGCAGAGCCCTCCTGCATCTGGCTGCACGGAGCCTTGGCCCAGGAAGGTGGGAGGGAAGTTGGGGGGTTGGGTGTGGGCAGTGGAGGCCAGCCCCTCCCCCCTGCTGGCAGTGTGCATGTGGCACTGGGCCCCAGACGCGTGGGGCAGGGAGGGAGAATAGGAAGCAGAGCTCCAGCTCTTTCCTTACCTATCAGCTGCTGGGCAGCTGCGGCTCTCTGGGCAGCCTTCTTGCTCAGCCTCCCTGGGCAGCTCTGGAGCTGGGAAGCCAAGAACCCAGTTAGCCCCAAGCCCCACATCCCCCCCAGGCTGAGGGGAGCTGGCTCGGCCCCTGCCTGCTCTGGAGGTGAGGGACCCCTGGCTGTCAGAGCCCTCTCCCCATGGACTCCTCGCACGGGACAGAGCTGACTTGTAGGGGAGCCATCCTCAAGGGTGGGGGATGGGGCTGAGTCAGGGAGGGGGCTCCCTGGAGCAGAGAAACCCCTCTGTGCCTAGGTCCTCCCCCCCCCCCAGAGCTCACTCACCAGGGTCCTGCAGGCGTCGCTCAGGAAGGCAGGGATGGCGGGGGCCGCCCCCTCGGCCAGCTGGCTCCGCACGAGCGTGCGCAGGGGCTGGCAGCTGAGGAAGGGTGCGCAGCGCAGCAACGCCCCCCTGCACGCCTGCCGGAGAGGGCGAGAAGGGAGCGGGGTGAGCGCCACGGGCTGCCAACTCGCAGGCTCCACGTGGCTTGGGGAGACGCCGCGGTGCCGGAGCAGCAAGGAGCCACCTCTCTGCACAGCCTCCTCTGGCCTGACGGTTGTTCCCCAGACCCCCCCAGCTCCCAGCTCCAGCTCAGCTGGGTTGAGGGGAGCCAGGCCCGAGTGCTAGGGCCGGGGCGGGGCACTCCCTGCGGGTCCCTATTGGGCCGTTAACAGCACTGCCCGGTGGCCAACGTACGTGGCCTCCCCTCAATCCCAGGCACTACTGGGGGCTGCTACTGGGGAGGTCGGGGGGAGGGAGGGCGCTTGCTGCAGGAGGCTGCTCATTCCCAGGCAGGAGCTAGCACGCAAGTGAGGGCAGGGCAGCAATGGGAGCCAGCCAGCCTCAGCGACCAGCCCTTCCCTGAGGCCCTGCTTGGGTCAGGTCACTGGCTAGGGGCCAGAGGTCGACCTGGGCCTGGCCACTAACCAGGGCGGCTGTAAAATGGAGCCAAAGCCACGGAGAGTCTGGCTGGGCAGGGAGGCTGGTGGTGCCTGTGGGGAATGGAGGAGAGAAGGAAACTGCACAGATCTGCCCCACAGCTACACTCTGAGGGCTGGCGGAGCTCTGTGCGGGGTGGGGGAGGGCTGGATGAGTCGCAGGGGGGGGGGGGCTGTCCTGGGTGCCACAGGTCAGCACTGAGGAGGAGATCTGGGGATTGGGGTTTGGGGGGGAGGTTGCACCACCCTTGCCAGCCCTGCCCCTGTGAGTCCTCAGCTGTGCTCACCTGGGCCACCAGGGGGTCCTCATCCTGCAGGTGGATGAGCAGCGTCCCCAAGCTCTTCTCCACCTCAGCCCCAAAGAGTGATGACTTCTTCTGAACAAATTGGCTGAGGTGGCCAAAAAGCTCCATGGCGGCCCGCCTCAGGCCGCTGTTCTCCTGCAGACAGGGGGCGCAGGGTGGTTAGGGGGGACAGGCTCGGGCCCTCGCGTGCTTTGGGACTCAGCCGGGCAGCTGCAGAGCCCAGAGGGGTTTCAGCTAGTTCAAACGACATGACCATTCTCTGCAAACTCCCCTCCTTCCTGCTGGGCCCCAGGGCTGCTGAACCATTGTGGGCTCAGGATGACTTGATCCCTGTCTCCCCTGGCGGAGGAGCTGAGCTGCCCCACAAGTCCAGGAACATGCCTGCATCGGACACTGAGTCCCTCCGCGTGGGGGCGGATCCTGAGCATCTCCCCCCTGTGGGGTGCCCTATCGCACTGTGGGGCCTGCCCTGCTTCCTACTTACATCCTCAAACCACGTTCTGGCCTGCAGGGCCAGTGGGACGGTGACGCACGCCTTCAGAGGCGCCTTGGGGTCCTGCAGCAGCCAGCAGAGCCCTTCCATGGCTTCCAGGATGGCGTGGGGGTCGCAGGATTCACACACTGCGCGGACAAAGTGCCCCAGGATCTGCTCCCGCTTCTTCCTGACCTGCAGAGAAGGGGTTGGATGCCGCTCGGTGAGCAACGCTCTGTCAGCCTGGGTGTAACCGCAGTCCGGGCAAGTCGGCCTACAGCCCAGTCTGCTCCACAGGAGCCATGGGCTGGGGAGAAGGGGAACCAGGAGCTTCCTACCCGGCCTCTTTGCCTAGTATCCTGCCATGCCAGACCCACCTTGTCTGGGAACTGGGTGACTACGTTCCTGAGGCCATGCAGCGCTCTGCCTCGGATGGGGATGCTGCTGTCCTCTGTCCGCTGCAGCATGATCTTCACAACCTGCTTCCACAGTTCCTTGGGCTCGTTCTCCATGAGCCAGGGGCTGCCAAGGAACTAAAGGGACCGAACGGAACCGTCAGAGAGGGCAGAGCGAGGCCAATGGGTCCTAGCATGGCCGGAGCAAGGGGAGCAAGTATGAGCCGGGACCAGGAGGTGACTTAGATCCTTACTGACTGATGTTCACAAGGGGCTGGCTTTGAGCTGAATAGAAGTGACACGAGTGCTCCCTCTGGTTCCAGTGGGGTGCCCCCAAACCCCCACAGAGCCCCCAGCAAAGGGATCAATTTACAAGCAATACACCACCAGGACCATTTCTCATTGGCTGACCAGCTATTGGCCCCCTGTTCCATCAGCTTCTGGGCGTGGTTAACCTCCCCTCCCGCCCCGGGCTCACCTCTGCAAGCAGGCTGGTGCAGGCCATGCGTTCACCCTCCTCGGAGGCCTGGAGGCTGGGAAGGAGGAACCGTACGATGTTCTTCAGGGCCTGGTTTGGGTGGGTCACCATGGCCCTGGGAAAGAACAAGAGCTCGTGCTGACGTGTTCATGACAACCCTGCACATGCCGGAATCCCGCCCGGTCCCGGCCACCCCATCCCATCTCTGCCCCACTGGGCTCCAGAGCGAGAACGTGACTCCTTCAGTGTCTGTCCTCACCTGCCAAGGAGAGCGAACCCCTCAGGCTGGCCCTCCTCCAGCAGCTGCCAGCCCTGCTCCTGCTCCATCAGCTCCAGACCTTGCTGACTGCCCCTGAGGTGCAGCACCCGCGCCAGGGCCTGCACGGCCATGCTGGGAAGAGAAAGAGGCAGGAGATGGTGATGCAGGGACGCCTACTCTCTAGGCAGGGCGGAGGGGCGGGGGGCACAGGACTCCCTTGCTGCAGCACTGGAGGGATCAGGGTGAGAACAGAAGCTGCCCCATTTCTGCCTTTGGTTCCCTGCACTCCAATTGTGGGGGCGGGGGGGAGTGTCTGCAAATGTGACCTTCGCCTCCTCCAAAGATGTGAGAATTGCCCCCGCCCACTCCAGGAAACTGACCCTGGGGAGAAAAGTACATGCAGCGCCCCCGTGAACGCCCTGCTACCCTGAGCCCTGTCCCCCAGGGCCCACTGCAGTCAAGGGGGGGAAGTGGCTCCGTGCCACACCGGGCCTTCCCAAAGCCTTCAAAGCAGACAGTAAATAGAGACAGCAGCCAGTTCTGCCCTGCTCCCCAGCTCTGCTTCACCCCGTCCCGCTCGGCTCCTTCATCACCCTGCTGAGCTGCCCATCTGAGGAGCTCTCTGGCTCCCTGAGTATCCGGGGGCAGCTCTGCCCGCTCCTAAGCACGAGAAGCCTGGCTGATCCGAACCCTCTGTCCCCCGAAGGCATTGGGTGGGGGGACCCTCAATAACGTGAGTCCAAGCAGGAAGCTTCCCCCTCCTAGCGTCTGGCCCAGACACTGTTTGGGTGCTGAGATCCATCAGCCCCACACGTTACCTGCGGGGACTGGCATGAGTCGGTGGGTTCTGCTGGGCTCCCGAGAGGTGAGGTGCCGGGGAGCAGGCGACGGCGAGGAAGCAAGAGACGAACAGGTCGTCCTCGCGTCCCTCCAGCACGTGCGCTCGCCCCAGGGCCCCGACTAGCTCCCACAGGCCGCGCGTGGTCTGGAAGGGAACAAGAGCCAGTCAGAAGACTGGCCGTCTGCAGAATGCAGCTGGGAAAGGGGGCTCAATGCCAGCACTGGGAACTTACCGCCGGGGGCAGCCGGGCTAGCTGGGGGCAGCTCCCATCCTGGGTCTCGCTGCCATTAGCCCAGCCCTTCTCCGGGCTGTCGAAGAGCAGGATGTGCAGTACCTCCCTGGCCAGCACGGGGTCTGCACCCAGGAATTTCCAGATGGCCTTGGTCTGCCTGTGACGGACAGACGGATGGCGGGTAAGGAATTAACACACAGGATGGGCCCAGTTGTTCAGGAGGAACACGGCTCCAGTTCTGCCACGCCATGGCTCTGGGGTGGGGGGTTTGGAGAAGGCTGTAAAATGGGTGCTGGGCTTGTCGGCTCTGGGCAGGATGCAGGGAAGGCTGCTGGCCCGGGGAAACCTGGCAGGCAGGTGAATGGGAGAAGAGCAGCCTCTTGGGCGGAATGAGGCGTGTAAAAGCGTGCGGCGGTGGGGACGATACCGGGCTGGGTATCGGGGGAGAGAGGGCATTTCCCAGCGGCGGGAGGGGGTTGCCCCTGCAGGGACGCGCTCAGTGTAGGGGTATGTCTGCGGGCCGTGCAGATAGCCTGGCACCCTCTTCTGCCTCAGCCTGGAGGGGCGCCCTGTCGAGAGCCGGGGGCCACACTGACAGAAATGGTGACCCTGCTCACATGGGGTCTCCTGGCCTGTGTTGTGATGGGGGGCCCCAGAGGACTGCTCTGGCCTCCAGCCAGCCAAGCCATTGCACTTTGTGTTAAATCCCTATATAGCTGCAACAGTTGGAGAGGGGATGGAAGCCAGCCGCAAGGACGATCAAACTTATCAAGTGGGCTCAATAAAGACGAGCAGACATATTGACGGCTTTGGGGGTTAGAAGCCAGCACCTTCTCTGGGACAACACCCAGAAGGAAGCAGCACAAAGGACCAATGAACACAGACCCAGATTTTGAATCTGGCATAGATTTGCATGAGAGGGAAGCTGCTATAAAAGTGAGGTGTCTTGCAGAGGACTCCGGGTCTCGTCTTGTCACCATCGGAGCATCGATCCGGATCGGCAGAAGCAGGGCTCCACCCCTCCCCCATCTAACTCACCTGGCCAGTGAAGTTAAGGGGAGCAACTAGTTGGTAACAACAACTAGACGGAGTGTGCTTGTGTTTGTGTGTGTGTGAGTGCATGAGTGTGATATATATCATATGCATATGATAGAGTATTGATTGATATCTCTATTACTAATAAATGTGGCCTTTTTTCCGTATTCCCTCTGAAAAGATCCTGTACAGTACTTTGCGAACAACAAGGGTGACAGCTGCGTTAGGACGAGCTCAGCTGGGGGAGCCCTGAGCCGGGGATCCCAGAGGGTCAGAGCTCCCTCCAAGGGTCAGAGAGGCTCATGGTGACAGCAGGCCGAGGGCAGGGCCAGGGGAAGGTCTGTGCTGCGTGTAACCCTGGTGCTGTGGAGTCACCCCATTAAGGGGGAGCTCGGAGGCTGGAGGGGGGCGTTCTACCCTTTCCCTGGGGCCGGCGCTCACCGCTCGTAAGGCCAGGGCAGCTGCAGGAGGTTGCTGACCGCGGCCTTGGTGTGCTGCCTGGCCAGGAGGTGTATGATGTTCCTCGGCCCATCGCTCAGGCGCCCACCCCGGGGTGGAGACAGTGTGTAGGTCAGAGCCGCCTGCAGATCCTGCACCTGCGGAGGCAAAGCAGGGGCTGAGACCCTCCCCCCGCTGTGGGTGTCTGGCAGGGAAGGGCCAGGAGGAGCAGGGCAGGCTCAGAAACAAGTCTGCGGTCACATGACCCGGCAGAGGCCATGGAGAAACTCTCCTAGCGAGTGACTGAGCCCAGGGGGATTCTGGTTTGGGTCCCTTGAAACCCCCACCCCTGATCCAGCTCTGTAGCACTAAGGGTCCCAATCCTGCTGCCCTGTGACACCCCACCCCCGGGTATCCCAGCTGTATCTCCCCTTGTGACAGCACGCCTGGGCTGAGTGGGATCTAAGGTTCCGGGAGGCATTTCCATCCTCCACGTTAATCCGTCTCCACTGGGCAAAGAGAGGACGCGGGAGACCCCACTGCGGGCTCTGTTCCCCCATGGGGGATGAGTCTGGAGACAGGGCACTTTTCCCAGGGAGTGAGCCGGGCAAGCCGGACTCCTGGGATCAATGCCTGTAAACGATTACAGGACCTTGCCCAGCGGCCTCCCTGCAGACAGGGGATGGATGGGTCCCCTTGATCAATGATGGTGAGAGGGGACATCTCCCCTCCACAGCCTCCCTAGTGCCCCAGGAATTCTGGGCACGGGGCAGGATGGAGCTGCCCGAGATGTCAGCATGGTGCCTCCAATGCCCAGCCATTACTTGGTTCTCTTGCACCGATCTTTTCTCTGTCAGCACCGTCTGCATGACGCCCGCCAGCTGGTCAGCACAGTCCTCCTTCTCCAGCAGGCCCAGCAGCAGGGTGAAGATGAAGGGCATGAGGTCACAGGGCTGCAGGTGCTTCGCTATGAGCTGCAGGGAAAGGCACAGGCCGAGTGTGAGCAGCGAGCCCCGGCCCGGGGAGGTGGGTTTGCTCTTCAGGGGATGGGGACAGAGCCTGCGCCCAGGGCTAAGTCAGTGGGCATTGGAGCCCGTACCCAGGAATTTCCCTCTGCTTTTCTACCTTACTGACTGAGTTGGGGGGGGAGCAAGTTGAGGGCACAAATTCTGCAGGGAGGGAAGGAGACAATAAGCGCCCATCCCTCATGTGTGTGTCTGTTTCTCCAGTCACAGTCTCTTTTACTCACCATAGCAACATGGGCAGGGCTCTGTCTGCAGCTGGCATCCTCCTTCGTCCTGCTCAGCACGCTCACCACCGCCTCCGTCTGGGTGCACACGGAAGCTGCACAAGAAACCAGCTGTGCTCAGCCAGCGCTCTCGGGGCCGGATACTTCCCCATCCCTGTCGAACCAGGTCACAGGGGCCAAAGAACCAGTATCCAACCACAGCTGGGAACGCACAGCTAGGGTGAGCTCTCAGCTGGCTCCTGGACCAACTGCCCACCCTTCCCCCGATGCAGAAGGTGTGTTGGGGATGGTGTTGGATCAGGGGAGGTCCCAGACGGTCCGTGGCACCTGGTGAAGGGCAGATGCCAGGCCAGCCTGGCAGGTACCAACCCACTTCTGCTCTGTGTCCGTCTGGTCAGGGCTGGGATGAAGGCGCCATGTTCTCTCTGCAGCCCTGCTCTCTAGGTAACGGCCAGGGCTGGGAGGTGGCCACTGTTTCCTTCTGCTCCATCTTACCTTTGCAAGGCGTGAAGAGCCAGTAGAGAGCCTGAGATGCCCAGGATCTGGTGGCCTCCAGGGCGTCAAAGGCGTGGCTTATCAGCACCCCGGCCATGTAGCCCTGCTCTTCCATGGGTTCCAAGTCCTAATGGGCCACCGAACAGAAAATCAGGGCATGAACTGGGGCTGAGCCCAGCTCTGTCTGTATCACCCTCCCCCTCTCTTTGTGCATGCTGCGGGGGGCAGCAGGGACATAAAAACATAAGAATGGCTGTACTGGCTCAGACCACAGGTTGACTGTGCGCTGTGTAAAGAACAACTTCCTTTTATTTGTTTTAAACCTGCTGCCCACTAATTTCATTGGGTGGCCCCTAGTTCTTCTCTTATGGGAACAAGTCAATAACTTTTTCCTTATTCACTTCCTCCACACCACTCATAATTGTATATACCTCTATCATATCTCCCCCTTAATCTCCTCTTTTCCAACCTAAAAAGTCCTAGACTCGTTAATCTCTCCTCATACGCGACCCGTTCCAAACCACTAATCATTTTAGTTGCCCTTCTCTGAACCTTTTCTAATGCCAGTATAGCTTTTTTGAGATGAGGAGACCACATTTGTACGCAGGATTCAAGATGTGGGCGCACCATGGATTTGTAGAAGGGCAATAAGATATTCTCCGTCTTATTCTCTATCCCTTTTTTAATGATTCCTAACATCCTGTTGGCTTTTTTGACTGCCAGTGCACACTGCATGGACGTCTTCAGAGAACTGTCCGTGATGATGCCAAGATCTTTTTCCTGATTAGTTGTAGCTAAATTAGCCCCCATCATGTTGTATGTAGAGTTGGGGTTATTTTTTCCAATGTGCATTACTTTACGTTTATCCACATGAAATTTCATTTGCCATTTTGTTGCCCAATCATTTCGTTTTGTGAGATCTTTTTGAAGTTCTTCGCAGTCTGCTTTGGTCTTAACTATCTTGAGCAGTTTAGTATCATCTGCAAATTTTGCCACCTCACTGTTTACCCCTTCTTCCAAATCATTTATGAATAAGTTGATTAGGATTGGTTTTAGGACTGTCCCTTGGGGAACACCACTAGTTACCCCACTCCATTCTGAAAATTTACCATTTATTCCTACCCTTGTCCCCATGTTTGTTGACCCCTTCAAAGAACTCTACTAGATTAGTAAGACATGATTTCCCTTTGCAGAAACCATGTTGACTTTTGCCCAACAATTTATGTTCTTCTATGTGCCTGACAATTTTATTCTTTACTATTGTTTCAACTAATTTGCCCGGTATGGATGTTAGACTTACTGGTCTGTAATTGTCAGGATCACCTCTAGAGCCCTTCTTTAATATTGGTGTTACATTAGCTCTCTTCCACTCATTGGGTACAGAAGCCGATTTAAAGGACAGGTTACAAACCCTAGTTAAAAGTTCCGCAATTTCACATTGGAGTTCTTTCAGAACTCTTGGGTGAATGCCATCTGGTCCCGGTGACTTGTTACAGTTAAGTTTATCAATTAGTTCCAAAACCTCCTCTAGTGACACTTCAATCTGTGACAATTCGTCAGATTTGTCACCTACAAAAGACGGCTCAGGTTTGGGAATCTCCCTAACGTCCTCAACCGTGAAGACCAAAGCAAAGAATTCATTTAGTTTCTCCACAATGACTTTAGCGTCTTGAAGTGCTCCTTTTGTATCTCTATCGTCCAGGGGCCCCACTGGTTGTTTAGCAGGCTTCCTGCTTCTGACGTATTTAAAAAACATTTTGTTATTACCTTTTGAGTTTTTGGCTAGCTGTTCTTCAAACTGCATTTTGGCTTTTCTTATTACATTTTTACACTTCATTTGGCAGTGTTTATGCTCCTGTCTAGTTACCTCGCTAGGGTTTGACTTCCACTTTTGAAAAGGTCCGTGCTGCTCACCTCGGTGATGGCTTTGAATCTATAGAACATGAGGAGCCGGGCGCTGGCTCTCATAGCTCGGCTCCGCTCCTGGGCCCGGGGAGAGCAGATCCAGGGCTGCAAGTGCTGGGGAGCAGGGAGAAAGCCGTGTGAGCGGCAGCAATGCCGGGGCGACCTCCCCCGCATGTCCTTCGGGCAACCCCCAGAACCTGCTTCCTGCCCCAGCAGGGAGAGGAGATGGCGCATTTAACCCCTTCTCCTCCACTTCCGGACACTGGAACTCAGGGCTCCTCTCCTGTCTGGGGGGCGTTGGGACTGGTCCCAGGGTCTTGGACTCAGCGCTTTGAGGACTCTCCCCATTGATCCTGTGGGGTCTCGGGGCTGTTTCCTCTGGGCGCTAGCCCACCTTGAGGAGGTCAATGTGACACTCCCTGGAGCAGGACTAGGATTGTCTAGCTGGATCCCAGGGGCGGGTGTATGCCCCGTGGGGACTGGCTAGTTCACAGTAGCTGGGAGGCCTGCTCAGCCCCTTCGGGATCAACAGGAGCCTTCCCTCTTGTGGCTCGGGTAGAACCTGAACAGCCGGCCCATCCCCAGATGGCCAGTGCAAATGGCCCCTCCCGTTCCCTTTCACACCAGAAACAGATGCAGCAGCATGGTGGAGGTCAGGTGCAGCTCCAGAAAGGTCTGCAGCACGCGATCAAGGGGCTCCCAGGGCAGTTCTTGGAGAGACTGGAGCAGAGAAAAGCAGGGAAGTAAATAGCAAGGGAGGTGGGGTGCACGAGGCAGGGGGACGAGTGGATCCCCCTGTCTGCAGCCAGGTGCTGTTGGTATTCGGAGTCCCTTTACACAGGTGATGCTGAGCCCCCTGTACATGGACATGGGGCTCACCTGGACCATGGGCTGCCCTTCCCCAAAGAATCCTTCCTCCCACCTGGGCTCCCCAACACACGTACTGAGTTGGGCTCTGGAGGGAAGGCCTCCTCCCTCCCACTCTGGAGGGGCCCCAGCTACCCCCCAACACCCTGCTGGCTCGCCAAGGACTGAGCTGTTCATCCCCGCTCCAGCTAGTCTCTGGTTCTGTGGCAGGGTGAGTCGCCTGGCCGTGGGGTTGTCCCGAATCCATGATTTGCTCCCTCTGCACCAAATGCGATTTCACTGCTCTGGGCCAGCTCCTCAGCCGGTGTAAACTGGATGTGGGTTCTAGTCCCCTGGGCCAAGAATCCAGGGTAATTCTGTACCGTCTCCCAGACGCTCACCTCTACAGCTGTCCTCCCTGCCAACCCAACTGCAGCGGTAACTGCGTAGCCACTTGCCGCCAGCCCTTTGGAAACTAAACCGAGGGGCTGGATTCGGCTGGACCCGCAGCTCGCAGCGTCAGGCCAGGGTCCAGCGACTCCACGGGGGGTGGCTGAGTTTCCCAGCCAAGGAGGCAGGTGGGAGCTGCAGCTTTGTCCATGTCTCACTAACCTCGACCCGGATAGGGGAGCTTCCTGCCACCTCAGTCCCTCTCAGCTCCGCCGGGGCGGGGCGCTGAAACATGGCGCTGGTGATGCAAGCGCTGATGGTCTCGGCCTCCTGTTCCTCAGACAGGTGAGGCCGGAATTTCCTGATTGGAAGGAATGGAGCAGACGGGGCCATTAGAACAGACACTGGTCCCGGCAGGAGTCAGGCTGGGTTTGATGGCAGGAGGGACAGTTCCCTCCCTAAGCAGCAGAGCTCCAGGGGGCATCTCCAGCAGAGCCACCGCCTAGGGATCGGTCCTGTCTGGAGACGCCTATGCCCCTGGGGCCCAGCCGGCAGGGGCTCTGCTGGGGAAGCTGCTCTCCGGGGATGATCCTGGGCCCTGCTCTGCGCCTGCACCATTCACAGCACTTCATGCAGACAGAGGGGCTCCCTCCTAGAGGCCACACGCAGAGATGGGGCTGGAGAAAGTGACCCGGAGGCCGAGGAGGATATGGCCTGGTAGTGAGCCACCAGGGAGGAGCATCCTCCGGTTCTTATTGCAGCTCATTCCTCCCCCACCTCCTCTCCCTCCACCTGCCCCTCCCCGGCTGCTGGGCTCCGCAGGTGAGTCAGGGCCCATGGACGTACCCTATGTAAGAGATGGCCAGCAGGACATGCTGCTGATCGGGGCTCTGCAGCCGGGCCCGGCCCTTGCCTCTCAGGATCTCCTGCAGCACAAAGCAGAGAGTCAAAGGCAAAAGAATTTGGGGGAGCCCGGTTATTCAGTAAGACGGGGAGTCTCCACATGCTGTTTGACACCCCCACCGACCCTCAGTCCCAACTTGCAGCGCACTGGGGGACGGAGCTGGGAATATGGCCTGGGAGCGGCCACGTGGCCAGAATGCAGGGGACGTTTGCAAGAGCCCCTACTTCACCATTCCAGCCGGCAGATCTGGAAGGCTCAGCATCAGCCAGGCAGCAGGGAAGGAGGATCTGCGCAGAGGCGATTTTGTGACGGGGAGCATATCCGGGGATATGCGATTTTGTGACGGGGAGTTAAACTCCAGGGCACTTTCTGGGTGCCGGGCAGATCCCTCAGAAGTGGGATGGGGAATCGTCCCAGGTGTGAGCAGCATGAATCCGCTACTGGAAAATAGTGCCATTTAATTCCTGGGGTTGGAATTGCACCAGAAGAATCTGGCATCAGCACTGGGTTTGCAGCACACAGTGTAGAGCCCTGGGCACCCGCTTGCAAACACCCCACATGGCCTTCAACGCAGGATGCTCAGGCATGTGCGACTGACCTATGGACCCCTCCCAGGACCCCAGCACGCTCACTCACCAGCAGGAGGGACAGGAGGGTGTACGTGTCCCGGGTCACAAAGGGAGACCTGCTCTGTTGGGTGACAGCTTCACCCACCAGCACGACACTTCTCACAAACGCAGATCTCACCTGTGGGTCCTGAGCTCACAGGCAGGAGCGGGAGAGAACAGTGAGGAACCAGCCACAGGCAATAGAGAGCTGAGGGACAAGGCTACAGGGCAAGTCTCTAGGAGGGAGCTGCTGTCCTAGGTTAGATTGCCCTCACGCCCTAAGGCAAAGGACCTGGCTTGCTGAGTGGAACATCTCTGCATTCCCTAGGGGCACATCTGGAGATGGATGCAAGGAATGGCCTGATTTCCAGCGGTGCTGAGCACTTGCAGTTCCCACAGCTGTCAATGGGCCCTGGGGCTGCTCAGCTCCCCTGACAATCAGCTTGTAATTGTCTGATCTGGGACAAGAATCTGCTGCTCTCTGGAGTCAGCTGGGCTGTCCCTACCAAGGCGTCCGTTCTCCGAGGAGAACATTCAGTTACACCAAACTAGCATCCCCCTCTCCTTTTCGCTAGGCCTCGCATACGGGCATTGTGACCAGCGTAGGACTGAACGTCGGCCTCAAACCTCCGACGGCAAGAAAACAACCGAGAGTTACCTCAGAAATCCCCCTTCAGCACCAGAGCCTGTCGGCCGGGCTAGGGGCCCGAGTCACTCAGTGCCCCTTCTGTGCCCGGCTACACTACTGAGTGCAGTGTGTGGGGAAACAGGCCCTAAATCTTTCTCTTCTGAGCCCTGAGCGCAGCACCAGCCTAGAGGTACCAAGCACGGTAAAGTCGTCTCTGCGACAATCATAGATTCCTAGAATCTCAGGGTTGGAAGGGACCTCAGCAGGTATCTAGTCCAACCCCCTGCTCAAAGCAGGACCAAACCCAACTAAATCATCCTAGCCAGGGCTTTGTCAAGCCTGACCTTAAAAACCTCTAAGGAAGGAGATTCTACCACCTCCCTAGGTAACCCATTCCAGTTCTTCACCACCCTACTAGTGAAAAAGGTTTTCCTAATATCCAACCTAAACCTCCCCCTCTGCAACTTGAGACCATTACTCCTTGTTCTGTCATCTTCTACCACTGAGAACAGTCTAGATCCATCCTCTTTGGAACCCCCTTTCAGGTAGTTGAAAGCAGCTATCAAATCCCCCCTCATTCTTCTCTTCTGCAGGCTAAACAATCCCAGTTCCCTCAGCCTCGCCTCATAAGTCATGTGCTCCAGCCTCCTAATCCGTTTTGTTGCCCTCCTCTAGACTCTTTCCAATTTTTCCACATCCTTCTTGTAGTGTGGGGCCCAACACTGGACACAGTACTCCAGATGAGGCCTCACCAGTGCCAAAGAGAGGGGAATGATCACGTCCCTCGATCTGCTGGAAGTGCCCCTACTTATACAACCCAAAATGCCGTTAGCCTTCTTGGCAACAAGGGCACACTGTTGACTCATATTCAGCTTTTCGTCCACCATAACCCCTAGGTCCTTTTCTGCAGAACTGCTGCCCAGCCATTCGGTCCCTAGTCTGTAGCAGTGCATGGGATTCTTCCGTCCTAAGTGCAGGACTCTGCACTTGTCCTTGTTCAACCTCATCATATTTCTTTTGGCCCATCTTCTAATTTGTCTAGGTCCCTCTGTATCCTGTCCCTACCCTCCAGCGTATCAACCACTCCTCCCAGTTTAGTGTCATCTGCAAATTTGCTAAGGGTGCAGTCCACGCCATCCTCCAAATCGTTAATGAAGATATTGAACAAAACCGGCCCCAGCACTGACCCTTGGGGCACTCCACTTGATACCGGCTGCCAACTAGACATGGAGCCATTGATCAATAGCATCAAGTGGTGCTCAGTTACATTCTAACAAGGCGCAGATGGGAGTCCTTCCATTCGCCTCCATGGGCCTGGAATCAGAGAAGAAGCTAATCGAGATGGGGCGGGGGTCAGGGGAAGGCTCTAATTTACGTGTGGGCTCAGGCAATAGTGCTGCTGGATGGGCCTCAGGATCCTGTAGCCTATGCTCTCTGGCATGAGCGTGGTGGGGCCCGAGTGCACCAGGTGCCCGTAGCTGAGGATCAGGAGGCTTCTCAGCTGCTCGATGGAAGCCGGCTCCTGAGAATTGTAAAGGACAGAGTGAGGAGAAGGGAGGGCTTCCGGCTCCTCCGAACTCACGAATGGGGCCAGGGGAGGATTTTTCACCCGGCCCGGTTAGCAGCCAAAGGCTACTCTGCAGAGCTGAATTGCCTGGACTCCAAGGCCCTTCCCAGCTGCCCAGAGCTGAGTGGTTGAGGTGACCCGGCAGCCGAAGGAGATGCACTAGCAGCTGCTTTCATTCATCCTAGCTCCAGAGATGTCACTGGGACTACAGTGGATTGCACCAGCTGAGAACCTGGCCCAGAGAGTTACTGGGAAGGATTGGGGTGGGTGGGTGGGGGGGGACGTCAGACACGCTGGCCCTGGAGAGTCTGCTAGGAGGGTCTGTGAAATAGCCCAGTTCAGGGGAAGACCAAGGGTCTGTTTTGCTGAGAAATGTCTCAGCAGGAGCTGATGGCAGGGCCGTGTCTTTTGGGCCCTCCCTGAGCCTTGTTTATGGGGCTGCGTGGAGCATGTCTGAGCTCCCCAGGAGATACCCTGGGGAGCTTATACACAGGACCCACCTTCCCCCCTGGATCCACCCCATTGTGCTGCCATTTCAGCTCCATGGAGGAGTAAAGAAAGGGCTCCCTCCCTGGAGCCTGAGCCACTGCGTGGAAATTCAGCTCCTCACCAAACAGGCTTCTGGGAAGCAGGGTGCTCCCTGGCAGGTTGCTTTACCTGCAACGGCTGGTGGAGGGATGGATGAAAGAGCAGAGATGCTAGGTGGGACCGTACCTCCAGAGAGCCACCGGCAGAAGGCTGGAGCTGTACCCTGCTGACGACCTCCTCCCAGTGCTCCAGGATGGCGACAATCTCTTCTAGATGTTTCCTGGCACAGAGCCCGAGCCCTCGGGCGAGTCCCTGAGAGACAGAAAGACGGAGGTTGGGAATGCTGAGCAAAAAGCCAAGGGGGCCAGGACGGGCTCTTGCCATGGGCATGTGTATAAGGAAGGAATTTTTTCAATCCACTGGACCTTGTCCAAGGCAGAACACACACACGTAGCATCAGGGGATTGACAAGGAACGAGTGATCTCTTGTCAGTGGAGGAGCAAAGGCCTCACCTCTCTCTCCTCCTCTTCTCCGAAGTTGACCATCTCTATGACAAGCCATAGCTGGGGCTTGATGCTCTCTTCTGGGGACAACATCAGAACGGTGCCCCAGCACTTGTAGAGAAAGCTCTGTGAAAGAGACGCCATCATGCTGGATGCATTGGGCACAGCCTGGCATGGACAGAGCCCACTGGGTAGAGTTGTTTGCTTCCCTGGCCCCAAGCTGCCCCTCGGTACCGACTGCTGTTCTGAACTAAGCACTGAACCCCAATTCCTTCCAGGACACTGACCTTGTCACTGGGCCGCTGATCACCGTGGGCCAGCTGGCGCCTGATACTGCCGATGAACCAGCCCAGCCAGGTGTGGTCCGAGATGAGGAAGAGAAGGTCTTCCAGGAACTGCCAGGGAAAGAAGAGCCAGTTAGAACCAAGAGGGGCCAAGAAACTGGTCCTCTCAATAACTCCAGCCAGGAACCCACCACAGCTGGGAGGGGAAGGGAAGAGGGAGCGTGTCACCCCCACGTCTCTCCTAATGCTTGTGAATCCTTGTGAGCTGCCCCTGGTGCTTCTCCAATTGTATCTGCTGGGCTCAGCTGCTTCCTCTGTCCCACAATGAATTGCTGCTGAAGGGCCGCTTAATCCAGCCTCAGCGTGTGGGGGCAGGACTAGGTGACCTCTTGAGTTCCTTTCCAGCCCTCCATTTCTCTGACCCTTACCTGAAGCAGCTGCTGCTCCCACTCTCTCTGGCAGAAGCAGGTCTCGTGATCTGGAATAGATGGGCAGGTCAGTTTCCTTTGAGTTTACCCCACCTACTGGGGAGCGGCCTGCAACATGGCTCTCGTTGGCAGGGGTTGGGGAGGAGCTGCCAGAGGGGACCCAGGGCTCTATGCAAATCGCTGATGGAGAACAATGCACCTCAGAGCCAGACCCCTTGATGTGAAATACCCAGGAGTTTTGCTTGCCAAGATCCTTCCCCAGGGTGTGAGGTGTCGGATGAAGGTTAGATTCAGTCCTGGAAAGGATCCTTCCTGTCTAGGCACGGGGGGCTGGGCTAGATGACCCAAGAGATATGATCCTGACGTGATCCTCTCTGATTTCATCATATTATCCTGGATTCAGAGGGAGGCCCTGGCCTCTCCTTCTCTCAGCCCAGCACCACAGTCTCCCCTCCCTTCGCTTCTGCAAGGGGAGACAGACACCCTCTCCTCACCTTCCACATAGAGGAGCATGTCCTTCAACTGGTTATCCCAGAATCGTCCCAACCTGGCCTGGAACATGCTCCTCAGCTGCAAGAGGAGAAACACGGCTGCTCTCCTGACCTGCACCGTGACGTAGGAAGACGCACTGAGCACCTGGTGGAGAAAGATGCAGAGGTGGCTGTACCCCTCCCTTGCAAGGCACTCTGAGACGGGCGCTCCCTACAGGTGCAGGGAGAGAGCTCAGTGATGGAGGGAAGGAGGCAGCAGGGAGGTGGAGCGGACAACCAGGACAGGATCGAGATGGATATTTCAGTTCATCAGGGACACTCTATGGCTCCTTCCATCCTCTCACTCCTGGCCTGTGTGACGTTATTGACGATAACTGGGACCATATAGATCATTGTTACAACCAAGGTCCTGTAGTGGCACCAAATCTTATCTAAAGGGGGTCAAATGAGGTGTCTAAGACTGGGTTATGCTTGGCTGGTTATGATTATGTCATTTATATGTATGTATGAGTTTTGTAGTTGAAGTTATGAATATTGGCTTTATATGTATGTCTGTATTTCAAACTGGGGCTGGGCTTCTGGGACCTAGGACAAGCTATCAGCTCTGCTAGGCCTGCTTGATGGCCCATTAAGAGCCATCAGCGATACAATGGATCCATTGAGAGAAGGCAGACATGCCTGTGACTCAGCAAATTATGCAGGGACTTGCCCATGTGACTCCAGACTCCATTTTGCTGTGATTTTCCACAGTAAGGACAAAGAGGTGTCTTTACACCTGGAAGAAACTATAAAAGGCAGCTGCCTCATCTCCATTTTGTCTTCATTTCCTGCTTCTTACCTCTGGAGGAACCTTTCTACAAATGGAAGCTTTGAACAAAGGACTGAAGGACCCATCCCAGCTGTGGATGTACTCCAGAAACTTAATTTGAATTTGAACCTGCAGTTTATTCCATCTCTGCAAGCCTGAACCAAGGACTTTGCCATTCCTGTATGTAATTGATTCCTTTTAACCAATTCTAGTTCTCATCTAGACCTTTTTCCTTTTATGAATAAACCTTTAGATTTTAGATTCTAAAGGATTAGCAACAGCGTGATTTGTGGGTAAGATCTAAGTTGTATATTGACCTGGCTCTGAGGTTGGGTCCGTTGGGATCGGGAGAACCTGTTTTCTTTTACTGGGGCATTGGTTTTCATGACCATTTGTCCCCATAACGAGTGGCACTGGTGATGAGACTGGGAAACTGGAGTGTCTAAGGGGATTGCTTGTGTGACTTGTGGTTAGCCAGTGGGGTAAAACCAAAGTGTCTTCTGGCTGGCTGGTTTGGTTTGCCTTAGAGG
The DNA here is from genome assembly GCA_037349315.1 of Chelydra serpentina. Taxonomy (NCBI): domain Eukaryota; kingdom Metazoa; phylum Chordata; order Testudines; family Chelydridae; genus Chelydra; species Chelydra serpentina. The sequence continues at coordinate 548,829 of JBAIAC010000239.1, read as the reverse complement.
TGGAAAAACCCCAGCCTTGGGCTGTAGTTGCCCTGCTTGAAGCAATTTATCCTGAACTGGCACTCTCAGTTGGGTCTTGCCAGACCCAGCATCGTTACAGCCTGGCTCTAGCCCAGATGAAAGGAGACAGGATTATCCAGAGGCCTTGAGGCAGCTGCTGGGTCAGATCCTTGGCCTAGGCTAGAGCAGCACAAGGGGAGCTTGAAGCAGCCGAAAGAGGCAGCTGGGCCATAAAGGGAATCCCCAGCTGCCCCTTGGGACGGGGGGATGCTGGAGGCCAGGGGGCAGGAGGGGTCCCTAAGTTCTCATTCCAGCTGGCTTACACTGGAGCCGTGCGAGGGCTGCACGAACTTGTGCTGGGGGACCTGGTGCAGCCCCAGGATCGGGGGAGCCGGGAAGGTGGCTGGCTCAGAGGGGCCCTGGGGCGCTGTGCAATGAACGCGAGGAAAGTGACAAGCCAGCTCCTCTGGGGGTTGTGGGGAGAAGAGCCCCGCGTTGCTGCCAGCTCCCGGAGCGCCCCTTCCCACTCAGGATAAGGAAACCGCCTGGCTGCGAGTTACTCACCAGCAGCTGAGCCAGCAGCTCCTGGGGCAGAGGGGCCCTGGGGCTTGACCGACACCCTGTGAACAGAAAGGGGGGACGTCCCATCAGGCTCTGGAGGGATCGTTTGCATTCGTCTCTGGGCCCTACCTGTGCCCTTGATGGCTGGCTGTGTCCGTGAAGGGAGCCGGAACCAGAGCCCAGGGCTGATCCCCACCCCCAGCTGGGGGCAGAAGCCTCTCCCTACAGAAGGACTAAGAGCGGGTGGGTAAAATACTGGGACTCACCTCTGTTCCCCTGGCCACTCCCCCTGGCCACGGGCAACCTGCCTCCCTCCTGCATCATCCTCACTATGCTGATTGTGGTCCGCAGGAGCAGAGGCAGGGCTGGCCCATGGGCTGCTGGGCTGAGGGTCAGCAAAATTGAAGGCCATAAAGCCTGCAGAGCAGAGAAAAGCCAGTTGAGTACGGAAATATCCTCGTCCTGCCCCAGCTCTCTCTTTCCAGCACTAGCCAGGACCCTTGGCTTGGCCACCACTAGCCAGACCTCTCTACCCAGCCTGCACCACCCCCACCAACTCCCCCGTCACACCTGGCAGTGTCTGCCTCAGCACCAAATCAAGCGACAGATGCCTGACCCCCGCACCCCCGGCCTTTTGTCGAGTGTTGCACCATTGGCAGCACAGTGTTTCCTAACTCCAGTCCCGCTGCTAAAGGCTGTGCTCTCGCAGCGTGAACGCAACAAACCACACACGATGCCAGAGGGTTACACAACTCTTTGCTAGACAGCCTAGAATAGTGGCGATCGGGAACCCCCGGGGGCTTATCCCCACCTGCCGTATCTAAAGCACGTGCACTTGGCATGCTCAGTCTGAAAGCCAGGGGAGCTGGGTGCACAGTGCTGGGGTTTGCCTTATGAGAAATGTGGCTTCTCCTCTCAGCTCTGCCTGAAGTGACCTTGTGCACCGTCGCTGTTGATTTGTTCAGTGTGGGGAGGGGACTGGCTGATGCTTGACTGCTTAGGGTTGTGCTCTGAGGCCTGGGTCAGTAATCAGGTCTGGGCAGCGTGTGGAAACATAAGCTGTAGTCAGCAGAGATGAGACTTGGGCATAGTGTCTCTCAGCTCAGTGGACTCATCCTTAGGCGAACAAGGTATTGTGGGTGAGAGGCAGGAAATCCTGGGCTAGGGTTGGCTTTTGCAAACCAAGAATGTGCTGGGCTGTAGAGACCCCGCCCTGTAACAGCCAGGAAAAAGTTAACAGAGGAACCAATGGAGAGGAACTGCGCTATGGAAGCTGCAGAACCAGCATGACTGACCACAGGGGATGCTAGAGCGGAAGAACCCCTGCGACACCGACCCCTGGCACACAGGGGCACTCAGCCGGGGAGTGTTCCCTGTTACAAAGAACCAGGTCTGGCTTGGATCCGGGGTCCATTTTACCCAGCCCCATGATGTTCTGGAGCGGGGAGGCTCAGATCAATAAGTCTGGTTGGAGCCTGTCTCATGGAAAAGCTCTGACCCAGAGAGGCCTGCGTCCGATGGAGAGGGGCAGGGGCACTTACATTGGTCATTCTGGGGGAGTCAGCCAGGGACTGCAGGGTGCTGGAGCAAAGCTGGCAGACCTCGAGCTCCATAGTGCGCCTCTCGTCTGCTTCCTCCTGATGGTGAGAAATAAGGGAGATGCCGGGAGATTTACATTCAGTGGAGACCTCCGTGGCACGGTAACTAGAGTGGGCACGGCAGGGGTGAAAATGGGGCTTGAAGGGAAAGGACTGTGCCACAACCAGCCCAGGGTCTGTGTGGAGCCAGCTCTAGGCTCTGCCCCTCTGCCTGGTGAAGACCAGATCCATCATGGAAGGGTGTGGCTCAGTCTCCTGTAGGGTGGAGGATCACAGTGGGGCGAGAGAAGGAGGAAGCCAGGGGTCCTGCCCCCCCAGCGCGAGGCACAGAGCCCAAATGGCAGCTGGGGGAGGGATCAGAGAGAATGGGCTGGGAGGAAAAAACACTGTCTTCTATTTGTCATCCTCTTTCAGGAGTAGGTGGAGGGTGCCATCCCCAGTTCCGTCTGCTGCCCAAGCCCTATTTGCTGCCCATCGCCTGCCCCTCCCCAATCTGCACCTGCCCCTCCTTCCCTATCCCTTGACCTCACGTTCTGCCCTGTTCACGCACTCCCATTGCTAAGGTCTCTGCAATTCTTACCGTGCTGTCGAGGGTCAGGGTGCACTGACGGACCAGGAACTCAATGAAGGGTCTTGATGAAGAGTTCTCCAAGAACCCGTGCGCCCCCATTGTGCGTATAAAATAAGCCAGGGCTTCTCTGACCTGCCAGACCCAGACAGAAACAGACATGATTTGCACACAGTGTGGAGGGACCTTGTCCCTCCCAGTCCAGGCTGGGATCCTTTCTCAGCAGGGTGTTTGGTGAAATGCTGCTAGGCAGCCCAGCGAAGGGAGTTCAGCCGGAGCCCTGCTGGGATTCTTTCTCCCAGGTTCTGCCCTAAGCTATGGGGCACTGATGGGTTGTGTGTTTGGATGCACAGGGTCCCGGCAGGCTCTGCACCGGCAGGCAGACATTCACTAGCTTTGGCAGCATTGGCCATGGTTCCAGACTCACCCGTATGCTTGTGGTCTGCAGGATTGGCCCCAGGGCTGAGAACAGCTTCTCTGTGTGATGTTTCATTTCAGAAACTGTAAGAGACACAGACACACGGCTCAGCAGGGCTGGTGTTAAACCAGTTTGTGCAGGGACCTGAGATCTCAGGAACCTTAGAGCAACCTCAATGTCCCTACGTGACCCTAGCGGCAGGTTCCCCCCATGGGTAACCAGCTGCATCTGCCCACGCTTGCAGTTCCAGCAGTGATTGTCCTCTCTCATTGCCACAGCGTCGGCTGAGGGGCTGCAGGACTTGGATTATCTCCTGCAGACAGGTACAAATGACCCCAGGGAGGCCCAGCGCTAAGCACTGCTAATTGCACAAGAGGCCATAACACATCAAAAGACGAGCCCTCGCTGTGGAGTCACTTACTGTTGGCTCGGACTATCCGGTCGAGAATTAAGAGACTGGCACAGGTCTCTTCCTCGTCCGTATTCAGCCTCCTGAACAGGAAAACAAGCAGCTCCACCAGGAACAAGCGAGCTGCAGGAAGAGGAGTGAATCATAATGGGGTGAATGATAAAGGGGAAGGGAATATAGTTCTATGCCTGGGCTCTGGAATTCCGCAGGCTGTGATCTCCTTCTCTGGGAAAGGTGAATGGGTTTCTTACCCAGATGGACCAGAGAGTCCAGGGCCTCTCTCCGCTCCTCCACGTCCTCTCTGGGGAGATGACACACCTAAGGGAAGAAAGCAACACCAGCAATGGCAAACTGGATCAAGCGTCTCTCAGGCCAAGATCTCGGATGGCAGAGTGAAGGGGCGAGGGTGGAGGGGTAGATTCTAATTCCCATCTAAAGAACAGGCCAGCCAGCTGGATCAGTCTAGGAGCGACGCCGAGTCTTCAGGGTCTGTGGCTTGTGCAGAAGCAGAGCTTCTCGGGTCAGGAACTGAAGATGTGGAGCGTTGGAACAAGGTGCGGGATGCTGATGTTCCCGCTCAAAGGGGTTGGGAGGAAAAGTTGCGTGGGAGGAAAAGAAACAAAGGAGAGTTCTCCAGGGTCCATCACCCAATGGGAAGAGGATGCGGCAGGGACAGCTCTTCCCACAGCCTACCCAGTTTAAGACAACAGGCCCCGGTATTTGCCCGAGTGATCCCAGCATCTTACCATGGAGTGGAGTGCTGGGAAGAGGGTGCTAATGTCCTTCCTCAGCTCAGCCTCGTCCATGTCCCTCAGGCAAGCAAGGCTCTGTACAAGAGAAGAGACGCAGGACATGGGGAGTGTCAGCCAGACAAGCCCCAACGTGTAGAGTCTCCATCAGCGGCTGGGTTTCCACGAGCCCGACGTGGCAGGAATAAAGTTATGGCCCTGGTGGAGAGCAGCTTCCAGCTGGTGCCGGACTCTCCCTTCTCTGGGAGGGGCATTTGACCCCTTTGGTTGCACTAGTCTCCTATCACTTATGGTTGGTTCACCAGGATAGTTGTACCTGGCGCCAGCTGGGCTGGGGTTTGCTGGGGCCTGGTTGGGAAGAGCAGGGCCTGCCCTGATTACTTCTCACTATGGGTGTTATGGCAGCGCCCAGAGGCTCCAGTGAGGATCAGGGCCTGTCGCACTGGGTGCAGCACAATGCAGACAGAGCCAATCTCTGTCCCGAAGGGCTGACAGACTAGAGACCCACCCAGACAGCTCAGGGATGGGGAGACAGCATCCCAGGGCTCCTCCCTGTCCCCATGCTGGGGTGAGGAAACAACGCGGGAGCTTGGCAGGGAGAGCTTAAGGTCCCTTCATGCGGCCCTAGCAGGGGCCAAGGATCTGGCCCATTGTCTCTGCCTGCTCACCTCCTACAACAGTCACTCCAGAGTGTACCAGGGACGTATACTCCTGCTTCCTGGCCTTGAGCCAGCCACTTCCCTTCCCACAGCCTTGCTCTCCGCAGGTGTAGGCTGGCCTAAAAGCTAACCCTGCCCTGGGCCCAGGGAGAGGTGAGTATGCGGGACACTCTGGGGAGAGGTGAAGCTCAGGGCGATGGTTATTATTTCTCTCCCTGGTTCTCTAATGCAGCCTGTTGCTGACCAGCCAGCAAATAAGAGAGAAAGCAAAGCTGGGTGCTGGGAATGGAGTCGCCTCTCTCCTCCCGTCGGCAACACCTGTCCTGCCAAAGGGGGTCAGAGCATGTTGTCAAGGGCCAGGGAATGGCAGTGAATCGGGGAGCCAGCATCTGGGAAAAGGGGGTCAGCGGTTCAGAGAGTCAGTGCTTCGTGGGGAAGGCAGTAGGGGTGGGAGTCCAGGCCGGGTTGGTGATGGAGGGAACCTTCTACCATCTGTGCCATGGGCCCTTCTCCAGTGTGCTGTGCATTTCCCGCTCTCTCCTCACTCACGCTGGTCTTCCCTGGCCTTTCCTCCTTCTCGCTGACTCTGGCGAGCTGTCCCCTGGCTGACGAACAGGCCTTTCGATTGGTGCCTAAAATGAATGGAAGGAAACGAAGTTTGCTCGGAAGCAAAGTGAGCAGTGATGGGATTAGAGGAAAGGGCCTCTCATGGACTGTAGCTGGTGAAAAGACAGGAAACAAAGGGTAAGAATATAGTTTCCGTTTTCACAATGAGGTAAATAGTGGGGTCCCCCAAAGATCTGTACTGGGACCTGTGCTGTTCAGAGGTAACATGGTGAGGTGGTGGGAAAATCTGTGGAGGATACAAAATGACTCACCATAGTTAAGTCCCAGGCAGACTGCAAAGAGTTACAAAGGGATCTCACTAAACTGGGTGACTGGGCAACAAAATGGCAGATGAAATTCAGTGCTGATGCGTGCAAAGTAATGCACATTGGAAAACATAATCCCCCATTCCAAATGATGGGGTCTAAATTAGCTGGTACCACTCAGGAATGAGATCATGGCGTCATTGTGAATAGTTCTCTGGAAACATCCCCTGAATGTGCAGCAGCAGTCAAAAGAGCTAACGAAAGGTTGGGAATCATTAGGAAAGGGATCGATAGTATGATGATCATATTGCCGCTATCTAAATCCATGGTACACCCACATCTTGAATACCTCAAGCAGTTCTGGTCACCCTAGCTCAGAAAAGATATATTAGAAATGGAAAAGATACAGAGAAGGGCAACAAAAATGATTAGTGGGATGAAGCAGCTTCCGTACACGGAACCCACCGAAGACCCAGAGCGAGTAAAGGAACCGCCGCGGAAGTGCTGCCGAAGAGCTGGAGCGCTGCCGGGTGAGTGCAAGGGGGAGGTGCCTTTTTTTAGCTCCGCTCCCCGTGTACTCTACACCTGGCTACGCCACTGGGGTCAGTTCCTCCTTTACTGGCACCCAGGCTGCCCGGTGGTGATTCCATTTCTGGGCCTCCTTCTGCTCCTCTGTGTCTGTGAATACAGGCAGATGGGGCGGGGGGGGGGGGCGTTAATTTCCCCCAATCATGGTCACCAATATAATGCCCTGGGGGGGCGACAGGGACATACCACTGTGTGGAAACTGTCTGCACCCTATGGAACCCCTGGTGAGGGATTTCCACCGATCACAGCCCGGACAGGCTCATGTTACTTAACACTCAGATCGGGCATTTCCTCTTCCAGTCCCTTTACAAACATGACCCACACCTTCCAGACCTCAGTGAAGGTTGTGAGTCTTGTTAGCCCCATTATGCAGCGAGGAAAACTGAGGCACTGAATGATCCTATGTGCACTGGGATGGAACTTCCTGATGGGACAGAATAGAAAAGTGGTGATTCGTCACAGCGAAAGGCCGTTGACTCCTACCTGGGGCAGAAGAGTCAGTGGGGCCTGTCTGGATGGAGTCCAGAGTTGTCCGGTCCGTTTGGAAAGGTGTCCATCCTGTAATGCAGAAGGGCAGTGGTGGGGTGAGGTGTCATGCAACTGATTCTATGGAAGGGCAATAGGAACGGGAGGGGAACTGGGGTAAATCTGTATCTGGGCAGAATTCCTACTCACCAATAGTCTGAGTCAGTCTTTGGCAGAGACGGTCCAAAAGCCCCAGATTGACTCCTAAGACAAGAACCGATGTAAACAGATCACAGGAGTTTCTCTTCTCCTGCACAGACCTCAGAACATTCACCCCTCACTCTTGGGAGGCCAAGGTAGCGCTCTGGTGCCCAGTGCTCTGCATTGCCATGTGGAATGAGACCCAGGCTCAAGTCTCTGTGCTGGTCTGCGGCTCCCAAGATGGCTGGAATTGCTCCGGGTGAGGGGAATCTCCATTTCCCAGGGGAGGCTCTCTGCTTGACTAAGGGCTTTGAAGGGGTCCCATTGGGTTCCCCTCAGTCAGAAGAACGTAACTCAGGGGCTGGAGAACCCCAAGGAGCCAGAGACATTGCGAGGCTCGGATGGAGGTGGCGGCACAGAGATGTGGCACTGAAATATGGGATCCCCCTTTCTTGGAGATAAAACCTTTGTGGTACCTCTCCTTGTCCTGGGGATTCAGCAAGGCAGCTCTATCACCGAGAGCATTGGTTCCATGAGGTATTTGAGTTTAGGGGGTGTGCTCTGGCTGGAGAAACTCTGACCAAGAAGTGACCTGTTCTGGCCCACCTCACTGCACAGCCACCAAACCCGCAGTGCTTGAGACAGCATCTGAGCGTGACTCACAAGCCATTTGTAACGTACATATGAAAAACATGGGCATCTCCCTCATGAAAAACGCGTTGGCGTCTGTTTCCAGGAGTGGAATGTGTGTGGCTCAGGAGCACCCATTGTTCCAGCCACAGCCATGATCGCCTGACACAGTCAGCCAGTTACAGATCACAGTGATCGTAAGTTGAGGACATCCTTCCGAATGTTGAGGCTGACGAGACATTTACTCTCGTAATAGCAGTTGTGATTCTCTAATATAGCACTCTGCATTACTATACCACTGCAGTGCCCGGGGAGGGAGAACTGCAGGGAGATGGAGACTCCAAGAGCCCTTCTCATTCAGGGAGTGCAGACCACAAGGCCTCTGGACAAGTCGAATGCCAGGCACAAGCATAACCTCAGTAATGGGAAGAATGGGGCCAACCCACTGGAAGGAGTTGACAAAGGGCAGGGATAGACTATAGGTAGCGCCCTATCAAATGTACAGTCCATTCTAGTCAATTTCATGGCCATAGGATTTGAAAATCAATTTCAGGTTTCCAGATGTTTACATCTGAAATGTCACAATGTTGTTGGGGGGGTTCTGCCCCAAAACGGAGTTGTGGAGGAGTCGCAAAAGTGTTGTAGGGGGGTTGTGGGATCCCTCACTTCTGCGCTGCCTTCCGAGCAGCCGGAGTATGTAGGGGGGGTCTGATCTCCCCCGCGAGGGCAGCTGTGCAGGGGAAGTGCAAGTTCCGTCCCTCCCCAGCCCAGAGGGGACTAGCAGCTGGAGTCAGGGGCATTGTAGGAGCCTCTCCTTCCCCACCCCTCCAATAGCCAGAGTTCATGGGGGAGCTCTGATTCCATGGTCCATGACTTCTTCATGGCTGTGAATTTGGCCTACCTATGGAATGGTTTAGCTTAAGAAATAAGTAGAAATTAGGGGTTTGGCCAAAGTTAGCTTAAGAGTAGAAGAGTTTGGAAAACTGAAGTTGTTAGTGTGAGGAAAGTTAGCGATAAGTTGGAGATCCTCTTATGGGAAAGTCAGAGTTAGCAAGGACATGGCTCGGTCTTCTCCTACTGTTAGGTTTTAGTTATAACTGGCTTAAGCAAGGTTTTTAATGAGCGTTTTTGAGAATTGTGACTGTTTTATTAAAGTGCTATCTGTCCTGCTAGTATGGGAAGGATATAGGTGCAGATGTTAGTGTAAAGCACGTGTAATGTAAAGAGTCCATAAGGAGGCGATGAAAATAGAATTAGTGTAAGGGGCTGTTGCACGTTCAAGAGTATGAGACTGGCTTCTACTGGGAGTTGTTTTGTTAATTCGGTGAGCGCTCCAATTAACACCCCCAGGGTATCGTTATGTCCCCCGGATCTAAGGCTGTACTTCACTCTGTTGTCAGTGGACTGATCCCCCATTGATCCACAATACAACAGTTCTACGCACTCTCGGTGTTGATAGTGTAAGTGGTAACTGTGCGCCTGTTTGCTTAACTAACCATTTTCTTTTTGAATGAAGTTTGATTTTATCATTCACAGTGTCGCCTAAATACATTTTCTGTAACCGACCTAGATGCTTGAACCTGGGTTTTGTTGCAGCCTTATCTGTAACAACTTACTATGAACTGGAACCATTTCACCATCACGGTTACAGAGCGCTACCCAGGGAAAGGGGTGAATCTGAGGAGTCTGCACCCCTGTTTCCTACCTACCTGAGGCAGCAGGCCTAGACAGGGAAGGGCTGCAATACCCAGTGGCTGCGGTATCCTCCTTCCCCTGGTCTGTGGCTGTGGAGAAGTGCAAAGGGGAGGGGTCATTTCCTCCTTTCCTAGTCACTGACAGAACCCCCAGAGGGGTGAGGTAGACACTACAGCTGTGTGGGGAACTAATCACCCTGCATGGCATCTCTGGGGAGGGACTGCCACCAGTCACAGCCCAGAGCATTTATATTGCACACCCATCTCCAAGGCATTTGACAAACACCTCACCCACAGGTAGGGAGCTGAGATATCATGGGCAGGGGTAATAGCGGCCAGGGGGAAATTTGGGGAGAATCTGCCCCAAATTCTTCCCAAACCAGCAGGGTTCCATTCAAGATTTTAGCCCAAGAGGCCACGACTTCCCCAGCTCTGCTTGTCCCTGCTTCTTTAGTTCATAACAGATCTCCCTCAGGAGACAAGGAGAGTGCAGATAAGGCCGGGATGGCAGTGCTCCATTGGGGTCCCATCAGGACCCTGTTAGTCCAGAAGGGCTAGAAATGTCTGTGGGTTTAAATAAAACCAAAATGCTCCAAGGAACCTTGGAGAAAACAAATTTCCTCCATCAGGAGACCCCGACTCCCCAAGCACATGGAGATTCTATGCAGATTCCCAGTGGTCCCCTTCAGGTGGCTCTGGAGAGGACAGCAATGGGGGGAGAGGAGGGTCTATTTCTGGGGAGAATTCCTACTCACCTCCAGACCGGACCCGCAGTCGGCGGAGGTAGCCGTAAAGATCCATATCGGCTCCTAAGACAAGAACCAACATGAATGAGTCCCCGGGGCTTCCTTCCCATGCCCCTACCATACTCACACATGGTTCTAGATGGGCCAAGGAGACCCAGACTTAGTTTTTTTGCTGCCTGCCTGCCTGCCTGGAGAGACAAGACCTGCCTGGAGAGACAATATGAGGTGGCGAGACCTCAATATTGATGTAAAAATGTAGTAATAGCATTAGTATAACTTATTTTTATAATGTTAGGTCATTACAAATATGTTTGTGCCTTTACTGAACATTCAAATGTACCTATAACTATATTATCACCAGGATGCTTGAAAATATAACAGTACCCCAGTTTTAGTTAGCTAGGTTATAAATTGTTCACGCTAATCAAAGAAATTGCAGAGGGCTTCAGCTTTCTGTCATCCAGTAACAAGCAAATGTCCGGAAAATAACATCTCCTTGACCGTCAAACTGTTGATGTCCCCCAAGAGTGTCTGTACAAACTTTAAAAGGCAGCTGTCCTCATTTAAATCTGCTTTAACTTTTATACTATTTTCTTTTTTGTGCTATGTTTAAAATATGTGTTGATTACTGGTATTTGTGCTTTGTACAAAATAGTTAATAGAAGTTTAATTGCTATAACAAACCGCCCGTAACTCTAAGGAATTTGGGTCAAGAGTTAAACCAACCAAAGAGTGTTTTATCTACACCTCCCTCTTCTCTAAGGTGCCAGTTTATTATAGATCTAATCCTCTATCTCCATAACACAAATGGTATAAAGAAAAATGTTTTAGGAAAGATCTGGTCCTGTAGGAGAACGTGAAGATGTTATTTATGTTGAATGAATTTAGGGATGTGTTAGAACAATAAATCTAGGCTGTAAAGTGGGCTCTACCAGCCCCTCTTTGCAAGAAAACCCTCTGCTTGTGTCCTTCAAACTTTTGAGAAAAATGTGTTTAGTTGAGAAAAAGTTTTGTAGAAAACCTTAGTTGATTTCTAAAATATTGAAATGGCAAACTGTTTTAGAGGGCATATTTGCAAAGTATTTTAACTGAATGCAAAGCATCTAATGTGGTTTTCTAATATCATTGCTATGTGTGGTAAAATGCCTTGTGTACTAACATGATATCTAATGACCTTGCTCAGCTGATTCCGAATATAAGAAGACATTTAAGTCTAGACTATTTATTAGATGAATGGGGAATTAATTAGTTACTGGCAGAGCTCTAGCGACTCCTTCCCCCCAGTGCAGAAAGATAAGAAGAATCATCTCCAACAATTGTTCTAAAGAATCAACAACTTCTTCAATCGCTATTTAAGCTAAAGACTCACTAAGAATGATATAATTTTAAGACTGCTTCGGGAACTAAAACACATTTACATAAAGAACAAGCATGTTTGGACTTTTTAAAAACAGATTTTCATTTCCTGTTGACCTCTAATGAAACTGAAGAAAAGACTAAATGTGAAGATGTCCTGAGAATCTCTCCCACAAAACCAAAGGAAATATAACTGTCAAGAAAGACTTAAAACCCTAACACATATACGCATTAACAAACTACCTATCCATAAGATGAAGAGGCTCCATGAATGTACAAGGCCAATGAAAGGGCGACTGCAGCCAACTTTGAATTGAAACAAGCCCGAGAGAGGTGTGTGTTTTTCTAAAATTGCACGGAAATAGGGAAGAGGCAAGTATAAAAACTCTAAGTGAGTACCCCACACACTCTCTGCTACCCTGCTCAAACTCAACTCATCCTCTCCCTCTCTACAAGCAAGCTGACACAGACAGAAGAGAGAAACCTCGCAAAGAAACCAACCCAAGGAAACCTCCCCAAAACTTCAGCATGTGTTGGTAAGAGAAGTTAACTAAAACCCTGATGAGGGATGAGAGTAATAAACTCTTGTAACAGTTTTGTTGTGATATGCATATGCTGTTGTAATTTAAGATGTTAACAGTTTCTCCCGTTAACCACTAAACTTTGAATTGAAACAAGCCCTCACTGGAATGTTTCCCCCACATCATTCTGTGGGAAAATTGGAAGATCCCACTGTAACAATGCTGATTTGGTTTGACCCAACTGTGAGTACCAATTCAGGACAGATTGCCTCAAGCAGGGAAGTTACAGCCCAAGGTTGGGGTTTTTCCTCCTCTAAGACAAGATGGAGGAACTGTAGCAGCTTTTTATATTCTCTTGCCATGTGGTCTTCCTTTCTTTCTTCTAAAGACAAGCTGTCCCTGTATGCCTTGCTGAGTCACAAGGTGTGTCTGCCTTCTCTCAATGGGTCAGTTGTAGAGCTGATGGTCCTTAATGGGCCATCAAGCAGGCTAGGCAGAGCTGACACCAACTCATCTGGGGTGTCACCCAGAAACATAGCATAAGTGTGAAATACAGACAGTATAGAGCCAATATTCATAACTTCAACTACAAAAATGATGCATACATATAGATGGCATAATCATAACCAGCAAACCATAACCTTGTCTTAGAGACCTTATTTGACCCCCCTTATACAAGATTTGGTGGCACTACAGGACCTTGGTTGCAACAATGATCTATATGGTCCCAGTTCATGTCAATAATGTCACACACCCCTTCTCTGTGGAGTATCTGGAAAGGTCCCTCACCCCTGTGCTGGGATGGTCGAGCCACAGAAGAATGTTGATGTCTCTCGTATACTCGCAGATGACAGTGAGGATGTGGATTCCTCCGTGAGTTCTGTGTAAACAGGTGCTATACACTCCCAAAAGCTCCCAACTGTCTGAAAAGCAGAGCCCAGACAGCCGTGTGCTCCCTCCTCCAACTGCCAGAGCACACTGAGCCATGGGCTGCCTACCCCCTTTGTGACCTAGGGCCACTGCTGACATCACAATGGCAAGCTACCCTGGGGCTGCCTGGCCAGGGCCCTTGGGGTTTGTATCCCCCGGATTGGATTAAGGGAGGATTGCTCTTGGCTTTTGTTGGGGATTTTAGTCCCAGGGCCTCCCCACAAATGCTGTCCATATAACGTGTCATAAGAAAAGGAGATTCTACCACAAGGTGCAAAATCATTCTGTGTCAGACACTCTGGAGTTCCAGATCATTTGGTCGGTCCACACCAGTAGCTTGCCTCTTTCAGCAGCGAAGGGGGAAGGTAAAATCCCCACAATACATCTGGCCAGCTTTTCAGTTCTCGCACATAGGGGCAAAACATTCCTTCCTCACCCCTCAGTGACCATGGAATACCTGAAGCATGAGATTGGCCTGGCCGTCTCTCTCAGCACGAGGCGCTCCAATTGCTATTCCAGCCACAGCTCCATCGGTGCCTTGGGCTGAGAGAATAAAAGGGCTGAGAAGATTCTTTCCTAAGGATACACACAGACACTAAATCTCATTCTTAAAGGCTGCAATGAAAGGCAGGACCGGGGGTATTTATGGAGTCTCAGCAGCATGCTGGGGGTTGTACAACATACAGGAGGGCACAGGCCCTTCCCCAAGGAGCTGAGAATCTCTTGCTTGTGTAAGCAGAGTCAGGATGAGCTCTACCCTGACATGTGGTGGTGAGTTGTGGAAAAGGAGTGCATGGGCACACCTCGTTTGCCTGGGCACACCCATCCTGCCTAGCTTGCCCAAATGGTCACTTTGACTGCTGTGGGATCCCCGGTCTCATTATTGGGGCAAGACGAATAAAGTGTTGCTGTCCTGGTTATGTGAATCAGGGATAGTAGAGCTGTAACTGGCATTTTATGATGGAGGGACTTGCCCTAAATGAAGTAGCACTCGCTAGGCAAGGGACATGGGTTCCAAACCCCAGTGAATTGAGAGATGTCAGGGATAGAGATTTGTAGCTGTTGGTGTGGGTGCTGTCTTAGGGCCCTAAATGCCAATTGCACCCTGTCTTTTCTCCACTGTGTAATCAGAGCTAATTTTGATTCCATTAGGAGTCAGGTTACGGACTGCAGAGCTGAATTTGGTCCCAATGGTGCATGAACACTGAGGCTCCCCTACTAGAGCTGAAATCACTGAGTACTGTGTTAAGTAGGAGGGGCCCCTGAAGCTATATTGAGGAGTGGCTTGCAGGGCAGCTGGTGGAGAGGAGCAGTTGGTGCTGAAGGCTGCAGCAGAACCCCATGGAGAGGCAGGGCAGTTGGCCATTGGAGCATGTAAGGTACCCCCTTCACCTTCTCCCCCCCACCCCCATTTCCACCCAGGCTTGGGGGTAAAACTCTGCAGATGAACTTTGGAACTCTGGGGCTGCACTGACCAGGGACAGAGACTGTTGGGTTGCTGGACTCAAGAACAAAAGGGAAAGGACACAGCCCAATTTGCTTGGGGTGGGTTTTTGGCTCATAGTTTTTGTTATGAATCTTGTTTGTGATGTTTCCCCAACATAATGCCACATTGTTTCTCTCTGTTATTAAAAGGCTTTTGCTACACTCGGACTCGGTCGGTGCTTGCAAGAGGGGAAGTATTGCCACTTAGAGGTGCCCAGGAGGGTGCTATACATTTGTCCCAGGTCACTGGGTGGGGGCTTGAGCTAGTTTGGACTGTGTTATTGGAACGGAACCCCTAGATATTGAACCCGGCCCTTGGTGCTGCCAACTCTGACTGGCAGAAGAGTTACTCTTGGTTTCTTTGAGTTCTCATTCTCCCGTGAAGGATCTTGTTTAAGGAGGCACTTGAAGGAAGAGAGGGAAGTTTAGGGCAGGAGAAAGGGAGAATAATGTTAGCCTGAGGAGCAGCATGGCAGGGGGTTGGCAAGGGAACGGCTGGGAGAGTGGCGGGGGAAGGAGCCCAGAGAGCTAGGTGGGGACGAAGTTTGCAAAGAGTCAACAAGGAGCTGCACTGGGATGCTGAATGAAGCTGAGCGAACCATTGACTTCTCAGTTTGGGGGCCAGTTAATGAGATGGGTGATCAAGGCCTGGAGCCGGTGGGCTGGAGAGGACAAGGGGGTTTGTAGAGACATGGTAAAGGAAGGTCTGGCAAGATTGGGAAGCAGCCTGGATGTGGGGTGGTGGAAGGGGGAGAAGGAGGGGCAGAGTTGTAGCTGACCCCAAGGTTGAGACCGTGGGGTGGATGGAGAGGAGGGTGGCTGCGGGGCCGGCACTAGGAGGGGAGGGTGTGGGGCAGCTGGGCAATGCAGCCATCCCAAGGGCCAGTATGAGATGGGGGGAGAGAGGCAGCCATAGCCTGGGAGGTTTTTGTATTCGTTGTAATGATATAAATTGGCCTAGAGATTGAAAGGTGTTAACACGACCCCTGCCACTGTACAGCGCTAAACAGTGAAACAAGGCTTGGGATTTTGGAACACACAGACATTGGTCTGCTCAGTCCCACAGCAAACACCCTGTTAAAAATCTTTGTAACCTTTTATTAAAGACAGGGAACAAGAAGGAAACAGTTCAAGCGTTTGAAATGTAGCGTTTTGAGTGAGTCTTTTGTTTTAACAATAGTCTTTTGCTAGAAGAGTTTTTCGAAGGGAAAAGCCCTGTCTGAAGGTCTCTTTGATGGTATTAAAGATGGTAATAACCATCCTTTGTTTTGCCCTTTGTTATTTGGGGGTTATTGTTTGCTTTTGGTTGGTTGTTTTTGGTAAAGAGAAGGAGTTAGCTGAGATGGGCTGGATCTGTTGTTGCAGACGGATGCTGTTTTGAAAAGACAGAATAAGCCAAAAACACACAACCAGGGCAAGATTGAAAAAGCAGCTTCAGTCTCTGGTGTTGACTTTCACTTGCAGCCTTACTGCTGGCGAACTAAAGGCACAGCCGCACACGGTCCGATCAGCCAACAGCCTGAGCCCTGGCAAACGTGTACCAGCATTGGGCTGCTTAGAACATTGCTTTTCGCTGCCTCTTTAGTCGCAGGATCCCAGCAGTGTTGCAAAATATGCAGTCTTGGCCAGCTCAGCCAGACTCTTACTAAACAGAAGCAAAAGGAGAAGGAGAAGAAAGAGGAGAAATGGAAGGGAAGGAAAATGACACACAAAGGTGGGGGCGGTGGTGAGAGCAGGAACCAAAGTCTTACATCTCAGGTGGTGCTTGGGATTTGGCCGGAGCCAGTGTCATCTGTGTCCCTCTCTCGCAGGCCTGGTCTGGACAGGACATTTCTCAGGATCAGGATCATGAAGGCCCAACAGCATTATGGTGGATCCTGAGGTCCCTAGGAGATGGTGGATGTGGCAGCCATGTGGTGAAGCTCACTTCTTCCTGTCCACCTGTCTTCAGGTATCTCAGCTATGGTCTCCTCATGGAGATTTCCTCCCGCAGAGCTTTCTACCATGGGTTTGACCATGGGGCTGAGAGGGATGATGTTAGCCGCAGAATCCCAAGAAACTGCATCCTGTAAACAATTCAGGTCAGATCAAAACCCTCATTGGACAAAAGATGACGGTGCCGTAGGAGTGAATGGAGAGAAGAAGAAACGGCAGCGTGGAACTTTCTGTACTCTGCTACTTTCTGGCAGCCAAATTCTGCAACATGGGAAATTGACAGGGCCCAAATTCTTCTCTTCCAGAGAGTCTGTAAATGACTGCCCTCGTCTGATTTCTAGCCCCATAATAGCCCATGCTTATTAAACTCCTAGGGGACAATGTGGATGTCTATTGAGCACATTTGCAGAAGTGATTCCTTGAAGTGGAGATAGAGAGTGTAGATTTTAATAAATGATTGAGTTCAACCTTCTTTGGCTGCTCGCACTTCTGGGAATGTTTTCAGCAACCGTTCTGATCACCAGAGAAGTTGTCACAACGAAGGCCCCGATCTTACGAGCTGATCATTGTGGGTGACTCACTGCCCTTAGGATGAAGCTCACCGAAGACTGCAGGCGTTCACCTACACGGAGCTGCTGGCTGGGTTTGAGCCTGACAGTGTTTGAAATGGGGTTCCCTTTCTAGCTGTGACTCATTCACAATGCAGCTGATGTAACAGTGACAACACAGTGGTATGACTACAAATATTGGAAGGTGTAAAATTGCCATGCAATGGGTCAAATTCAGTAGAAGTCCCAGTGCTATCACTAATTAAAATGGATTAATCAGCTCTCTGGCATGCAGTGATGACTATAAAGTAGCACATTAAAAGGAGATGTTTGCAAATGCTGAGATGAAAAAGTCGTATTCTTTCAAAGGTCCCAGTTTTACAATGAGATGAATGTGGCTGGACCCCTGTGACAAGTTTGGTGGACAAAGCCACCGATCCTCTAATTGATCCACATGGAAGGAGTTTTGTGCATGTGCAGACCCCAGGGAAGTCAATTAGACTATTCACATGAGCAAACTCATGCAGAAGTGACAGAATCCCACAAGCGGGTCACCTCGGTGGATCCCTGCATGCATGTGGCAGACCCTCCTTGGCTTCCATGGAGCTCCTGGCAGCTGCAAAGACTCGAGTGCGCAGGGCAGCTTGTGGAATCCTGGCCAGTGTTTGCAGGGACGGGGCCTGATTTAAAACAAGATCAACAAGGGAGTGTGACAAATGCTGGTGGAATGAGAGTGACAGGAACAAGTTCAGCCTACTCCATGGGCTAGTTGTGTGTGTGTGTTTTATAACATACATTCCCCTGCATGGTTCTGTTTATGTGTGTGTGTGTGCATGTGTGTGTATGCATCACGTGTGTGTGTGTGTGTGTGTGTGTGTGTGTGTGTGTGTATGTTTTCATATCTCTGCCCGTTTCTAGTCTGGTTTAGGTACTCCTGTGGCCCCATCACTGTCGGAGCTGACCACCTCCCAATCTTTAAGGCCTTTATCCTCACACCACCACTGGGAGGCAGGGCAGGGCTGTAACCCCCATTGCAGGGGTGGGGAACCAAGGCACAGAGAAGGTAGGACTTCAGTGGGATTTCGGCGCCTAAACCCGTGAGGATCTGGGCCCCAGTGTGACTGGCTCACCGTGGCCCTGGGAGCCTGCGGCACAGCAGGGCCTGGTTCCCACAGCAATCCCGGGGCTGACCCTGACCCTGTTCACAGCCGGGCCCTTCGCCAGAGCAGGGCGAGGGACCCCGATGTGGTGTGCGCCCCACTCTTTCCCTGCAGCAGCCGCATGGGGGCAGTAGGGGGGAGCCCGGGCCAGGAATCTGGGACGAGGGAACAGAGGCGGAGCCCGGATTGCCCGTTGCTAGGCGACAGGGAGGCGGGAGCCAGGCCCCGCCCCCGGGGAGCTCACACCCCACTGACCGGGAGGCTGCACTCTGGCACTGCACACGCGCAGTAGCGCAGTGGTTCAGGCTCGCCGGCTGCCGGACTCCGGAGCTGTGGCTCAGCCCGTGTCCGCGCTGCTCTGCGTGTCTGCGGGGCCAGCAGCAGCTGCTAAGCCTGTCTTGTCACTATCTGCATTTCTCCCGCATAGGGATGTCCACCCCTGACCGGTTTTTCTCCGTGCTGGAGAAGGAGAAGACCCAGCTGTTTACCTGGATAGGAGAACTGTTCCTGGAGCTGCACAATGGCACTTATACGACCCCGACCCAGGTTACCACTTGTCCGGGATGGAAGGGGAGATAAGACAGTGGGTGGAAACTATCTAGCTCACTGTTAACTCTGACCAGTAGGAAACACTCCCTTGGTGCAGGTGCAATTGAACTCCATAGTCAGCCCATAGTCAGACCTTGTGATTCTCTAAAGCTGTGAGCCCAGGTCATTTTCCCAGTTAGTCCAATGTAAGTTATCAGCACAGAGCCCTACGTGCTACAGTGATGGGTGCTCTGGCTGCACCAGGAAAATTAACAGAAAACTCCCATTGGCTTGAGCCCTAGTGTAGACAAGACTCCGGCAGGTGGTCCATTTGAATGCCATTTCTGTTAGCCTTGTTCCAGTGTAGACACACCCTGTTGCCAGGCGGTTCCGCTTTCTAGGTCTCCTGCACTGACCCAGCATTGGTGGGTTGGGGTTTTTAGCACTGCTTTTGCTTAATTCAGGTTTTCTTCATTACAGGCCTTAAGTCTCAGCTTTAAACTAGTTGACAGGGTCTCTTTGAACTGTGTTTGAAAACAAGAGGGATGCTCTTGTCTGAGCCAGAGATAAGCTGAAGCTGCTCATTGGATCTCGGGTTGATGGCTGAGCCACTGGGGGATTTTCCCCATAGTAGGAAGGGGCATTTGGCCCTCAGTTGAGTGTGTCTCTGCCTGATCTCTGTAACATGGTACAGGGAGGCTGCCACCCAAACCCCCTTGTTTCCAAAACTGACACGGCACCATTGGGTGCTGCTGTCGATTAACAGAGCATTGTGGGAAGTACCATCTTTCAGCGCAGCTAGCTAATTTCTGAGCTCCTGTAATCTCTGCTGTTCGAGTGGGAGGGGCTCTGGAGAAGGTACCCTCAAGGAAAAGAGAATCTCATTGCTATTGGTGAATACATAATAGATACTGTCTCCATCCCAATGCCTGATCTAATGTTTTGCTACAGATGGCAAAAATCTCCCCTGAGATAGCTCTTCCTAAAAACCTGTTTTCTCCTACTTTGGGATCAGATAAAGAAAGGGAATCGGGAGTGCGAGCGGATACTCCATGATGCTGAAGTACTGAGTAGTTTTGCTTTGACCCAGAAAAATACTTTCCAGTATCCGTCCATCAAACTGCAGCATCTCTGGAGGTAAAGTAGTTCGTCCGAGGGCCGCTATTGATTGGATAAAGCTGCAGTGATAATTGGAGCCCTGCAGCGATACAGAAATTTGGATCTGCATCCCCTTTTATATGTATCCACATCCTACCTCACTGGTAGAGCTCTGCGCACATACAAACATTTGGATCCGCATCTGATCCGCGATCTGCAAAGATGGTAAACTATACAACTGTATCCATGGAGGCAGATATCTGCGGATATAAAGTGGATAACCGCAGATTTGCCGGGCTCTCGCGATAAGCACACTCAGGTATATTAAAAACAAGCAGACAGTGTTTTTATTAGATGAGATAGTATCAAACAACATATTAAGTAGCAAACCCAAAAATAGCCTCATTCATTTACAGCTCAGTAGACCAAACCCCAGACAGTCTCACAACAGACAGATTTAGAAGAATTCATTTTATGGACAAGTATGTCATAGTTTCCAGTATATCACAGGCTATTAGAAATACCCCTCTGGTCCTCAGGAGGCTGAACTATTGTGTGCCGCAGGCAGAGAGCAGGAGAGACGGAGATGCCACCAATGCCGAGGTTGCTGCCAAGGCAGGGAATTGAAGGAAGAAGTCCAATTGTTTCTGTGAAGTCCCAAACCTGTGGCCAGGGATCCTCCCAGGAGAAGGCTAGAAATGCCTGGCTCAGGTGACTGCTAAGAGGACTCGGGGTCTGTGAGCCGGTTGCTCTCTCATATCTGCAATAGCAGCAAAGCAGGGTCCAGCAGAACTCACGTTTTTGACTGATGGAATGAAAGTGGTGACCCGAAGCCAGAAGGCCACAGTTACCATGTGCATGTGAGAACTGCCTGACTGTTGCAGTCGCCATGAGCCAGCTGCAAGATACAAAGGGCTTTGTCCTCTAGAATGATGTATCTAGTAGTATAAGTGCCCTACCATCAATCCAAGGTTAACCCCACCACTTGATCCCGTAAGCACTGACCACCAATTACCGGAAGTCCCACCCCATGGGGGCATTACTTTTGGGGTCGAGGCAGACACATGGCCGGAAGCAATGTGTGTCATGTGACACCTCTAAAAACTCCTCCCACTGTTTTCTACCAATCAGAATGGGTTACCGCCCCGAGAGAAGATTTGACCGATCAGGGGGAGTTCCGGGGTGGGGTGACCTGTCCAGAAGTGGTTCGTGTGACCCCTCTAAGAATTCCTCGGACCTCCCTCTGCCAATCAGGAGGGGTTTCAGCTGCTGGGAACCATCCCAAGAGGAGATTTCATTAATTGGGGGAGAATTCTGGGGTTGGGTGACCTGTCTGGAAGTGGTTCGTTTGACCACTCTAAGAACTTCTCCCACCACCCTCTACCAGTCGCGATGGATTTCAGCCACAGAGGACCTCCACGAAAGGAGATTTGACCAAAATAGGGCAGGTTCTGGAATGGGGTGAACCGCCCAGGAGAGGGTCGTATGTCTCCACTAAGAACTCCTCCCAAAGCCCTCTGCCAATCAGAGTTCAGCACCATCACCCCATGAGGCCCAGCGCCGGGCAGACGAGGCCATCTCTTACCAAGGACACGTGTTTTAGAAACTGTGGAAAGGCTGAGAGGAAACATGGACTCCTTTACCACTCCCGTGACAACTTCAGACTTTGTTTTACCCCAAAGGTTTTCGACCATCCGCAGAGAAAGCGCTACATCAGCGACAGTTCCGAGGAGCATGAGGGAGCAGCCGAGAGGATCCCTTTGGCCCAGCCATTGATTGATATGCCAGCACCCGAACTCGAAGCCCAACCGCTCATGAGACACCCCGATGAGCATGGTGGCCCCTCGTCAGCCAACACCCTGGAGGAGGAAGGCGATCATGGCTTGGGGGGAGTCACCGGCGGACAAGGTGAACGGAAAAGACTTCGCTCGGGTAAATGAATGATTAAGAAGCGACGGTCGCTGATGAGGGAGGTGGGTGGGTCAGTTCTGATAATATGAAATGAAATAAAACCTCAGGAATTCGCAGATGCTATTGGATAGTTTAAATATAATCCCTGGAGTTGGTAGAGCACTATTGGACAGTTAAAATGACCCAGGAGTTGGCAGAACTCTATTGGACTGTTTAAATATGACCCCAGGAGTTGGTAGAACGCTATTGGACAATTTAAATGTGACCCAGGAGTTGTTTGAATGCTATGGGTCACTCTAGCAATTCCAAACCATTAAAAGTTTAAAATAATATATTTACACCCCCCAAAAAAACCAAACACGAGTGTCTAACCCAAAACTGAAATGTTTCAGGGGTTCACAAACCTTCACCATACTTTAGAACAAGCATTTGCTTTAAAGACAATCAAACATTTAAAAGCTATGGGTGCTTATTATGGCTGTGATACAACCATTTTATTTCAAACCCCCACCCCAAACTTTGAGCATGAAAGAAACATGTTTAAAAAAACAAGCCCCAAAGACATTTATTGATATCTGCAAAGGGTCCCCACTTGGAAATGGGTACAGTTACATTAAGGATTGGTGATTTCCTGTTTAATACTGTAAGAAGGTCCTACAGAAAAATGGATTTTAACTAAAAGAAAAAACATGTAGCCAAAAGCAGCTCAGTTGTGCAGACAGCTAAATTCCCTCACCCCAGATCACAAAAGGGAATGTTAGGGAGGGGAGCGTAAAGTCCTTAAGTATTTATTATTTCAGAGTTGTAGCCATCAAATCAACCTGCTAACTACTATTTTGAAGTCTGTTTGAAACAAAGGGTATAAAAACCGTAGGTATTTTGGAGAACAGAAACTCTCTTGAATGGCTGCTGGACTGCAAGAGGAGGTCTGCTCCCTGTTTTTAAAACTGAAAATATATATTATATAATATCACTCTTTGGCCATGCTGTCTTAGTAAATAATGGTGCCTATGTTTATTGCAGTGTGATCTGTCTAGCATGGAACCAGTAACTTTAAACTGCACTTTATCACTAGGCCACGGTAAAAACCATTGTAACTGTAGTTGTGCTTAATAACTTCAGGTAATACACAGGTTGTATAAGGATTTGGGGTTAATACTAACTAACATTTTTGCTTGTTCTTTAACCCAAAGGCTCAAACACACATGAGGGGACTCAGAACAAGCATGTGCCTGCAACCCTTTATCCTGTAGTAGAAGGTAACTTTCTGCAATTGGCTTTTAAATGCATGTGAGTTTATTGAAAAGTATTTTGTTCCAAACTGTGTCTTAAACTCTCTCTCTCTGTGTGTGTGTGTGTGTGTGTGTGTATAAATGTGTGTCTGTAAAACATAGGTGGGGTTGTTTGTTTTTAAAGTATATGGTTGCAACCTGATGTGTTTCAAACTAATGTGGTTTTTTTTTACTGTGCAAAATATCTGTTAAACTGGATTTTAAAAGTTGATTTTAAAGCAATTTGGTTTTTATTTTGCAAATGAGGTGTATTTAAAAAAATGTTTGTGGGTTTGTTGTGTGGGGGGGGTTTTTCAAGTGGTTTACAAAACAGTTTAATGTGATTTATAATAATAATCTTGTCTGCTCCACAGTACGGTCAAAACATGAGAGACCCTTAGACCAGAGGGTAAACAAGCTTAAAAGAAAAAGAAGAGACAGCTGAAAAGAAAAATTCACCAGTATCAGTGACTGATGGCTGGATGAAGCCAGGTAAATATATTTTGCTAATTGGTGGTAAAAAACAACCACGCAAACACAACTCCAGTTCCTCAGCGGCCACCACCACACCAAGCCCTGAGAAAACTGTGAGCGAAAACGCCCACGTTCACAAACCCGATGTAGATGCTTTTCTCAATGCTGGTCTGCATAGGGGCTATTCGAAACAAGCCTAGTTCGGATTTGGTGCACTCTTCAGACCCGCAGTGAGCAAAAGCCGTGTTGATTAAAATATCTCTCTTTTACCAGGCGGAGAGCGCCTCTTCTGTATTCCCCACCTTCTCCAGAACAGCGCGGGAGACATGGCCTACAACGTCTTTAGCTATGTTTTGAGCGGCAGTTTTTACGTGGGGTTTAATAATCTTTAGCCCCCTCCTCAAAAGCAGTACGGCTTTTCGAAAGAGGCTACGGAATAGCCTCCTCCATCCATGCCAGCCCCATATATCACGGGTGTCCCATGATATCCAGGAAGGGCATATCCTGCCTGGGCTTTGTAATAGTCCCTGTAGATGGGGGGATCGCTGTATTTTTTTAGGATCGCCATAGCGTTTTGCTTTTTAGAAACCTCGCTCTCTCCGGGGATGCAAGTGCACCTTGATGTTCATCTTGCCAAAGAGAAATGAGACGCATCTGTTCTGTTCTGATCTGTCTTTATTTCAATGGTGATGGTATCGATGTGGTGTTTTCTGACAGGAAGGTAATGAGGTTTATCGTAGGCGATGGTGACAAACACGTTGTTCCTTCCTCGGACAGGGACACAGCGAAATAGGGGAACAGAAAAGTCCCCCACAAACTGGTGTTCTACAAGATCCATGTACAGATACAAGGAATTAAACTCCCCTGTGATGTCTGCCGAGAAGGGGAATTTTTGGATGCTGCGCTTGGGTCCCAAACCCAGAACGTTTACTAGCTCCCCGCTGGTAGTAAACATACAAGTATAATCGGCGGATTGAAGTCTAACTTTTCTGCTCACAGAGTCGTAGTTGATGACCACCTCTGGCGGTGCGGGATGACATGCCACAGTACTGTTCATATGATCCAATAATTCAGGTATGGACCCGTAATAACCTTGTCGTCGGACAAAACTCTACGCCATATCTCCAAAGGTGATTTCAAAAGGGGTGTCTTCGTTGATAGTGTTGCAGCTGTGCGGGTATTGTATTTCCATAACCCCACCTCCCAGGCACCCGGGAGATCCAAGGGCTTAATTAGCCGTAGTGTAAAGTTCGAGCTGCTGTTTTGGGGGGAAAACTTTTTGTAATTCTTCAGGGTAAAAAGATCCCGTAACTCGTAATCTCACCCTCGTAATCTTTTAATCGGTTTACAGGTCTCTGGCCCCTGGTTAAGGCTTCATGCCGCTTTAACAATATGCTTAAAGGTTTGTTTAAAAATTCTTTTCCCCGATTGGTGTAATTTTTGAGGCACGCGACCTTTGCTAATAATAGCTTTAAAGGCCTAGGGTACCTCACCACTCGCCTTTTTTTAGGCCTAAAGCCCAGGCACATTTGCATAGAATGTCTATCACCGGTAAGATGTACTTAAAGCCGCTGTTGTGTTTGAAGAACCGGTGCATATCCACCAAATCTGCCTGCCATTGCGTGTCCACATCTGAAACAATGGCCTTGTTTCATTTAAAATGTATTCGAGCTGGCTTGTGTAAAGTGTGAGCATCCTGGTCTGAAAGCCAAGCTGTTACCTGTCTTCTATTTAAAGTTTACTATGCTTTTGGCCTCTTGAAAAAGAGGATTCACCCTACCAAAGCTCCCAACTTCCCATCGGGATGCCTCATAAAGGTTTTGGTTTCGGGGTCGGGTTCCGACGTATCCATCAACGGTTGAGTCAAGGGGCCCTCCTTGGAACTGTCACCGCTGTAGCACTTTCTCCACACGGGTCCAAAGGTCCTCGGGGCTAAAAAAAGTGTGAAGTTCTCACAGGGGTGGTAAAGGAGTCCATGTTTCCATTCAGCCTTTCCACAAGTTCTAAAACACGTGTTCTTGGTAAGAGATGGCCTCCTATGCCCTGCGCTGGGCCTTGTGGGGTGATGCTGCTGCACTCTGATTAGAAGAGGGCATTGGAAGAGTTCTTAAAGGGGTCACACGACCCTCTTCTGGGCAGTTCACCCCGCCCTGGAACTCCCCCTGATTGGTCAAATCTCCTCTCGGGGTGGTCCTCTGCGGCCAAAATCCATCATGATTGGTATTGGGCGGTGGGAGGAGTGCTTAGAGCGGTCACACGAACCACTTCCGGATGGGTCACCCCTCCCCAGAATTCCCCCCCAGTGGCTGAAACCCCTCCTGATTGGTAGAGGGCAGTCGGAGGAGTTCTTAGAGGAGTCACACGAACCACTTCCGGACAAGTTACCCAGCCCCGGAACTCCCCCTGCTTGGTCAAATCTTCTCGGGGCGGTCCTATCAGGGCGAAACCCATTCTTATTGATAGAGAAAATTGGGAGGAGTTCTTAGAGGAGTCATATGACACACCTTGCTTGCGGTCATGTGTCCCCCTTCACCCCGGAAGTAATACCTCCATGGAGTAGGACTTCCAGTGACTGGTGGGTAGGGCTTACGGGGTCAAGGGGTAGTGTTAACCTTTGATTGATGGTAGGACCCTTATATTACTGGGGAGATTTAGAAGAATCAGTCGTATTTTCAATCATATTTGGCAGGTGTCGAAATTCCTGAAAATGAAAAGAAGTCAATGTTAAGATATAGCAGCCTTCTTCGAAATTGAAATATTCATTCAGTATATCCAATTATTGATATTGCCTTCCAAATGTTCTTTGCACACCTGCTACAAACTATTCAGCGGAACGATCATTTTCGGAATTAAAAAGGGTGACAAACTATTTGAGGGCTAATCTTAGTGACGAAAAATTAAACTCCCTTTCTCTCCTGACAATTGAAAAGGACCTAACAACTTCTTTGGATTCTAGAGAATTCATTAATAATTTTGCCGCTCAAAGGTGTAGGCGTAAACAAATATAACTACTTACTACTCACGTACTTTTATTGTATCTACATAACATAAAAAAGAAATATTTGATATACGCCGCACCCCTGCTTGAACGCGGTGTTTTGGATCCATGCGCGGTCCTGCGCTAGAAGCGAAATCATGCCATAGAGACGCGAGTTCAAGCGAGGGTACGCTGTACTTGTCATTTTATTTATAATAAAACTTGTAAATATTCAATTATGTTAATGATAGTGAGTTTCATTTTAGTTCAAACGAATTTGCAAAAAAACGACAGCAAGTTCCTGTGGGGTCGGGAGGAGCAATTATTTCAGGGCCTAGGGGCGGCAAAATCATTATCCGCCACTGGTTAGAGGCAGGGAGGCTCAGAGTTAGAATTTGGTATCCTCATAAGCAGAGCCGGGGCTGTGTGGGGTTCAGGGGGTGGTCAGCTGCTCCGCGCGTGCAGGGGGCTGGCAGCAATCCTTGGGAGAGATGGGTAGTGCCGGGTCTGCAACACAACTTCCTGGCGTAGGCCAGGCTGGGTTCTGCAGAGTTAGCACCAAATGAGGCTCAGCGCAGCCCCCTGCCTCGCACTTAGCTAGGGCTGCTCAGAGTCCCTGCTGGCTGCACCGCAGCTGGTGAGGGAGCAGGGATTGGTGTCGCCTCCAGCAGCCGGGTCTTCCTAGGGGAGGGTGTTTCCTTTCCCCTTGTGGAGTCCACCCCTTCTCTGCTTGCCACTGCCCCCTGCCTGACAGGAGCGACTCACCTCTGACTCCCAGGCCCTGCTGCCCAGCTATGGCTCCTGCCTGGGAACACCCCATGGAGCAGGGAGTTTCAAACTACGGCCGGCCGGGGAGAGGATACCCCAGAACCAGCCCCGAGGGCTTTCTCCCTGCTGCTGCACTCTGCAGGTCATTCCAACTGGGTTCTGGCTCCCAGCCACCTAGGGTGCCCAGATGAAACCAAGAAAATATCGGGACACATAGGGGAAG
This sequence comes from Chelydra serpentina, assembly GCA_037349315.1. Taxonomy (NCBI): domain Eukaryota; kingdom Metazoa; phylum Chordata; order Testudines; family Chelydridae; genus Chelydra; species Chelydra serpentina. Next base: position 521,486 of record JBAIAC010000239.1, on the reverse strand, counting down.
CAAAACAAACAAACAAAAATAAACCGGCCGGAGCGGAGCTGTCCAAGCAAAAATCCAATATTTGGATGCGGGACACAGAGCAAAAAATTGGGATGTCTGGTCACCCTACAGCCACCGTGTGATGTGGCTGCAGTCCCCTGCCCTAGAACTCCTCCCCGATTCTCCACGCCCCCTCTCCCCCGTGCAGTACCCCTCAGCCGTGACTTACAGCAGGGTGGCCGTTCCAAGCCTCCTACTCTTCTGTGGCTTCCATTTCAGCCATGTATCCTAGGGGAGGCAGGCGGGCCTGATTATTTAACAGCATTCAGAGCACCACCAACCGCTTGTATTTCTGTCCATCAAGGTGCTCCCCTGCCCCCAATCCAGCCGAACAGAGGAGGGGAAGGAGCTGGGAGGAGCGTCAGTCCCCAAGATTACCGGGATCGTTTTGCCTTTGGCCTCGTGCCCCACAAAGGCCAGGAGAGGTGTTGCGCCCAAGGGGCAGCTTAGCACACCAGCCCCACTGGGAGTTGGTGTGAAGCACAGTGTGGCAGAGCTGCTGCCCTGTGGTAGCTGGGGTGGACAGGGCTGGGGCTTCCCGTGTATCTCTGCCCTCCCTGTATAGGCTGCAGGGGAACCGGACTGGGGCCAGTCCCTGGGTGGGGGTGGGGGGAACCAGGGTGAGACCTTTGGGAGCAGGATCTGTCCCTCAGACCTGCTCCTGCAGGTGCTGGGCTGGCCCGGGGTCAGGACAGAGGGGCCCCTTTGACCGCAGAGCCCTCCTGCATCTGGCTGCACGGAGCCTTGGCCCAGGAAGGTGGGAGGGAAGTTGGGGGGTTGGGTGTGGGCAGTGGAGGCCAGCCCCTCCCCCCTGCTGGCAGTGTGCATGTGGCACTGGGCCCCAGACGCGTGGGGCAGGGAGGGAGAATAGGAAGCAGAGCTCCAGCTCTTTCCTTACCTATCAGCTGCTGGGCAGCTGCGGCTCTCTGGGCAGCCTTCTTGCTCAGCCTCCCTGGGCAGCTCTGGAGCTGGGAAGCCAAGAACCCAGTTAGCCCCAAGCCCCACATCCCCCCCAGGCTGAGGGGAGCTGGCTCGGCCCCTGCCTGCTCTGGAGGTGAGGGACCCCTGGCTGTCAGAGCCCTCTCCCCATGGACTCCTCACACGGGACAGAGCTGACTTGTAGGGGAGCCATCCTCAAGGGTGGGGGATGGGGCTGAGTCAGGGAGGGGGCTCCCTGGAGCAGAGAAACCCCTCTGTGCCTAGGTCCTCCCGCGCCCCCAGAGCTCACTCACCAGGGTCCTGCAGGCGTCGCTCAGGAAGGCGGGGATGGCGGGGGCTGCCCCCTCGGCCAGCTGGCTCCGCACGAGCCTGCGCAGGGGCTGGCAGCTGAGGAAGGGTGCGCAGCGCAGCAACGCCCCCCTGCACGCCTGCCGGAGAGGGCGAGAAGGGAGCGGGGTGAGCGCCACGGGCTGCCAACTCGCAGGCTCCACGTGGCTTGGGGAGACGCCGCGGTGCCAGAGCAGCAAGGAGCCACCTCTCTGCACAGCCTCCTCTGGCCTGACGGTTGTTCCCCAGGCCCCCCCAGCTCCCAGCTCCAGCTCAGCTGGGTTGAGGGGAGCCAGGCCCGAGTGCTAGGGCCGGGGCGGGGCACTCCCTGCGGGTCCCTATTGGGCCGTTAACAGCACTGCCCGGTGGCCAACGTACGTGGCCTCCCCTCAATCCCAGGCACTACTGGGGGCTGCTACTGGGGGGTTCGGGGGGAGGGAGGGCGCTTGCTGCAGGAGGCTGCTCATTCCCAGGCAGGAGCTAGCACGCAAGTGAGGGCAGGGCAGCAACGGGAGCCAGCCGGCCTCAGCGACCAGCCCTTCCCTGAGGCCCTGCTTGGGTCAGGTCACTGGCTAGGGGCCAGAGGTCGACCTGGGCCTGGCCACTAACCAGGGCGGCTGTAAAATGGAGCCAAAGCCACGGAGAGTCTGGCTGGGCAGGGAGGCTGGTGGTGCCTGTGGGGAATGGAGGAGAGAAGGAAACTGCACAGATCTGCCCCACAGCTACACTCTGAGGGCTGGCAGAGCTCTGTGCGGGGTGGGGGAGGGCTGGATGAGTGGGGGGGGGGGGGGCCTGTCCTGGGTGCCACAGGTCAGCACTGAGAAGGAGATCTGGGGATTGGGGTTTGGGGGGGAGGTTGCACCACCCTTGCCAGCCCTGCCCCTGTGAGTCCTCAGCTGTGCTCACCTGGGCCACCAGGGGGTCCTCATCCTGCAGGTGGATGAGCAGCGTCCCCAAGCTCTTCTCCACCTCAGCCCCAAAGAGTGATGACTTCTTCTGAACAAATTGGCTGAGGTGGCCAAAAAGCTCCATGGCGGCCCGCCTCAGGCCGCTGTTCTCCTGCAGACAGGGGGCGCAGGGTGGTTAGGGGGGACAGGCTCGGGCCCTCGCGTGCTTTGGGACTCAGCCGGGCAGCTGCAGAGCCCAGAGGGGTTTCAGCTAGTTCAAACGACATGACCATTCTCTGCAAACTCCCCTCCTTCCTGCTGGGCCCCAGGGCTGCTGAACCATTGTGGGCTCAGGATGACTTGATCCCTGTCTCCCCTGGCGGAGGAGCTGAGCTGCCCCACAAGTCCAGGAACATGCCTGCATCGGACACTGAGTCCCTCCGCGTGGGGGCGGATCCTGAGCATCTCCCCCCTGTGGGGTGCCCTATCGCACTGTGGGGCCTGCCCTGCTTCCTACTTACATCCTCAAACCACGTTCTGGCCTGCAGGGCCAGTGGGACGGTGACGCACGCCTTCAGAGGCGCCTTGGGGTCCTGCAGCAGCCAGCAGAGCCCTTCCATGGCTTCCAGGATGGCGTGGGGGTCGCAGGATTCACACACTGCGCGGACAAAGTGCCCCAGGATCTGCTCCCGCTTCTTCCTGACCTGCAGAGAAGGGGTTGGATGCCGCTCGGTGAGCAACGCTCTGTCAGCCTGGGTGTAACCGCAGTCCGGGCAAGTCGGCCTACAGCCCAGTCTGCTCCACAGGAGCCATGGGCTGGGGAGAAGGGGAACCAGGAGCTTCCTACCCGGCCTCTTTGCCTAGTATCCTGCCATGCCAGACCCACCTTGTCTGGGAACTGGGTGACTACGTTCCTGAGGCCATGCAGCGCTCTGCCTCGGATGGGGATGCTGCTGTCCTCTGTCCGCTGCAGCATGATCTTCACAACCTGCTTCCACAGTTCCTTGGGCTCGTTCTCCATGAGCCAGGGGCTGCCAAGGAACTAAAGGGACCGAACGGAACCATCAGAGAGGGCGGAGCGAGGCCAATGGGTCCTAGCATGGCCGGAGCAAGGGGAGCAAGTATGAGCCGGGACCAGGAGGTGACTTAGATCCTTACTGACTGATGTTCACAAGGGGCTGGCTTTGAGCTGAATAGAAGTGACACGAGTGCTCCCTCTGGTTCCAGTGGGGTGCCCCCAAACCCCCACAGAGCCCCCAGCAAAGGGATCAATTTACAAGCAATACACCACCAGGACCATTTCTCATTGGCTGACCAGCTATTGGCCCCCTGTTCCATCAGCTTCTGGGTGTGGTTAACCTCCCCTCCTGCCCCGGGCTCACCTCTGCAAGCAGGCTGGTGCAGGCCATGCGTTGACCCTCCTCGGAGGCCTGGAGGCTGGGAAGGAGGAACCGTACGATGTTCTTCAGGGCCTGGTTTGGGTGGGTCACCATGGCCCTGGGAAAGAACAAGAGCTCGTGCTGACGTGTTCATGACAACCCTGCACATGCCGGAATCCCGCCCGGTCCCGGCCACCCCCTCCCATCTCTGCCCCACTGGGCTCCAGAGCGAGAACGTGACTCCTTCAGTGTCTGTCCTCACCTGCCAAGGAGAGCGAACCCCTCAGGCTGGCCCTCCTCCAGCAGCTGCCAGCCCTGCTCCTGCTCCATCAGCTCCAGACCTTGCTGACTGCCCCTGAGGTGCAGCACCCGCGCCAGGGCCTGCACGGCCATGCTGGGAAGAGAAAGAGGCAGGAGATGGTGATGCAGGGACGCCTACTCTCTAGGCAGGGCGGAGGGGCGGGGGGCACAGGACTCCCTTGCTGCAGCACTGGAGGGATCAGGGTGAGAACAGAAGCTGCCCCATTTCTGCCTTTGGTTCCCTGCACTCCAATTGTGGGGGCGGGGGGGAGTGTCTGCAAATGTGACCTTCGCCTCCTCCAAAGATGTGAGAATTGCCCCCGCCCACTCCAGGAAACTGACCCTGGGGAGAAAAGTACATGCAGCGCCCCCGTGAACGCCCTGCTACCCTGAGCCCTGTCCCCCAGGGCCCACTGCAGTCAAGGGGGGGAAGTGGCTCCGTGCCACACCGGGCCTTCCCAAAGCCTTCAAAGCAGACAGTAAATAGAGACAGCAGCCAGTTCTGCCCTGCTCCCCAGCTCTGCTTCACCCCGTCCCGCTCGGCTCCTTCATCACCCTGCTGAGCTGCCCATCTGAGGAGCTCTCTGGCTCCCTGAGTATCCGGGGGCAGCTCTGCCCGCTCCTAAGCACGAGAAGCCTGGCTGATCCGAACCCTCTGTCCCCCGAAGGCATTGGGTGGGGGGACCCTCGATAACGTGAGTCCAAGCAGGAAGCTTCCCCCTCCTAGCGTCTGGCCCAGACACTGTTTGGGTGCTGAGATCCATCAGCCCCACACGTTACCTGCGGGGACTGGCATCAGTTGGTGGGTTCTGCTGGGCTCCCGAGAGGTGAGGTGCCGGGGAGCAGGCGACGGCGAGGAAGCAAGAGACGAACAGTTCGTCCTCGCGTCCCTCCAGCACGTGCGCTCGCCCCAGGGCCCCGACTAGCTCCCACAGGCCGCGTGTGGTCTGGAAGGGAACAAGAGCCAGTCAGAAGACTGGCCGTGTGCAGAATGCAGCTGGGAAAGGGGGTTCAATGCCAGCACTGGGAACTTACCGCCGGGGGCAGCTGGGCTAGCTGGGGGCAGCTCCCATCCTGGGTCTCGCTGCCATTAGCCCAGCCCTTCTCCGGGCTGTCGAAGAGCAGGATGTGCAGTACCTCCCTGGCCAGCACGGGGTCTGCACCCAGGAATTTCCAGATGGCCTTGGCCTGCCTGTGACGGACAGACGGATGGCGGGTAAGGAATTAACACACAGGACGGGCCCAGTTGTTCAGGAGGAACATGGCTCCAGTTCTGCCACGCCATGGTTCTGGGGTGGGGGTTTTGGAGAAGGCTGTAAAATGGGTGCTGGGCTTGTCGGCTCTGGGCAGGATGCAGGGAAGGCTGCTGGCCCGGGGAAACCTGGCAGGCAGGTGAATGGGAGAAGAGCAGCCTCTAGGGCGGGATGAGGCGTGTAAAAGCGTGCGGCGGTGGGGACGATACCGGGCTGGGATTTGGGGGAGAGAGGGCATTTCCCAGCGGCGGGAGGGGGGTGCCCCTGCAGGGACGCGCTCAGTGTAGGGGTATGTCTGCGGGCCGTGCAGATAGCCTGGCACCCTCTTCTGCCTCAGCCTGGAGGGGCGCCCTGTCGAGAGCCGGGGGCCACACTGATAGAGATGGTGACCCTGCTCACACGGGGTCTCCTGGCCTGTGTTGTGATGGGGGGCCCCAGAGGACTGCTCTGGCCTCCAGCCAGCCAAGCCATTGCACTTTGTGTTAAATCCCTATATAGCTGCAACAGTTGGAGAGGGGATGGAAGCGAGCTCCAAGGACGATCAAACTTATCAAGTGGGCTCAATAAAGACGAGCAGACATATTGACGGCTTTGGGGGTTAGAAGCCAGCACCTTCTCTGGGACAACACCCAGAAGGAAGCAGCACAAAGGACCAATGAACACAGACCCAGATTTTGAATCTGGCATAGATTTGCATGAGAGGGAAGCTGCTATAAAAGTGAGGTGTCTTGCAGAGGACTCCGGGTCTCGTCTTGTCACCATCGGAGCATCGATCCGGATCGGCAGAAGCAGGGCTCCACCCCTCCCCCATCTAACTCACCTGGCCAGTGAAGTTAAGGGGAGCAACTAGTTGGTAACAACAACTAGACGGAGTGTGCTTGTGTTTGTGTGTGTGTGAGTGCATGAGTGTGATATATATCATATGCATATAATAGAGTATTGATTGATACCTCTATTACTAATAAATGTGGCCTTTTTTCCGTATTCCCCCTGAAAAGATGCTGTACAGTACTTTGCGAACAACAAGGGTGACAGCTGCGTTAGGACGAGCTCAGCTGGGGGAGCCCTGAGCCGGGGATCCCAGAGGGTCAGAGCTCCCTCCAAGGGTCAGAGAGGCTCATGGTGACAGCAGGCCGGGGGCAGGGCCAGGGGAAGGTCTGTGCTGCGTGTAACCCTGGTGCTGTGGAGTCACCCCATTAAGGGGGAGCTCGGAGGCTGGAGGGGGGCGTTCTACCCTTTCCCTGGGGCCGGCGCTCACCGCTCGTAAGGCCAGGGCAGCTGCAGGAGGTTGCTGACCGCGGCCTTGGTGTGCTGCCTGGCCAGGAGGTGTATGATGTTCCTCGGCCCATCGCTCAGGCGCCCACCCCGGGGTGGAGACAGTGTGTAGGCCAGAGCCGCCTGCAGATCCTGCACCTGCGGAGGCAAAGCAGGGGCTGAGACCCTCCCCCCGCTGTGGGTGTCTGGCAGGGAAGGGCCAGGAGGAGCAGGGCAGGCTCAGAAACAAGTCCGCGGTCACATGACCCGGCAGAGGCCATGGAGAAACTCTCCTAGCGAGTGACTGAGCCCAGGGGGATTCTGGTTTGGGTCCCTTGAAACCCCCACCCCTGATCCAGCTCTGTAGCACTAAGGGTCCCAATCCTGCTGCCCTGTGACACCCCACCCCCGGGTATCCCAGCTGTATCTCCCCTTGTGACAGCACGCCTGGGCTGAGTGGGATCTAAGGTTCCGGGAGGCATTTCCATCCTCCACGTTAATCCGTCTCCACTGGGCAAAGAGAGGACGCGGGAGACCCCACTGCGGGCTCTGTTCCCCCATGGGGGATGAGTCCGGAGACAGGGCACTTTTCCCAGGGAGTGAGCCGGGCAAGCCGGACTCCTGGGATCAATGCCTGTAAACGATTACAGGACCTTGCCCAGCGGCCACCCTGCAGACAGGGGATGGATGGGTCCCCTTGATCAATGATGGTGAGAGGGGACATCTCCCCTCCACAGCCTCCCTCGTGCCCCAAGAATTCTGGGCACGGGGCAGGATGGAGCTGCCCGAGATGTCAGCATGGTGCCTCCAATGCCCAGCCATTACTTGGTTCTCTTGCACCGATCTTTTCTCTGTCAGCACCGTCTGCATGACGCCCGCCAGCTGGTCAGCACAGTCCTCCTTCTCCAGCAGGCCCAGCAGCAGGGTGAAGATGAAGGGCATGAGGTCACAGGGCTGCAGGTGCTTCGCTATGAGCTGCAGGGAAAGGCACAGGCCGAGTGTGAGCAGCGAGCCCCGGCCCGGGGAGGTGGGTTTGCTCTTCAGGGGATGGGGACAGAGTCTGCGCCCAGGGCTAAGTCAGTGGGCATTGGAGCCCGTACCCAGGAATTTCCCTCTGCTTTTCTACCTTACTGACTGAGTTGGGGGGAGCAAGTTGAGGGCACAAATTCTGCAGGGAGGGAAGGAGACAATAAGCGCCCATCCCTCATGTGTGTGTCTGTTTCTCCAGTCACAGTCTCTTTTACTCACCATAGCAACATGGGCAGGGCTCTGTCTGCAGCTGGCATCCTCCTTCGTCCTGCTCAGCACGCTCACCACCGCCTCCGTCTGGGTGCACACGGAAGCTGCACAAGAAACCAGCTGTGCTCAGCCAGCGCTCTCGGGGCCGGATACTTCCCCATCCCTGTCGAACCAGGTCACAGGGGCCAAAGAACCAGTATCCAACCACAGCTGGGAACGCACAGCTAGGGTGAGCTCTCAGCTGGCTCCTGGACCAACTGCCCACCCTTCCCCCGATGCAGAAGGTGTGTTGGGGATGGTGTTGGATCAGGGGAGGTCCCAGACGGTCCGTGGCACCTGGTGAAGGGCAGATGCCAGGCCAGCCTGGCAGGTACCAACCCACTTCTGCTCTGTGTCCGTCTGGTCAGGGCTGGGATGAAGGCGCCATGTTCTCTCTGCAGCCCTGCTCTCTAGGTAACGGCCAGGGCTGGGAGGTGGCCACTGTTTCCTTCTGCTCCATCTTACCTTTGCAAGGCGTGAAGAGCCAGTAGAGAGCCTGAGATGCCCAGGATCTGGTGGCCTCCAGGGCGTCAAAGGCGTGGCTTATCAGCACCCCGGCCATGTAGCCCTGCTCTTCCATGGGTTCCAAGTCCTAATGGGCCACCGAACAGAAAATCAGGGCATGAACTGGGGCTGAGCCCAGCTCTGTCTGTATCACCCTCCCCCTCTCTTTGTGCATGCTGCGGGGGGCAGCAGGGACATAAGAACATAAGAATGGCTGTACTGGCTCAGACCACAGGTTGACTGTGCGCTGTGTAAAGAACAACTTCCTTTTATTTGTTTTAAACCTGCTGCCCACTAATTTCATTGGGTGGCCCCTAGTTCTTCTCTTATGGGAACAAGTCAATAACTTTTTCCTTATTCACTTCCTCCACACCACTCATAATGGTATATACCTCTATCATATCTCCCCCTTAATCTCCTCTTTTCCAACCTAAAAAGTCCTAGACTCGTTAATCTCTCCTCATACGCGACCCGTTCCAAACCACTAATCATTTTAGTTGCCCTTCTCTGAACCTTTTCTAATGCCAGTATAGCTTTTTTGAGATGAGGAGACCACATTTGTACGCAGGATTCAAGATGTGGGCGCACCATGGATTTGTAGAAGGGCAATAAGATATTCTCCGTCTTATTCTCTATCCCTTTTTTAATGATTCCTAACATCCTGTTGGCTTTTTTGACTGCCAGTGCACACTGCATGGACGTCTTCAGAGAACTGTCCGTGATGATGCCAAGATCTTTTTCCTGATTAGTTGTAGCTAAATTAGCCCCCATCATGTTGTATGTAGAGTTGGGGTTATTTTTTCCAATGTGCATTACTTTACGTTTATCCACATGAAATTTCATTTGCCATTTTGTTGCCCAATCATTTCGTTTTGTGAGATCTTTTTGAAGTTCTTCGCAGTCTGCTTTGGTCTTAACTATCTTGAGCAGTTTAGTATCATCTGCAAATTTTGCCACCTCACTGTTTACCCCTTCTTCCAAATAATTTATGAATAAGTTGATTAGGATTGGTTTTAGGACTGTCCCTTGGGGAACACCACTAGTTACCCCACTCCATTCTGAAAATTTACCATTTATTCCTACCCTTGTCCCCATGTTTGTTGACCCCTTCAAAGAACTCTACTAGATTAGTAAGGCATGATTTCCCTTTGCAGAAACCATGTTGACTTTTGCCCAACAATTTATGTTCTTCTATGTGCCTGACAATTTTATTCTTTACTATTGTTTCAACTAATTTGCCCGGTATGGATGTTAGACTTACTGGTCTGTAATTGTCAGGATCACCTCTAGAGCCCTTCTTTAATATTGGTGTTACATTAGCTCTCTTCCACTCATTGGGTACAGAAGCCGATTTAAAGGACAGCTTACAAACCCTAGTTAAAAGTTCCGCAATTTCACATTGGAGTTCTTTCAGAACTCTTGGGTGAATGCCATCTGGTCCCGGTGACTTGTTACAGTTAAGTTTATCAATTAGTTCCAAAACCTCCTCTAGTGACACTTCAATCTGTGACAATTCGTCAGATTTGTCACCTACAAAAGACGGCTCAGGTTTGGGAATCTCCCTAACGTCCTCAACCGTGAAGACCAAAGCAAAGAATTCATTTAGTTTCTCCACAATGACTTTAGCGTCTTGAAGTGCTCCTTTTGTATCTCTATCGTCCAGGGGCCCCACTGGTTGTTTGAGCAGGCTTCCTGCTTCTGACGTATTTAAAAAACATTTTGTTATTACCTTTTGAGTTTTTGGCTAGCTGTTCTTCAAACTGCATTTTGGCTTTTCTTATTACATTTTTACACTTCATTTGGCAGTGTTTATGCTCCTGTCTAGTTACCTCGCTAGGGTTTGACTTCCACTTTTGAAAAGGTCCGTGCTGCTCACCTCGGTGATGGCTTTGAATCTATAGAACATGAGGAGCCGGGCGCTGGCTCTCATAGCTCGGCTCCGCTCCTGGGCCCGGGGAGAGCAGATCCAGGGCTGCAAGTGCTGGGGAGCAGGGAGAAAGCCGTGTGAGCGGCAGCAATGCCGGGGCGACCTCCCCCGCATGTCCTTCGGGCAACCCCCAGAACCTGCTTCCTGCCCCAGCAGGGAGAGGAGATGGCGCATTTAACCCCTTCTCCTCCACTTCCGGACACTGGAACTCAGGGCTCCTCTCCTGTCTGGGGGGCGTTGGGACTGGTCCCAGGGTCTTGGACTCAGCGCTTTGAGGACTCTCCCCATTGATCCTGTGGGGTCTCGGGGCTGTTTCCTCTGGGCGCTAGCCCACCTTGAGGAGGTCAATGTGACACTCCCTGGAGCAGGACTAGGATTGTCTAGCTGGATCCCAGGGGCGGGTGTATGCCCCGTGGGGACTGGCTAGTTCACAGTAGCTGGGAGGCCTGCTCAGCCCCTTCGGGATCAACAGGAGCCTTCCCTCTTGTGGCTCGGGTAGAACCTGAACAGCCGGCCCATCCCCAGATGGCCAGTGCAAATGGCCCCTCCCGTTCCCTTTCACACCAGAAACAGATGCAGCAGCATGGTGGAGGTCAGGTGCAGCTCCAGAAAGGTCTGCAGCACGCGATCAAGGGGCTCCCAGGGCAGTTCTTGGAGAGACTGGAGCAGAGAAAAGCAGGGAAGTAAATAGCAAGGGAGGTGGGGTGCACGAGGCAGGGGGACGAGTGGATCCCCCTGTCTGCAGCCAGGTGCTGTTGGTATTCGGAGTCCCTTTACACAGGTGATGCTGAGCCCCCTGTACATGGACATGGGGCTCACCTGGACCATGGGCTGCCCTTCCCCAAAGAATCCTTCCTCCCACCTGGGCTCCCCAACACACGTACTGAGTTGGGCTCTGGAGGGAAGGCCTCCTCCCTCCCACTCTGGAGGGGCCCCAGCTACCCCCCAACACCCTGCTGGCTCGCCAAGGACTGAGCTGTTCATCCCCGCTCCAGCTAGTCTCTGGTTCTGTGGCAGGGTGAGTCGCCTGGCCGTGGGGTTGTCCCGAATCCATGATTTGCTCCCTCTGCACCAAATGCGATTTCACTGCTCTGGGCCAGCTCCTCAGCCGGTGTAAACTGGATGTGGGTTCTAGCCCCCTGGGCCAAGAATCCAGGGTAATTCTGTACCGTCTCCCAGACGCTCACCTCTACAGCTGTCCTCCCTGCCAACCCAACTGCAGCGGTAACTGCGTAGCCACTTGCCGCCAGCCCTTTGGAAACTAAACCGAGGGGCTGGATTCGGCTGGACCCGCAGCTCGCAGCGTCAGGCCAGGGTCCAGCGACTCCACGGGGGGTGGCTGAGTTTCCCAGCCAAGGAGGCAGGTGGGAGCTGCAGCTTTGTCCATGTCTCACTAACCTCGACCCGGATAGGGGAGCTTCCTGCCACCTCAGTCCCTCTCAGCTCCGCCGGGGCGGGGCGCTGAAACATGGCGCTGGTGATGCAAGCGCTGATGGTCTCGGCCTCCTGTTCCTCAGACAGGTGAGGCCGGAATTTCCTGATTGGAAGGAATGGAGCAGACGGGGCCATTAGAACAGACACTGGTCCCGGCAGGAGTCAGGCTGGGTTTGATGGCAGGAGGGACAGTTCCCTCCCTAAGCAGCAGAGCTCCAGGGGGCATCTCCAGCAGAGCCACCGCCTAGGGATCGGTCCTGTCTGGAGACGCCTATGCCCCTGGGGCCCAGCCGGCAGGGGCTCTGCTGGGGAAGCTGCTCTCCGGGGATGATCCTGGGCCCTGCTCTGCGCCTGCACCATTCACAGCACTTCATGCAGACAGAGGGGCTCCCTCCTAGAGGCCACACGCAGAGATGGGGCTGGAGAAAGTGACCCGGAGGCCGAGGAGGATATGGCCTGGTAGTGAGCCACCAGGGAGGAGCATCCTCCGGTTCTTATTGCAGCTCATTCCTCCCCCACCTCCTCTCCCTCCACCTGCCCCTCCCCGGCTGCTGGGCTCCGCAGGTGAGTCAGGGCCCATGGACGTACCCTATGTAAGAGATGGCCAGCAGGACATGCTGCTGATCGGGGCTCTGCAGCCGGGCCCGGCCCTTGCCTCTCAGGATCTCCTGCAGCACAAAGCAGAGAGTCAAAGGCAAAAGAATTTGGGGGAGCCCGGTTATTCAGTAAGACGGGGAGTCTCCACATGCTGTTTGACACCCCCACCGACCCTCAGTCCCAACTTGCAGCGCACTGGGGGACGGAGCTGGGAATATGGCCTGGGAGCGGCCACGTGGCCAGAATGCAGGGGACGTTTGCAAGAGCCCCTACTTCACCATTCCAGCCGGCAGATCTGGAAGGCTCAGCATCAGCCAGGCAGCAGGGAAGGAGGATCTGCGCAGAGGCGATTTTGTGAGGGGGAGCATATCCGGGGATATGCGATTTTGTGACGGGGAGTTAAACTCCAGGGCACTTTCTGGGTGCCGGGCAGATCCCTCAGAAGTGGGATGGGGAATCGTCCCAGGTGTGAGCAGCATGAATCCGCTACTGGAAAATAGTGCCATTTAATTCCTGGGGTTGGAATTGCACCAGAAGAATCTGGCATCAGCACTGGGTTTGCAGCACACAGTGTAGAGCCCTGGGCACCCGCTTGCAAACACACCACATGGCCTTCAACGCAGGATGCTCAGGCATGTGCGACTGACCTATGGACCCCTCCCAGGACCCCAGCACGCTCACTCACCAGCAGGAGGGACAGGAGGGTGTACGTGTCCCGGGTCACAAAGGGAGACCTGCTCTGTTGGGTGACAGCTTCACCCACCAGCACGACACTTCTCACAAACGCAGATCTCACCTGTGGGTCCTGAGCTCACAGGCAGGAGCGGGAGAGAACAGTGAGGAACCAGCCACAGGCAATAGAGAGCTGAGGGACAAGGCTACAGGGCAAGTCTCTAGGAGGGAGCTGCTGTCCTAGGTTAGATTGCCCTCACACCCTAAGGCAAAGGACCTGGCTTGCTGAGTGGAACATTCAGTTACACCAAACTAGCATCCCCCTCTCCTTTTCGCTAGGCCTCGCATACGGGCATTGTGACCAGCGTAGGACTGAACGTCGGCCTCAAACCTCCGACGGCAAGAAAACAACCGAGAGTTACCTCAGAAATCCCCCTTCAGCACCAGAGCCTGTCGGCCGGGCTAGGGGCCCGAGTCACTCAGTGCCCCTTCTGTGCCCGGCTACACTACTGAGTGCAGTGTGTGGGGAAACAGGCCCTAAATCTTTCTCTTCTGAGCCCTGAGCGCAGCACCAGCCTAGAGGTACCAAGCACGGTAAAGTCGTCTCTGCGACAATCATAGATTCCTAGAATCTCAGGGTTGGAAGGGACCTCAGCAGGTATCTAGTCCAACCCCCTGCTCAAAGCAGGACCAAACCCAACTAAATCATCCTAGCCAGGGCTTTGTCAAGCCTGACCTTAAAAACCTCTAAGGAAGGAGATTCTACCACCTCCCTAGGTAACCCATTCCAGTTCTTCACCACCCTACTAGTGAAAAAGGTTTTCCTAATATCCAACCTAAACCTCCCCCTCTGCAACTTGAGACCATTACTCCTTGTTCTGTCATCTTCTACCACTGAGAACAGTCTAGATCCATCCTCTTTGGAACCCCCTTTCAGGTAGTTGAAAGCAGCTATCAAATCCCCCCTCATTCTTCTCTTCTGCAGGCTAAACAATCCCAGTTCCCTCAGCCTCGCCTCATAAGTCATGTGCTCCAGCCTCCTAATCCGTTTTGTTGCCCTCCTCTAGACTCTTTCCAATTTTTCCACATCCTTCTTGTAGTGTGGGGCCCAACACTGGACACAGTACTCCAGATGAGGCCTCACCAGTGCCAAAGAGAGGGGAATGATCACGTCCCTCGATCTGCTGGAAGTGCCCCTACTTATACAACCCAAAATGCCGTTAGCCTTCTTGGCAACAAGGGCACACTGTTGACTCATATTCAGCTTTTCATCCACCATAACCCCTAGGTCCTTTTCTGCAGAACTGCTGCCCAGCCATTCGGTCCCTAGTCTGTAGCAGTGCATGGGATTCTTCCGTCCTAAGTGCAGGACTCTGCACTTGTCCTTGTTCAACCTCATCATATTTCTTTTGGCCCATCTTCTAATTTGTCTAGGTCCCTCTGTATCCTGTCCCTACCCTCCAGCGTATCAACCACTCCTCCCAGTTTAGTGTCATCTGCAAATTTGCTAAGGGTGCAGTCCACGCCATCCTCCAAATCGTTAATGAAGATATTGAACAAAACCGGCCCCAGCACTGACCCTTGGGGCACTCCACTTGATACCGGCTGCCAACTAGACATGGAGCCATTGATCAACAGCATCAAGTGGTGCTCAGTTACATTCTAACAAGGCGCAGATGGGAGTCCTTCCATTCGCCTCCATGGGCCTGGAATCAGAGAAGAAGCTAATCGAGATGGGGCGGGGGTCAGGGGAAGGCTCTAATTTACGTGTGGGCTCAGGCAATAGTGCTGCTGGATGGGCCTCAGGATCCTGTAGCCTATGCTCTCTGGCATGAGCGTGGTGGGGCCCGAGTGGACCAGGTGCCCGTAGCTGAGGATCAGGAGGCTTCTCAGCTGCTCGATGGAAGCCGGCTCCTGAGAATTGTAAAGGACAGAGTGAGGAGAAGGGAGGGCTTCCGGCTCCTCCAAACTCACGAATGGGGCCAGGGGAGGATTTTTCACCCGGCCCGGTTAGCAGCCAAAGGCTACTCTGCAGAGCTGAATTGCCTGGACTCCAAGGCCCTTCCCAGCTGCCCAGAGCTGAGTGGTTGAGGTGACCCGGCAGCCGAAGGAGATGCACTAGCAGCTGCTTTCATTCATCCTAGCTCCAGAGATGTCACTGGGACTACAGTGGATTGCACCAGCTGAGAACCTGGCCCAGAGAGTTACTGGGAAGGATTGGGGTGGGTGGGTGGGGGGGGACGTCAGACACGCTGGCCCTGGAGAGTCTGCTAGGAGGGTCTGTGAAATAGCCCAGTTCAGGGGAAGACCAAGGGTCTGTTTTGCTGAGAAATGTCTCAGCAGGAGCTGATGGCAGGGCCGTGTCTTTTGGGCCCTCCCTGAGCCTTGTTTATGGGGCTGCGTGGAGCATGTCTGAGCTCCCCAGGAGATACCCTGGGGAGCTTATACACAGGACCCACCTTCCCCCCTGGATCCACCCCATTGTGCTGCCATTTCAGCTCCATGGAGGAGTAAAGAAAGGGCTCCCTCCCTGGAGCCTGAGCCACTGCGTGGAAATTCAGCTCCTCACCAAACAGGCTTCTGGGAAGCAGGGTGCTCCCTGGCAGGTTGCTTTACCTGCAACGGCTGGTGGAGGGATGGATGAAAGAGCAGAGATGCTAGGTGGGACCGTACCTCCAGAGAGCCACCGGCAGAAGGCTGGAGCTGTACCCTGCTGACGACCTCCTCCCAGTGCTCCAGGATGGCGACAATCTCTTCTAGATGTTTCCTGGCACAGAGCCCGAGCCCTCGGGCGAGTCCCTGAGAGACAGAAAGACGGAGGTTGGGAATGCTGAGCAAAAAGCCAAGGGGGCCAGGACGGGCTCTTGCCATGGGCATGTGTATAAGGAAGGAATTTTTTCAATCCACTGGACCTTGTCCAAGGCAGAACACACACACGTAGCATCAGGGGATTGACAAGGAACGAGTGATCTCTTGTCAGTGGAGGAGCAAAGGCCTCACCTCTCTCTCCTCCTCTTCTCCGAAGTTGACCATCTCTACGACAAGCCATAGCTGGGGCTTGATGCTCTCTTCTGGGGACAACATCAGAACGGTGCCCCAGCACTTGTAGAGAAAGCTCTGTGAAAGAGACGCCATCATGCTGGATGCATTGGGCACAGCCTGGCATGGACAGAGCCCACTGGGTAGAGTTGTTTGCTTCCCTGGCCCCAAGCTGCCCCTCGGTACCGACTGCTGTTCTGAACTAAGCACTGAACCCCAATTCCTTCCAGGACACTGACCTTGTCACTGGGCCGCTGATCACCGTGGGCCAGCTGGCGCCTGATACTGCCGATGAACCAGCCCAGCCAGGTGTGGTCCGAGATGAGGAAGAGAAGGTCTTCCAGGAACTGCCAGGGAAAGAAGAGCCAGTTAGAACCAAGAGGGGCCAAGAAACTGGTCCTCTCAATAACTCCAGCCAGGAACCCACCACAGCTGGGAGGGGAAGGGAAGAGGGAGCGTGCACTGTCACCCCCACGTCTCTCCTAATGCTTGTGAATCCTTGTGAGCTGCCCCTGGTGCTTCTCCAATTGTATCTGCTGGGCTCAGCTGCTTCCTCTGTCCCACAATGAATTGCTGCTGAAGGGCCGCTTAATCCAGCCTCAGCGTGTGGGGGCAGGACTAGGTGACCTCTTGAGTTCCTTTCCAGCCCTCCATTTCTCTGACCCTTACCTGAAGCAGCTGCTGCTCCCACTCTCGCTGGCAGAAGCAGGTCTCGTGATCTGGAATAGATGGGCAGGTCAGTTTCCTTTGAGTTTACCCCACCTACTGGGGAGCGGCCTGCAACATGGCTCTCGTTGGCAGGGGTTGGGGAGGAGCTGCCAGAGGGGACCCATGGCTCTATGCAAATCGCTGATGGAGAACAATGCACCTCAGAGCCAGACCCCTTGATGTGAAATACCCAGGAGTTTTGCTTGCCAAGATCCTTCCCCAGGGTGTGAGGTGTCGCATGAAGGTTAGATTCAGTCCTGGAAAGGATCCTTCCTGTCTAGGCACGGGGGGCTGGGCTAGATGACCCAAGAGATATGATCCTGACGTGATCCTCTCTGATTTCATCATATTATCCTGGATTCAGAGGGAGGCCCTGGCGACCTCCTTCTCTCAGCCCAGCACCACAGTCTCCCCTCCCTTCGCTTCTGCAAGGGGAGACAGACACCCTCTCCTCACCTTCCACATAGAGGAGCATGTCCTTCAACTGGTTATCCCAGAATCGTCCCAACCTGGCCTGGAACATGCTCCTCAGCTGCAAGAGGAGAAACACGGCTGCTCTCCTGACCTGCACCGTGACGTAGGAAGACGCACTGAGCACCTGGTGGAGAAAGATGCAGAGGTGGCTGTACCCCTCCCTTGCAAGGCACTCTGAGACGGGCGCTCCCTACAGGTGCAGGGAGAGAGCTCAGTGATGGAGGGAAGGAGGCAGCAGGGAGGTGGAGCTGACAACCAGGACAGGATCGAGATGGATATTTCAGTTCATCAGGGACACTCTATGGCTCCTTCCATCCTCTCACTCCTGGCCTGTGTGACGTTATTGACGATAACTGGGACCATATAGATCATTGTTACAACCAAGGTCCTGTAGTGGCACCACATCTTATCTAAAGGGGGTCAAATGAGGTGTCTAAGACTGGGTTATGCTTGGCTGGTTATGATTATGTCATTTATATGTATGTATGAGTTTTGTAGTTGAAGTTATGAATATTGGCTTTATATGTATGTCTGTATTTCAAACTGGGGCTGGGCTTCTGGGACCTAGGACAAGCTATCAGCTCTGCTAGGCCTGCTTGATGGCCCATTAAGAGCCATCAGCGATACAATGGATCCATTGAGAGAAGGCAGACACGCCTGTGACTCAGCAAATTATGCAGGGACTTGCCCATGTGACTCCAGACTCCATTTTGCTGTGATTTTCCACAGTAAGGACAAAGAGGTGTCTTTACACCTGGAAGAAACTATAAAAGGCAGCTGCCTCATCTCCATTTTGTCTTCATTTCCTGCTTCTTACCTCTGGAGGAACCTTTCTACAAATGGAAGCTTTGAACAAAGGACTGAAGGACCCATCCCAGCTGTGGATGTACTCCAGAAACTTAATTTGAATTTGAACCTGCAGTTTATTCCATCTCTGCAAGCCTGAACCAAGGACTTTGCCATTCCTGTATGTAATTGATTCCTTTTAACCAATTCTAGCTCTCATCTAGACCTTTTTCCTTTTATGAATAAACCTTTAGATTTTAGATTCTAAAGGATTAGCAACAGCGTGATTTGTGGGTAAGATCTAAGTTGTATATTGACCTGGCTCTGAGGTTGGGTCCGTTGGGATCGGGAGAACCTGTTTTCTTTTACTGGGGCATTGGTTTTCATGACCATTTGTCCCCATAACGAGTGGCACTGGTGATGAGACTGGGAAACTGGAGTGTCTAAGGGGATTGCTTGTGTGACTTGTGGTTAGCCAGTGGGGTAAAACCAAAGTGTCTTCTGGCTGGCTGGTTTGGTTTGCCTTAGAGGTGGAAAAACCCCAGCCTTGGGCTGTAGTTGCCCTGCTTGAAGCAATTTATCCTGAACTGGCACTCTCAGTTGGGTCTTGCCAGAACCAGCATCGTTACAGCCTGGCTCTAGCCCAGATGAAAGGAGACAGGATTATCCAGAGGCCTTGAGGCAGCTGCTGGGTCAGATCCTTGGCCTAGGCTAGAGCAGCACAAGGGGAGCTTGAAGCAGCCGAAAGAGGCAGCTGGGCCATAAAGGGAATCCCCAGCTGCCCCTTGGGACGGGGGGATGCTGGAGGCCAGGGGGCAGGAGGGGTCCCTAAGGGCTCATTCCAGCTGGCTTACACTGGAGCCGTGCGAGGGCTGCACGAACTTGTGCTGGGGGACCTGGTGCAGCCCCAGGATCGGGGGAGCCGGGAAGGTGGCTGGCTCAGAGGGGCCCTGGGGCGCTGTGCAATGAACGCGAGGAAAGTGACAAGCCAGCTCCTCTGGGGGCTGTGGGGAGAAGAGCCCCGCGTTGCTGCCAGCTCCCGGAGCGCCCCTTCCCACTCAGGATAAGGAAACCGCCTGGCTGCGGGTTACTCACCAGCAGCTGAGCCAGCAGCTCCTGGGGCAGAGGGGCCCTGGGGCTTGACCGACACCCTGTGAACAGAAAGGGGGGACGTCCCATCAGGCTCTGGAGGGATCGTTTGCATTCGTCTCTGGGCCCTACCTGTGCCCTTGACGGCTGGCTGTGTCCGTGAAGGGAGCCGGAACCAGAGCCCAGAGCTGATCCCCACCCCCAGCTGGGGGCAGAAGCCTCTCCCTACAGAAGGACTAAGAGCGGGTGGGTAAAATACTGGGACTCACCTCTGTTCCCCTGGCCACTCCCCCTGGCCACGGGCAACCTGCCTCCCTCCTGCATCATCCTCACTATGCTGATTGTGGTCCGCAGGAGCAGAGGCAGGGCTGGCCCATGGGCTGCTGGGCTGAGGGTCAGCAAAATTGAAGGCCATAAAGCCTGCAGAGCAGAGAAAAGCCAGTTGAGTACGGAAATATCCTCGTCCTGCCCCAGCTCTCTCTTTCCAGCACTAGCCAGGACCCTTGGCTTGGCCACCACTAGCCAGACCTCTCTACCCAGCCTGCACCACCCCCACCAACCCCCCCCCCCCCCCCCGTCACACCTGGCAGTGTCTGCCTCAGCACCAAATCAAGCGACAGATGCCTGACCCCCCCACCCCCGGCCTTTTGTCGAGTGTTGCACCATTGGCAGCACAGTGTTTCCTAACTCCAGTCCCGCTGCTAAAGGCTGTGCTCTCGCGGCGTGAACGCAACAAACCACACACGATGCCAGAGGGTTACACAACTCTTTGCTAGACAGCCTAGAATAGTGGCGATCGGGAACCCCCGGGGGCTTATCCCCACCTGCCGTATCTAAAGCACGTGCACTTGGCATGCTCAGTCTGAAAGCCAGGGGAGCTGGGTGCACAGTGCTGGGGTTTGCCTTATGAGAAATGTGGCTTCTCCTCTCAGCTCTGCCTGAAGTGACCTTGTGCACCGTCGCTGTTGATTTGTTCAGTGTGGGGAGGGGACTGGCTGATGCTTGACTGCTTAGGGTTGTGCTCTGAGGCCTGGGTCAGTAATCAGGTCTGGGCAGCGTGTGGAAACATAAGCTGTAGTCAGCAGAGATGAGACTTGGGCGTAGTGTCTCTCAGCTCAGTGGACTCATCCTTAGGCGAACAAGGTATTGTGGGTGAGAGGCAGGAAATCCTGGGCTAGGGTTGGCTTTTGCAAACCAAGAATGTGCTGGGCTGTAGAGACCCCGCCCTGTAACAGCCAGGAAAAAGTTAACAGAGGAACCAATGGAGAGGAACTGCGCTATGGAAGCTGCAGAACCAGCATGACTGACCACAGGGGATGCTAGAGCGGAAGAACCCCTGCGACACCGACCCCTGGCACACAGGGGCACTCAGCCGGGGAGTGTTCCCTGTTACAAAGAACCAGGTCTGGCTTGGATCCGGGGTCCATTTTACCCAGCCCCATGATGTTCTGGAGCGGGGAGGCTCAGATCAATAAGTCTGGTTGGAGCCTGTCTCATGGAAAAGCTCTGACCCAGAGAGGCCTGCGTCCGATGGAGAGGGGCAGGGGCACTTACATTGGTCATTCTGGGGGAGTCAGCCAGGGACTGCAGGGTGCTGGAGCAAAGCTGGCAGACCTCGAGCTCCATAGTGCGCCTCTCGTCTGCTTCCTCCTGATGGTGAGAAATAAGGGAGATGCCGGGAGATTTACATTCAGTGGAGACCTCCGTGGCACGGTAACTAGAGTGGGCACGGCAGGGGTGAAAATGGGGCTTGAAGGGAAAGGACTGTGCCACAACCAGCCCAGGGTCTGTGTGGAGCCAGCTCTAGGCTCTGCCCCTCTGCCTGGTGAAGACCAGATCCATCATGGAAGGGTGTGGCTCAGTCTCCTGTAGGGTGGAGGATCACAGTGGGGCGAGAGAAGGAGGAAGCCAGGGGTCCTGCCCCCCCAGCGCGAGGCACAGAGCCCAAATGGCAGCTGGGGGAGGGATCAGAGAGAATGGGCTGGGAGGAAAAAACACTGTCTTCTATTTGTCATCCTCTTTCAGGAGTACGTGGAGGGTGCCATCCCCAGTTCCGTCTGCTGCCCAAGCCCTATTTGCTGCCCATCGCCTGCCCCTCCCCAATCTGCACCTGCCCCTCCTTCCCTATCCCTTGACCTCACGTTCTGCCCTGTTCACGCACTCCCATTGCTAAGGTCTCTGCGATTCTTACCGTGCTGTCGAGGGTCAGGGTGCACTGACGGACCAGGAACTCAATGAAGGGTCTTGATGAAGAGTTCTCCAAGAACCCGTGCGCCCCCATTGTGCGTATAAAATAAGCCAGGGCTTCTCTGACCTGCCAGACCCAGACAGAAACAGACATGATTTGCACACACTGTGGAGGGACCTTCTCCCTCCCAGTCCAGGCTGGGATCCTTTCTCAGCAGGGTGTTTGGTGAAATGCTGCTAGGCAGCCCAGCGAAGGGAGTTCAGCCGGAGCCCTGCTGGGATTCTTTCTCCCAGGTTCTGCCCTAAGCTATGGGGCACTGATGGGTTGTGTGTTTGGATGCACAGGGTCCCGGCAGGCTCTGCACCGGCAGGCAGACATTCACTAGCTTTGGCCGCATTGGCCATGGTTCCAGACTCACCCGTATGCTTGTGGTCTGCAGGATTGGCCCCAGGGCTGAGAACAGCTTCTCTGTGTGATGTTTCATTTCAGAAACTGTAATAGACACAGACACACAGCTCAGCAGGGCTGGTGTTAAACCAGTTTGTGCAGGGACCTGAGATCTCAGGAACCTTAGAGCAACCTCAATGTCCCTACGTGACCCTAGCGGCAGGTTCCCCCCATGGGTAACCAGCTGCATCTGCCCACGCTTGCAGTTCCAGCAGTGATTGTCCTCTCTCATTGCCGCAGCGTCGGCTGAGGGGCTGCAGGACTTGGATTATCTCCTGCAGACAGGCACAAATGACCCCAGTGGGGCCCAGCGCTAAGCACTGCTAATTGCACAAGAGGCCATAACACATCAAAAGACGAGCCCTCGCTGTGGAGTCACTTACTGTTGGCTCGGACTATCCGGTCGAGAATTAAGAGACTGGCACAGGTCTCTTCCTCGTCCTTATTCAGCCTCCTGAACAGGAAAACAAGCAGCTCCACCAGGAACAAGCGAGCTGCAGGAAGAGGAGTGAATCATAATGGGGTGAATGATAAAGGGGAAGGGAATATAGTTCTATGCCTGGGCTCTGGAATTCCGCAGGCTGTGATCTCCTTCTCTGGGAAAGGTGAATGGGTTTCTTACCCAGATGGACCAGAGAGTCCAGGGCCTCTCTCCGCTCCTCCACGTCCTCTCTGGGGAGATGACACACCTAAGGGAAGAAAGCAACACCAGCAATGGCAAACTGGATCAAGCGTCTCTCAGGCCAAGATCTCGGATGGCAGAGTGAAGGGGCGAGGGTGGAGGGGTAGATTCTAATTCCCATCTAAAGAACAGGCCAGCCAGCTGGATCAGTCTAGGAGCGACGCCGAGTCTTCAGGGTCTGTGGCTTGTGCAGAAGCAGAGCTTCTCGGGTCAGGAACTGAAGATGTGGAGCGTTGGAACAAGGTGCGGGATGCTGATGGTCCCGCTCAAAGGGGTTGGGAGGAAAAGTTGCGTGGGAGGAAAAGAAACAAAGGAGAGTTCTCCAGGGTCGATCACCCAATGGGAAGAGGATGCGGCAGGGACAGCTCTTCCCACAGCCTACCCAGTTTAAGACAACAGGCCCCGGTATTTGCCCGAGTGATCCCAGCATCTTACCATGGAGTGGAGTGCTGGGAAGAGGGTGCCAATGTCCTTCCTCAGCTCAGCCTCGTCCATGTCCCTCAGGCAAGCAAGGCTCTGTACAAGAGAAGAGACGCAGGACATGGGGAGTGTCAGCCAGACAAGCCCCAACGTGTAGAGTCTCCATCAGCGGCTGGGTTTCCACGAGCCCGACGTGGCAGGAATAAAGTTATGGCCCTGGTGGAGAGCAGCTTCCAGCTGGTGCCGGACTCTCCCTTCTCTGGGAGGGGCATTTGACCCCTTTGGTTGCACTAGTCTCCTATCACTTATGGTTGGTTCACCAGGATAGTTGTACCTGGCGCCAGCTGGGCTGGGGTGTGCTGGGGCCTGGTTGGGAAGAGCAGGGCCTGCCCTGATTACTTCTCACTATGGGTGTTATGGCAGCGCCCAGAGGCTCCAGTGAGGATCAGGGCCTGTCGCACTGGGTGCAGCACAATGCAGACAGAGCCAATCTCTGTCCCGAAGGGCTGACAGACTAGAGACCCACCCAGACAGGTCAGGGATGGGGAGACAGCATCCCAGGGCTCCTCCCTGTCCCCATGCTGGGGTGAGGAACCAACGCGGGAGCTTGGCAGGGAGAGCTTAAGGTCCCTTCATGCGGCCCTAGCAGGGGCCAAGGATCTGGCCCATTGTCTCTGCCTGCTCACCTCCTACAACGGTCACTCCAGAGTGTACCAGGGACGTATACTCCTGCTTCCTGGCCTTGAGCCAGCCACTTCCCTTCCCACAGCCTTGCTCTCCGCAGGTGTAGGCTGGCCTAAAAGCTAACCCTGCCCTTGGCCCAGGGAGAGGTGAGTATGCGGGACACTCTGGGGAGAGGTGAAGCTCAGGGCGATGGTTATTATTTCTCTCCCTGGTTCTCTTATGCAGCCTGTTGCTGACCAGCCAGCAAATAAGAGAGAAAGCAAAGCTGGGTGCTGGGAATGGAGTCGCCTCTCTCCTCCCGTCGGCAACACCTGTCCTGCCAAAGGGGGTCAGAGCATGTTGTCAAGGGCCAGGGAATGGCAGTGAATCGGGGAGCCAGCAGCTGGGAAAAGGGGGTCAGAGGTTCAGAGAGTCAGTGCTTCGTGGGGAAGGCAGTAGGGGTGGGAGTCCAGGCCGGGTTGGTGATGGAGGGAACCTTCTACCATCTGTGCCATGGGCCCTTCTCCAGTGTGCTGTGCATTTCCCGCTCTCTCCTCACTCACGCTGGTCTTCCCTGGCCTTTCCTCCTTCTCGCTGACTCTGGCGAGCTGTCCCCTGGCTGACGAACAGGCCTTTCGATTGGTGCCTAAAATGAATGGAAGGAAACGAAGTTTGCTCGGAAGCAAAGTGAGCAGTGATGGGATTAGAGGAAAGGGCCTCTCATGGACTGTAGCTGGTGAAAAGACAGGAAACAAAGGGTAAGAATATAGTTTCCGTTTTCACAATGAGGTAAATAGTGGGGTCCCCCAAAGATCTGTACTGGGACCTGTGCTGTTCAGAGGTAACATGGTGAGGTGGTGGGAAAATCTGTGGAGGATACAAAATGACTCACCATAGTTAAGTCCCAGGCAGACTGCATAGAGTTACAAAGGGATCTCACTAAACTGGGTGACTGGGCAACAAAATGGCAGATGAAATTCAGTGCTGATGCGTGCAAAGTAATGCACATTGGAAAACATAATCCCCCATTCCAAATGATGGGGTCTAAATTAGCTGGTACCACTCAGGAACGAGATCATGGCGTCATTGTGAATAGTTCTCTGGAAACATCCCCTGAATGTGCAGCAGCAGTCAAAAGAGCTAACGAAAGGTTGGGAATCATTAGGAAAGGGATCGATAGTATGAAGATCATATTGCCGCTATCTAAATCCATGGTACACCCACATCTTGAATACCTCGAGCAGTTCTGGTCACCCTAGCTCAGAAAAGATATATTAGAAATGGAAAAGATACAGAGAAGGGCAACAAAAATGATTAGTGGGATGAAGCAGCTTCCGTACACGGAACCCACCGAAGACCCAGAGCGAGTAAAGGAACCGCCGCGGAAGTGCTGCCGAAGAGCTGGAGCGCTGCCGGGTGAGTGCAAGGGGGGAGGTGCCTTTTTTTAGCTCCGCTCCCCGTGTACTCTGCACCTGGCTACGCCACTGGGGTCAGTTCCTCCTTTACTGGCACCCAGGCTGCCCGGTGGTGATTCCATTGCTGCCCTATGGCAGCAGCGCTGTAGCCCTGGTGGGGTGGCACGGAGCCCAGCATGTAGGGTGGAGCACAGGTCAGTGGCTTATGTGCATGTGCAGAGCAGGACACAGAGTCTGGGTGGAGTCTCCTCTTGCCCTCTCAGCCCTGGGGTATTGCTGTCCCTGTGGCTGCTTCCTCCCCTTTATTCCTGGCACTCGATACTGGGCATGGGCCTACCTGGATCAGGAGGCTCAGCACAGGAAGTGCTGCAGTCGCTGCCCGCTCCTGCAGCCAGAGTTTGTGGCTCCAGGTCTTGTTTCTGGGCCTCCTTCTGCTCCTCTGTGTCTGTGAATACAGGCAGATGGGGCGGGGGGGGGCGTTAATTTCCCCCAATCATGGTCACCAATATAATGCCCTGGAGGGGCGACAGGGACATACCACTGTGTGGAAACTGTCTGCACCCTATGGAACCCCTGGTGAGGGATTTCCACCGATCACAGCCCGGACAGGCTCATGTTACTTAACACTCAGATCGGGCATTTCCTCTTCCAGTCCCTTTACAAACATGACCCACACCTTCCAGACCTCAGTGAAGGTTGTGAGTCTTGTTAGCCCCATTATGCAGCGAGGAAAACTGAGGCACTGAATGATCCTATGTGCACTGGGATGGAACTTCCTGATGGGACAGAATAGAAAAGTGGTGATTCGTCACAGCGAAAGGCCGTTGACTCCTACCTGGGGCAGAAGAGTCAGTGGGGCCTGTCTGGATGGAGTCCAGAGTTGTCCGGTCCGTTTGGAAAGGTGTCCATCCTGTAATGCAGAAGGGCAGTGGTGGGGTGAGGTGTCATGCGACTGATTCTATGGAAGGGCAATAGGAACGGGAGGGGAACTGGGGTAAATCTGTATCTGGGCAGAATTCCTACTCACCAATAGTCTGAGTCAGTCTTTGGCAGAGACGGTCCAAAAGCCCCAGATTGACTCCTAAGACAAGAACCGATGTAAACAGATCACAGGAGTTTCTCTTCTCCTGCACAGACCTCAGAACATTCACCCCTCACTCTTGGGAGGCCAAGGTAGCGCTCTGGTGCCCAGTGCTCTGCATTGCCATGTGGAATGAGACCCAGGCTCAAGTCTCTGTGCTGGTCTGCGGCTCCCAAGATGGCTGGAATTGCTCCGGGTGGGGGGAATCTCCATTTCCCAGGGGAGGCTCTCTGCTTGACTAAGGGCTTTGAAGGGGTCCCATTGGGTTCCCCTCAGTCAGAAGAACGTAACTCAGGGGCTGGAGAACCCCAAGGAGCCAGAGACATTGCGAGGCTCGGATGGAGGTGGCGGCACAGAGATGTGGCACTGAAATATGGGATCCCCCTTTCTTGGAGATAAAACCTTTGTGGTACCTCTCCTTGTCCTGGGGATTCAGCAAGGCAGCTCTATCACCGAGAGCATTGGTTCCATGAGGTATTTGAGTTTATGGGGTGTGCTCTGGCTGGAGAAACTCTGACCAAGAAGTGACCTGTTCTGGCCCACCTCACTGCACAGCCACCAAACCCGCAGTGCTTGAGACAGCATCTGAGCGTGACTCACAAGCCATTTGTAACGTACATATGAAAAACATGGGCATCTCCCTCATGAAAAACGCGTTGGCGTCTGTTTCCAGGAGTGGAATGTGTGTGGCTCAGGAGCACCCATTGTTCCAGCCACAGCCATGATCGCCTGACACAGTCAGCCAGTTACAGATCACAGTGATCGTAAGTTGAGGACATCCTTCCGAATGTTGAGGCTGACGAGACATTTACTCTCGTAATAGCAGTTGTGATTCTCTAATATAGCACTCTGCGTTACTATACCACTGGTCACCCAGAAGGATCCCACGGGAATGATACTGTTTGCACAAGTTAGAACTAAACATTATGTTGATTCTGTCAAAGACATTGCAGATGAACAGCCACGTTGGCCTCGGAAAGGAATTCTGGCTGTGTATCACGCTGCTTTCTGCCTACCTGGACCAGGAGACTCTGTGTCAGGTGGGTTGCCATCTCTGGCTGACACTGCAGTCTCTTGCTCTGCTGTGTCTGTCACGAGAAGAGAAGGGTTAAATTTCTCCATTAAAGGTCTCTGGGCGAACCCCAGGGGAGGGATCTGAATGACAGTGCTGAGGGGAGGGGAGTTTTCTGTACCCAAAGCAGCAGGTTCCACTCCTCTTGGGGCACTTCAATGACCCTGATTCCCCTGAGTAACAAAGTCACACCTGGGTCACCAAAGACCTGCCTCAGTTACAGAGAACACCTGTGTGACCCAGAAAGGAGCGATTCTCTAAACACAGACAAAGCCATCCCAGCTCTCCTTCTCACTGTCACAGGCAGGACACTGCCAGCAATCACAGCCCCCCGGGCTCCCGCACAGTTGGCAATGGGGTCTCAGCAGTGCAGGGGGTGGGGACTAGCTTGCAGCAAACACAGCTTGGAGGATTTAGAAATCTAGTGCGTGCAGTGCCCGAGGAGGGAGAACTGCAGGGAGATGGAGACTCCAAGAGCCCTTCTCATTCAGGGAGTGCAGACCACAAGGCCTCTGGACAAGTCGAATGCCAGGCACAAGCATAACCTCAGTAATGGGAAGAATGGGGCCAACCCACTGGAAGGAGTTGGCAAAGGGCAGGGATAGACTATAGGTAGCGCCCTATCAAATGTACAGTCCATTCTAGTCAATTTCATGGCCATAGGATTTGAAAATCAATTTCAGGTTTCCAGATGTTTACATCTGAAATGTCACAATGTTGTTGGGGGGGTTCTGCCCCAAAACGGAGTTGTGGAGGAGTCGCAAAAGTGTTGTAGGGGGGTTGTGGGATCCCTCACTTCTGCGCTGCCTTCCGAGCAGCCGGAGTATGTAGGGGGGGTCTGATCTCCCCCGCGAGGGCAGCTGTGCAGGGGAAGTGCAAGTTCCGTCCCTCCCCAGCCCAGAGGGGACTAGCAGCTGGAGTCAGGGGCATTGTAGGAGCCTCCCCTTCCCCACCCCTCCAATAGCCAGAGTTCATGGGGGAGCTCTGATTCCATGGTCCATGACTTCTTCATGGCTGTGAATTTGGCCTACCTATGGAATGGTTTAGCTTAAGAAAGAAGTAGAAATTAGGGGTTTGGCCAAAGTTAGCTTAAGAGTAGAAGAGTTTGGAAAACTGAAGTTGTTAGTGTGAGGAAAGTTAGCGATAAGTTGGAGATCCTCTTATGGGAAAGTCAGAGTTAGCAAGGACATGGCTCGGTCTTCTCCTACTGTTAGGTTTTAGTTATAACTGGCTTAAGCAAGGTTTTTAATGAGCGTTTTTGAGAATTGTGACTGTTTTATTAAAGTGCTATCTGTCCTGCTAGTATGGGAAGGATATAGGTGCAGATGTTAGTGTAAAGCACGTGTAATGTAAAGAGTCCATAAGGAGGCGATGAAAATAGAATTAGTGTAAGGGGCTGTTGCACGTTCAAGAGTATGAGACTGGCTTCTACTGGGAGTTGTTTTGTTAATTCGGTGAGCGCTCCAATTAACACCCCCAGGGTATCGTTATGTCCCCCGGATCTAAGGCTGTACTTCACTCTGTTGTCAGTGGACTGATCCCCCATTGATCCACAATACAACAGTTCTACGCACTCTCGGTGTTGATAGTGTAAGTGGTAACTGTGCGCCTGTTTGCTTAACTAACCATTTTCTTTTTGAATGAAGTTTGATTTTATCATTCACAGTGTCGCCTAAATACATTTTCTGTAACCGACCTAGATGCTTGAACCTGGGTTTTGTTGCAGCCTTATCTGTAACAACTTACTATGAACTGGAACCATTTCACCATCACGGTTACAGAGGGCTACCCAGGGAAAGGGGTGAATCTGAGGAGTCTGCACCCCTGTTTCCTACCTACCTGAGGCAGCAGGCCTAGACAGGGAAGGGCTGCAATACCCAGTGGCTGCGGTATCCTCCTTCCCCTGGTCTGTGGCTGTGGAGAAGTGCAAAGGGGAGGGGTCATTTCCTCCTTTCCTAGTCACTGACAGAACCCCCAGAGGGGTGAGGTAGACACTACAGCTGTGTGGGGAACTAATCACCCTGCATGGCATCTCTGGGGAGGGACTGCCACCAGTCACAGCCCAGAGCATTTATATTGCACACCCATCTCCAAGGCATTTGACAAACACCTCACCCACAGGTAGGGAGCTGAGATATCATGGGCAGGGGTAATAGCGGCCAGGGGGAAATTTGGGGAGAATCTGTCCCAAATTCTTCCCAAACCAGCAGGGTTCCATTCGAGATTTTAGCCCAAGAGGCCACGACTTCCCCAGCTCTGCTTGTCCCTGCTTCTTTAGTTCATAACAGATCTCCCTCAGGAGACAAGGAGAGTGCAGATAAGGCCGGGATGGCAGTGCTCCATTGGGGTCCCATCAGGACCCTGTTAGTCCAGAAGGGCTAGAAATGTCTGTGGGTTTAAATAAAACCAAAATGCTCCAAGGAACCTTGGAGAAAACAAATTTCCTCCATCAGGAGACCCCGACTCCCCAAGCACATGGAGATTCTATGCAGATTCCCAGTGGTCCCCTTCAGGTGGCTCTGGAGAGGACAGCAATGGGGGGAGAGGAGGGTCTATTTCTGGGGAGAATTCCTACTCACCTCCAGACCGGACCCGCAGTCGGCGGAGGTAGCCGTAAAGATCCATATCGGCTCCTAAGACAAGAACCAACATGAATGAGTCCCCGGGGCTTCCTTCCCATGCCCCTACCATACTCACACATGGTTCTAGATGGGCCAAGGAGACCCAGACTTAGTTTTTTTGCTGCCTGCCTGCCTGCCTGGAGAGACAAGACCTGCCTGGAGAGACAATATGAGGTGGCGAGACCTCAATATTGATGTAAAAATGTAGTAATAGCATTAGTATAACTTATTTTTATAATGTTAGGTCATTACAAATATGTTTGTGCCTTTACTGAACATTCAAATGTACCTATAACTATATTATCACCAGGATGCTTGAAAATATAACAGTACCCCAGTTTTAGTTAGCTAGGTTATAAATTGTTCACGCTAATCAAAGAAATTGCAGAGGGCTTCAGCTTTCTGTCATCCAGTAACAAGCAAATGTCCGGAAAATAACATCTCCTTGACCGTCAAACTGTTGATGTCCCCCAAGAGTGTCTGTACAAACTTTAAAAGGCAGCTGTCCTCATTTAAATCTGCTTTAACTTTTATACTATTTTCTTTTTTGTGCTATGTTTAAAATATGTGTTGATTACTGGTATTTGTGCTTTGTACAAAATAGTTAATAGAAGTTTAATTGCTATAACAAACCGCCCGTAACTCTAAGGAATTTGGGTCAAGAGTTAAACCAACCAAAAGAGTGTTTTATCTACACCTCCCTCTTCTCTAAGGTGCCAGTTTATTATAGATCTAATCCTCTATCTCCATAACACAAATGGTATAAAGAAAAATGTTTTAGGAAAGATCTGGTCCTGTAGGAGAACGTGAAGATGTTATTTATGTTGAATGAATTTAGGGATGTGTTAGAACAATAAATCTAGGCTGTAAAGTGGGCTCTACCAGCCCCTCTTTGCAAGAAAACCCTCTGCTTGTGTCCTTCAAACTTTTGAGAAAAATGTGTTTAGTTGAGAAAAAGTTTTGTAGAAAACCTTAGTTGATTTCTAAAATATTGAAATGGCAAACTGTTTTAGAGGGCATATTTGCAAAGTATTTTAACTGAATGCAAAGCATCTAATGTGGTTTTCTAATATCATTGCTATGTGTGGTAAAATGCCTTGTGTACTAACATGATATCTAATGACCTTGCTCAGCTGATTCCGAATATAAGAAGACATTTAAGTCTAGACTATTTATTAGATGAATGGGGAATTAATTAGTTACTGGCAGAGCTCTAGCGACTCCTTCCCCCCAGTGCAGAAAGATAAGAAGAATCATCTCCAACAATTGTTCTAAAGAATCAACAACTTCTTCAATCGCTATTTAAGCTAAAGACTCACTAAGAATGATATAATTTTAAGACTGCTTCGGGAACTAAAAAACATGTACATAAAGAACAAGCATGTTTGGACTTTTTAAAAACAGATTTTCATTTCCTGTTGACCTCTAATGAAACTGAAGAAAAGACTAAATTTGAAGATGTCCTGAGAATCTCTCCCACAAAACCAAAGGAAATATAACTGTCAAGAAAGACTTAAAACCCTAACACATATACGCATTAACAAACTACCTATCCATAAGATGAAGAGGCTCCATGAATGTACAAGGCCAATGAAAGGGCAACTGCAGCCAACTTTGAATTGAAACAAGCCCGAGAGAGGTGTGTGTTTTTCTAAAATTGCACGGAAATAGGGAAGAGGCAAGTATAAAAACTCTAAGTGAGTACCCCACACACTCTCTGCTACCCTGCTCAAACTCAACTCATCCTCTCCCTCTCTACAAGCAAGCTGACACAGACAGAAGAGAGAAACCTCGCAAAGAAACCAACCCAAGGAAACCTCCCCAAAACTTCAGCATGTGTTGGTAAGAGAAGTTAACTAAAACCCTGATGAGGGATGAGAGTAATAAACTCTTGTAACAGTTTTGTTGTGATATGCATATGCTGTTGTAATTTAAGATGTTAACAGTTTCTCCCGTTAACCAGTAAACTTTGAATTGAAACAAGCCCTCACTGGAATGTTTCCCCCACATCATTCTGTGGGAAAATTGGAAGATCCCACTGTAACAATGCTGATTTGGTTTGACCCAACTGTGAGTACCAATTCAGGACAGATTGCCTCAAGCAGGGAAGTTACAGCCCAAGGTTGGGGTTTTTCCTCCTCTAAGACAAGATGGAGGAACTGTAGCAGCTTTTTATATTCTCTTGCCATGTGGTCTTCCTTTCTTTCTTCTAAAGACAAGCTGTCCCTGTATGCCTTGCTGAGTCACAAGGTGTGTCTGCCTTCTCTCAATGGGTCAGTTGTAGAGCTGATGGTCCTTAATGGGCCATCAAGCAGGCTAGGCAGAGCTGACACCAACTCATCTGGGGTGTCACCCAGAAACATAGCATAAGTGTGAAATACAGACAGTATAGAGCCAATATTCATAACTTCAACTACAAAAATGATGCATACATATAGATGGCATAATCATAACCAGCAAACCATAACCTTGTCTTAGAGACCTTATTTGACCCCCCTTATACAAGATTTGGTGGCACTACAGGACCTTGGTTGCAACAATGATCTATATGGTCCCAGTTCATGTCAATAATGTCACACACCCCTTCTCTGTGGAGTATCTGGAAAGGTCCCTCACCCCTGTGCTGGGATGGTCGAGCCACAGAAGAATGTTGATGTCTCTCGTATACTCGCAGATGACAGTGAGGATGTGGATTCCTCCGTGAGTTCTGTGTAAACAGGTGCTATACACTCCCAAAAGCTCCCAACTGTCTGAAAAGCAGAGCCCAGACAGCCGTGTGCTCCCTCCTCCAACTGCCAGAGCACACTGAGCCATGGGCTGCCTACCCCCTTTGTGACCTAGGGCCACTGCTGACATCACAATGGCAAGCTACCCTGGGGCTGCCTGGCCAGGGCCCTTGGGGTTTGTATCCCCCGGATTGGATTAAGGGAGGATTGCTCTTGGCTTTTGTTGGGGATTTTAGTCCCAGGGCCTCCCCACAAACCCTGTCCATATAACGTGTCATAAGAAAAGGAGATTCTACCACAAGGTGCAAAATCATTCTGTGTCAGACACTCTGGAGTTCCAGATCATTTGGTCAGTCCACTCCAGTAGCTTGCCTCTTTCAGCAGCGAAGGGGGAAGGTAAAATCCCCACAATACATCTGGCCAGCTTTGTAGTTCTCAGACATAGGGGCAAAACATTCCTTTCTCACCCCTCAGTGAGCATGGAATCC
Organism: Chelydra serpentina; assembly: GCA_037349315.1. NCBI lineage: Eukaryota > Metazoa > Chordata > Testudines > Chelydridae > Chelydra > Chelydra serpentina. The sequence continues at coordinate 488,797 of JBAIAC010000239.1, read as the reverse complement.
CTGAAGCATGAGATTGGCCTGGCCGTCTCTCTCAGCACGAGGCGCTCCAATTGCTATTCCAGCCACAGCTCCATCGGTGCCTTGGGCTGAGAGAATAAAAGGGCTGAGAAGATTCTTTCCTAGGGATACACACAGACACTAAATCTCATTCTTAAAGGCTGCAATGAAAGGCAGGACCGGGGGTTTTTATGGAGTCTCAGCAGCATGCTGGGGGTTGTACAACATACAGGAGGGCACAGGCCCTTCCCCAAGGAGCTGAGAATCTCTTGCTTGTGTAAGCAGAGTCAGGATGAGCTCTACCCTGACATGTGGTGGTGAGTTGTGGAAAAGGAGTGCATGGGCACACCTCGTTTGCCTGGGCACACCCATCCTGACTAGCTTGCCCAAATGGTCACTTTGACTGCTGTGGGATCCCCGGTCTCATTATTGGGGCAAGACGAATAAAGTGTTGCTGTCCTGGTTATGTGAATCAGGGATAGTAGAGCTGTAACTGGCATTTTATGATGGAGGGACTTGCCCTAAATGAAGTAGCACTCGCTAGGCAAGGGACATGGGTTCCAAACCCCAGTGAATTGAGAGATGTCAGGGATAGAGATTTGTAGCTGTTGGTGTGGGTGCTGTCTTAGGGCCCTACATGCCAATTGCACCCTGTCTTTTCTCCACTGTTTAATATCAGAACTAATTTTGATTCCATTAGGAGTCAGGTTACGGACTGCAGAGCTGAATTTGGTCCCAATGGTGCATGAACACTGAGGCTCCCCTACTAGAGCTGAAATCACTGAGTACTGTGTTAAGTAGGAGGGGCCCCTGAAGCTATATTGAGGAGTGGCTTGCAGGGCAGCTGGTGGAGAGGAGCAGTTGGTGCTGAAGGCTGCAGCAGAACCCCATGGAGAGGCAGGGGAGTTGGCCATTGGAGCATGTAAGGTACCCCCTTCACCTTCTCCCCCCCCACCCCCATTTCCACCCAGGCTTGGGGGTAAAACTCTGCAGATGAACTTTGGAACTCTGGGGCTGCACTGACCAGGGACAGAGACTGTTGGGTTGCTGGACTCAAGAACAAAAGGGAAAGGACACGGCCCAATTTGCTTGGGGTGGGTTTTTGGCTCATAGTTTGTGTTATGAATCTTGTTTGTGATGTTTCCCCAACATAATGCCACATTGTTTCTCTCTGTTATTAAAAGGCTTTTGCTACACTCGGACTCGGTGCTTGCAAGAGGGGAAGTATTGCCACTTAGAGGTGCCCAGGAGGGTGCTATACATTTGTCCCAGGTCACTGGGTGGGGGCTTGAGCTAGTTTGGACTGTGTTATTGGAACGGAACCCCTAGATATTGAACCCGGCCCTTGGTGCTGCCAACTCTGACTGGCAGAAGGGTTACTCTTGGTTTCTTTGAGTTCTCATTCTCCCGTGAATGATCTTGTTTAAGGAGGCACTTGAAGGAAGAGAGGGAAGTTTAGGGCAGGAGAAAGGGAGAATAATGTTAGCCTGAGGAGCAGCATGGCAGGGGGTTGGCAAGGGAACGGCTGGGAGAGTGGCGGGGGAAGGAGCCCAGAGAGCTAGGTGGGGACGAAGTTTGCAAAGAGTCAACAAGGAGCTGCACTGGGATGCTGAATGGAGCTGAGCGAACCATTGACTTCTCAGTTTGGGGGCCAGTTGGAGAAATACATATATAAATAAATAAATATTGGTTTGGTTTGGCCTGAAACAAAATTATTATGGTTTTTCATTGCAGGTTGTTTGTGGGTGTTTTTCAGCCTCCACTTTTTTTTAAAGTTGCCTCAATTTCAAAATGAAAAGTGACAACGTTTTGCTGTGGAATGGTCCAAACAGACTGGTTTGCCTTTCAAAACAAAACATTCCCTTGTTGTGGGTGGCTGAAAGGATTTGCCGAATTCGCACATGGTTTGGGTGGCCCTGAGAGATGCAGTTTTGGGGAATTTGCTAGCGCTAGCGTAGGACCTGCGAGAGAGCCAGGGGAGGGATCGGAATGGGCTGATCTGATGGGTGAGAAGATGATTTAACAGCGGGCTCTGAAGGGGAATGAGATGAGATGCAGGGGGAGGGAAGAGTTAATGAGATGGGTGATCAAGGCCTGGAGCCGGTGGGCTGGAGAGGACAAGGGGGTTTGTAGAGACATGGTAAAGGAAGGTCTGGCAAGATTGGGCAGCAGCCTGGATGTGGGGTGGTGGAAGGGGGAGAAGGAGGGGCAGAGTTGTAGCTGACCCCAAGGTTGAGACCGTGGGGTGGATGGAGAGGAGGGTGGCTGCGGGGCCGGCACGAGGAGGGGAGGGTGTGGGGCAGCTGGGCAATGCAGCCATCCCAAGGGCCAGTATGAGATGGGGGGAGAGAGGCAGCCATAGCCTGGGAGGTTTTTGTATTCGTTGTAATGATATAAATTGGCCTAGAGATTGAAAGGTGTTAACACGACCCCTGCCACTGTACAGCGCTAAACAGTGAAACAAGGCTTGGGATTTTGGAACACACAGACATTGGTCTGCTCAGTCCCACAGCAAACACCCTGTTAAAAATCTTTGTAACCTTTTATTAAAGACAGGGAACAAGAAGGAAACAGTTCAAGCGTTTGAAATGTAGCGTTTTGAGTGAGTCTTTTGTTTTACCAATAGTCTTTTGCTAGAAGAGTTTTTCGAAGGGAAAAGCCCTGTCTGAAGGTCTCTTTGATGGTATTAAAGATGGTAATAACCATCCTTTGTTTTGCCCTTTGTTATTTGGGGGTTATTGTTTGCTTTTGGTTGGTTGTTTTTGGTAAAGAGAAGGAGTTAGCTGAGATGGGCTGGATCTGTTGTTGCAGACGGATGCTGTTTTGAAAAGACAGAATAAGCCAAAAACACACAACCAGGGCAAGATTGAAAAAGCAGCTTCAGTCTCTGGTGTTGACTTTCACTTGCAGCCTTACTGCTGGCGAACTAAAGGCACAGCCGCACACGGTCCGATCAGCCAACAGCCTGAGCCCTGGCAAACGTGTACCAGCATTGGGCTGCTTAGAACATTGCTTTTCGCTGCCTCTTTAGTCGCAGGATCCCAGCAGTGTTGCAAAATATGCAGTCTTGGCCAGCTCAGCCAGACTCTTACTAAACAGAAGCAAAAGGAGAAGGAGAAGAAAGAGGAGAAATGGGAGGGAAGGAAAATGACACACAAAGGTGGGGGCGGTGGTGACAGCAGGAACCAAAGTCTTACATCTCAGGTGGTGCTTGGGATTTGGCCGGAGCCAGTGTCATCTGTGTCCCTCTCTCGCAGGCCTGGTCTGGACAGGACATTTCTCAGGATCAGGATCATGAAGGCCCAACAGCATTATGGTGGATCCTGAGGTCCCTAGGAGATGGTGGATGTGGCAGCCATGTGGTGAAGCTCACTTCTTCCTGTCCACCTGTCTTCAGGTATCTCAGCTATGGTCTCCTCATGGAGATTTCCTCCCGCAGAGCTTTCTACCATGGGTTTGACCATGGGGCTGAGAGGGATGATGTTAGCCGCAGAATCCCAAGAAACTGCATCCTGTAAACAATTCAGGTCAGATCAAAACCCTCATTGGACAAAAGATGACGGTGCCGTAGGAGTGAATGGAGAGAAGAAGAAACGGCGGCGTGGAACTTTCTGTACTCTGCTACTTTCTGGCAGCCAAATTCTGCAACATGGGAAATTGACAGGGCCCAAATTCTTCTCTTCCAGAGAGTCTGTAAATGACTGCCCTCGTCTGATTTCTAGCCCCATAATAGCCCATGCTTATTAAACTCCTAGGGGACAATGTGGATGTCTATTGAGCACATTTGCAGAAGTGATTCCTTGAAGTGGAGATAGAGAGTGTAGATTTTAATAAATGATTGAGTTCAACCTTCTTTGGCTGCTCGCACTTCTGGGAATGTTTTCAGCAACCGTTCTGATCACCAGAGAAGTTGTCACAACGAAGGCCCCGATCTTACGAGCTGATCATTGTGGGTGACTCACTGCCCTTAGGATGAAGCTCACCGAAGACTGCAGGCGTTCACCTACACGGAGCTGCTGGCTGGGTTTGAGCCTGACAGTGTTTGAAATGGGGTTCCCTTTCTAGCTGTGACTCATTCACAATGCAGCTGATGTAACAGTGACAACACAGTGGTATGACTACAAATATTGGAAGGTGTAAAATTGCCATGCAATGGGTCAAATTCAGTAGAAGTCCCAGTGCTATCACTAATTAAAATGGATTAATCAGCTCTCTGGCATGCAGTGATGACTATAAAGTAGCACATTAAAAGGAGATGTTTGCAAATGCTGAGATGAAAAAGTCGTATTCTTTCAAAGGTCCCAGTTTTACAATGAGATGAATGTGGCTGGACCCCTGTGACAAGTTTGGTGGACAAAGCCACCGATCCTCTAATTGATCCACATGGAAGGAGTTTTGTGCATGTGCAGACCCCAGGGAAGTCAATTAGACTATTCACATGAGCAAACTCATGCAGAAGTGACAGAATCCCACAAGCGGGTCACCTCGGTGGATCCCTGCATGCATGTGGCAGACCCTCCTTGGCTTCCATGGAGCTCCTGGCAGCTGCAAGGACTCGAGTGCGCAGGGCAGCTTGTGGAATCCTGGCCAGTGTTTGCAGGGACGGGGCCTGATTTAAAACAAGATCAACAAGGGAGTGTGACAAATGCTGGTGGAATGAGAGTGACAGGAACAAGTTCAGCCTACTCCATGGGCTAGTTGTGTGTGTGTGTTTTATAACATACATTCCCCTGCATGGTTCTGTTTATGTGTGTGTGTGTGTGCATGTGTGTGTATGCATCACGTGTGTGTGTGTGTGTGTGTGTGTGTGTGTGTGTGTATGTTTTCATATCTCTGCCCGTTTCTAGTCTGGTTTAGGTACTCCTGTGGCCCCATCACTGTCGGAGCTGACCACCTCCCAATCTTTAAGGCCTTTATCCTCACACCACCACTGGGAGGCAGGGCAGGGCTGTAACCCCCATTGCAGGGGTGGGGAACCAAGGCACAGAGAAGGTAGGACTTCAGTGGGATTTCGGCGCCTAAACCCGTGAGGATCTGGGCCCCAGTGTGACTGGCTCACCGTGGCCCTGGGAGCCTGCGGCACAGCAGGGCCTGGTTCCCACAGCAATCCCGGGGCTGACCCTGACCCTGTTCACAGCCGGGCCCTTCGCCAGAGCAGGGCGAGGGACCCCGATGTGGTGTGCGCCCCACTCTTTCCCTGCAGCAGCCGCATGGGGGCAGTAGGGGGGAGCCCGGGCCAGGAATCTGGGACGAGGGAACAGAGGCGGAGCCCGGATTGCCCGTTGCTAGGCGACAGGGAGGCGGGAGCCAGGCCCCGTCCCCGGGGAGCTCACACCCCACTGACCGGGAGGCTGCACTCTGGCACTGCACACGCGCAGTAGCGCAGTGGTTCAGGCTCGCCGGCTGCCGGACTCCGGAGCTGTGGCTCAGCCCGTGTCCGCGCTGCTCTGCGTGTCTGCGGGGCCAGCAGCAGCTGCTAAGCCTGTCTTGTCACTATCTGCATTTCTCCCGCATAGGGATGTCCACCCCTGACCGGTTTTTCTCCGTGCTGGAGAAGGAGAAGACCCAGCTGTTTACCTGGATAGGAGAACTGTTCCTGGAGCTGCACAATGGCACTTATACGACCCCGACCCAGGTTACCACTTGTCCGGGATGGAAGGGGAGATAAGACAGTGGGTGGAAACTATCTAGCTCACTGTTAACTCTGACCAGTAGGAAACACTCCCTTGGTGCAGGTGCAATTGAACTCCATAGTCAGCCCATAGTCAGACCTTGTGATTCTCTAAAGCTGTGAGCCCAGGTCATTTTCCCAGTTAGTCCAATGTAAGTTATCAGCACAGAGCCCTACGTGCTACAGTGATGGGTGCTCTGGCTGCACCAGGAAAATTAACAGAAAACTCCCATTGGCTTGAGCCCTAGTGTAGACAAGACTCCGGCAGGTGGTCCATTTGAATGCCATTTCTGTTAGCCTTGTTCCAGTGTAGACACACCCTGTTGCCAGGCGGTTCCGCTTTCTAGGTCTCCTGCACTGACCCAGCATTGGTGGGTTGGGGTTTTTAGCACTGCTTTTGCTTAATTCAGGTTTTCTTCATTACAGGCCTTAAGTCTCAGCTTTAAACTAGTTGACAGGGTCTCTTTGAACTGTGTTTGAAAACAAGAGGGATGCTCTTGTCTGAGCCAGAGATAAGCTGAAGCTGCTCATTGGATCTCGGGTTGATGGCTGAGCCACTGGGGGATTTTCCCCATAGTAGGAAGGGGCATTTGGCCCTCAGTTGAGTGTGTCTCTGCCTGATCTCTGTAACATGGTACAGGGAGGCTGCCACCCAAACCCCCTTGTTTCCAAAACTGACACGGCACCATTGGGTGCTGCTGTCGATTAACAGAGCATTGTGGGAAGTACCATCTTTCAGCGCAGCTAGCTAATTTCTGAGCTCCTGTAATCTCTGCTGTTCGAGTGGGAGGGGCTCTGGAGAAGGTACCCTCAAGGAAAAGAGAATCTCATTGCTATTGGTGAATACATAATAGATACTGTCTCCATCCCAATGCCTGATCTAATGTTTTGCTACAGATGGCAAAAATCTCCCCTGAGATAGCTCTTCCTAAAAACCTGTTTTCTCCTACTTTGGGATCAGATAAAGAAAGGGAATCGGGAGTGCGAGCGGATACTCCATGATGCTGAAGTACTGAGTAGTTTTGCTTTGACCCAGAAAAATACTTTCCAGTATCCGTCCATCAAACTGACGCATCTCTGGAGGTAAAGTAGTTCGTCCGAGGGCCGCTATTGATTGGATAAAGCTGCAGTGATAATTGGAGCCCTGCAGCGATACAGAAATTTGGATCTGCATCCCCTTTTATATGTATCCACATCCTACCTCACTGGTAGAGCTCTGCGCACATACAAACATTTGGATCCGCATCTGATCCGCGATCTGCAAAGATGGTAAACTATACAACTGTATCCATGGAGGCAGATATCTGCGGATATAAAGTGGATAACCGCAGATTTGCCGGGCTCTAGCGATAAGCACACTCAGGTATATTAAAAACAAGCAGACAGTGTTTTTATTAGATGAGATAGTATCAAACAATATATTAAGTAGCAAACCCAAAAATAGCCTCATTCATTTACAGCTCAGTAGACCAAACCCCAGACAGTCTCACAACAGACAGATTTAGAAGAATTCATTTTATGGACAAGTATGTCATAGTTTCCAGTATATCACAGGCTATTAGAAATACCCCTCTGGTCCTCAGGAGGCTGAACTATTGTGTGCCGCAGGCAGAGAGCAGGAGAGACTGAGATGCCACCAATGCCGAGGTTGCTGCCAAGGCAGGGAATTGAAGGAAGAAGTCCAATTGTTTCTGTGAAGTCCCAAACCTGTGGCCAGGGATCCTCCCAGGAGAAGGCTAGAAATGCCTGGCTCAGGTGACTGCTAAGAGGACTCAGGGTCTGTGAGCCGGTTGCTCTCTCATATCTGCAATAGCAGCAAAGCAGGGTCCAGCAGAACTCACGTTTTTGACTGATGGAATGAAAGTGGTGACCCGAAGCCAGAAGGCCACAGTTACCATGTGCATGTGAGAACTGCCTGACTGTTGCAGTCGCCATGAGCCAGCTGCAAGATACAAAGGGCTTTGTCCTCTAGAATGATGTATCTAGTAGTATAAGTGCCCTACCATCAATCCAAGGTTAACCCCACCACTTGATCCCGTAAGCACTGACCACCAATTACCGGACGTCCCACCCCATGGGGGCATTACTTCTGGGGTCGAGGCAGACACATGGCCGGAAGCAATGTGTGTCATGTGACACCTCTAAAAACTCCTCCCACTGTTTTCTACCAATCAGAATGGGTTACCGCCCCGAGAGAAGATTTGACCGATCAGGGGGAGTTCCGGGGTGGGGTGACCTGTCCAGAAGTGGTTCGTGTGACCCCTCTAAGAATTCCTCGGACCTCCCTCTGCCAATCAGGAGGGGTTTCAGCTGCTGGGAACCATCCCAAGAGGAGATTTCATTAATTGGGGGAGAATTCTGGGGTTGGATGACCTGTCTGGAAGTGGTTCGTTTGACCACTCTAAGAACTTCTCCCACCACCCTCTACCAGTCGCGATGGATTTCAGCCACAGAGGACCTCCACGAAAGGAGATTTGACCAAAATAGGGCAGGTTCTGGAATGGGGTGAACCGCCCAGGAGAGGGTCGTATGTCTCCACTAAGAACTCCTCCCAAAGCCCTCTGCCAATCAGAGTTCAGCACCATCACCCCATGAGGCCCAGCGCCGGGCAGACGAGGCCATCTCTTACCAAGGACACGTGTTTTAGAAATTGTGGAAAGGCTAAGAGGAAACATGGACTCCTTTACCACTCCCGTGACAACTTCAGACTTTGTTTTACCCCAAAGGTTTTCGACCATCCGCAGAGAAAGCGCTACATCAGCGACAGTTCCGAGGAGCATGAGGGAGCAGCCGAGAGGATCCCTTTGGCCCAGCCATTGATTGATATGCCAGCATCCGAACTCGAAGCCCAACCGCTCATGAGACACCCCGATGAGCATGGTGGCCCCTCGTCAGCCAACACCCTGGAGGAGGAAGGCGATCATGGCTTGTGGGGAGTCACCGGCGGACAAGGTGAACGGAAAAGACTTCGCTCGGGTAAATGAATGATTAAGAAGCGACGGTCGCTGATGAGGGAGGTGGGTGGGTCAGTTCTGATAATATGAAATGAAATAAAACCTCAGGAATTCGCAGATGCTATTGGATAGTTTAAATATAATCCCTGGAGTTGGTAGAGCACTATTGGACAGTTAAAATGACCCAGGAGTTGGCAGAACTCTATTGGACTGTTTAAATATGACCCCAGGAGTTGGTAGAACGCTATTGGACAATTTAAATGTGACCCAGGAGTTGTTTGAATGCTATGGGTCACTCTAGCAATTCCAAACCATTAAAAGTTTAAAATAATATATTTACACCCCCCAAAAAAACCAAACACGAGTGTCTAACCCAAAACTGAAATGTTTCAGGGGTTCACAAACCTTCACCATACTTTAGAACAAGCATTTGCTTTAAAGACAATCAAACATTTAAAAGCTATGGGTGCTTATTATGGCTGTGATACAACCATTTTATTTCAAACCCCCACCCCAAACTTTGAGCATGAAAGAAACATGTTTAAAAAAACAAGCCCCAAAGACATTTATTGATATCTGCAAAGGGTCCCCACTTGGAAATGGGTACAGTTACATTAAGGATTGGTGATTTCCTGTTTAATACTGTAAGAAGGTCCTACAGAAAAATGGATTTTAACTAAAAGAAAAAACATGTAGCCAAAAGCAGCTCAGTTGTGCAGACAGCTAAATTCCCTCACCCCAGATCACAAAAGGGAATGTTAGGGAGGGGAGCGTAAAGTCCTTAAGTATTTATTATTTCAGAGTTGTAGCCATCAAATCAACCTGCTAACTACTATTTTGAAGTCTGTTTGAAACAAAGGGTATAAAAACCGTAGGTATTTTGGAGAACAGAAACTCTCTTGAATGGCTGCTGGACTGCAAGAGGAGGTCTGCTCCCTGTTTTTAAAACTGAAAATATATATTATATAATATCACTCTTTGGCCATGCTGTCTTAGTAAATAATGGTGCCTATGTTTATTGCAGTGTGATCTGTCTAGCATGGAACCAGTAACTTTAAACTGCACTTTATCACTAGGCCACGGTAAAAACCATTGTAACTGTAGTTGTGCTTAATAACTTCAGGTAATACACAGGTTGTATAAGGATTTGGGGTTAATACTAACTAACATTTTTGCTTGTTCTTTAACCCAAAGGCTCAAACACACATGAGGGGACTCAGAACAAGCATGTGCCTGCAACCCTTTATCCTGTAGTAGAAGGTAACTTTCTGCAATTGGCTTTTAAATGCATGTGAGTTTATTGAAAAGTATTTTGTTCCAAACTGTGTCTTAAACTCTGTGTGTGTGTGTGTGTGTGTGTGTGTGTGTGTGTGTGTGTGTGTGTATAAATGTGTGTCTGTAAAACATAGGTGGGGTTGTTTGTTTTTAAAGTATATGGTTGCAACCTGATGTGTTTCAAACTAATGTGGTTTTTTTTTACTGTGCAAAATATCTGTTAAACTGGATTTTAAAAGTTGATTTTAAAGCAATTTGGTTTTTATTTTGCAAATGAGGTGTATTTAAAAAAATGTTTGTGGGTTTGTTGTGTGGGGGGGTTTTTTCAAGTGGTTTACAAAACAGTTTAATGTGATTTATAATAATAATCTTGTCTGCTCCACAGTACGGTCAAAATATGAGAGACCCTTAGACCAGAGGGTAAACAAGCTTAAAAGAAAAAGAAAAGAGACAGCTGAAAAGAAAAATTCACCAGTATCAGTGACTGATGGCTGGATGAAGCCAGGTAAATATATTTTGCTAATTGGTGGTAAAAAACAACCACGCAAACACAACTCCAGTTCCTCAGCGGCCACCACCACACCAAGCCCTGAGAAAACTGTGAGCGAAAACGCCCACGTTCACAAACCCGATGTAGATGCTTTTCTCAATGCTGGTCTGCATAGGGGCTATTCGAAACAAGCCTAGTTCGGATTTGGTGCACTCTTCAGACTCGCAGTGAGCAAAAGCCGTGTTGATTAAAATATCTCTCTTTTACCAGGCAGAGAGCGCATCTTCTGTATTCCCCACCTTCTCCAGAACAGCGCGGGAGACATGGCCTACAACGTCTTTAGCTATGTTTTGAGCGGCAGTTTTTACGTGGGGTTTAATAATCTTTAGCCCCCTCCTCAAAAGCAGTACGGCTTTTCGAAAGAGGCTACGGAATAGCCTCCTCCATCCATGCCAGCCCCATATATCACGGGTGTCCCATGATATCCAGGAAGGGCATATCCTGCCTGGGCTTTGTAATAGTCCCTGTAGATGGGGGGATCGCTGTATTTTTTTAGGATCGCCATAGCGTTTTGCTTTTTAGAAACCTCGCTCTCTCCGGGGATGCAAGTGCACCTTGATGTTCATCTTGCCAAAGAGAAATGAGACGCATCTGTTCTGTTCTGATCTGTCTTTATTTCAATGGTGATGGTATCGATGTGGTGTTTTCTGACAGGAAGGTAATGAGGTTTATCGTAGGCGATGGTGACAAACTCGTTGTTCCTTCCTCGGACAGGGACACAGCGAAATAGGGGAACAGAAAAGTCCCCCACAAACTGGTGTTCTACAAGATCCATGTACAGATACAAGGAATTAAACTCCCCTGTGATGTCTGCCGAGAAGGGGAATTTTTGGATGCTGCGCTTGGGTCCCAAACCCAGAACGTTTACTAGCTCCCCGCTGGTAGTAAACATACAAGTATAATCGGCGGATTGAAGTCTAACTTTTCTGCTCACAGAGTCGTAGTTGATGACCACCTCTGGCGGTGCGGGATGACATGCCACAGTACTGTTCATATGATCCAATAATTCAGGTATGGACCCGTAATAACCTTGTCGTCGGATAAAACTCTACGCCATATCTCCAAAGGTGATTTCAAAAGGGGTGTCTTCGTTGATAGTGTTGCAGCTGTGCGGGTATTGTATTTCCATAACCCCACCTCCCAGGCACCCGGGAGATCCAAGGGCTTAATTAGCCGTAGTGTAAAGTTCGAGCTGCTGTTTTGGGGGGAAAACTTTTTGTAATTCTTCAGGGTAAAAAGATCCCGTAACTCGTAATCTCACCCTCGTCATCTTTTAATCGGTTTACAGGTCTCTGGCCCCTGGTTAAGGCTTCATGCCGCTTTAACAATATGCGTAAAGGTTTGTTTAAAAATTCTTTTCCCCGATTGGTGTAATTTTTGAGGCACGCGACCTTGGCTAAAAATAGCTTTAAAGGCCTAGGGTACCTCACCACTCGCCTTTTTTTAGGCCTAAAGCCCAGGCACATTTGCATAGAATGTCTATCACCGGTAAGATGTACTTCAAGCCGCTGTTGTGTTTGAAGAACCGGTGCATATCCACCAAATCTGCCTGCCATTGCGTGTCCACATCTGAAACAATGGCCTTGTTTCATTTAAAATGTATTCGAGCTGGTTTGTGTAAAGTGTGAGCATCCTGGTCTGAAAGCCAAGCTGTTACCTGTCTTCTATTTAAAGTTTACTATGCTTTTGGCCTCTTGAAAAAGAGGATTCACCCTACCAAAGCTCCCAACTTCCCATCGGGATGCCTCATAAAGGTTTTGGTTTCGGGGTCGGGTTCCGACGTATCCATCAACGGTTGAGTCAAGGGGCCCTCCTTGGAACTGTCACTGCTGTAGCACTTTCTCCACACGGGTCCAAAGGTCCTCGGGGCTAAAAAAAGTGTGAAGTTCTCACAGGGGTGGTAAAGGAGTCCATGTTTCCATTCAGCCTTTCCACAAGTTCTAAAACACGTGTTCTTGGTAAGAGATGGCCTCCTATGCCCAGCGCTGGGCCTTGTGGGGTGATGCTGCTGCACTCTGATTAGAAGAGGGCATTGGAAGAGTTCTTAAAGGGGTCACACGACCCTCTTCTGGGCAGTTCACCCCGCCCTGGAACTCCCCCTGATTGGTCAAATCTCCTCTCGGGGTGGTCCTCTGCGGCCAAAATCCATCATGATTGGTATTGGGCGGTGGGAGGAGTGCTTAGAGCGGTCCCACGCATGAACCACTTCCGGATGGGTCACCCCACCCCAGAATTCCCCCCCAGTTGGTGAAATCTCCTCTTGGGATGCTCCCCAGTGGCTGAAACCCCTCCTGATTGGTAGAGGGCAGTCGGAGGAGTTCTTAGAGGAGTCACACGAACCACTTCCGGACAAGTTACCCAGCCCCGGAACTCCCCCTGCTTGGTCAAATCTTCTCGGGGCGGTCCTATCAGGGCGAAACCCATTCTTATTGATAGAGAAAATTGGGAGGAGTTCTTAGAGGAGTCATATGACACACCTTGCTTGCGGTCATGTGTCCCCCTTCACCCCGGAAGTAATACCTCCATGGAGTAGGACTTCCATTGACTGGTGGGTAGGGCTTACGGGGTCAAGGGGTAGTGTTAACCTTTGATTGATGGTAGGACCCTTATATTACTGGGGAGATTTAGAAGAATCAGTCGTATTTTCAATCATATTTGGCAGGTGTCGAAATTCCTGAAAATGAAAAGAAGTCAATGTTAAGATATAGCAGCCTTCTTCGAAATTGAAATATTCATTCAGTATATCCAATTATTGATATTGCCTTCCAAATGTTCTTTGCACACCTGCTACAAACTATTCAGCGGAACGATCATTTTCGGAATTAAAAAGGGTGACAAACTATTTGAGGGCTAATCTTAGTGACGAAAAATTAAACTCCCTTTCTCTCCTGACAATTGAAAAGGACCTAACAACTTCTTTGGATTCTAGAGAATTCATTAATAATTTTGCCGCTCAAAGGTGTAGGCGTAAACAAATGTAACTACTTACTACTCACGTACTTTTATTGTATCTACATAACATAAAAAATAAATATTTGATATACGCCGCACCCCTGCTTGAACGCGGTGTTTTGGATCCATGCGCGGTCCTGCGCTAGAAGCGAAATCATGCCATAGAGACGCGAGTTCAAGCGAGGGTACGCTGTACTTGTCATTTTATTTATAATAAAACTTGTAAATATTAAATTATGTTAATGATAGTGAGTTTCATTTTAGTTCAAACGAATTTGCAAAAAAACGACAGCAAGTTCCTGTGGGGTCGGGAGGAGCAATTATTTCAGGGCCTAGGGGCGGCAAAATCATTATCCGCCACTCGTTAAAGGCAGGGAGGCTCAGAGTTAGAATTTGGTATCCTCATAAGCAGAGCCGGGGCTGTGTGGGGTTCAGGGGGTGGTGAGCTGCTCCGTGCGTGCAGGGGGCTGGCAGCAATCCTTGGGAGAGATGGGTAGTGCCGGGTCTGCAACACAACTTCCTGGCGTAGGCCAGGCTGGGTTCTGCAGAGTTAGCACCAAATGAGGCTCAGCGCAGCCCCCTGCCTCGCACTTAGCTAGGGCTGCTCAGAGTCCCTGCTGGCTGCACCGCAGCTGGTGAGGGAGCAGGGATTGGTGTCGCCTCCAGCAGCCGGGTCTTCCTAGGGGAGGGTGTTTCCTTTCCCCTTGTGGAGTCCACCCCTTCTCTGCTTGCCACTGCCCCCTGCCTGACAGGAGCGACTCACCTCTGACTCCCAGGCCCTGCTGCCCAGCTATGGCTCCTGCCTGGGAACACCCCATGGAGCAGGGAGTTTCAAACTACTGCCGGCCGGGGAGAGGATACCCCAGAACCAGCCCCGAGGGCTTTCTCCCTGCTGCTGCACTCTGCAGGTCATTCCAACTGGGTTCTGGCTCCCAGCCACCTAGGGTGCCCAGATGAAACCAAGAAAATATCGGGACACATAGGGGAAGCAAAACAAACAAACAAAAATAAACCGGCCGGAGCGGAGCTGTCCAAGCAAAAATCCAATATTTGGATGCGGGACACAGAGCAAAAAATTGGGATGTCTGGTCACCCTACAGCCACCGTGTGATGTGGCTGCAGTCCCCTGCCCTAGAACTCCTCCCCGATTCTCCACGCCCCCTCTCCCCCGTGCAATACCCCTCAGCCGTGACTTACAGCAGGGTGGCCGTTCCAAGCCTCCTACTCTTCTGTGGCTTCCATTTCAGCCATGTATCCTAGGGGAGGCAGGCGGGCCTGATTATTTAACAGCATTCAGAGCACCACCAACCGCTTGTATTTCTGTCCATCAAGGTGCTCCCCTGCCCCCAATCCAGCCGAACAGAGGAGGGGAAGGAGCTGGGAGGAGCGTCAGTCCCCAAGATTACCGGGATCGTTTTGCCTTTGGCCTCGTGCCCCACAAAGGCCAGGAGAGGTGTTGCGCCCAAGGGGCAGCTTAGCACACCAGCCCCACTGGGAGTTGGTGTGAAGCACAGTGTGGCAGAGCTGCTGCCCTGTGGTAGCTGGGGTGGACAGGGCTGGGGCTTCCCGTGTATCTCTGCCCTCCCTGTACAGGCTGCAGGGGAACCGGACTGGGGCCAGTCCCTGGGTGGGGGTGGGGGGAACCAGGGTGAGACCTTTGGGAGCAGGATCTGTCCCTCAGACCTGCTCCTGCAGGTGCTGGGCTGGCCCGGGGTCAGGACAGAGGGGCCCCTTTGACCGCAGAGCCCTCCTGCATCTGGCTGCACGGAGCCTTGGCCCAGGAAGGTGGGAGGGAAGTTGGGGGGTTGGGTGTGGGCAGTGGAGGCCAGCCCCTCCCCCCTGCTGGCAGTGTGCATGTGGCACTGGGCCCCAGACGCGTGGGGCAGGGAGGGAGAATAGGAAGCAGAGCTCCAGCTCTTTCCTTACCTATCAGCTGCTGGGCAGCTGCGGCTCTCTGGGCAGCCTTCTTGCTCAGCCTCCCTGGGCAGCTCTGGAGCTGGGAAGCCAAGAACCCAGTTAGCCCCAAGCCCCACATCCCCCCCAGGCTGAGGGGAGCTGGCTCGGCCCCTGCCTGCTCTGGAGGTGAGGGACCCCTGGCTGTCAGAGCCCTCTCCCCATGGACTCCTCGCACGGGACAGAGCTGACTTGTAGGGGAGCCATCCTCAAGGGTGGGGGATGGGGCTGAGTCAGGGAGGGGGCTCCCTGGAGCAGAGAAACCCCTCTGTGCCTAGGTCCTCCCGCGCCCCCAGAGCTCACTCACCAGGGTCCTGCAGGCGTCGCTCAGGAAGGCGGGGATGGCGGGGGCCGCCCCCTCGGCCAGCTGGCTCCGCACGAGCGTGCGCAGGGGCTGGCAGCTGAGGAAGGGTGCGCAGCGCAGCAACGCCCCCCTGCACGCCTGCCGGAGAGGGCGAGAAGGGAGCGGGGTGAGCGCCACGGGCTGCCAACTCGCAGGCTCCACGTGGCTTGGGGAGACGCCGCGGTGCCGGAGCAGCAAGGAGCCACCTCTCTGCACAGCCTCCTCTGGCCTGACGGTTGTTCCCCAGGCCCCCCCAGCCCCCAGCTCCAGCTCAGCTGGGTTGAGGGGAGCCAGGCCCGAGTGCTAGGGCTGGGGCGGGGCACTCCCTGCGGGTACCTATTGGGCCATTAACAGCACTGCCCGGTGGCCAACGTACGTGGCCTCCCCTCAATCCCAGGCACTACTGGGGGCTGCTACTGGGGAGGTCGGGGGGAGGGAGGGCGCTTGCTGCAGGAGGCTGCTCATTCCCAGGCAGGAGCTAGCACACAAGTGAGGGCAGGGCAGCAACGGGAGCCAGCCAGCCTCAGTGACCAGCCCTTCCCTGAGGCCCTGCTTGGGTCAGGTCACTGGCTAGGGGCCAGAGGTCGACCTGGGCCTGGCCACTAACCAGGGCGGCTGTAAAATGGAGCCAAAGCCACGGAGAGTCTGGCTGGGCAGGGAGGCTGGTGGTGCCTGTGGGGAATGGAGGAGAGAAGGAAACTGCACAGATCTGCCCCACAGCTACACTCTGAGGGCTGGCGGAGCTCTGTGCGGGGTGGGGGAGGGCTGGATGAGTCGGGGGGGGGGGGGGGGCCTGTCCTGGGTGCCACAGGTCAGCACTGAGAAGGAGATCTGGGGATTGGGGTTTGGGGGGGGAGGTTGCACCACCCTTGCCAGCCCTGCCGCTGTGAGTCCTCAGCTGTGCTCACCTGGGCCACCAGGGGGTCCTCATCCTGCAGGTGGATGAGCAGCGTCCCGAAGCTCTTCTCCACCTCAGCCCCAAAGAGTGATGACTTCTTCTGAACAAATTGGCTGAGGTGGCCAAAAAGCTCCATGGCGGCCCGCCTCAGGCCGCTGTTCTCCTGCAGACAGGGGGCGCAGGGTGGTTAGGGGGGACAGGCTCGGGCCCTCGCGTGCTTTGGGACTCAGCCGGGCAGCTGCAGAGCCCAGAGGGGTTTCAGCTAGTTCAAACGACATGACCATTCTCTGCAAACTCCCCTCCTTCCTGCTGGGCCCCAGGGCTGCTGAACCATTGTGGGCTCAGGATGACTTGATCCCTGTCTCCCCTGGCGGAGGAGCTGAGCTGCCCCACAAGTCCAGGAACATGCCTGCATCGGACACTGAGTCCCTCCGCGTGGGGGCGGATCCTGAGCATCTCCCCCCTGTGGGGTGCCCTATCGCACTGTGGGGCCTGCCCTGCTTCCTACTTACATCCTCAAACCACGTTCTGGCCTGCAGGGCCAGTGGGACGGTGACGCACGCCTTCAGAGGCGCCTTGGGGTCCTGCAGCAGCCAGCAGAGCCCTTCCATGGCTTCCAGGATGGCGTGGGGGTCGCAGGATTCACACACTGTGCGGACAAAGTGCCCCAGGATCTGCTCCCGCTTCTTCCTGACCTGCAGAGAAGGGGTTGGATGCCGCTCGGTGAGCAACGCTCTGTCAGCCTGGGTGTAACCGCAGTCCGGGCAAGTCGGCCTACAGCCCAGTCTGCTCCACAGGAGCCATGGGCTGGGGAGAAGGGGA
Organism: Chelydra serpentina; assembly: GCA_037349315.1. Lineage (NCBI taxonomy): Eukaryota > Metazoa > Chordata > Testudines > Chelydridae > Chelydra > Chelydra serpentina. Next base: position 471,382 of record JBAIAC010000239.1, on the reverse strand, counting down.
ACCAGGAGCTTCCTACCCGGCCTCTTTGCCTAGTATCCTGCCATGCCAGACCCACCTTGTCTGGGAACTGGGTGACTACGTTCCTGAGGCCATGCAGCGCTCTGCCTCGGATGGGGATGCTGCTGTCCTCTGTCCGCTGCAGCATGATCTTCACAACCTGCTTCCACAGTTCCTTGGGCTCGTTCTCCATGAGCCAGGGGCTGCCAAGGAACTAAAGGGACCGAACGGAACCATCAGAGAGGGCGGAGCGAGGCCAATGGGTCCTAGCATGGCCGGAGCAAGGGGAGCAAGTATGAGCCGGGACCAGGAGGTGACTTAGATCCTTACTGACTGATGTTCACAAGGGGCTGGCTTTGAGCTGAATAGAAGTGACACGAGTGCTCCCTCTGGTTCCAGTGGGGTGCCCCCAAACCCCCACAGAGCCCCCAGCAAAGGGATCAATTTACAAGCAATACACCACCAGGACCATTTCTCATTGGCTGACCAGCTATTGGCCCCCTGTTCCATCAGCTTCTGGGTGTGGTTAACCTCCCCTCCTGCCCCGGGCTCACCTCTGCAAGCAGGCTGGTGCAGGCCATGCGTTGACCCTCCTCGGAGGCCTGGAGGCTGGGAAGGAGGAACCGTACGATGTTCTTCAGGGCCTGGTTTGGGTGGGTCACCATGGCCCTGGGAAAGAACAAGAGTTCGTGCTGATGTGTTCATGACAACCCTGCACATGCCGGAATCCCGCCCGGTCCCGGCCACCCCCTCCCATCTCTGCCCCACTGGGCTCCAGAGCGAGAACGTGACTCCTTCAGTGTCTGTCCTCACCTGCCAAGGAGAGCGAACCCCTCAGGCTGGCCCTCCTCCAGCAGCTGCCAGCCCTGCTCCTGCTCCATCAGCTCCAGACCTTGCTGACTGCCCCTGAGGTGCAGCACCCGCGCCAGGGCCTGCACGGCCATGCTGGGAAGAGAAAGAGGCAGGAGATGGTGATGCAGGGACGCCTACTCTCTAGGCAGGGCGGAGGGGCGGGGGGCACAGGACTCCCTTGCTGCAGCACTGGAGGGATCAGGGTGAGAACAGAAGCTGCCCCATTTCTGCCTTTGGTTCCCTGCACTCCAATTGTGGGGGCGGGGGGGAGTGTCTGCAAATGTGACCTTCGCCTCCTCCAAAGATGTGAGAATTGCCCCCGCCCACTCCAGGAAACTGACCCTGGGGAGAAAAGTACATGCAGCGCCCCCGTGAACGCCCTGCTACCCTGAGCCCTGTCCCCCAGGGCCCACTGCAGTCAAGGGGGGGAAGTGGCTCCGTGCCACACCGGGCCTGTCCCAAAGCCTTCAAAGCAGACAGTAAATAGAGACAGCAGCCAGTTCTGCCCTGCTCCCCAGCTCTGCTTCACCCCGTCCCGCTCGGCTCCTTCATCACCCTGCTGAGCTGCCCATCTGAGGAGCTCTCTGGCTCCCTGGGTATCCGGGGGCAGCTCTGCCCGCTCCTAAGCACGAGAAGCCTGGCTGATCCGAACCCTCTGTCCCCCGAAGGCATTGGGTGGGGGGACCCTCAATAACGTGAGTCCAAGCAGGAAGCTTCCCCCTCCTAGCGTCTGGCCCAGACACTGTTTGGGTGCTGAGATCCATCAGCCCCACACGTTACCTGCGGGGACTGGCATGAGTCGGTGGGTTCTGCTGGGCTCCCGAGAGGTGAGGTGCCGGGGAGCAGGCGACGGCGAGGAAGCAAGAGACGAACAGGTCGTCCTCGCGTCCCTCCAGCACGTGCGCTCGCCCCAGGGCCCCGACTAGCTCCCACAGGCCGCGCGTGGTCTGGAAGGGAACAAGAGCCAGTCAGAAGACTGGCCATCTGCAGAATGCAGCTGGGAAAGGGGGCTCAATGCCAGCACTGGGAACTTACCGCCGGGGGCAGCCGGGCTAGCTGGGGGCAGCTCCCATCCTGGGTCTCGCTGCCATTAGCCCAGCCCTTCTCCGGGCTGTCGAAGAGCAGGATGTGCAGTACCTCCCTGGCCAGCACGGGGTCTGCACCCAGGAATTTCCAGATGGCCTTGGTCTGCCTGTGACGGACAGACGGATGGCGGGTAGGGAATTAACACACAGGACGGGCCCAGTTGTTCAGGAGGAACACGGCTCCCAGTTCTGCCACGCCATGGCTCTGGGGTGGGGGTTTTGGAGAAGGCTGTAAAATGGGTGCTGGGCTTGTCGGCTCTGGGCAGGATGCAGGGAAGGCTGCTGGCCCGGGGAAACCTGGCAGGCAGGTGAATGGGAGAAGAGCAGCCTCTAGGGCGGGATGAGGCGTGTAAAAGCGTGCGGCGGTGGGGACGATACCGGGCTGGGATTTGGGGGAGAGAGGGCATTTCCCAGCGGCGGGAGGGGGGTGCCCCTGCAGGGACGCGCTCAGTGTAGGGGCATGTCTGCGGGCCGTGCAGATAGCCTGGCACCCTCTTCTGCCTCAGCCTGGAGGGGCGCCCTGTCGAGAGCCGGGGGCCACACTGACAGAAATGGTGACCCTGCTCACATGGGGTCTCCTGGCCTGTGTTGTGATGGGGGGCCCCAGAGGACTGCTCTGGCCTCCAGCCAGCCAAGCCATTGCACTTTGTGTTAAATCCCTATATAGCTGCAACAGTTGGAGAGGGGATGGAAGCCAGCCCCAAGGACGATCAAACTTATCAAGTAGGCTCAATAAAGACGAGCAGACATATTGACGGCTTTGGGGGTTAGAAGCCAGCACCTTCTCTGGGACAACACCCAGAAGGAAGCAGCACAAAGGACCAATGAACACAGACCCAGATTTTGAATCTGGCATAGATTTGCATGAGAGGGAAGCTGCTATAAAAGTGAGGTGTCTTGCAGAGGACTCCGGGTCTCGTCTTGTCACCATTGGAGCATCGATCCGGATCGGCAGAAGCAGGGCTCCACCCCTCCCTCATCTAACTCACCTGGCCAGTGAAGTTAAGGGGAGCAACTAGTTGGTAACAACAACTAGACGGAGTGTGCTTGTGTTTGTGTGTGTGTGAGTGCATGAGTGTGATATATATCATATGCATATGATAGAGTATTGATTGATATCTCTATTACTAATAAATGTGGCATTTTGCCGTATTCCCCCTGAAAAGATCCTGTACAGTACTTTGCGAACAACAAGGGTGACAGCTGCGTTAGGACGAGCTCAGCTGGGGGAGCCCTGAGCCGGGGATCCCAGAGGGTCAGAGCTCCCTCCAAGGGTCAGAGAGGCTCATGGTGACAGCAGGCCGGGGGCAGGGCCAGGGGAAGGTCTGTGCTGCGTGTAACCCTGGTGCTGTGGAGTCACCCCATTAAGGGGGAGCTCGGAGGCTGGAGGGGGGCGTTCTACCCTTTCCCTGGGGCCGGCGCTCACCGCTCGTAAGGCCAGGGCAGCTTCAGGAGGTTGCTGACCGCGGCCTTGGTGTGCTGCCTGGCCAGGAGGTGTATGATGTTCCTCGGCCCATCGCTCAGGCGCCCACCCCGGGGTGGAGACAGTGTGTAGGCCAGAGCTGCCTGCAGATCCTGCACCTGCGGAGGCAAAGCAGGGGCTGAGACCCTCCCCCCGCTGTGGGTGTCTGGCAGGGAAGGGCCAGGAGGAGCAGGGCAGGCTCAGAAACAAGTCCGCGGTTACATGACCCGGCAGAGGCCATGGAGAAACTCTCCTAGCGAGTGACTGAGCCCAGGGGGATTCTGGTTTGGGTCCCTTGAAACCCCCACCCCTGATCCAGCTCTGTAGCACTAAGGGTCCCAATCCTGCTGCCCTGTGACACCCCACCCCCGGGTATCCCAGCTGTATCTCCCCTTGTGACAGCACGCCTGGGCTGAGTGGGATCTAAGGTTCCGGGAGGCATTTCTATTGTCCACGTTAATCCGTCTCCACTGGGCAAAGAGAGGACGCGGGAGACCCCACTGCGGGCTCTGTTCCCCCATGGGGGATGAGTCCGGAGACAGGGCACTTTTCCCAGGGAGTGAGCCGGGCAAGCCGGACTCCTGGGATCAATGCCTGTAAACGATTACAGGACCTTGCCCAGCGGCCACCCTGCAGACAGGGGATGGATGGGTCCCCTTGATCAATGATGGTGAGAGAGGACATCTCCCCTCCACAGCCTCCCTCGTGCCCCAGGAATTCTGGGCACGGGGCAGGATGGAGCTGCCCGAGATGTCAGCATGGTGCCTCTAATGCCCAGCCATTACTTGGTTCTCTTGCACCGATCTTTTCTCTGTCAGCACCGTCTGCATGACGCCCGCCAGCTGGTCAGCACAGTCCTCCTTCTCCAGCAGGCCCAGCAGCAGGGTGAAGATGAAGGGCATGAGGTCACAGGGCTGCAGGTGCTTCGCTATGAGCTGCAGGGAAAGGCACAGGCCGAGTGTGAGCAGCGAGCCCCGGCCAGGGGAGGTGGGTTTGCTCTTCAGGGGATGGGGACAGAGCCTGCGCCCAGGGCTAAGTCAGTGGGCATTGGAGCCCGTACCCAGGAATTTCCCTCTGCTTTTCTACCTTACTGACTGAGTTGGGGGGGGAGCAAGTTGAGGGCACAAATTCTGCAGGGAGGGAAGGAGACAATAAGCGCCCATCCCTCATGTGTGTGTCTGTTTCTCCAGTCACAGTCTCTTTTACTCACCATAGCAACATGGGCAGGGCTCTGTCTGCAGCTGGCATCCCCCTTCGTCCTGCTCAGCACACTCACCACCGCCTCCGTCTGGGTGCACACGGAAGCTGCACAAGAAACCAGCTGTGCTCAGCCAGCGCTCTCGGGGCCGGATTCTTCCCCATCCCTGTCGAACCAGGTCACAGGGGCCAAAGAACCAGTATCCAACCACAGCTGGGAACGCACAGCTAGGGTGAGCTCTCAGCTGGCTCCTGGACCAACTGCCCACCCTTCCCCCGATGCAGAAGGTGTGTTGGGGATGGTGTTGGATCAGGGGAGGTCCCAGACGGTCCGAGGCACCTGGTGAAGGGCAGATGCCAGGCCAGCCTGGCAGGTACCAACCCACTTCTGCTCTGTGTCCGTCTGGTCAGGGCTGGGATGAAGGCGCCATGTTCTCTCTGCAGCCCTGCTCTCTAGGTAACGGCCAGGGCTGGGAGGTGGCCACTGTTTCCTTCTGCTCCATCTTACCTTTGCAAGGCGTGAAGAGCCAGTAGAGAGCCTGAGATGCCCAGGATCTGGTGGCCTCCAGGGCATCAAAGGCGTGGCTTATCAGCACCCCGGCCATGTAGCCCTGCTCTTCCATGGGTTCCAAGTCCTAATGGGCCACCGAACAGAAAATCAGGGCATGAACTGGGGCTGAGCCCAGCTCTGTCTGTATCACCCTCCCCCTCTCTTTGTGCATGCTGCGGGGGGCAGCAGGGACATAAGAACATAAGAATGGCTGTACTGGCTCAGACCACAGGTTGACTGTGCGCTGTGTAAAGAACAACTTCCTTTTATTTGTTTTAAACCTGCTGCCCACTAATTTCATTGGGTGGCCCCTAGTTCTTCTCTTATGGGAACAAGTCAATAACTTTTTCCTTATTCACTTCCTCCACACCACTCATAATTGTATATACCTCTATCATATCTCCCCCTTAATCTCCTCTTTTCCAACCTAAAAAGTCCTAGACTCGTTAATCTCTCCTCATACGCGACCCGTTCCAAACCACTAATCATTTTAGTTGCCCTTCTCTGAACCTTTTCTAATGCCAGTATAGCTTTTTTGAGATGAGGAGACCACATTTGTACGCAGGATTCAAGATGTGGGCGCACCATGGATTTGTAGAAGGGCAATAAGATATTCTCCGTCTTATTCTCTATCCCTTTTTTAATGATTCCTAACATCCTGTTGGCTTTTTTGACTGCCAGTGCACACTGCATGGACGTCTTCAGAGAACTGTCCGTGATGATGCCAAGATCTTTTTCCTGATTAGTTGTAGCTAAATTAGCCCCCATCATGTTGTATGTAGAGTTGGGGTTATTTTTTCCAATGTGCATTACTTTACGTTTATCCACATGAAATTTCATTTGCCATTTTGTTGCCCAATGACTTTAGCGTCTTGAAATGCTCCTTTTGTATCTCTATCGTCCAGGGGCCCCACTGGTTGTTTAGCAGGCTTCCTGCTTCTGACGTATTTAAAAAACATTTTGTTATTACCTTTTGAGTTTTTGGCTAGCTGTTCTTCAGACTGCATTTTGGCTTTTCTTATTACATTTTTACACTTCATTTGGCAGTGTTTATGCTCCTGTCTAGTTACCTCGCTAGGGTTTGACTTCCACTTTTTAAAAGGTCCGTGCTGCTCACCTCGGTGATGGCTTTGAATCTATAGAACATGAGGAGCCGGGCGCTGGCTCTCATAGCTCGGCTCCGCTCCTGGGCCCGGGGAGAGCAGATCCAGGGCTGCAAGTGCTGGGGAGCAGGGAGAAAGCCGTGTGAGCGGCAGCAATGCCGGGGCGACCTCCCCCGCATGTCCTTCGGGCAACCCCCAGAACCTGCTTCCTGCCCCAGCAGGGAGAGGAGATGGCGCATTTAACCCCTTCTCCTCCACTTCCGGACACTGGAACTCAGGGCTCCTCTCCTGTCTGGGGGGCGTTGGGACTGGTCCCAGGGTCTTGGACTCAGCGCTTTGAGGACTCTCCCCATTGATCCTGTGGGGTCTCGGGGCTGTTTCCTCTGGGCGCTAGCCCACCTTGAGGAGGTCAATGTGACACTCCCTGGAGCAGGACTAGGATTGTCTAGCTGGATCCCAGGGGCGGGTGTATGCCCCGTGGGGACTGGCTAGTTCACAGTAGCTGGGAGGCCTGCTCAGCCCCTTCGGGATCAACAGGAGCCTTCCCTCTTGTGGCTCGGGTAGAACCTGAACAGCCGGCCCATCCCCAGATGGCCAGTGCAAATGGCCCCTCCCGTTCCCTTTCACACCAGAAACAGATGCAGCAGCATGGTGGAGGTCAGGTGCAGCTCCAGAAAGGTCTGCAGCACGCGATCAAGGGGCTCCCAGGGCAGTTCTTGGAGAGACTGGAGCAGAGAAAAGCAGGGAAGTAAATAGCAAGGGAGGTGGGGTGCACGAGGCAGGGGGACGAGTGGATCCCCCTGTCTGCAGCCAGGTGCTGTTGGTATTCGGAGTCCCTTTACACAGGTGATGCTGAGCCCCCTGTACATGGACATGGGGCTCACCTGGACCATGGGCTGCCCTTCCCCAAAGAATCCTTCCTCCCACCTGGGCTCCCCAACACACGTACTGAGTTGGGCTCTGGAGGGAAGGCCTCCTCCCTCCCACTCTGGAGGGGCCCCAGCTACCCCCCAACACCCTGCTGGCTCGCCAAGGACTGAGCTGTTCATCCCCGCTCCAGCTAGTCTCTGGTTCTGTGGCAGGGTGAGTCGCCTGGCCGTGGGGTTGTCCCGAATCCATGATTTGCTCCCTCTGCACCAAATGCGATTTCACTGCTCTGGGCCAGCTCCTCAGCCGGTGTAAACTGGATGTGGGTTCTAGCCCCCTGGGCCAAGAATCCAGGGTAATTCTGTACCGTCTCCCAGACGCTCACCTCTACAGCTGTCCTCCCTGCCAACCCAACTGCAGCGGTAACTGCGTAGCCACTTGCCGCCAGCCCTTTGGAAACTAAACCGAGGGGCTGGATTCGGCTGGACCCGCAGCTCGCAGCGTCAGGCCAGGGTCCAGCGACTCCACGGGGGGTGGCTGAGTTTCCCAGCCAAGGAGGCAGGTGGGAGCTGCAGCTTTGTCCATGTCTCACTAACCTCGACCCGGATAGGGGAGCTTCCTGCCACCTCAGTCCCTCTCAGCTCCGCCGGGGCGGGGCGCTGAAACATGGCGCTGGTGATGCAAGCGCTGATGGTCTCGGCCTCCTGTTCCTCAGACAGGTGAGGCCGGAATTTCCTGATTGGAAGGAATGGAGCAGACGGGGCCATTAGAACAGACACTGGTCCCGGCAGGAGTCAGGCTGGGTTTGATGGCAGGAGGGACAGTTCCCTCCCTAAGCAGCAGAGCTCCAGGGGGCATCTCCAGCAGAGCCACCGCCTAGGGATCGGTCCTGTCTGGAGACGCCTATGCCCCTGGGGCCCAGCCGGCAGGGGCTCTGCTGGGGAAGCTGCTCTCCGGGGATGATCCTGGGCCCTGCTCTGCGCCTGCACCATTCACAGCACTTCATGCAGACAGAGGGGCTCCCTCCTAGAGGCCACACGCAGAGATGGGGCTGGAGAAAGTGACCCGGAGGCCGAGGAGGATATGGCCTGGTAGTGAGCCACCAGGGAGGAGCATCCTCCGGTTCTTATTGCAGCTCATTCCTCCCCCACCTCCTCTCCCTCCACCTGCCCCTCCCCGGCTGCTGGGCTCCGCAGGTGAGTCAGGGCCCATGGACGTACCCTATGTAAGAGATGGCCAGCAGGACATGCTGCTGATCGGGGCTCTGCAGCCGGGCCCGGCCCTTGCCTCTCAGGATCTCCTGCAGCACAAAGCAGAGAGTCAAAGGCAAAAGAATTTGGGGGAGCCCGGTTATTCAGTAAGACGGGGAGTCTCCACATGCTGTTTGACACCCCCACCGACCCTCAGTCCCAACTTGCAGCGCACTGGGGGACGGAGCTGGGAATATGGCCTGGGAGCGGCCACGTGGCCAGAATGCAGGGGACGTTTGCAAGAGCCCCTACTTCACCATTCCAGCCGGCAGATCTGGAAGGCTCAGCATCAGCCAGGCAGCAGGGAAGGAGGATCTGCGCAGAGGCGATTTTGTGAGGGGGAGCATATCCGGGGATATGCGATTTTGTGACGGGGAGTTAAACTCCAGGGCACTTTCTGGGTGCCGGGCAGATCCCTCAGAAGTGGGATGGGGAATCGTCCCAGGTGTGAGCAGCATGAATCCGCTACTGGAAAATAGTGCCATTTAATTCCTGGGGTTGGAATTGCACCAGAAGAATCTGGCATCAGCACTGGGTTTGCAGCACACAGTGTAGAGCCCTGGGCACCCGCTTGCAAACACACCACATGGCCTTCAACGCAGGATGCTCAGGCATGTGCGACTGACCTATGGACCCCTCCCAGGACCCCAGCACGCTCACTCACCAGCAGGAGGGACAGGAGGGCGTACGTGTCCCGGGTCACAAAGGGAGACCTGCTCTGTTGGGTGACAGCTTCACCCACCAGCACGACACTTCTCACAAACGCAGATCTCACCTGTGGGTCCTGAGCTCACAGGCAGGAGCGGGAGAGAACAGTGAGGAACCAGCCACAGGCAATAGAGAGCTGAGGGACAAGGCTACAGGGCAAGTCTCTAGGAGGGAGCTGCTGTCCTAGGTTAGATTGCCCTCACGCCCTAAGGCAAAGGACCTGGCTTGCTGAGTGGAACATCTCTGCATTCCCTAGGGGCACATCTCGAGATGGATGCAAGGAATGGCCTGATTTCCAGAGGTGCTGAGCACTTGCAGTTCCCACAGCTGTCAATGGGCCCTGGGGCTGCTCAGCTCCCCTGACAATCAGCTTGTAATTGTCTGATCTGGGACAGGAATCTGCTGCTCTCTGGAGTCAGCTGGGCTGTCCCTACCAAGGCGTCCGTTCTCCGAGGAGAACATTCAGTTACACCAAACTAGCATCCCCCTCTCCTTTTCGCTAGGCCTCGCATACGGGCATTGTGACCAGCGTAGGACTGAACGTCGGCCTCAAACCTCCGACGGCAAGAAAACAACCGAGAGTTACCTCAGAAATCCCCCTTCAGCACCAGAGCCTGTCGGCCGGGCTAGGGGCCCGAGTCACTCAGTGCCCCTTCTGTGCCCGGCTACACTACTGAGTGCAGTGTGTGGGGAAACAGGCCCTAAATCTTTCTCTTCTGAGCCCTGAGCGCAGCACCAGCCTAGAGGTACCAAGCACGGTAAAGTCGTCTCTGCGACAATCATAGATTCCTAGAATCTCAGGGTTGGAAGGGACCTCAGCAGGTATCTAGTCCAACCCCCTGCTCAAAGCAGGACCAAACCCAACTAAATCATCCTAGCCAGGGCTTTGTCAAGCCTGACCTTAAAAACCTCTAAGGAAGGAGATTCTACCACCTCCCTAGGTAACCCATTCCAGTTCTTCACCACCCTACTAGTGAAAAAGGTTTTCCTAATATCCAACCTAAACCTCCCCCTCTGCAACTTGAGACCATTACTCCTTGTTCTGTCATCTTCTACCACTGAGAACAGTCTAGATCCATCCTCTTTGGAACCCCCTTTCAGGTAGTTGAAAGCAGCTATCAAATCCCCCCTCATTCTTCTCTTCTGCAGGCTAAACAATCCCAGTTCCCTCAGCCTCGCCTCATAAGTCATGTGCTCCAGCCTCCTAATCCGTTTTGTTGCCCTCCTCTAGACTCTTTCCAATTTTTCCACATCCTTCTTGTAGTGTGGGGCCCAACACTGGACACAGTACTCCAGATGAGGCCTCACCAGTGCCAAAGAGAGGGGAATGATCACGTCCCTCGATCTGCTGGAAGTGCCCCTACTTATACAACCCAAAATGCCGTTAGCCTTCTTGGCAACAAGGGCACACTGTTGACTCATATTCAGCTTTTCGTCCACCATAACCCCTAGGTCCTTTTCTGCAGAACTGCTGCCCAGCCATTCGGTCCCTAGTCTGTAGCAGTGCATGGGATTCTTCCGTCCTAAGTGCAGGACTCTGCACTTGTCCTTGTTCAACCTCATCATATTTCTTTTGGCCCATCTTCTAATTTGTCTAGGTCCCTCTGTATCCTGTCCCTACCCTCCAGCGTATCAACCACTCCTCCCAGTTTAGTGTCATCTGCAAATTTGCTAAGGGTGCAGTCCACGCCATCCTCCAAATCGTTAATGAAGATATTGAACAAAACCGGCCCCAGCACTGACCCTTGGGGCACTCCACTTGATACCGGCTGCCAACTAGACATGGAGCCATTGATCAATAGCATCAAGTGGTGCTCAGTTACATTCTAACAAGGCGCAGATGGGAGTCCTTCCATTCGCCTCCATGGGCCTGGAATCAGAGAAGAAGCTAATCGAGATGGGGCGGGGGTCAGGGGAAGGCTCTAATTTACGTGTGGGCTCAGGCAATAGTGCTGCTGGATGGGCCTCAGGATCCTGTAGCCTATGCTCTCTGGCATGAGCGTGGTGGGGCCCGAGTGCACCAGGTGCCCGTAGCTGAGGATCAGGAGGCTTCTCAGCTGCTCGATGGAAGCCGGCTCCTGAGAATTGTAAAGGACAGAGTGAGGAGAAGGGAGGGCTTCCGGCTCCTCCGAACTCACGAATGGGGCCAGGGGAGGATTTTTCACCCGGCCCGGTTAGCAGCCAAAGGCTACTCTGCAGAGCTGAATTGCCTGGACTCCAAGGCCCTTCCCAGCTGCCCAGAGCTGAGTGGTTGAGGTGACCCGGCAGCCGAAGGAGATGCACTAGCAGCTGCTTTCATTCATCCTAGCTCCAGAGATGTCACTGGGACTACAGTGGATTGCACCAGCTGAGAACCTGGCCCAGAGAGTTACTGGGAAGGATTGGGGTGGGTGGGTGGGGGGGGACGTCAGACACGCTGGCCCTGGAGAGTCTGCTAGGAGGGTCTGTGAAATAGCCCAGTTCAGGGGAAGACCAAGGGTCTGTTTTGCTGAGAAATGTCTCAGCAGGAGCTGATGGCAGGGCCGTGTCTTTTGGGCCCTCCCTGAGCCTTGTTTATGGGGCTGCGTGGAGCATGTCTGAGCTCCCCAGGAGATACCCTGGGGAGCTTATACACAGGACCCACCTTCCCCCCTGGATCCACCCCATTGTGCTGCCATTTCAGCTCCATGGAGGAGTAAAGAAAGGGCTCCCTCCCTGGAGCCTGAGCCACTGCGTGGAAATTCAGCTCCTCACCAAACAGGCTTCTGGGAAGCAGGGTGCTCCCTGGCAGGTTGCTTTACCTGCAACGGCTGGTGGAGGGATGGATGAAAGAGCAGAGATGCTAGGTGGGACCGTACCTCCAGAGAGCCACCGGCAGAAGGCTGGAGCTGTACCCTGCTGACGACCTCCTCCCAGTGCTCCAGGATGGCGACAATCTCTTCTAGATGTTTCCTGGCACAGAGCCCGAGCCCTCGGGCGAGTCCCTGAGAGACAGAAAGACGGAGGTTGGGAATGCTGAGCAAAAAGCCAAGGGGGCCAGGACGGGCTCTTGCCATGGGCATGTGTATAAGGAAGGAATTTTTTCAATCCACTGGACCTTGTCCAAGGCAGAACACACACACGTAGCATCAGGGGATTGACAAGGAACGAGTGATCTCTTGTCAGTGGAGGAGCAAAGGCCTCACCTCTCTCTCCTCCTCTTCTCCGAAGTTGACCATCTCTACGACAAGCCATAGCTGGGGCTTGATGCTCTCTTCTGGGGACAACATCAGAACGGTGCCCCAGCACTTGTAGAGAAAGCTCTGTGAAAGAGACGCCATCATGCTGGATGCATTGGGCACAGCCTGGCATGGACAGAGCCCACTGGGTAGAGTTGTTTGCTTCCCTGGCCCCAAGCTGCCCCTCGGTACCGACTGCTGTTCTGAACTAAGCACTGAACCCCAATTCCTTCCAGGACACTGACCTTGTCACTGGGCCGCTGATCACCGTGGGCCAGCTGGCGCCTGATACTGCCGATGAACCAGCCCAGCCAGGTGTGGTCCGAGATGAGGAAGAGAAGGTCTTCCAGGAACTGCCAGGGAAAGAAGAGCCAGTTAGAACCAAGAGGGGCCAAGAAACTGGTCCTCTCAATAACTCCAGCCAGGAACCCACCACAGCTGGGAGGGGAAGGGAAGAGGGAGCGTGCACTGTCACCCCCACGTCTCTCCTAATGCTTGTGAATCCTTGTGAGCTGCCCCTGGGGCTTCTCCAATTGTATCTGCTGGGCTCAGCTGCTTCCTCTGTCCCACAATGAATTGCTGCTGAAGGGCCGCTTAATCCAGCCTCAGCGTGTGGGGGCAGGACTAGGTGACCTCTTGAGTTCCTTTCCAGCCCTCCATTTCTCTGACCCTTACCTGAAGCAGCTGCTGCTCCCACTCTCTCTGGCAGAAGCAGGTCTCGTGATCTGGAATAGATGGGCAGGTCAGTTTCCTTTGAGTTTACCCCACCTACTGGGGAGCGGCCTGCAACATGGCTCTCGTTGGCAGGGGTTGGGGAGGAGCTGCCAGAGGGGACCCATGGCTCTATGCAAATCGCTGATGGAGAACAATGCACCTCAGAGCCAGACCCCTTGATGTGAAATACCCAGGAGTTTTGCTTGCCAAGATCCTTCCCCAGGGTGTGAGGTGTCGGATGAAGGTTAGATTCAGTCCTGGAAAGGATCCTTCCTGTCTAGGCACGGGGGGCTGGGCTAGATGACCCAAGAGATATGATCCTGACGTGATCCTCTCTGATTTCATCATATTATCCTGGATTCAGAGGGAGGCCCTGGCCTCTCCTTCTCTCAGCCCAGCACCACAGTCTCCCCTCCCTTCACTTCTGCAAGGGGAGACACACACCCTCTCCTCACCTTCCACATAGAGGAGCATGTCCTTCAACTGGTTATCCCAGAATCGTCCCAACCTGGCCTGGAACATGCTCCTCAGCTGCAAGAGGAGAAACACGGCTGCTCTCCTGACCTGCACCGTGACGTAGGAAGACGCACTGAGCACCTGGTGGAGAAAGATGCAGAGGTGGCTGTACCCCTCCCTTGCAAGGCACTCTGAGACGGGCGCTCCCTACAGGTGCAGGGAGAGAGCTCAGTGATGGAGGGAAGGAGGCAGCAGGGAGGTGGAGCTGACAACCAGGACAGGATCGAGATGGATATTTCAGTTCATCAGGGACACTCTATGGCTCCTTCCATCCTCTCACTCCTGGCCTGTGTGACGTTATTGACGATAACTGGGACCATATAGATCATTGTTACAACCAAGGTCCTGTAGTGGCACCACATCTTATCTAAAGGGGGTCAAATGAGGTGTCTAAGACTGGGTTATGCTTGGCTGGTTATGATTATGTCATTTATATGTATGTATGAGTTTTGTAGTTGAAGTTATGAATATTGGCTTTATATGTATGTCTGTATTTCAAACTGGGGCTGGGCTTCTGGGACCTAGGACAAGCTATCAGCTCTGCTAGGCCTGCTTGATGGCCCATTAAGAGCCATCAGCGATACAATGGATCCATTGAGAGAAGGCAGACACGCCTGTGACTCAGCAAATTATGCAGGGACTTGCCCATGTGACTCCAGACTCCATTTTGCTGTGATTTTCCACAGTAAGGACAAAGAGGTGTCTTTACACCTGGAAGAAACTATAAAAGGCAGCTGCCTCATCTCCATTTTGTCTTCATTTCCTGCTTCTTACCTCTGGAGGAACCTTTCTACAAATGGAAGCTTTGAACAAAGGACTGAAGGACCCATCCCAGCTGTGGATGTACTCCAGAAACTTAATTTGAATTTGAACCTGCAGTTTATTCCATCTCTGCAAGCCTGAACCAAGGACTTTGCCATTCCTGTATGTAATTGATTCCTTTTAACCAATTCTAGCTCTCATCTAGACCTTTTTCCTTTTATGAATAAACCTTTAGATTTTAGATTCTAAAGGATTGGCAACAGCGTGATTTGTGGGTAAGATCTAAGTTGTATATTGACCTGGCTCTGAGGTTGGGTCCGTTGGGATCGGGAGAACCTGTTTTCTTTTACTGGGGCATTGGTTTTCATGACCATTTGTCCCCATAACGAGTGGCACTGGTGATGAGACTGGGAAACTGGAGTGTCTAAGGGGATTGCTTGTGTGACTTGTGGTTAGCCAGTGGGGTAAAACCAAAGTGTCTTCTGGCTGGCTGGTTTGGTTTGCCTTAGAGGTGGAAAAACCCCAGCCTTGGGCTGTAGTTGCCCTGCTTGAAGCAATTTATCCTGAACTGGCACTCTCAGTTGGGTCTTGCCAGAACCAGCATCGTTACAGCCTGGCTCTAGCCCAGATGAAAGGAGACAGGATTATCCAGAGGCCTTGAGGCAGCTGCTGGGTCAGATCCTTGGCCTAGGCTAGAGCAGCACAAGGGGAGCTTGAAGCAGCCGAAAGAGGCAGCTGGGCCATAAAGGGAATCCCCAGCTGCCCCTTGGGACGGGGGGATGCTGGAGGCCAGGGGGCAGGAGGGGTCCCTAAGGGCTCATTCCAGCTGGCTTACACTGGAGCCGTGCGAGGGCTGCACGAACTTGTGCTGGGGGACCTGGTGCAGCCCCAGGATCGGGGGAGCCGGGAAGGTGGCTGGCTCAGAGGGGCCCTGGGGCGCTGTGCAATGAACGCGAGGAAAGTGACAAGCCAGCTCCTCTGGGGGCTGTGGGGAGAAGAGCCCCGCGTTGCTGCCAGCTCCCAGAGCGCCCCTTCCCACTCAGGATAAGGAAACCGCCTGGCTGCGGGTTACTCACCAGCAGCTGAGCCAGCAGCTCCTGGGGCAGAGGGGCCCTGGGGCTTGACCGACACCCTGTGAACAGAAAGGGGGGACGTCCCATCAGGCTCTGGAGGGATCGTTTGCATTCGTCTCTGGGCCCTACCTGTGCCCTTGACGGCTGGCTGTGTCCGTGAAGGGAGCCGGAACCAGAGCCCAGAGCTGATCCCCACCCCCAGCTGGGGGCAGAAGCCTCTCCCTACAGAAGGACTAAGAGCGGGTGGGTAAAATACTGGGACTCACCTCTGTTCCCCTGGCCACTCCCCCTGGCCACGGGCAACCTGCCTCCCTCCTGCATCATCCTCACTATGCTGATTGTGGTCCGCAGGAGCAGAGGCAGGGCTGGCCCATGGGCTGCTGGGCTGAGGGTCAGCAAAATTGAAGGCCATAAAGCCTGCAGAGCAGAGAAAAGCCAGTTGAGTACGGAAATATCCTCGTCCTGCCCCAGCTCTCTCTTTCCAGCACTAGCCAGGACCCTTGGCTTGGCCACCACTAGCCAGACCTCTCTACCCAGCCTGCACCACCCCCACCAACTCCCCCGTCACACCTGGCAGTGTCTGCCTCAGCACCAAATCAAGCGACAGATGCCTGACCCCCCCACCCCCGGCCTTTTGTCGAGTGTTGCACCATTGGCAGCACAGTGTTTCCTAACTCCAGTCCCGCTGCTAAAGGCTGTGCTCTCGCGGCGTGAACGCAACAAACCACACACGATGCCAGAGGGTTACACAACTCTTTGCTAGACAGCCTAGAATAGTGGCGATCGGGAACCCCCGGGGGCTTATCCCCACCTGCCGTATCTAAAGCACGTGCACTTGGCATGCTCAGTCTGAAAGCCAGGGGAGCTGGGTGCACAGTGCTGGGGTTTGCCTTATGAGAAATGTGGCTTCTCCTCTCAGCTCTGCCTGAAGTGACCTTGTGCACCGTCGCTGTTGATTTGTTCAGTGTGGGGAGGGGACTGGCTGATGCTTGACTGCTTAGGGTTGTGCTCTGAGGCCTGGGTCAGTAATCAGGTCTGGGCAGCGTGTGGAAACATAAGCTGTAGTCAGCAGAGATGAGACTTGGGCGTAGTGTCTCTCAGCTCAGTGGACTCATCCTTAGGCGAACAAGGTATTGTGGGTGAGAGGCAGGAAATCCTGGGCTAGGGTTGGCTTTTGCAAACCAAGAATGTGCTGGGCTGTAGAGACCCCGCCCTGTAACAGCCAGGAAAAAGTTAACAGAGGAACCAATGGAGAGGAACTGCGCTATGGAAGCTGCAGAACCAGCATGACTGACCACAGGGGATGCTAGAGCGGAAGAACCCCTGCGACACCGACCCCTGGCACACAGGGGCACTCAGCCGGGGAGTGTTCCCTGTTACAAAGAACCAGGTCTGGCTTGGATCCGGGGTCCATTTTACCCAGCCCCATGATGTTCTGGAGCGGGGAGGCTCAGATCAATAAGTCTGGTTGGAGCCTGTCTCATGGAAAAGCTCTGACCCAGAGAGGCCTGCGTCCGATGGAGAGGGGCAGGGGCACTTACATTGGTCATTCTGGGGGAGTCAGCCAGGGACTGCAGGGTGCTGGAGCAAAGCTGGCAGACCTCGAGCTCCATAGTGCGCCTCTCGTCTGCTTCCTCCTGATGGTGAGAAATAAGGGAGATGCCGGGAGCTTTACATTCAGTGGAGACCTCCGTGGCACGGTAACTAGAGTGGGCACGGCAGGGGTGAAAATGGGGCTTGAAGGGAAAGGACTGTGCCACAACCAGCCCAGGGTCTGTGTGGAGCCAGCTCTAGGCTCTGCCCCTCTGCCTGGTGAAGACCAGATCCATCATGGAAGGGTGTGGCTCAGTCTCCTGTAGGGTGGAGGATCACAGTGGGGCGAGAGAAGGAGGAAGCCAGGCGTCCTGCCCCCCCAGCGCGAGGCACAGAGCCCAAATGGCAGCTGGGGGAGGGATCAGAGAGAATGGGCTGGGAGGAAAAAACACTGTCTTCTATTTGTCATCCTCTTTCAGGAGTAGGTGGAGGGTGCCATCCCCAGTTCCGTCTGCTGCCCAAGCCCTATTTGCTGCCCATCGCCTGCCCCTCCCCAATATGCACCTGCCCCTCCTTCCCTATCCCTTGACCTCATGTTCTGCCCTGTTCATGCACTCCCATTGCTAAGGTCTCTGCGATTCTTACCGTGCTGTCGAGGGTCAGGGTGCACTGACGGACCAGGAACTCAATGAAGGGTCTTGATGAAGAGTTCTCCAAGAACCCGTGCGCCCCCATTGTGCGTATAAAATAAGCCAGGGCTTCTCTGACCTGCCAGACCCAGACAGAAACAGACATGATTTGCACACAGTGTGGAGGGACCTTGTCCCTCCCAGTCCAGGCTGGGATCCTTTCTCAGCAGGGTGTTTGGTGAAATGCTGCTAGGCAGCCCAGCGAAGGGAGTTCAGCCGGAGCCCTGCTGGGATTCTTTCTCCCAGGTTCTGCCCTAAGCTATGGGGCACTGATGGGTTGTGTGTTTGGATGCACAGGGTCCCGGCAGGCTCTGCACCGGCAGGCAGACATTCACTAGCTTTGGCAGCATTGGCCATGGTTCCAGACTCACCCGTATGCTTGTGGTCTGCAGGATTGGCCCCAGGGCTGAGAACAGCTTCTCTGTGTGATGTTTCATTTCAGAAACTGTAAGAGACACAGACACACGGCTCAGCAGGGCTGGTGTTAAACCAGTTTGTGCAGGGACCTGAGATCTCAGGAACCTTAGAGCAACCTCAATGTCCCTACGTGACCCTAGCGGCAGGTTCCCCCCATGGGTAACCAGCTGCATCTGCCCACGCTTGCAGTTCCAGCAGTGATTGTCCTCTCTCATTGCCGCAGCGTCGGCTGAGGGGCTGCAGGACTTGGATTATCTCCTGCAGACAGGTACAAATGACCCCAGGGAGGCCCAGCGCTAAGCACTGCTAATTGCACAAGAGGCCATAACACATCAAAAGACGAGCCCTCGCTGTGGAGTCACTTACTGTTGGCTCGGACTATCCGGTCGAGAATTAAGAGACTGGCACAGGTCTCTTCCTCGTCCTTATTCAGCCTCCTGAACAGGAAAACAAGCAGCTCCACCAGGAACAAGCGAGCTGCAGGAAGAGGAGTGAATCATAATGGGGTGAATGATAAAGGGGAAGGGAATATAGTTCTATGCCTGGGCTCTGGAATTCCGCAGGCTGTGATCTCCTTCTCTGGGAAAGGTGAATGGGTTTCTTACCCAGATGGACCAGAGAGTCCAGGGCCTCTCTCCGCTCCTCCACGTCCTCTCTGGGGAGATGACACACCTAAGGGAAGAAAGCAACACCAGCAATGGCAAACTGGATCAAGCGTCTCTCAGGCCAAGATCTCGGATGGCAGAGTGAAGGGGCGAGGGTGGAGGGGTAGATTCTAATTCCCATCTAAAGAACAGGCCAGCCAGCTGGATCAGTCTAGGAGCGACGCCGAGTCTTCAGGGTCTGTGGCTTGTGCAGAAGCAGAGCTTCTCGGGTCAGGAACTGAAGATGTGGAGCGTTGGAACAAGGTGCGGGATGCTGATGTTCCCGCTCAAAGGGGTTGGGAGGAAAAGTTGCGTGGGAGGAAAAGAAACAAAGGAGAGTTCTCCAGGGTCCATCACCCAATGGGAAGAGGATGCGGCAGGGACAGCTCTTCCCACAGCCTACCCAGTTTAAGACAACAGGCCCCGGTATTTGCCCGAGTGATCCCAGCATCTTACCATGGAGTGGAGTGCTGGGAAGAGGGTGCCAATGTCCTTCCTCAGCTCAGCCTCGTCCATGTCCCTCAGGCAAGCAAGGCTCTGTACAAGAGAAAAGACGCAGGACATGGGGAGTGTCAGCCAGACAAGCCCCAACGTGTAGAGTCTCCATCAGCGGCTGGGTTTCCACGAGCCCGACGTGGCAGGAATAAAGTTATGGCCCTGGTGGAGAGCAGCTTCCAGCTGGTGCCGGACTCTCCCTTCTCTGGGAGGGGCATTTGACCCCTTTGGTTGCACTAGTCTCCTATCACTTATGGTTGGTTCACCAGGATAGTTGTACCTGGCGCCAGCTGGGCTGGGGTGTGCTGGGGCCTGGTTGGGAAGAGCAGGGCCTGCCCTGATTACTTCTCACTATGGGTGTTATGGCAGCGCCCAGAGGCTCCAGTGAGGATCAGGGCCTGTCGCACTGGGTGCAGCACAATGCAGACAGAGCCAATCTCTGTCCCGAAGGGCTGACAGACTAGAGACCCACCCAGACAGGTCAGGGATGGGGAGACAGCATCCCAGGGCTCCTCCCTGTCCCCATGCTGGGGTGAGGAAACAACGCGGGAGCTTGGCAGGGAGAGCTTAAGGTCCCTTCATGCGGCCCTAGCAGGGGCCAAGGATCTGGCCCATTGTCTCTGCCTGCTCACCTCCTACAACGGTCACTCCAGAGTGTACCAGGGACGTATACTCCTGCTTCCTGGCCTTGAGCCAGCCACTTCCCTTCCCACAGCCTTGCTCTCCGCAGGTGTAGGCTGGCCTAAAAGCTAACCCTGCCCTGGGCCCAGGGGGAGGTGAGTATGCGGGACACTCTGGGGAGAGGTGAAGCTCAGGGCGATGGTTATTATTTCTCTCCCTGGTTCTCTAATGCAGCCTGTTGCTGACCAGCCAGCAAATAAGAGAGAAAGCAAAGCTGGGTGCTGGGAATGGAGTCGCCTCTCTCCTCCCGTCGGCAACACCTGTCCTGCCAAAGGGGGTCAGAGCATGTTGTCAAGGGCCAGGGAATGGCAGTGAATCGGGGAGCCAGCAGCTGGGAAAAGGGGGTCAGAGGTTCAGAGAGTCAGTGCTTCGTGGGGAAGGCAGTAGGGGTGGGAGTCCAGGCCGGGTTGGTGATGGAGGGAACCTTCTACCATCTGTGCCATGGGCCCTTCTCCAGTGTGCTGTGCATTTCCCGCTCTCTCCTCACTCACGCTGGTCTTCCCTGGCCTTTCCTCCTTCT
Source organism: Chelydra serpentina (assembly GCA_037349315.1). Taxonomy (NCBI): domain Eukaryota; kingdom Metazoa; phylum Chordata; order Testudines; family Chelydridae; genus Chelydra; species Chelydra serpentina. The sequence goes on along the minus strand of JBAIAC010000239.1, from coordinate 451,070 downwards.
CGCTGACTCTGGCGAGCTGTCCCCTGGCTGACGAACAGGCCTTTCGATTGGTGCCTAAAATGAATGGAAGGAAACGAAGTTTGCTCTGAAGCAAAGTGAGCAGTGATGGGATTAGAGGAAAGGGCCTCTCATGGACTGTAGCTGGTGAAAAGACAGGAAACAAAGGGTAAGAATATAGTTTCCATTTTCACAATGAGGTAAATAGTGGGGTCCCCCAAAGATCTGTACTGGGACCTGTGCTGTTCAGAGGTAACATGGTGAGGTGGTGGGAAAATCTGTGGAGGATACAAAATGACTCACCATAGTTAAGTCCCAGGCAGACTGCAAAGAGTTACAAAGGGATCTCACTAAACTGGGTGACTGGGCAACAAAATGGCAGATGAAATTCAGTGCTGATGCGTGCAAAGTAATGCACATTGGAAAACATAATCCCCCATTCCAAATGATGGGGTCTAAATTAGCTGGTACCACTCGGGAACGAGATCATGGCGTCATTGTGAATAGTTCTCTGGAAACATCCCCTGAATGTGCAGCAGCAGTCAAAAGAGCTAACGAAAGGTTGGGAATCATTAGGAAAGGGATCGATAGTATGAAGATCATATTGCCTCTATCTAAATCCATGGTACACCCACATCTTGAATACCTCCAGCAGTTCTGGTCACCCTAGCTCAGAAAAGATATATTAGAAATGGAAAAGATACAGAGAAGGGCAACAAAAATGATTAGTGGGATGAAGCAGCTTCCGTACACGGAACCCACCGAAGACCCAGAGCGAGTAAAGGAACCGCCGCGGAAGTGCTGCCGAAGAGCTGGAGCGCTGCCGGGTGAGTGCAAGGGGGAGGTGCCTTTTTTTAGCTCCGCTCCCCGTGTACTCTGCACCTGGCTACGCCACTGGGGTCAGTTCCTCCTTTACTGTCACCCAGGCTGCCCGGTGGTGATTCCATTGCTGCCCTATGGCAGCAGCGCTGTAGCCCAGGGTGGGGTGGCGCGGAGCCCGGCGTGTAGGGTGGAGCACAGGTCAGTGGCTTATGTGCAGAGCAGGACACAGAGTCTGGGTGGAGTCTCCTCTTGCCCTCTCAGCCCTGGGGTATTGCTGTCCCTGTGGCTGCTTCCTCCCCTTTATTCCTGGCACTCGATACTGGGCATGGGCCTACCTGGATCAGGAGGCTCAGCACAGGAAGTGCTGCAGTCGCTGCCCGCTCCTGCAGCCAGAGTTTGTGGCTCCAGGTCTTGTTTCTGGGCCTCCTTCTGCTCCTCTGTGTCTGTGAATACAGGCAGATGGGGCGGGGGGGGGGGCGTTAATTTCCCCCAATCATGGTCACCAATATAATGCCCTGGGGGGGCGACAGGGACATACCACTGTGTGGAAACTGTCTGCACCCTATGGAACCCCTGGTGAGGGATTTCCACCGATCACAGCCCGGACAGGCTCATGTTACTTAACACTCAGATCGGGCATTTCCTCTTCCAGTCCCTTTACAAACATGACCCACACCTTCCAGACCTCAGTGAAGGTTGTGAGTCTTGTTAGCTCCATTATGAAGCGAGGAAAACTGAGGCACTGAATGATCCTATGTGCACTGGGATGGAACTTCCTGATGGGACAGAATAGAAAAGTGGTGATTCGTCACAGCGAAAGGCCATTGACTCCTACCTGGGGCAGAAGAGTCAGTGGGGCCTGTCTGGATGGAGTCCAGAGTTGTCCGGTCCGTTTGGAAAGGTGTCCATCCTGTAATGCAGAAGGGCAGTGGTGGGGTGAGGTGTCATGCGACTGATTCTATGGAAGGGCAATAGGAACGGGAGGGGAACTGGGGTAAATCTGTATCTGGGCAGAATTCCTACTCACCAATAGTCTGAGTCAGTCTTTGGCAGAGACGGTCCAAAAGCCCCAGATTGACTCCTAAGACAAGAACCGATGTAAACAGATCACAGGAGTTTCTCTTCTCCTGCACAGACCTCAGAACATTCACCCCTCACTCTTGGGAGGCCAAGGTAGCGCTCTGGTGCCCAGTGCTCTGCATTGCCATGTGGAATGAGACCCAGGCTCAAGTCTCTGTGCTGGTCTGCGGCTCCCAAGATGGCTGGAATTGCTCCGGGTGGGGGGAATCTCCATTTCCCAGGGGAGGCTCTCTGCTTGACTAAGGGCTTTGAAGGGGTCCCATTGGGTTCCCCTCAGTCAGAAGAAGGTAACTCAGGGGCTGGAGAACCCCAAGGAGCCAGAGACATTGCGAGGCTCGGATGGAGGTGGCGGCACAGAGATGTGGCACTGAAATATGGGATCCCCCTTTCTTGGAGATAAAACCTTTGTGGTACCTCTCCTTGTCCTGGGGATTCAGCAAGGCAGCTCTATCACCTAGAGCATTGGTTCCATGAGGTATTTGAGTTTATGGGGTGTGCTCTGGCTGGAGAAACTCTGACCAAGAAGTGACCTGTTCTGGCCCACCTCACTGCACAGCCACCAAACCCGCAGTGCTTGAGACAGCATCTGAGCGTGACTCACAAGCCATTTGTAACGTACATATGAAAAACATGGGCATCTCCCTCATGAAAAACGCGTTGGCGTCTGTTTCCAGGAGTGGAATGTGTGTGGCTCAGGAGCACCCATTGTTCCAGCCACAGCCATGATCGCCTGACACAGTCAGCCAGTTACAGATCACAGTGATCGTAAGTTGAGGACATCCTTCCGAATGTTGAGGCTGACGAGACATTTACTCTCGTAATAGCAGTTGTGATTCTCTAATATAGCACTCTGCGTTACTATACCACTGGTCACCCAGAAGGATCCCACGGGAATGATACTGTTTGCACAAGTTAGAACTAAACATTATGTTGATTCTGTCAAAGACATTGCAGATGAACAGCCACGTTGGCCTCGGAAAGGAATTCTGGCTGTGTATCACGCTGCTTTCTGCCTACCTGGACCAGGAGACTCTGTGTCAGGTGGGTTGCCATCTCTGGCTGACACTGCAGTCTCTTGCTCTGCTGTGTCTGTCACGAGAAGAGAAGGGTTAAATTTCTCCATTAAAGGTCTCTGGGCGAACCCCAGGGGAGGGATCTGAATGACAGTGCTGAGGGGAGGGGAGTTTTCTGTACCCAAAGCAGCAGGTTCTACTCCTCTTGGGGCACTTCAATGACCCTGATTCCCCTGAGTAACAAAGTCACACCTGGGTCACCAAAGACCTGCCTCAGTTACAGAGAACACCTGTGTGACCCAGAAAGGAGCGATTCTCTAAACACAGACAAAGCCATCCCAGCTCTCCTTCTCACTGTCACAGGCAGGACACTGCCAGCAATCACAGCCCCCCGGGCTCCCGCACAGTTGGCAATGGGGTCTCAGCAGTGCAGGGGGTGGGGACTAGCTTGCAGCAAACACAGCTTGGAGGATTTAGAAATCTAGCGCGTGCAGTGCCCGGGGAGGGAGAACTGCAGGGAGATGGAGACTCCAAGAGCCCTTCTCATTCAGGGAGTGCAGACCACAAGGCCTCTGGACAAGTCGAATGCCAGGCACAAGCATAACCTCAGTAATGGGAAGAATGGGGCCAACCCACTGGAAGGAGTTGGCAAAGGGCAGGGATAGACTATAGGTAGCGCCCTATCAAATGTACAGTCCATTCTAGTCAATTTCATGGCCATAGGATTTGAAAATCAATTTCAGGTTTCCAGATGTTTACATCTGAAATGTCACAATGTTGTTGGGGGGGTTCTGCCCCAAAACGGAGTTGTGGAGGAGTCGCAAAAGTGTTGTAGGGGGGTTGTGGGATCCCTCACTTCTGCGCTGCCTTCCGAGCAGCCGGAGTATGTAGGGGGGGTCTGATCTCCCCCGCGAGGGCAGCTGTGCAGGGGAAGTGCAAGTTCCGTCCCTCCCCAGCCCAGAGGGGACTAGCAGCTGGAGTCAGGGGCATTGTAGGAGCCTCCCCTTCCCCACCCCTCCAATAGCCAGAGTTCATGGGGGAGCTCTGATTCCATGGTCCATGACTTCTTCATGGCTGTGAATTTGGCCTACCTATGGAATGGTTTAGCTTAAGAAAGAAGTAGAAATTAGGGGTTTGGCCAAAGTTAGCTTAAGAGTAGAAGAGTTTGGAAAACTGAAGTTGTTAGTGTGAGGAAAGTTAGCGATAAGTTGGAGATCCTCTTATGGGAAAGTCAGAGTTAGCAAGGACATGGCTCGGTCTTCTCCTACTGTTAGGTTTTAGTTATAACTGGCTTAAGCAAGGTTTTTAATGAGCGTTTTTGAGAATTGTGACTGTTTTATTAAAGTGCTATCTGTCCTGCTAGTATGGGAAGGATATAGGTGCAGATGTTAGTGTAAAGCACGTGTAATGTAAAGAGTCCATAAGGAGGCGATGAAAATAGAATTAGTGTAAGGGGCTGTTGCACGTTCAAGAGTATGAGACTGGCTTCTACTGGGAGTTGTTTTGTTAATTCGGTGAGCGCTCCAATTAACACCCCCAGGGTATCGTTATGTCCCCCGGATCTAAGGCTGTACTTCACTCTGTTGTCAGTGGACTGATCCCCCATTGATCCACAATACAACAGTTCTACGCACTCTCGGTGTTGATAGTGTAAGTGGTAACTGTGCGCCTGTTTGCTTAACTAACCATTTTCTTTTTGAATGAAGTTTGATTTTATCATTCACAGTGTCGCCTAAATACATTTTCTGTAACCGACCTAGATGCTTGAACCTGGGTTTTGTTGCAGCCTTATCTGTAACAACTTACTATGAACTGGAACCATTTCACCATCACGGTTACAGAGGGCTACCCAGGGAAAGGGGTGAATCTGAGGAGTCTGCACCCCTGTTTCCTACCTACCTGAGGCAGCAGGCCTAGACAGGGAAGGGCTGCAATACCCAGTGGCTGCGGTATCCTCCTTCCCCTGGTCTGTGGCTGTGGAGAAGTGCAAAGGGGAGGGGTCATTTCCTCCTTTCCTAGTCACTGACAGAACCCCCAGAGGGGTGAGGTAGACACTACAGCTGTGTGGGGAACTAATCACCCTGCATGGCATCTCTGGGGAGGGACTGCCACCAGTCACAGCCCAGAGCATTTATATTGCACACCCATCTCCAAGGCATTTGACAAACACCTCACCCACAGGTAGGGAGCTGAGATATCATGGGCAGGGGTAATAGCGGCCAGGGGGAAATTTGGGGAGAATCTGCCCCAAATTCTTCCCAAACCAGCAGGGTTCCATTCAAGATTTTAGCCCAAGAGGCCACGACTTCCCCAGCTCTGCTTGTCCCTGCTTCTTTAGTTCATAACAGATCTCCCTCAGGAGACAAGGAGAGTGCAGATAAGGCCGGGATGGCAGTGCTCCATTGGGGTCCCATCAGGACCCTGTTAGTCCAGAAGGGCTAGAAATGTCTGTGGGTTTAAATAAAACCAAAATGCTCCAAGGAACCTTGGAGAAAACAAATTTCCTCCATCAGGAGACCCCGACTCCCCAAGCACATGGAGATTCTATGCAGATTCCCAGTGGTCCCCTTCAGGTGGCTCTGGAGAGGACAGCAATGGGGGGAGAGGAGGGTCTATTTCTGGGGAGAATTCCTACTCACCTCCAGACCGGACCCGCAGTCGGCGGAGGTAGCCGTAAAGATCCATATCGGCTCCTAAGACAAGAACCAACATGAATGAGTCCCCGGGGCTTCCTTCCCATGCCCCTACCATACTCACACATGGTTCTAGATGGGCCAAGGAGACCCAGACTTAGTTTTTTTGCTGCCTGCCTGCCTGCCTGGAGAGACAAGACCTGCCTGGAGAGACAATATGAGGTGGCGAGACCTCAATATTGATGTAAAAATGTAGTAATAGCATTAGTATAACTTATTTTTATAATGTTAGGTCATTACAAATATGTTTGTGCCTTTACTGAACATTCAAATGTACCTATAAGTATATTATCACCAGGATGCTTGAAAATATAACAGTACCCCAGTTTTAGTTAGCTAGGTTATAAATTGTTCACGCTAATCAAAGAAATTGCAGAGGGCTTCAGCTTTCTGTCATCCAGTAACAAGCAAATGTCCGGAAAATAACATCTCCTTGACCGTCAAACTGTTGATGTCCCCCAAGAGTGTCTGTACAAACTTTAAAAGGCAGCTGTCCTCATTTAAATCTGCTTTAACTTTTATACTATTTTCTTTTTTGTGCTATGTTTAAAATATGTGTTGATTACTGGTATTTGTGCTTTGTACAAAATAGTTAATAGAAGTTTAATTGCTATAACAAACCGCCCGTAACTCTAAGGAATTTGGGTCAAGAGTTAAACCAACCAAAAGAGTGTTTTATCTACACCTCCCTCTTCTCTAAGGTGCCAGTTTATTATAGATCTAATCCTCTATCTCCATAACACAAATGGTATAAAGAAAAATGTTTTAGGAAAGATCTGGTCCTGTAGGAGAACGTGAAGATGTTATTTATGTTGAATGAATTTAGGGATGTGTTAGAACAATAAATCTAGGCTGTAAAGTGGGCTCTACCAGCCCCTCTTTGCAAGAAAACCCTCTGCTTGTGTCCTTCAAACTTTTGAGAAAAATGTGTTTTTTGAGAAAAAGTTTTGTAGAAAACCTTAGTTGATTTCTAAAATATTGAAATGGCAAACTGTTTTAGAGGGCATATTTGCAAAGTATTTTAACTGAATGCAAAGCATCTAATGTGGTTTTCTAATATCATTGCTATGTGTGGTAAAATGCCTTGTGTACTAACATGATATCTAATGACCTTGCTCAGCTGATTCCGAATATAAGAAGACATTTAAGTCTAGACTATTTATTAGATGAATGGGGAATTAATTAGTTACTGGCAGAGCTCTAGCGACTCCTTCCCCCCAGTGCAGAAAGATAAGAAGAATCATCAACAATTGTTCTAAAGAATCAACAACTTCTTCAATCGCTATTTAAGCTAAAGACTCACTAAGAATGATATAATTTTAAGACTGCTTCGGGAACTAAAAAACATTTACATAAAGAACAAGCATGTTTGGACTTTTTAAAAACAGATTTTCATTTCCTGTTGACCTCTAATGAAACTGAAGAAAAGACTAAATGTGAAGATGTCCTGAGAATCTCTCCCACAAAACCAAAGGAAATATAACTGTCAAGAAAGACTTAAAACCCTAACACATATACGCATTAACAAACTACCTATCCATAAGATGAAGAGGCTCCATGAATGTACAAGGCCAATGAAAGGGCGACTGCAGCCAACTTTGAATTGAAACAAGCCCGAGAGAGGTGTGTGTTTTTCTAAAATTGCACGGAAATAGGGAAGAGGCAAGTATAAAAACTCTAAGTGAGTACCCCACACACTCTCTGCTACCCTGCTCAAACTCAACTCATCCTCTCCCTCTCTACAAGCAAGCTGACACAGACAGAAGAGAGAAACCTCGCAAAGAAACCAACCCAAGGAAACCTCCCCAAAACTTCAGCATGTGTTGGTAAGAGAAGTTAACTAAAACCCTGATGAGGGATGAGAGTAATAAACTCTTGTAACAGTTTTGTTGTGATATGCATATGCTGTTGTAATTTAAGATGTTAACAGTTTCTCCCGTTAACCAGTAAACTTTGAATTGAAACAAGCCCTCACTGGAATGTTTCCCCCACATCATTCTGTGGGAAAATTGGAAGATCCCACTGTAACAATGCTGATTTGGTTTGACCCAACTGTGAGTACCAATTCAGGACAGATTGCCTCAAGCAGGGAAGTTACAGCCCAAGGTTGGGGTTTTTCCTCCTCTAAGACAAGATGGAGGAACTGTAGCAGCTTTTTATATTCTCTTGCCATGTGGTCTTCCTTTCTTTCTTCTAAAGACAAGCTGTCCCTGTATGCCTTGCTGAGTCACAAGGTGTGTCTGCCTTCTCTCAATGGGTCAGTTGTAGAGCTGATGGTCCTTAATGGGCCATCAAGCAGGCTAGGCAGAGCTGACACCAACTCATCTGGGGTGTCACCCAGAAACATAGCATAAGTGTGAAATACAGACAGTATAGAGCCAATATTCATAACTTCAACTACAAAAATGATGCATACATATAGATGGCATAATCATAACCAGCAAACCATAACCTTGTCTTAGAGACCTTATTTGACCCCCCTTATACAAGATTTGGTGGCACTACAGGACCTTGGTTGCAACAATGATCTATATGGTCCCAGTTCATGTCAATAATGTCACACACCCCTTCTCTGTGGAGTATCTGGAAAGGTCCCTCACCCCTGTGCTGGGATGGTCGAGCCACAGAAGAATGTTGATGTCTCTCGTATACTCGCAGATGACAGTGAGGATGTGGATTCCTCCGTGAGTTCTGTGTAAACAGGTGCTATACACTCCCAAAAGCTCCCAACTGTCTGAAAAGCAGAGCCCAGACAGCCGTGTGCTCCCTCCTCCAACTGCCAGAGCACACTGAGCCATGGGCTGCCTACCCCCTTTGTGACCTAGGGCCACTGCTGACATCACAATGGCAAGCTACCCTGGGGCTGCCTGGCCAGGGCCCTTGGGGTTTGTATCCCCCAGATTGGATTAAGGGAGGATTGCTCTTGGCTTTTGTTGGGGATTTTAGTCCCAGGGCCTCCCCACAAACCCTGTCCATATAACGTGTCATAAGAAAAGGAGATTCTACCACAAGGTGCAAAATCATTCTGTGTCAGACACTCTGGAGTTCCAGATCATTTGGTCAGTCCACTCCAGTAGCTTGCCTCTTTCAGCAGCGAAGGGGGAAGGTAAAATCCCCACACTACATCTGGCCAGCTTTGTAGTTCTCAGACATAGGGGCAAAACATTCCTTCCTCACCCCTCAGTGACCATGGAATCCCTGAAGCATGAGATTGGCCTGGCCGTCTCTCTCAGCACGAGGCGCTCCAATTGCTATTCCAGCCACAGCTCCATCGGTGCCTTGGGCTGAGAGAATAAAAGGGCTGAGAAGATTCTTTCCTAAGGATACACACAGACACTAAATCTCATTCTTAAAGGCTGCAATGAAAGGCAGGACCGGGGGTATTTATGGAGTCTCAGCAGCATGCTGGGGGTTGTACAACATACAGGAGGGCACAGGCCCTTCCCCAAGGAGCTGAGAATCTCTTGCTTGTGTAAGCAGAGTCAGGATGAGCTCTACCCTGACATGTGGTGGTGAGTTGTGGAAAAGGACTGCATGGGTACACCTCGTTTGCCTGGGCACACCCATCCTGCCTAGCTTGCCCAAATGGTCACTTTGACTGCTGTGGGATCCCCGGTCTCATTATTGGGGCAAGACGAATAAAGTGTTGCTGTCCTGGTTATGTGAATCAGGGATAGTAGAGCTGTAACTAGCATTTTATGATGGAGGGACTTGCCCTAAATGAAGTAGCACTCGCTAGGCAAGGGACATGGGTTCCAAACCCCAGTGAATTGAGAGATGTCAGGGATAGAGATTTGTAGCTGTTGGTGTGGGTGCTGTCTTAGGGCCCTAAATGCCAATTGCACCCTGTCTTTTCTCCACTGTGTAATCAGAGCTAATTTTGATTCCATTAGGAGTCAGGTTACGGACTGCAGAGCTGAATTTGGTCCCAATGGTGCACGAACACTGAGGCTCCCCTACTAGAGCTGAAATCACTGAGTACTGTGTTAAGTAGGAGGGGCCCCTGAAGCTATATTGAGGAGTGGCTTGCAGGGCAGCTGGTGGAGAGGAGCAGTTGGTGCTGAGGGCTGCAGCAGAACCCCATGGAGAGGCAGGGGAGTTGGCCATTGGAGCATGTAAGGTACCCCCTTCACCTTCTCCCCCCCCCCCCCCATTTCCACCCAGGCTTGGGGGTAAAACTCTGCAGATGAACTTTGGAACTCTGGGGCTGCACTGACCAGGGACAGAGACTGTTGGGTTGCTGGACTCAAGAACAAAAGGGAAAGGACACGGCCCAATTTGCTTGGGGTGGGTTTTTGGCTCATAGTTTTTGTTATGAATCTTGTTTGTGATGTTTCCCCAACATAATGCCACATTGTTTCTCTCTGTTATTAAAAGGCTTTTGCTACACTCGGACTCGGTGCTTGCAAGAGGGGAAGTATTGCCACTTAGAGGTGCCCAGGAGGGTGCTATACATTTGTCCCAGGTCACTGGGTGGGGGCTTGAGCTAGTTTGGACTGTGTTATTGGAACGGAACCCCTAGATATTGAACCCGGCCCTTGGTGCTGCCAACTCTGACTGGCAGAAGGGTTACTCTTGGTTTCTTTGAGTTCTCATTCTCCCGTGAAGGATCTTGTTTAAGGAGGCACTTGAAGGAAGAGAGGGAAGTTTAGGGCAGGAGAAAGGGAGAATAATGTTAGCCTGAGGAGCAGCATGGCAGGGGGTTGGCAAGGGAACGGCTGGGAGAGTGGCGGGGGAAGGAGCCCAGAGAGCTAGGTGGGGACGAAGTTTGCAAAGAGTCAACAAGGAGCTGCACTGGGATGCTGAATGGAGCTGAGCGAACCATTGACTTCTCAGTTTGGGGGCCAGTTGGAGAAATACATATATAAATAAATAAATATTGGTTTGGTTTGGCCTGAAACAAAATTATTATGGTTTTTCATTGCAGGTTGTTTGTGGTTTTTCAGCCTCCACTTTTTTTTAAAGTTGCCTCAATTTCAAAATGAAAAGTGACAACGTTTTGCTGTGGAATGGTCCAAACAGACTGGTTTGCCTTTCAAAACAAAACATTCCCTTGTGGGTGGCTGAAAGGATTTGCCGAATTCGCACGTGGTTTGGGTGGCCCTGAGAGATGCAGTTTTGGGGAATTTGCTAGCGCTAGCGTAGGACCTGCGAGAGAGCCAGGGGAGGGATCGGAATGGGCTGATCTGACGGGTGAGAAGATGATTTAACAGCGGGCTCTGAAGGGGAATGAGATGAGATGCAGCGGGAGGGAAGAGTTAATGAGATGGGTGATCAAGGCCTGGAGCCGGTGGGCTGGAGAGGACAAGGGGGTTTGTAGAGACATGGTAAAGGAAGGTCTGGCAAGATTGGGCAGCAGCCTGGATGTGGGGTGGTGGAAGGGGGAGAAGGAGGGGCAGAGTGGTAGCTGACCCCAAGGTTGAGACCGTGGGGTGGATGGAGAGGAGGGTGGCTGCGGGACCGGCACTAGGAGGGGAGGGTGTGGGGCAGCTGGGCAATGCAGCCATCCCAAGGGCCAGTATGAGATGGGGGGGGAGAGGCAGCCATAGCCTGGGAGGTTTTTGTATTCGTTGTAATGATATAAATTGGCCTAGAGATTGAAAGGTGTTAACACGACCCCTGCCACTGTACAGCGCTAAACAGTGAAACAAGGCTTGGGATTTTGGAACACACAGACATTGGTCTGCTCAGTCCCACAGCAAACACCCTGTTAAAAATCTTTGTAACCTTTTATTAAAGACAGGGAACAAGAAGGAAACAGTTCAAGCGTTTGAAATGTAGCGTCTTGAGTGAGTCTTTTGTTTTAACAATAGTCTTTTGCTAGAAGAGTTTTTCGAAGGGAAAAGCCCTGTCTGAAGGTCTCTTTGATGGTATTAAAGATGGTAATAACCATCCTTTGTTTTGCCCTTTGTTATTTGGGGGTTATTGTTTGCTTTTGGTTGGTTGTTTTTGGTAAAGAGAAGGAGTTAGCTGAGATGGGCTGGATCTGTTGTTGCAGACGGATGCTGTTTTGAAAAGACAGAATAAGCCAAAAACACACAACCAGGGCAAGATTGAAAAAGCAGCTTCAGTCTCTGGTGTTGACTTTCACTTGCAGCCTTACTGATGGCGAACTAAAGGCACAGCCGCACACGGTCCGATCAGCCAACAGCCTGAGCCCTGGCAAACGTGTACCAGCATTGGGCTGCTTAGAACATTGCTTTTCGCTGCCTCTTTAGTCGCAGGATCCCAGCAGTGTTGCAAAATATGCAGTCTTGGCCAGCTCAGCCAGACTCTTACTAAACAGAAGCAAAAGGAGAAGGAGAAGAAAGAGGAGAAATGGGAGGGAAGGAAAATGACACACAAAGGTGGGGGCGGTGGTGAGAGCAGGAACCAAAGTCTTACATCTCAGGTGGTGCTTGGGATTTGGCCGGAGCCAGTGGAGGTGGCAGTGTCATCTGTGTCCCTCTCTCGCAGGCCTGGTCTGGACAGGACATTTCTCAGGATCAGGATCATGAAGGCCCAACAGCATTATGGTGGATCCTGAGGTCCCTAGGAGATGGTGGATGTGGCAGCCATGTGGTGAAGCTCACTTCTTCCTGTCCACCTGTCTTCAGGTATCTCAGCTATGGTCTCCTCATGGAGATTTCCTCCCGCAGAGCTTTCTACCATGGGTTTGACCATGGGGCTGAGAGGGATGATGTTAGCCGCAGAATCCCAAGAAACTGCATCCTGTAAACAATTCAGGTCAGATCAAAACCCTCATTGGACAAAAGATGACGGTGCCGTAGGAGTGAATGGAGAGAAGAAGAAACGGCAGCGTGGAACTTTCTGTACTCTGCTACTTTCTGGCAGCCAAATTCTGCAACATGGGAAATTGACAGGGCCCAAATTCTTCTCTTCCAGAGAGTCTGTAAATGACTGCCCTCGTCTGATTTCTAGCCCCATAATAGCCCATGCTTATTAAACTCCTAGGGGACAATGTGGATGTCTATTGAGCACATTTGCAGAAGTGATTCCTTGAAGTGGAGATAGAGAGTGTAGATTTTAATAAATGATTGAGTTCAACCTTCTTTGGCTGCTCGCACTTCTGGGAATGTTTTCAGCAACCGTTCTGATCACCAGAGAAGTTGTCACAACGAAGGCTTATGAGCTGATCATTGTGGGTGACTCACTGCCCTTAGGATGAAGCTCACCGAAGACTGCAGGCGTTCACCTACACGGAGCTGCTGGCTGGGTTTGAGCCTGACAGTGTTTGAAATGGGGTTCCCTTTCTAGCTGTGACTCATTCACAATGCAGCTGATGTAACAGTGACAACACAGTGGTATGACTACAAATATTGGAAGGTGTAAAATTGCCATGCAATGGGTCAAATTCAGTAGAAGTCCCAGTGCTATCACTAATTAAAATGGATTAATCAGCTCTCTGGCATGCAGTGATGACTATAAAGTAGCACATTAAAAGGAGATGTTTGCAAATGCTGAGATGAAAAAGTCGTATTCTTTCAAAGGTCCCAGTTTTACAATGAGATGAATGTGGCTGGACCCCTGTGACAAGTTTGGTGGACAAAGCCACCGATCCTCTAATTGATCCACATGGAAGGAGTTTTGTGCATGTGCAGACCCCAGGGAAGTCAATTAGACTATTCACATGAGCAAACTCATGCAGAAGTGACAGAATCCCACAAGCGGGTCACCTCGGTGGATCCCTGCATGCATGTGGCAGACCCTCCTTGGCTTCTGTCAGGGTTCCCTCCCCACTCTAAACTCTAGGGTAAAGATGTGGGGACCCGCATTCAGAGCCCCTAAGCCTATTTTACCAGCTTAGGGTAAACCCCCGCAAGGTACAAAATTCCCTGCACCCCGAGAAATGCTTCTTACTGCCACCATCAAATGTCTAACAGGAATCCAGGAAAGGAATCACTTGAACTTCCCTCCCCCCCAAAATGCCCCCTCAAGCCGTACACCCCCTTTCCTGGGGAAGCTTGAGAACAATCTCCCAACCAATTGGTTACACAGTGATCTAAAAACCCACCCCCTGGGTTTTAACACTATAGAAAACAGTCAACTTCTTAAAAGAAGGATTTTATTAAACATAAAGAAGGTAAAATCATCTCTGTAAAATCAGGATGGTAACTATTTCACAGGGCACTATATTTCCAAACTCAGAGAGATTTCCCCCTCTGGACAAAACCTTAACGTTACAGATAACCATGAATACCTCCCCCCCCCCCCCCCCTTTGCCCTTTCTAACACAGGGGATACACCAAGCCAAATAAACAGAATCTATACGCTATGCTATCTAAACTTACTTCAGAAAAGGGAGGTTTGATTTTCTGTAGGTTCCTTCTGTCTTCCAAGATCACTCTCCCTCAGACAAAGACACTCACTAAAACCTTCCCCCCTCCCAAAGTTTGAAAGTATCTTGTCCCCTTATTGGTCAGAGCCCAGCCAGGTCAGGTGTCAGTCTGGCTACCTGCATTTCTTAACCCTTTACTGGAAAGAGGATTTTATAGCACTGCATCAGACCCTCTCCCCCTTCCCTTCATATTTATGACACGCCCCCCAAATCACCGATAGTGTGAAACACTGGCTGTGATTTCTTCCTGGAGCTTTAAAAGAAAACAAAGTAATAAGACACATGAATCTCCAAATATACTAATAACTGGATAAAGACTAACAATATTGTCCACATTGCAAGGACGATTTTAACCAGTTGGTTCGGGGAAACTTTCACGGGAGAGTGCATCAGCCACTTTGTTAGAAGCTCCTGAAATGTGTTGTATTTCAAAATCAAAATCTTGGAGAGCTAAACTCCATCGAAGGAGTTTTTTGTTATTTCCCTTGGCGGTATTAAGCCACTTTAGTGCAGCATGGTCAGTTTGCAGGTGGAAACGCCGTCCCCAAACGTATGGGCGTAGCTTTTCTAGAGCGTAGACAATGGCGTAACATTCCTTCTCACTGATTGACCAGTGGCTTTCCCTCTCAGACAGCTTCTTGCTGAGAAACACGACAGGATGGAATTCTTGATCTGGTCCTTCCTGCATTAAGACTGCTCCCACACCACGCTCAGACGCATCTGTGGTTACTAGGAACGGTTTATCAAAGTCCGGGGCCCTTAGCACAGGGTCAGACATGAGTGTTGCTTTAAGCTGATTAAAGGCCTTCCGACACTCATCAGTCCACTGAACCGCATTTGGCTGGTTCTTTCTGGTTAGGTCAGTTAGAGGGGCGGCGATTTGGCTGTAGTGCGGTACAAATCACCTGTAATATCCGGCCAAGCCTAAGAAAGATTGGACCTGTTTCTTTGACTTTGGGACAGGCCACTTTTGGATAGCCTCCACCTTGGCCTGTAGGGGGTTAATAGTTCCTTGACCCACCTGGTGTCCAAGGTAAGTCACTCTGTTGAGGCCTATTTGACACTTTTTAGCCTTAACAGTTAGTCCTGCCTCTCGTATGCGCTCGAAGACCTTCTGGAGATGCTCCAGGTGTTCGGCCCATGAGTCAGAAAATATGGCCACATCGTCAAGATAGGCAACTGCCGATTCTCCCAATCCCGCTAGGAGACTATCTACCAGTTTCTGGAATGTGGCAGGTGCATTCCGCAGCCCGAAAGGGAGCACATTAAATTCATACAGCCCGACATGGGTGATGAAGGCTGACTTTTCCTTGGCGGATTCATCTAGCGGCACCTGCCAGTACCCCTTGGTTAAGTCTAAGGTGGAGATGAACTGGGCACGTCCCAGTTTCTCCAATAGTTCATCTGTGCGAGGCATTGGATAGTTGTCTGGGCAAGTCACAGCATTTAGTGTACGGTAGTCCACGCAAAAGCGTATTTCCCCATCTGGTTTGGGGACTAGAACCACGAGAGAGGCCCATGCACTGCTAGAGGGACGGATTATACCCATCTGTAGCATGTCTTGAACCTCCCGTTCTATAGCAGTTTTGGCGTGAGGAGCCACTCGGTAAGGTCGGGCTCTAATTGGGTGGGCATTACCTGTGTCAATGGAGTGGTATGCCCGTTCGGTCAGTCCTGGGATGGCTGAGAACATCGGTGCGAATTTAGTGCACAGCTCCTGGATTTGCTGGCGCTGCATACGTCCGAGGGTCATGGAGAGGTTCACCTCTTCCACGGCACCATCATTTTTCCCTTCATAGTAGACACCTTCAGGCCACTCAGCGTCTTCTGCTCCCTGGGCAGTAAACTGACAAACCTTCAATTCTCGGGGGAAAAAAGGCTTTAGAGAATTAACATGGTACACTTTAGGCTTGAGATTTGTGGTGGGGAATGCTATGAGATAGTTCACAGCTCCCAGGCGTTCTTGGACCGTAAATGGCCCTTCCCATGACGCTTCCATTTTATGGGCCCGGAGCGCCTTCAAGACCATGACTTGGTCCCCTACTTTAAAGGAACGCTCTCTGGCATGTTTATCATACCAGGCCTTTTGCTCTTCCTGAGCCCCTTTTAGGTTTTCTCTAGCAAGAGCTAAAGAGTCTCGGAGGGTGTTTTGTAGGTTGCTTACAAAGTCCAGAATGTTAGTTTCCGAAGAAGGCGTAAACCCCTCCCATTGCTGTTTCACCAGCTGTAATGGCCCTTTAACCTCGCGGCCATACACAAGTTCAAATGGTGAAAACCCTAAACTGGGATGTGGTACAGCCCTGTAGGCAAAGAGCAACTGCTGTAACACTAGGTCCCAATCGTTGGAGTGCTGGGTTACGAATTTACGTATCATGGCTCCCAAAGTTCCATTAAACTTCTCCACCAGACCATTTGTTTGATGGTGGTAAGGGGTGGCAACCAAGTGGTTCACCCCATGAGCTTCCCACAGGCTTTTCATGCTCCCTGCCAGGAAATTAGTTCCCGAATCAGTAAGGATGTCGGCGGGCCAACCTACCCTGGCAAAAATCTCTGTTAATGCCTGGCATACACTTTTAGCCCGGGTGTTGCTCAGAGCTACTGCTTCTGGCCATCGGGTGGCAAAATCCATGAAAGTCAGTATGTACTGCTTTCCTCTGGGTGTCTTTTTCGGAAAAGGACCCAGAATATCCACAGCTACCCGCTGAAATGGAACTTCAATTATGGGGAGTGGCTGGAGAGGGGCTTTGACCTGGTCTTGGGGTTTTCCCACTCTTTGGCACACCTCACAAGACCGGACATAGGTAGAAACATCCTTGCCCATTCCCTCCCAGTGGAATGACCTCCCCAAACGGTCTTTGGTTCTGTTCACCCCAGCATGACCACTAGGATGATCATGGGCTAAGCTCAAGAGCTTTAGCCGGTACTTAGTCGGAACCACTAACTGTCTCTGAGGACGCCAATCTTCCTGGTGTCCACCAGAAAGAGTCTCCTTATATAAAAGGCCTTTTTCTATAACAAACCGGGATTGATTAGAAGAGCTGAGAGGCAGTGGGGTGCTCCGTCCCACTGTCCAAGCTCTCTGTAGGCTTTCATCTGCTTCCTGCTCGGCTTGGAACTGTTCCCTAGATGCTGGAGACATCAGTTCCTCACTGGGTTGTAGACCTGGGCTGGGTCCCTCTGGAAGCGATGTAGGTGATGGGGTTGTTTCCGTTGACTGTGAACCACTCTCCGCTGGTGCACAATGTGGTAATTCAGGCTCTGGCTGAGCCTCTTGTATGGAGTTATCGGTTGCTGCTGCCATTGCAGGCTCGGTGGTGCCCTCGGGTGTTGGTACGGTAGCTGGGGTTGCAAGCGCTGGACTCAGTGCTGGCAATGGTTCTGGTGCTGGTTGTTTCGTCTGTTCCAGTTCCGAGACTGGCTTGGGTCGGGTTTCTGTGATTGGATCCACGACGGCTGTTGCAGTCGTTGGCAGGGTGTCCGGTTCCACCACCTCTATCTGGGTCTCTGGTAGTACAGATGGGGTTCCGGTGGAAGTCCCAGGAACAGAGCTAGGTGTGACAGCTTGCTTAGCCTGGCTGCGGGTGACCATTCCCACCCTCTTGGCTAGCTTCACACAATTGGTCAAGTCTTCCCCCAGCAACATGGGAATTGGATAATCATCATAGACTGCAAAAGTCCAATTTCCTGACCAGCCCTTGTACTGGACAGGCAACACGGCTGTAGGTAAATTAAAAGAGTTGGACTTGAAGGGTTGAATTGTCACTTGTGCCTCTGGGTTGATTAAGCTGGGGTCCACTAAGGATTTGTGGATAGCCGACACTTGTGCTCCGGTGTCCCTCCACGCTGTAACCCTTTTTCCGCCCACACTCACCGTTTCCCTTCGTTCCAAGGGTATCTGGGAGGCATCTGGGCCTGAGGACCTTTGGTGTGACCCCGGTGCAATGAACTGTATTCTGTTGGGGTTCTTGGGGCAGTTGGCCTTCACATGCCCCAATTCGTTACATTTGAAACATCGCCCAGCTAACTGGTCAGTGGGGCGAGGTGGGTTGCTGGAGAATGGGGTGGTGGGGCAATAAGGGGTCTGGGTTTTCCCTTGTGGGGCCTTGGGCTGCTCCTGGTGAGGGGATGTGGTCTCGGGTTTTCCTTTCTGGTATCTCCCCAAACTATGACCAGGGTTGTTCCTCTCTGCTTCCTGCACCCCTTGTGTACCAAATTTCCTTGCCCCTCTGCTGATCTGGGACTGTTCGTATTGATCAGCATAAGCAGCAAGGCTGTCTGCTGAGTCCATTTTCTTATCCCATAAACACTGTCTTATATCATCCTTGGACATATTCAGGAATTGTTCCTGAGCCATCAAATCACACACTCCTTCAAAGCTAGTAACATTCCTTCCCTTGACCCATTTTTTTAACAGCTCCTTTATCCGGTTTACATAAGCTACATTACTTAGTCCAGGCCCTCGGATAAGGGTTCGAAATTTTACTCTGTAAGTTTCAGGTGTAACTTGAAATTGTTTTAAAACCAAATCCTTGAATTTCTCATAGTCAGAAGCCTCATCAATAGGCATGTCATTGAATATGTCCAGAGCACTTCCAGTCAACTTTGCTACCAATAGGGTCATTTTGTGATCATCAGGAATGTGATGGAGATTGCATAGTCTCTCAAAGGTGAGAAAATATTCAGCAATATCCCGGGATTCATCATACGGTGGACATAGTCGCTCCCATTTGTGGGTTGTTGGGGAAGGATTATTAGTGTTATCCGGTAGATTCTGCTCCGCCCTGGTCTTCTCCATCTCCAGGGCATGCTTCCTCTCTCTGTCTTTCTCCTCCTCAGCATACTTCCTCTCTCTGTCTTTCTCCTCCTCAGCATGCTTCCTCTCTCTCTCCTTCTCCTCCATAGCATACTTCCTCTCCTCCTCAGCATGCTTCCTCTCTCTCTCCTTCTCCTCCATAGCATACTTCCTCTCCTCCTCAGCATGCTTCCTCTCTCTCTCCTTCTCCTCCATAGCATACTTCCTCTCCTCCTCAGCATGCTTCCTCTCTCTCTCCTTCTCCTCCTCAGCATGTTTCCTCTCTCTCTCCTTCTCCTCCTCAGCATGCTTCCTCTCTCTCTCCTTCTCCTCCTCAGCATGCTTCCTCTCTCTCTCCTTCTCCTCCTCAGCATGTTTCCTCTCTCTCTCCTTCTCTTCCATCTCCATCTGTTTAAGTTGTAGCAGTCTTGCATGTTTCTTCTCCTCCTCATCAGCTTGTAGCCGGGCTATCTCAAGTTTAATAGCTGCTTCACTGGCAGTCATCTTAGCCTTTCTGTTTTTAATCTGTCTTAACCCGATAGTGTTAGAAAAGAAAAAAAAACCTTGCTTGGGTATTCCCTGTAGGGGTTAACTACCTGCTTTCATATGTAGATACTCTAGCTCCTAGCAGCTTAACCCCTCCCCCCTCCCTGCTTCCAGCAGCTACAGGAAAGAGCTAGAGAGAAGAGAAAAAAAAATCTAAACTCCCTGTGTCTGGTTCAAAAAAACTCTCTGGTTCAATAGATCCCACCGCTCTGCCACCATGTCAGGGTTCCCTCCCCATTCTAAACTCTAGGGTAAAGATGTGGGGACCCGCATTCAGAGCCCCTAAGCCTATTTTACCAGCTTAGGGTAAACCCCCCCAAGGTACAAAATTCCCTGCACCCCGAGAAATGCTTCTTACTGCCACCATCAAATGTCTAACAGGAATCCAGGAAAGGAATCACTTGAACTTCCCTCCCCCCCAAAATGCCCCCTCAAGCCGTACACCCCCTTTCCTGGGGAAGCTTGAGAACAATCTCCCAACCAATTGGTTACACAGTGATCTAAAAACCCACCCCCTGGGTTTTAACACTATAGAAAACAGTCAACTTCTTAAAAGAAGGATTTTATTAAACATAAAGAAGGTAAAATCATCTCTGTAAAATCAGGATGGTAACTATTTCACAGGGCACTATATTTCCAAACTCAGAGAGATTTCCCCCTCTGGACAAAACCTTAACGTTACAGATAACCATGAATACCTCCCCCCCCCCCCTTTGCCCTTTCTAACACAGGGGATACACCAAGCCAAATAAACAGAATCTATACGCTATGCTATCTAAACTTACTTCAGAAAAGGGAGGTTTGATTTTCTGTAGGTTCCTTCTGTCTTCCAAGATCACTCTCCCTCAGACAAAGACACTCACTAAAACCTTCCCCCCTCCCAAAGTTTGAAAGTATCTTGTCCCCTTATTGGTCAGAGCCCAGCCAGGTCAGGTGTCAGTCTGGCTACCTGCATTTCTTAACCCTTTACTGGAAAGAGGATTTTATAGCACTGCATCAGACCCTCTCCCCCTTCCCTTCATATTTATGACAGCTTCCATGGAGCTCCTGGCAGCTGCAAGGACTCGAGTGCGCAGGGCAGCTTGTGGAATCCTGGCCAGTGTTTGCAGGGACGGGGCCTGATTTAAAACAAGATCAACAAGGGAGTGTGACAAATGCTGGTGGAATGAGAGTGACAGGAACAAGTTCAGCCTACTCCATGGGCTAGTTGTGTGTGTGTGTTTTATAACATACATTACCCTGCATGGTTCTGTTTATGTGTGTGTGTGTGCATGTGTGTGTATGCATCACGTGTGTGTGTGTGTGTGTGTGTGTGTGTGTGTGTATGTTTTCATATCTCTGCCCGTTTCTAGTCTGGTTTAGGTACTCCTGTGGCCCCATCACTGTCGGAGCTGACCACCTCCCAATCTTTAAGGCCTTTATCCTCACACCACCACTGGGAGGCAGGGCAGGGCTGTAACCCCCATTGCAGGGGTGGGGAACCAAGGCACAGAGAAGGTAGGACTTCAGTGGGATTTCGGTGCCTAAACCCGTGAGGATCTGGGCCCCAGTGTGACTGGCTCACCGTGGCCCTGGGAGCCTGCGGCACAGCAGGGCCTGGTTCCCACAGCAATCCCGGGGCTGACCCTGACCCTGTTCACAGCCGGGCCCTTCGCCAGAGCAGGGCGAGGGACCCCGATGTGGTGTGCGCCCCACTCTTTCCCTGCAGCAGCCGCATGGGGGCAGTAGGGGGGAGCCCGGGCCAGGAATCTGGGACGAGGGAACAGAGGCGGAGCCCGGATTGCCCGTTGCTAGGCGACAGGGAGGCGGGAGCCAGGCCCCGCCCCCGGGGAGCTCACACCCCACTGACCGGGAGGCTGCACTCTGGCACTGCACACGCGCAGTCCTTCAGGCTCGCCGGCTGCCGGACTCCGGAGCTGTGGCTCAGCCCGTGTCCGCGCTGCTCTGCGGGGCCAGCAGCAGCTGCTAAGCCTGTCTTCTCACTATCTGCATTTCTCCCGCATAGGGATGTCCACCCCTGACCGGTTTTTCTCCGTGCTGGAGAAGGAGAAGACCCAGCTGTTTACCTGGATAGGAGAACTGTTCCTGGAGCTGCACAATGGCACTTATACGACCCCGACCCAGGTTACCACTTGTCCGGGATGGAAGGGGAGATAAGACAGTGGGTGGAAACTATCTAGCTCACTGTTAACTCTGACCAGTAGGAAACACTCCCTTGGTGCAGGTGCAATTGAACTCCATAGTCAGCCCATAGTCAGACCTTGTGATTCTCTAAAGCTGTGAGCCCAGGTCATTTTCCCAGTTAGTCCAATGTAAGTTATCAGCACAGAGCCCTACGTGCTACAGTGATGGGTGCTCTGGCTGCACCAGGAAAATTAACAGAAAACTCCCATTGGCTTGAGCCCTAGTGTAGACAAGACTCCGGCAGGTGGTCCATTTGAATGCCATTTCTGTTAGCCTTGTTCCA
This sequence comes from Chelydra serpentina, assembly GCA_037349315.1. NCBI lineage: Eukaryota > Metazoa > Chordata > Testudines > Chelydridae > Chelydra > Chelydra serpentina. The sequence continues at coordinate 429,322 of JBAIAC010000239.1, read as the reverse complement.
GTGTAGACACACCCTGTTGCCAGGCGGTTCCGCTTTCTAGGTCTCCTGCACTGACCCAGCATTGGTGGGTTGGGGTTTTTAGCACTGCTTTTGCTTAATTCAGGTTTTCTTCATTACAGGCCTTAAGTCTCAGCTTTAAACTAGTTGACAGGGTCTCTTTGAACTGTGTTTGAAAACAAGAGGGATGCTCTTGTCTGAGCCAGAGATAAGCTGAAGCTGCTCATTGGATCTCGGGTTGATGGCTGAGCCACTGGGGGATTTTCCCCATAGTAGGAAGGGGCATTTGGCCCTCAGTTGAGTGTGTCTCTGCCTGATCTCTGTAACATGGTACAGGGAGGCTGCCACCCAAACCCCCTTGTTTCCAAAACTGACACGGCACCATTGGGTGCTGCTGTCGATTAACAGAGCATTGTGGGAAGTACCATCTTTCAGCGCAGCTAGCTAATTTCTGAGCTCCTGTAATCTCTGCTGTTCGAGTGGGAGGGGCTCTGGAGAAGGTACCCTCAAGGAAAAGAGAATCTCATTGCTATTGGTGAATACATAATAGATACTGTCTCCATCCCAATGCCTGATCTAATGTTTTGCTACAGATGGCAAAAATCTCCCCTGAGATAGCTCTTCCTAAAAACCTGTTTTCTCCTACTTTGGGATCAGATAAAGAAAGGGAATCGGGAGTGCGAGCGGATACTCCATGATGCTGAAGTACTGAGTAGTTTTGCTTTGACCCAGAAAAATACTTTCCAGTATCCGTCCATCAAACTGACGCATCTCTGGAGGTAAAGTAGTTCGTCCGAGGGCCGCTATTGATTGGATAAAGCTGCAGTGATAATTGGAGCCCTGCAGCGATACAGAAATTTGGATCTGCATCCCCTTTTATATGTATCCACATCCTACCTCACTGGTAGAGCTCTGCGCACATACAAACATTTGGATCCGCATCTGATCCGCGATCTGCAAAGATGGTAAACTATACAACTGTATCCATGGAGGCAGATATCTGCGGATATAAAGTGGATAACCGCAGATTTGCCGGGCTCTAGCGATAAGCACACTCAGGTATATTAAAAACAAGCAGACAGTGTTTTTATTAGATGAGATAGTATCAAACAATATATTAAGTAGCAAACCCAAAAATAGCCTCATTCATTTACAGCTCAGTAGACCAAACCCCAGACAGTCTCACAACAGACAGATTTAGAAGAATTCATTTTATGGACAAGTATGTCATAGTTTCCAGTATATCACAGGCTATTAGAAATACCCCTCTGGTCCTCAGGAGGCTGAACTATTGTGTGCCGCAGGCAGAGAGCAGGAGAGACTGAGATGCCACCAATGCCGAGGTTGCTGCCAAGGCAGGGAATTGAAGGAAGAAGTCCAATTGTTTCTGTGAAGTCCCAAACCTGTGGCCAGGGATCCTCCCAGGAGAAGGCTAGAAATGCCTGGCTCAGGTGACTGCTAAGAGGACTCAGGGTCTGTGAGCCGGTTGCTCTCTCATATCTGCAATAGCAGCAAAGCAGGGTCCAGCAGAACTCACGTTTTTGACTGATGGAATGAAAGTGGTGACCCGAAGCCAGAAGGCCACAGTTACCATGTGCATGTGAGAACTGCCTGACTGTTGCAGTCGCCATGAGCCAGCTGCAAGATACAAAGGGCTTTGTCCTCTAGAATGATGTATCTAGTAGTATAAGTGCCCTACCATCAATCCAAGGTTAACCCCACCACTTGATCCCGTAAGCACTGACCACCAATTACCGGAAGTCCCACCCCATGGGGGCATTACTTCTGGGGTCGAGGCAGACACATGGCCGGAAGCAATGTGTGTCATGTGACACCTCTAAAAACTCCTCCCACTGTTTTCTACCAATCAGAATGGGTTACCGCCCCGAGAGAAGATTTGACCGATCAGGGGGAGTTCCGGGGTGGGGTGACCTGTCCAGAAGTGGTTCGTGTGACCCCTCTAAGAATTCCTCGGACCTCCCTCTGCCAATCAGGAGGGGTTTCAGCTGCTGGGAACCATCCCAAGAGGAGATTTCATTAATTGGGGGAGAATTCTGGGGTTGGATGACCTGTCTGGAAGTGGTTCGTTTGACCACTCTAAGAACTTCTCCCACCACCCTCTACCAGTCGCGATGGATTTCAGCCACAGAGGACCTCCACGAAAGGAGATTTGACCAAAATAGGGCAGGTTCTGGAATGGGGTGAACCGCCCAGGAGAGGGTCGTATGTCTCCACTAAGAACTCCTCCCAAAGCCCTCTGCCAATCAGAGTTCAGCACCATCACCCCATGAGGCCCAGCGCCGGGCAGACGAGGCCATCTCTTACCAAGGACACGTGTTTTAGAAATTGTGGAAAGGCTAAGAGGAAACATGGACTCCTTTACCACTCCCGTGACAACTTCAGACTTTGTTTTACCCCAAAGGTTTTCGACCATCCGCAGAGAAAGCGCTACATCAGCGACAGTTCCGAGGAGCATGAGGGAGCAGCCGAGAGGATCCCTTTGGCCCAGCCATTGATTGATATGCCAGCATCCGAACTCGAAGCCCAACCGCTCATGAGACACCCCGATGAGCATGGTGGCCCCTCGTCAGCCAACACCCTGGAGGAGGAAGGCGATCATGGCTTGTGGGGAGTCACCGGCGGACAAGGTGAACGGAAAAGACTTCGCTCGGGTAAATGAATGATTAAGAAGCGACGGTCGCTGATGAGGGAGGTGGGTGGGTCAGTTCTGATAATATGAAATGAAATAAAACCTCAGGAATTCGCAGATGCTATTGGATAGTTTAAATATAATCCCTGGAGTTGGTAGAGCACTATTGGACAGTTAAAATGACCCAGGAGTTGGCAGAACTCTATTGGACTGTTTAAATATGACCCCAGGAGTTGGTAGAACGCTATTGGACAATTTAAATGTGACCCAGGAGTTGTTTGAATGCTATGGGTCACTCTAGCAATTCCAAACCATTAAAAGTTTAAAATAATATATTTACACCCCCCAAAAAAACCAAACACGAGTGTCTAACCCAAAACTGAAATGTTTCAGGGGTTCACAAACCTTCACCATACTTTAGAACAAGCATTTGCTTTAAAGACAATCAAACATTTAAAAGCTATGGGTGCTTATTATGGCTGTGATACAACCATTTTATTTCAAACCCCCACCCCAAACTTTGAGCATGAAAGAAACATGTTTAAAAAAACAAGCCCCAAAGACATTTATTGATATCTGCAAAGGGTCCCCACTTGGAAATGGGTACAGTTACATTAAGGATTGGTGATTTCCTGTTTAATACTGTAAGAAGGTCCTACAGAAAAATGGATTTTAACTAAAAGAAAAAACATGTAGCCAAAAGCAGCTCAGTTGTGCAGACAGCTAAATTCCCTCACCCCAGATCACAAAAGGGAATGTTAGGGAGGGGAGCGTAAAGTCCTTAAGTATTTATTATTTCAGAGTTGTAGCCATCAAATCAACCTGCTAACTACTATTTTGAAGTCTGTTTGAAACAAAGGGTATAAAAACCGTAGGTATTTTGGAGAACAGAAACTCTCTTGAATGGCTGCTGGACTGCAAGAGGAGGTCTGCTCCCTGTTTTTAAAACTGAAAATATATATTATATAATATCACTCTTTGGCCATGCTGTCTTAGTAAATAATGGTGCCTATGTTTATTGCAGTGTGATCTGTCTAGCATGGAACCAGTAACTTTAAACTGCACTTTATCACTAGGCCACGGTAAAAACCATTGTAACTGTAGTTGTGCTTAATAACTTCAGGTAATACACAGGTTGTATAAGGATTTGGGGTTAATACTAACTAACATTTTTGCTTGTTCTTTAACCCAAAGGCTCAAACACACATGAGGGGACTCAGAACAAGCATGTGCCTGCAACCCTTTATCCTGTAGTAGAAGGTAACTTTCTGCAATTGGCTTTTAAATGCATGTGAGTTTATTGAAAAGTATTTTGTTCCAAACTGTGTCTTAAACTCTGTGTGTGTGTGTGTGTGTGTGTGTGTGTGTATAAATGTGTGTCTGTAAAACATAGGTGGGGTTGTTTGTTTTTAAAGTATATGGTTGCAACCTGATGTGTTTCAAACTAATGTGGTTTTTTTTTACTGTGCAAAATATCTGTTAAACTGGATTTTAAAAGTTGATTTTAAAGCAATTTGGTTTTTATTTTGCAAATGAGGTGTATTTAAAAAAATGTTTGTGGGTTTGTTGTGTGGGGGGGTTTTTTCAAGTGGTTTACAAAACAGTTTAATGTGATTTATAATAATAATCTTGTCTGCTCCACAGTACGGTCAAAATATGAGAGACCCTTAGACCAGAGGGTAAACAAGCTTAAAAGAAAAAGAAAAGAGACAGCTGAAAAGAAAAATTCACCAGTATCAGTGACTGATGGCTGGATGAAGCCAGGTAAATATATTTTGCTAATTGGTGGTAAAAAACAACCACGCAAACACAACTCCAGTTCCTCAGCGGCCACCACCACACCAAGCCCTGAGAAAACTGTGAGCGAAAACGCCCACGTTCACAAACCCGATGTAGATGCTTTTCTCAATGCTGGTCTGCATAGGGGCTATTCGAAACAAGCCTAGTTCGGATTTGGTGCACTCTTCAGACCCGCAGTGAGCAAAAGCCGTGTTGATTAAAATATCTCTCTTTTACCAGGCAGAGAGCGCATCTTCTGTATTCCCCACCTTCTCCAGAACAGCGCGGGAGACATGGCCTACAACGTCTTTAGCTATGTTTTGAGCGGCAGTTTTTACGTGGGGTTTAATAATCTTTAGCCCCCTCCTCAAAAGCAGTACGGCTTTTCGAAAGAGGCTACGGAATAGCCTCCTCCATCCATGCCAGCCCCATATATCACGGGTGTCCCATGATATCCAGGAAGGGCATATCCTGCCTGGGCTTTGTAATAGTCCCTGTAGATGGGGGGATCGCTGTATTTTTTTAGGATCGCCATAGCGTTTTGCTTTTTAGAAACCTCGCTCTCTCCGGGGATGCAAGTGCACCTTGATGTTCATCTTGCCAAAGAGAAATGAGACGCATCTGTTCTGTTCTGATCTGTCTTTATTTCAATGGTGATGGTATCGATGTGGTGTTTTCTGACAGGAAGGTAATGAGGTTTATCGTAGGCGATGGTGACAAACTCGTTGTTCCTTCCTCGGACAGGGACACAGCGAAATAGGGGAACAGAAAAGTCCCCCACAAACTGGTGTTCTACAAGATCCATGTACAGATACAAGGAATTAAACTCCCCTGTGATGTCTGCCGAGAAGGGGAATTTTTGGATGCTGCGCTTGGGTCCCAAACCCAGAACGTTTACTAGCTCCCCGCTGGTAGTAAACATACAAGTATAATCGGCGGATTGAAGTCTAACTTTTCTGCTCACAGAGTCGTAGTTGATGACCACCTCTGGCGGTGCGGGATGACATGCCACAGTACTGTTCATATGATCCAATAATTCAGGTATGGACCCGTAATAACCTTGTCGTCGGATAAAACTCTACGCCATATCTCCAAAGGTGATTTCAAAAGGGGTGTCTTCGTTGATAGTGTTGCAGCTGTGCGGGTATTGTATTTCCATAACCCCACCTCCCAGGCACCCGGGAGATCCAAGGGCTTAATTAGCCGTAGTGTAAAGTTCGAGCTGCTGTTTTGGGGGGAAAACTTTTTGTAATTCTTCAGGGTAAAAAGATCCCGTAACTCGTAATCTCACCCTCGTCATCTTTTAATCGGTTTACAGGTCTCTGGCCCCTGGTTAAGGCTTCATGCCGCTTTAACAATATGCGTAAAGGTTTGTTTAAAAATTCTTTTCCCCGATTGGTGTAATTTTTGAGGCACGCGACCTTGGCTAAAAATAGCTTTAAAGGCCTAGGGTACCTCACCACTCGCCTTTTTTTAGGCCTAAAGCCCAGGCACATTTGCATAGAATGTCTATCACCGGTAAGATGTACTTCAAGCCGCTGTTGTGTTTGAAGAACCGGTGCATATCCACCAAATCTGCCTGCCATTGCGTGTCCACATCTGAAACAATGGCCTTGTTTCATTTAAAATGTATTCGAGCTGGTTTGTGTAAAGTGTGAGCATCCTGGTCTGAAAGCCAAGCTGTTACCTGTCTTCTATTTAAAGTTTACTATGCTTTTGGCCTCTTGAAAAAGAGGATTCACCCTACCAAAGCTCCCAACTTCCCATCGGGATGCCTCATAAAGGTTTTGGTTTCGGGGTCGGGTTCCGACGTATCCATCAACGGTTGAGTCAAGGGGCCCTCCTTGGAACTGTCACTGCTGTAGCACTTTCTCCACACGGGTCCAAAGGTCCTCGGGGCTAAAAAAAGTGTGAAGTTCTCACAGGGGTGGTAAAGGAGTCCATGTTTCCATTCAGCCTTTCCACAAGTTCTAAAACACGTGTTCTTGGTAAGAGATGGCCTCCTATGCCCAGCGCTGGGCCTTGTGGGGTGATGCTGCTGCACTCTGATTAGAAGAGGGCATTGGAAGAGTTCTTAAAGGGGTCACACGACCCTCTTCTGGGCAGTTCACCCCGCCCTGGAACTCCCCCTGATTGGTCAAATCTCCTCTCGGGGTGGTCCTCTGCGGCCAAAATCCATCATGATTGGTATTGGGCGGTGGGAGGAGTGCTTAGAGCGGTCCCACGCATGAACCACTTCCGGATGGGTCACCCCACCCCAGAATTCCCCCCCAGTTGGTGAAATCTCCTCTTGGGATGCTCCCCAGTGGCTGAAACCCCTCCTGATTGGTAGAGGGCAGTCGGAGGAGTTCTTAGAGGAGTCACACGAACCACTTCCGGACAAGTTACCCAGCCCCGGAACTCCCCCTGCTTGGTCAAATCTTCTCGGGGCGGTCCTATCAGGGCGAAACCCATTCTTATTGATAGAGAAAATTGGGAGGAGTTCTTAGAGGAGTCATATGACACACCTTGCTTGCGGTCATGTGTCCCCCTTCACCCCGGAAGTAATACCTCCATGGAGTAGGACTTCCATTGACTGGTGGGTAGGGCTTACGGGGTCAAGGGGTAGTGTTAACCTTTGATTGATGGTAGGACCCTTATATTACTGGGGAGATTTAGAAGAATCAGTCGTATTTTCAATCATATTTGGCAGGTGTCGAAATTCCTGAAAATGAAAAGAAGTCAATGTTAAGATATAGCAGCCTTCTTCGAAATTGAAATATTCATTCAGTATATCCAATTATTGATATTGCCTTCCAAATGTTCTTTGCACACCTGCTACAAACTATTCAGCGGAACGATCATTTTCGGAATTAAAAAGGGTGACAAACTATTTGAGGGCTAATCTTAGTGACGAAAAATTAAACTCCCTTTCTCTCCTGACAATTGAAAAGGACCTAACAACTTCTTTGGATTCTAGAGAATTCATTAATAATTTTGCCGCTCAAAGGTGTAGGCGTAAACAAATGTAACTACTTACTACTCACGTACTTTTATTGTATCTACATAACATAAAAAATAAATATTTGATATACGCCGCACCCCTGCTTGAACGCGGTGTTTTGGATCCATGCGCGGTCCTGCGCTAGAAGCGAAATCATGCCATAGAGACGCGAGTTCAAGCGAGGGTACGCTGTACTTGTCATTTTATTTATAATAAAACTTGTAAATATTAAATTATGTTAATGATAGTGAGTTTCATTTTAGTTCAAACGAATTTGCAAAAAAACGACAGCAAGTTCCTGTGGGGTCGGGAGGAGCAATTATTTCAGGGCCTAGGGGCGGCAAAATCATTATCCGCCACTCGTTAAAGGCAGGGAGGCTCAGAGTTAGAATTTGGTATCCTCATAAGCAGAGCCGGGGCTGTGTGGGGTTCAGGGGGTGGTGAGCTGCTCCGTGCGTGCAGGGGGCTGGCAGCAATCCTTGGGAGAGATGGGTAGTGCCGGGTCTGCAACACAACTTCCTGGCGTAGGCCAGGCTGGGTTCTGCAGAGTTAGCACCAAATGAGGCTCAGCGCAGCCCCCTGCCTCGCACTTAGCTAGGGCTGCTCAGAGTCCCTGCTGGCTGCACCGCAGCTGGTGAGGGAGCAGGGATTGGTGTCGCCTCCAGCAGCCGGGTCTTCCTAGGGGAGGGTGTTTCCTTTCCCCTTGTGGAGTCCACCCCTTCTCTGCTTGCCACTGCCCCCTGCCTGACAGGAGCGACTCACCTCTGACTCCCAGGCCCTGCTGCCCAGCTATGGCTCCTGCCTGGGAACACCCCATGGAGCAGGGAGTTTCAAACTACGGCCGGCCGGGGAGAGGATACCCCAGAACCAGCCCCGAGGGCTTTCTCCCTGCTGCTGCACTCTGCAGGTCATTCCAACTGGGTTCTGGCTCCCAGCCACCTAGGGTGCCCAGATGAAACCAAGAAAATATCGGGACACATAGGGGAAGCAAAACAAACAAACAAAAATAAACCGGCCGGAGCGGAGCTGTCCAAGCAAAAATCCAATATTTGGATGCGGGACACAGAGCAAAAAATTGGGATGTCTGGTCACCCTACAGCCACCGTGTGATGTGGCTGCAGTCCCCTGCCCTAGAACTCCTCCCCGATTCTCCACGCCCCCTCTCCCCCGTGCAATACCCCTCAGCCGTGACTTACAGCAGGGTGGCCGTTCCAAGCCTCCTACTCTTCTGTGGCTTCCATTTCAGCCATGTATCCTAGGGGAGGCAGGCGGGCCTGATTATTTAACAGCATTCAGAGCACCACCAACCGCTTGTATTTCTGTCCATCAAGGTGCTCCCCTGCCCCCAATCCAGCCGAACAGAGGAGGGGAAGGAGCTGGGAGGAGCGTCAGTCCCCAAGATTACCGGGATCGTTTTGCCTTTGGCCTCGTGCCCCACAAAGGCCAGGAGAGGTGTTGCGCCCAAGGGGCAGCTTAGCACACCAGCCCCACTGGGAGTTGGTGTGAAGCACAGTGTGGCAGAGCTGCTGCCCTGTGGTAGCTGGGGTGGACAGGGCTGGGGCTTCCCGTGTATCTCTGCCCTCCCTGTACAGGCTGCAGGGGAACCGGACTGGGGCCAGTCCCTGGGTGGGGGTGGGGGGAACCAGGGTGAGACCTTTGGGAGCAGGATCTGTCCCTCAGACCTGCTCCTGCAGGTGCTGGGCTGGCCCGGGGTCAGGACAGAGGGGCCCCTTTGACCGCAGAGCCCTCCTGCATCTGGCTGCACGGAGCCTTGGCCCAGGAAGGTGGGAGGGAAGTTGGGGGGTTGGGTGTGGGCAGTGGAGGCCAGCCCCTCCCCCCTGCTGGCAGTGTGCATGTGGCACTGGGCCCCAGACGCGTGGGGCAGGGAGGGAGAATAGGAAGCAGAGCTCCAGCTCTTTCCTTACCTATCAGCTGCTGGGCAGCTGCGGCTCTCTGGGCAGCCTTCTTGCTCAGCCTCCCTGGGCAGCTCTGGAGCTGGGAAGCCAAGAACCCAGTTAGCCCCAAGCCCCACATCCCCCCCAGGCTGAGGGGAGCTGGCTCGGCCCCTGCCTGCTCTGGAGGTGAGGGACCCCTGGCTGTCAGAGCCCTCTCCCCATGGACTCCTCGCACGGGACAGAGCTGACTTGTAGGGGAGCCATCCTCAAGGGTGGGGGATGGGGCTGAGTCAGGGAGGGGGCTCCCTGGAGCAGAGAAACCCCTCTGTGCCTAGGTCCTCCCGCCCCCCCAGAGCTCACTCACCAGGGTCCTGCAGGCGTCGCTCAGGAAGGCGGGGATGGCGGGGGCCGCCCCCTCGGCCAGCTGGCTCTGCACGAGCGTGCGCAGGGGCTGGCAGCTGAGGAAGGGTGCGCAGCGCAGCAACGCCCCCCTGCACGCCTGCCGGAGAGGGCGAGAAGGGAGCGGGGTGAGCGCCACGGGCTGCCAACTCGCAGGCTCCACGTGGCTTGGGGAGACGCCGCGGTGCCGGAGCAGCAAGGAGCCACCTCTCTGCACAGCCTCCTCTGGCCTGACGGTTGTTCCCCAGGCCCCCCCAGCCCCCAGCTCCAGCTCAGCTGGGTTGAGGGGAGCCAGGCCCGAGTGCTAGGGCCGGGGCGGGGCACTCCCTGCGGGTCCCTATTGGGCCGTTAACAGCACTGCCCGGTGGCCAACGTACGTGGCCTCCCCTCAATCCCAGGCACTACTGGGGGCTGCTACTGGGGAGGTCGGGGGGAGGGAGGGCGCTTGCTGCAGGAGGCTGCTCATTCCCAGGCAGGAGCTAGCACACAAGTGAGGGCAGGGCAGCAACGGGAGCCAGCCGGCCTCAGCGACCAGCCCTTCCCTGAGGCCCTGCTTGGGTCAGGTCACTGGCTAGGGGCCAGAGGTCGACCTGGGCCTGGCCACTAACCAGGGCGGCTGTAAAATGGAGCCAAAGCCACGGAGAGTCTGGCTGGGCAGGGAGGCTGGTGGTGCCTGTGGGGAATGGAGGAGAGAAGGAAACTGCACAGATCTGCCCCACAGCTACACTCTGAGGGCTGGCGGAGCTCTGTGCGGGGTGGGGGAGGGCTGGATGAGTCGGGGGGGGGGGGGGCCTGTCCTGGGTGCCACAGGTCAGCACTGAGAAGGAGATCTGGGGATTGGGGTTTGGGGGGGAGGTTGCACCACCCTTGCCAGCCCTGCCCCTGTGAGTCCTCAGCTGTGCTCACCTGGGCCACCAGGGGGTCCTCATCCTGCAGGTGGATGAGCAGCGTCCCCAAGCTCTTCTCCACCTCAGCCCCAAAGAGTGATGACTTCTTCTGAACAAATTGGCTGAGGTGGCCAAAAAGCTCCATGGCGGCCCGCCTCAGGCCGCTGTTCTCCTGCAGACAGGGGGCGCAGGGTGGTTAGGGGGGACAGGCTCGGGCCCTCGCGTGCTTTGGGACTCAGCCGGGCAGCTGCAGAGCCCAGAGGGGTTTCAGCTAGTTCAAATGACATGACCATTCTCTGCAAACTCCCCTCCTTCCTGCTGGGCCCCAGGGCTGCTGAACCATTGTGGGCTCAGGATGACTTGATCCCTCTCTCCCCTGGCGGAGGAGCTGAGCTGCCCCACAAGTCCAGGAACATGCCTGCATCGGACACTGAGTCCCTCCGCGTGGGGGCGGATCCTGAGCATCTCCCCCCTGTGGGGTGCCCTATCGCACTGTGGGGCCTGCCCTGCTTCCTACTTACATCCTCAAACCACGTTCTGGCCTGCAGGGCCAGTGGGACGGTGACGCACGCCTTCAGAGGCGCCTTGGGGTCCTGCAGCAGCCAGCAGAGCCCTTCCATGGCTTCCAGGATGGCGTGGGGGTCGCAGGATTCACACACTGCGCGGACAAAGTGCCCCAGGATCTGCTCCCGCTTCTTCCTGACCTGCAGAGAAGGGGTTGGATGCCGCTCGGTGAGCAACGCTCTGTCAGCCTGGGTGTAACCGCAGTCCGGGCAAGTCGGCCTACAGCCCAGTCTGCTCCACAGGAGCCATGGGCTGGGGAGAAGGGGAACCAGGAGCTTCCTACCCGGCCTCTTTGCCTAGTATCCTGCCATGCCAGACCCACCTTGTCTGGGAACTGGGTGACTACGTTCCTGAGGCCATGCAGCGCTCTGCCTCGGATGGGGATGCTGCTGTCCTCTGTCCGCTGCAGCATGATCTTCACAACCTGCTTCCACAGTTCCTTGGGCTCGTTCTCCATGAGCCAGGGGCTGCCAAGGAACTAAAGGGACCGAACGGAACCGTCAGAGAGGGCAGAGCGAGGCCAATGGGTCCTAGCATGGCCGGAGCAAGGGGAGCAAGTATGAGCCGGGACCAGGAGGTGACTTAGATCCTTACTGACTGATGTTCACAAGGGGCTGGCTTTGAGCTGAATAGAAGTGACACGAGTGCTCCCTCTGGTTCCAGTGGGGTGCCCCCAAACCCCCACAGAGCCCCCAGCAAAGGGATCAATTTACAAGCAATACACCACCAGGACCATTTCTCATTGGCTGACCAGCTATTGGCCCCCTGTTCCATCAGCTTCTGGGCGTGGTTAACCTCCCCTCCCGCCCCGGGCTCACCTCTGCAAGCAGGCTGGTGCAGGCCATGCGTTCACCCTCCTCGGAGGCCTGGAGGCTGGGAAGGAGGAACCGTACGATGTTCTTCAGGGCCTGGTTTGGGTGGGTCACCATGGCCCTGGGAAAGAACAAGAGCTCGTGCTGACGTGTTCATGACAACCCTGCACATGCCGGAATCCCGCCCGGTCCCGGCCACCCCCTCCCATCTCTGCCCCACTGGGCTCCAGAGCGAGAACGTGACTCCTTCAGTGTCTGTCCTCACCTGCCAAGGAGAGCGAACCCCTCAGGCTGGCCCTCCTCCAGCAGCTGCCAGCCCTGCTCCTGCTCCATCAGCTCCAGACCTTGCTGACTGCCCCTGAGGTGCAGCACCCGCGCCAGGGCCTGCACGGCCATGCTGGGAAGAGAAAGAGGCAGGAGATGGTGATGCAGGGACGCCTACTCTCTAGGCAGGGCGGAGGGGCGGGGGGCACAGGACTCCCTTGCTGCAGCACTGGAGGGATCAGGGTGAGAACAGAAGCTGCCCCATTTCTGCCTTTGGTTCCCTGCACTCCAATTGTGGGGGCGGGGGGGAGTGTCTGCAAATGTGACCTTCGCCTCCTCCAAAGATGTGAGAATTGCCCCCGCCCACTCCAGGAAACTGACCCTGGGGAGAAAAGTACATGCAGCGCCCCCGTGAACGCCCTGCTACCCTGAGCCCTGTCCCCCAGGGCCCACTGCAGTCAAGGGGGGGAAGTGGCTCCATGCCACACCGGGCCTTCCCAAAGCCTTCAAAGCAGACAGTAAATAGAGACAGCAGCCAGTTCTGCCCTGCTCCCCAGCTCTGCTTCACCCCGTCCCGCTCGGCTCCTTCATCACCCTGCTGAGCTGCCCATCTGAGGAGCTCTCTGGCTCCCTGGGTATCCGGGGGCAGCTCTGCCCGCTCCTAAGCACGAGAAGCCTGGCTGATCCGAACCCTCTGTCCCCCGAAGGCATTGGGTGGGGGGACCCTCAATAACGTGAGTCCAAGCAGGAAGCTTCCCCCTCCTAGCGTCTGGCCCAGACACTGTTTGGGTGCTGAGATCCATCAGCCCCACACGTTACCTGCGGGGACTGGCATGAGTCGGTGGGTTCTGCTGGGCTCCCGAGAGGTGAGGTGCCGGGGAGCAGGCGACGGCGAGGAAGCAAGAGACGAACAGGTCGTCCTCGCGTCCCTCCAGCACGTGCGCTCGCCCCAGGGCCCCGACTAGCTCCCACAGGCCGCGCGTGGTCTGGAAGGGAACAAGAGCCAGTCAGAAGACTGGCCGTGTGCAGAATGCAGCTGGGAAAGGGGGCTCAATGCCAGCACTGGGAACTTACCGCCGGGGGCAGCTGGGCTAGCTGGGGGCAGCTCCCATCCTGGGTCTCGCTGCCATTAGCCCAGCCCTTCTCCGGGCTGTCGAAGAGCAGGATGTGCAGTACCTCCCTGGCCAGCACGGGGTCTGCACCCAGGAATTTCCAGATGGCCTTGGTCTGCCTGTGACGGACAGACGGATGGCGGGTAGGGAATTAACACACAGGACGGGCCCAGTTGTTCAGGAGGAACACGGCTCCCAGTTCTGCCACGCCATGGCTCTGGGGTGGGGGTTTTGGAGAAGGCTGTAAAATGGGTGCTGGGCTTGTCGGCTCTGGGCAGGATGCAGGGAAGGCTGCTGGCCCGGGGAAACCTGGCAGGCAGGTGAATGGGAGAAGAGCAGCCTCTAGGGCGGGATGAGGCGTGTAAAAGCGTGCGGCGGTGGGGACGATACCGGGCTGGGATTTGGGGGAGAGAGGGCATTTCCCAGCGGCGGGAGGGGGGTGCCCCTGCAGGGGGCTCAGTGTAGGGGTATGTCTGCGGGCCGTGCAGATAGCCTGGCACACTCTTCTGCCTCAGCCTGGAGGGGCGCCCTGTCGAGAGCCGGGGGCCACACTGACAGAAATGGTGACCCTGCTCACATGGGGTCTCCTGGCCTGTGTTGTGATGGGGGGCCCCAGAGGACTGCTCTGGCCTCCAGCCAGCCAAGCCATTGCACTTTGTGTTAAATCCCTATATAGCTGCAACAGTTGGAGAGGGGATGGAAGCCAGCCCCAAGGACGATCAAACTTATCAAGTAGGCTCAATAAAGACGAGCAGACATATTGACGGCTTTGGGGGTTAGAAGCCAGCACCTTCTCTGGGACAACACCCAGAAGGAAGCAGCACAAAGGACCAATGAACACAGACCCAGATTTTGAATCTGGCATAGATTTGCATGAGAGGGAAGCTGCTATAAAAGTGAGGTGTCTTGCAGAGGACTCCGGGTCTCGTCTTGTCACCATTGGAGCATCGATCCGGATCGGCAGAAGCAGGGCTCCACCCCTCCCTCATCTAACTCACCTGGCCAGTGAAGTTAAGGGGAGCAACTAGTTGGTAACAACAACTAGACGGAGTGTGCTTGTGGTTGTGTGTGTGTGAGTGCATGAGTGTGATATATATCATATGCATATGATAGAGTATTGATTGATATCTCTATTACTAATAAATGTGGCATTTTGCCGTATTCCCCCTGAAAAGATCCTGTACAGTACTTTGCGAACAACAAGGGTGACAGCTGCGTTAGGACGAGCTCAGCTGGGGGAGCCCTGAGCCGGGGATCCCAGAGGGTCAGAGCTCCCTCCAAGGGTCAGAGAGGCTCATGGTGACAGCAGGCCGGGGGCAGGGCCAGGGGAAGGTCTGTGCTGCGTGTAACCCTGGTGCTGTGGAGTCACCCCATTAAGGGGGAGCTCGGAGGCTGGAGGGGGGCGTTCTACCCTTTCCCTGGGGCCGGCGCTCACCGCTCGTAAGGCCAGGGCAGCTGCAGGAGGTTGCTGACCGCGGCCTTGGTGTGCTGCCTGGCCAGGAGGTGTATGATGTTCCTCGGCCCATCGCTCAGGCGCCCACCCCGGGGTGCAGACAGTGTGTAGGCCAGAGCTGCCTGCAGATCCTGCACCTGCGGAGGCAAAGCAGGGGCTGAGACCCTCCCCCCGCTGTGGGTGTCTGGCAGGGAAGGGCCAGGAGGAGCAGGGCAGGCTCAGAAACAAGTCCGCGGTCACATGACCCGGCAGAGGCCATGGAGAAACTCTCCTAGCGAGTGACTGAGCCCAGGGGGATTCTGGTTTGGGTCCCTTGAAACCCCCACCCCTGATCCAGCTCTGTAGCACTAAGGGTCCCAATCCTGCTGCCCTGTGACACCCCACCCCCGGGTATCCCAGCTGTATCTCCCCTTGTGACAGCACGCCTGGGCTGAGTGGGATCTAAGGTTCCGGGAGGCATTTCCATTGTCCACGTTAATCCATCTCCACTGGGCAAAGAGAGGACGCGGGAGACCCCACTGCGGGCTCTGTTCCCCCATGGGGGATGAGTCCGGAGACAGGGCACTTTTCCCAGGGAGTGAGCCGGGCAAGCCGGACTCCTGGGATCAATGCCTGTAAACGATTACAGGACCTTGCCCAGCGGCCACCCTGCAGACAGGGGATGGATGGGTCCCCTTGATCAATGATGGTGAGAGAGGACATCTCCCCTCCACAGCCTCCCTCGTGCCCCAGGAATTCTGGGCACGGGGCAGGATGGAGCTGCCCGAGATGTCAGCATGGTGCCTCCAATGCCCAGCCATTACTTGGTTCTCTTGCACCGATCTTTTCTCTGTCAGCACCGTCTGCATGACGCCCGCCAGCTGGTCAGCACAGTCCTCCTTCTCCAGCAGGCCCAGCAGCAGGGTGAAGATGAAGGGCATGAGGTCACAGGGCTGCAGGTGCTTCGCTATGAGCTGCAGGGAAAGGCACAGGCCGAGTGTGAGCAGCGAGCCCCGGCCAGGGGAGGTGGGTTTGCTCTTCAGGGGATGGGGACAGAGCCTGCGCCCAGGGCTAAGTCAGTGGGCATTGGAGCCCGTACCCAGGAATTTCCCTCTGCTTTTCTACCTTACTGACTGAGTTGGGGGGGGGGAGCAAGTTGAGGGCACAAATTCTGCAGGGAGGGAAGGAGACAATAAGCGCCCATCCCTCATGTGTGTGTCTGTTTCTCCAGTCACAGTCTCTTTTACTCACCATAGCAACATGGGCAGGGCTCTGTCTGCAGCTGGCATCCCCCTTCGTCCTGCTCAGCACGCTCACCACCGCCTCCGTCTGGGTGCACACGGAAGCTGCACAAGAAACCAGCTGTGCTCAGCCAGCGCTCTCGGGGCCGGATTCTTCCCCATCCCTGTCGAACCAGGTCACAGGGGCCAAAGAACCAGTATCCAACCACAGCTGGGAACGCACAGCTAGGGTGAGCTCTCAGCTGGCTCCTGGACCAACTGCCCACCCTTCCCCCGATGCAGAAGGTGTGTTGGGGATGGTGTGGGATCAGGGGAGGTCCCAGACGGTCCGAGGCACCTGGTGAAGGGCAGATGCCAGGCCAGCCTGGCAGGTACCAACCCACTTCTGCTCTGTGTCCGTCTGGTCAGGGCTGGGATGAAGGCGCCATGTTCTCTCTGCAGCCCTGCTCTCTAGGTAACGGCCAGGGCTGGGAGGTGGCCACTGTTTCCTTCTGCTCCATCTTACCTTTGCAAGGCGTGAAGAGCCAGTAGAGAGCCTGAGATGCCCAGGATCTGGTGGCCTCCAGGGCGTCAAAGGCGTGGCTTATCAGCACCCCGGCCATGTAGCCCTGCTCTTCCATGGGTTCCAAGTCCTAATGGGCCACCGAACAGAAAATCAGGGCATGAACTGGGGCTGAGCCCAGCTCTGTCTGTATCACCCTCCCCCTCTCTTTGTGCATGCTGCGGGGGGCAGCAGGGACATAAGAACATAAGAATGGCTGTACTGGCTCAGACCACAGGTTGACTGTGCGTTGTGTAAAGAACAACTTCCTTTTATTTGTTTTAAACCTGCTGCCCACTAATTTCATTGGGTGGCCCCTAGTTCTTCTCTTATGGGAACAAGTCAATAACTTTTTCCTTATTCACTTCCTCCACACCACTCATAATTGTATATACCTCTATCATATCTCCCCCTTAATCTCCTCTTTTCCAACCTAAAAAGTCCTAGCCTCGTTAATCTCTCCTCATACGCGACCCGTTCCAAACCACTAATAATTTTAGTTGCCCTTCTCTGAACCTTTTCTAATGCCAGTATAGCTTTTTTGAGATGAGGAGACCACATTTGTACGCAGGATTCAAGATGTGGGCGCACCATGGATTTGTAGAAGGGCAATAAGATATTCTCCGTCTTATTCTCTATCCCTTTTTTAATGATTCCTAACATCCTGTTGGCTTTTTTGACTGCCAGTGCACACTGCATGGACGTCTTCAGAGAACTGTCCGTGATGATGCCAAGATCTTTTTCCTGATTAGTTGTAGCTAAATTAGCCCCCATCATGTTGTATGTAGAGTTGGGGTTATTTTTTCCAATGTGCATTACTTTACGTTGATTAGTTGATTAGGATTGGTCTTAGGACTGTCCCTTGGGGAACACCACTAGTTACCCCACTCCATTCTGAAAATTTACCATTTATTCCTACCCTTGTCCCCATGTTTGTTGACCCCTTCAAAGAACTCTACTAGATTAGTAAGGCATGATTTCCCTTTGCAGAAACCATGTTGACTTTTGCCCAACAATTTATGTTCTTCTATGTGCCTGACAATTTTATTCTTTACTATTGTTTCAACTAATTTGCCCGGTATGGATGTTAGACTTACTGGTCTGTAATTGTCAGGATCACCTCTAGAGCCCTTCTTTAATATTGGTGTTACATTAGCTCTCTTCCACTCATTGGGTACAGAAGCCGATTTAAAGGACAGGTTACAAACCCTAGTTAAAAGTTCCGCAATTTCACATTGGAGTTCTTTCAGAACTCTTGGGTGAATGCCATCTGGTCCCGGTGACTTGTTACAGTTAAGTTTATCAATTAGTTCCAAAACCTCCTCTAGTGACACTTCAATCTGTGACAATTCGTCAGATTTGTCACCTACAAAAGACGGCTCAGGTTTGGGAATCTCCCTAACGTCCTCAACCGTGAAGACCAAAGCAAAGAATTCATTTAGTTTCTCCACAATGACTTTAGCGTCTTGAAGTGCTCCTTTTGTATCTCTATCGTCCAGGGGCCCCACTGGTTGTTTAGCAGGCTTCCTGCTTCTGACGTATTTAAAAAACATTTTGTTATTACCTTTTGAGTTTTTGGCTAGCTGTTCTTCAAACTGCATTTTGGCTTTTCTTATTACATTTTTACACTTCATGTGGCAGTGTTTATGCTCCTGTCTAGTTACCTCGCTAGGGTTTGACTTCCACTTTTTAAAAGGTCCGTGCTGCTCACCTCGGTGATGGCTTTGAATCGATAGAACATGAGGAGCCGGGCGCTGGCTCTCATAGCTCGGCTCCGCTCCTGGGCCCGGGGAGAGCAGATCCAGGGCTGCAAGTGCTGGGGAGCAGGGAGAAAGCCGTGTGAGCGGCAGCAATGCCGGGGCGACCTCCCCCGCATGTCCTTCGGGCAACCCCCAGAACCTGCTTCCTGCCCCAGCAGGGAGAGGAGATGGCGCATTTAACCCCTTCTCCTCCACTTCCGGACACTGGAACTCAGGGCTCCTCTCCTGTCTGGGGGGCGTTGGGACTGGTCCCAGGGTCTTGGACTCAGCGCTTTGAGGACTCTCCCCATTGATCCTGTGGGGTCTCGGGGCTGTTTCCTCTGGGCGCTAGCCCACCTTGAGGAGGTCAATGTGACACTCCCTGGAGCAGGACTAGGATTGTCTAGCTGGATCCCAGGGGCGGGTGTATGCCCCGTGGGGACTGGCTAGTTCACAGTAGCTGGGAGGCCTGCTCAGCCCCTTCGGGATCAACAGGAGCCTTCCCTCTTGTGGCTCGGGTAGAACCTGAACAGCCGGCCCATCCCCAGATGGCCAGTGCAAATGGCCCCTCCCGTTCCCTTTCACACCAGAAACAGATGCAGCAGCATGGTGGAGGTCAGGTGCAGCTCCAGAAAGGTCTGCAGCACGCGATCAAGGGGCTCCCAGGGCAGTTCTTGGAGAGACTGGAGCAGAGAAAAGCAGGGAAGTAAATAGCAAGGGAGGTGGGGTGCACGAGGCAGGGGGACGAGTGGATCCCCCTGTCTGCAGCCAGGTGCTGTTGGTATTCGGAGTCCCTTTACACAGGTGATGCTGAGCCCCCTGTACATGGACATGGGGCTCACCTGGACCATGGGCTGCCCTTCCCCAAAGAATCCTTCCTCCCACCTGGGCTCCCCAACACACGTACTGAGTTGGGCTCTGGAGGGAAGGCCTCCTCCCTCCCACTCTGGAGGGGCCCCAGCTACCCCACAACACCCTGCTGGCTCGCCAAGGACTGAGCTGTTCATCCCCGCTCCAGCTAGTCTCTGGTTCTGTGGCAGGGTGAGTCGCCTGGCCGTGGGGTTGTCCCGAATCCATGATTTGCTCCCTCTGCACCAAATGCGATTTCACTGCTCTGGGCCAGCTCCTCAGCCGGTGTAAACTGGATGTGGGTTCTAGCCCCCTGGGCCAAGAATCCAGGGTAATTCTGTACCGTCTCCCAGACGCTCACCTCTACAGCTGTCCTCCCTGCCAACCCAACTGCAGCGGTAACTGCGTAGCCACTTGCCGCCAGCCCTTTGGAAACTAAACCGAGGGGCTGGATTCGGCTGGACCCGCAGCTCGCAGCGTCAGGCCAGGGTCCAGCGACTCCACGGGGGGTGGCTGAGTTTCCCAGCCAAGGAGGCAGGTGGGAGCTGCAGCTTTGTCCATGTCTCACTAACCTCGACCCGGATAGGGGAGCTTCCTGCCACCTCAGTCCCTCTCAGCTCCGCCGGGGCGGGGCGCTGAAACATGGCGCTGGTGATGCAAGCGCTGATGGTCTCGGCCTCCTGTTCCTCAGACAGGTGAGGCCGGAATTTCCTGATTGGAAGGAATGGAGCAGACGGGGCCATTAGAACAGACACTGGTCCCGGCAGGAGTCAGGCTGGGTTTGATGGCAGGAGGGACAGTTCCCTCCCTAAGCAGCAGAGCTCCAGGGGGCATCTCCAGCAGAGCCACCGCCTAGGGATCGGTCCTGTCTGGAGACGCCTATGCCCCTGGGGCCCAGCCGGCAGGGGCTCTGCTGGGGAAGCTGCTCTCCGGGGATGATCCTGGGCCCTGCTCTGCGCCTGCACCATTCACAGCACTTCATGCAGACAGAGGGGCTCCCTCCTAGAGGCCACACGCAGAGATGGGGCTGGAGAAAGTGACCCGGAGGCCGAGGAGGATATGGCCTGGTAGTGAGCCACCAGGGAGGAGCATCCTCCGGTTCTTATTGCAGCTCATTCCTCCCCCACCTCCTCTCCCTCCACCTGCCCCTCCCCGGCTGCTGGGCTCCGCAGGTGAGTCAGGGCCCATGGACGTACCCTATGTAAGAGATGGCCAGCAGGACATGCTGCTGATCGGGGCTCTGCAGCCGGGCCCGGCCCTTGCCTCTCAGGATCTCCTGCAGCACAAAGGCAAAAGAATTTGGGGGAGCCCGGTTATTCAGTAAGACGGGGAGTCTCCACATGCTGTTTGACACCCCCACCGACCCTCAGTCCCAACTTGCAGCGCACTGGGGGACGGAGCTGGGAATATGGCCTGGGAGCGGCCACGTGGCCAGAATGCAGGGGACGTTTGCAAGAGCCCCTACTTCACCATTCCAGCCGGCAGATCTGGAAGGCTCAGCATCAGCCAGGCAGCAGGGAAGGAGGATCTGCGCAGAGGCGATTTTGTGAGGGGGAGTTAAACTCCAGGGCACTTTCTGGGTGCCGGGCAGATCCCTCAGAAGTGGGATGGGGAATCGTCCCAGGTGTGAGCAGCATGAATCCGCTACTGGAAAATAGTGCCATTTAATTCCTGGGGTTGGAATTGCACCAGAAGAATCTGGCATCAGCACTGGGTTTGCAGCACACAGTGTAGAGCCCTGGGCACCCGCTTGCAAACACACCACATGGCCTTCAACGCAGGATGCTCAGGCATGTGCGACTGACCTATGGACCCCTCCCAGGACCCCAGCACGCTCACTCACCAGCAGGAGGGACAGGAGGGTGTACGTGTCCCGGGTCACAAAGGGAGACCTGCTCTGTTGGGTGACAGCTTCACCCACCAGCACGACACTTCTCACAAACGCAGATCTCACCTGTGGGTCCTGAGCTCACAGGCAGGAGCGGGAGAGAACAGTGAGGAACCAGCCACAGGCAATAGAGAGCTGAGGGACAAGGCTACAGGGCAAGTCTCTAGGAGGGAGCTGCTGTCCTAGGTTAGATTGCCCTCACACCCTAAGGCAAAGGACCTGGCTTGCTGAGTGGAACATCTCTGCATTCCCTAGGGGCACATCTCGAGATGGATGCAAGGAATGGCCTGATTTCCAGAGGTGCTGAGCACTTGCAGTTCCCACAGCTGTCAATGGGCCCTGGGGCTGCTCAGCTCCCCTGACAATCAGCTTGTAATTGTCTGATCTGGGACAGGAATCTGCTGCTCTCTGGAGTCAGCTGGGCTGTCCCTACCAAGGCGTCCGTTCTCCGAGGAGAACATTCAGTTACACCAAACTAGCATCCCCCTCTCCTTTTCGCTAGGCCTCGCATACGGGCATTGTGACCAGCGTAGGACTGAACGTCGGCCTCAAACCTCCGACGGCAAGAAAACAACCGAGAGTTACCTCAGAAATCCCCCTTCAGCACCAGAGCCTGTCGGCCGGGCTAGGGGCCCGAGTCACTCAGTGCCCCTTCTGTGCCCGGCTACACTACTGAGTGCAGTGTGTGGGGAAACAGGCCCTAAATCTTTCTCTTCTGAGCCCTGAGCGCAGCACCAGCCTAGAGGTACCAAGCACGGTAAAGTCGTCTCTGCGACAATCATAGATTCCTAGAATCTCAGGGTTGGAAGGGACCTCAGCAGGTATCTAGTCCAACCCCCTGCTCAAAGCAGGACCAAACCCAACTAAATCATCCTAGCCAGGGCTTTGTCAAGCCTGACCTTAAAAACCTCTAAGGAAGGAGATTCTACCACCTCCCTAGGTAACCCATTCCAGTTCTTCACCACCCTACTAGTGAAAAAGGTTTTCCTAATATCCAACCTAAACCTCCCCCTCTGCAACTTGAGACCATTACTCCTTGTTCTGTCATCTTCTACCACTGAGAACAGTCTAGATCCATCCTCTTTGGAACCCCCTTTCAGGTAGTTGAAAGCAGCTATCAAATCCCCCCTCATTCTTCTCTTCTGCAGGCTAAACAATCCCAGTTCCCTCAGCCTCGCCTCATAAGTCATGTGCTCCAGCCTCCTAATCAGTTTTGTTGCCCTCCTCTAGACTCTTTCCAATTTTTCCACATCCTTCTTGTAGTGTGGGGCCCAACACTGGACACAGTACTCCAGATGAGGCCTCACCAGTGCCAAAGAGAGGGGAATGATCACGTCCCTCGATCTGCTGGAAGTGCCCCTACTTATACAACCCAAAATGCCGTTAGCCTTCTTGGCAACAAGGGCACACTGTTGACTCATATTCAGCTTTTCGTCCACCATAACCCCTAGGTCCTTTTCTGCAGAACTGCTGCCCAGCCATTCGGTCCCTAGTCTGTAGCAGTGCATGGGATTCTTCCGTCCTAAGTGCAGGACTCTGCACTTGTCCTTGTTCAACCTCATCATATTTCTTTTGGCCCATCTTCTAATTTGTCTAGGTCCCTCTGTATCCTGTCCCTACCCTCCAGCGTATCAACCACTCCTCCCAGTTTAGTGTCATCTGCAAATTTGCTAAGGGTGCAGTCCACGCCATCCTCCAAATCGTTAATGAAGATATTGAACAAAACCGGCCCCAGCACTGACCCTTGGGGCACTCCACTTGATACCGGCTGCCAACTAGACATGGAGCCATTGATCAATAGCATCAAGTGGTGCTCAGTTACATTCTAACAAGGCGCAGATGGGAGTCCTTCCATTCGCCTCCATGGGCCTGGAATCAGAGAAGAAGCTAATCGAGATGGGGCGGGGGTCAGGGGAAGGCTCTAATTTACGTGTGGGCTCAGGCAATAGTGCTGCTGGATGGGCCTCAGGATCCTGTAGCCTATGCTCTCTGGCATGAGCGTGGTGGGGCCCGAGTGGACCAGGTGCCCGTAGCTGAGGATCAGGAGGCTTCTCAGCTGCTCGATGGAAGCTGGCTCCTGAGAATTGTAAAGGACAGAGTGAGGAGAAGGGAGGGCTTCCGGCTCCTCCAAACTCACGAATGGGGCCAGGGGAGGATTTTTCACCCGGCCCGGTTAGCAGCCAAAGGCTACTCTGCAGAGCTGAATTGCCTGGACTCCAAGGCCCTTCCCAGCTGCCCAGAGCTGAGTGGTTGAGGTGACCCGGCAGCCGAAGGAGATGCACTAGCAGCTGCTTTCATTCATCCTAGCTCCAGAGATGTCACTGGGACTACAGTGGATTGCACCAGCTGAGAACCTGGCCCAGAGAGTTACTGGGAAGGATTGGGGTGGGTGGGTGGGGGGGAACGTCAGACACGCTGGCCCTGGAGAGTCTGCTAGGAGGGTCTGTGAAATAGCCCAGTTCAGGGGAAGACCAAGGGTCTGTTTTGCTGAGAAATGTCTCAGCAGGAGCTGATGGCAGGGCCGTGTCTTTTGGGCCCTCCCTGAGCCTTGTTTATGGGGCTGCGTGGAGCATGTCTGAGCTCCCCAGGAGATACCCTGGGGAGCTTATACACAGGACCCACCTTCCCCCCTGGATCCACCCCATTGTGCTGCCATTTCAGCTCCATGGAGGAGTAAAGAAAGGGCTCCCTCCCTGGAGCCTGAGCCACTGCGTGGAAATTCAGCTCCTCACCAAACAGGCTTCTGGGAAGCAGGGTGCTCCCTGGCAGGTTGCTTTACCTGCAACGGCTGGTGGAGAGATGGATGAAAGAGCAGAGATGCTAGGTGGGACCGTACCTCCAGAGAGCCACCGGCAGAAGGCTGGAGCTGTACCCTGCTGACGACCTCCTCCCAGTGCTCCAGGATGGCGACAATCTCTTCTAGATGTTTCCTGGCACAGAGCCCGAGCCCTCGGGCGAGTCCCTGAGAGACAGAAAGACGGAGGTTGGGAATGCTGAGCAAAAAGCCAAGGGGGCCAGGACGGGCTCTTGCCATGGGCATGTGTATAAGGAAGGAATTTTTTCAATCCACTGGACCTTGTCCAAGGCAGAACACACACACGTAGCATCAGGGGATTGACAAGGAACGAGTGATCTCTTGTCAGTGGAGGAGCAAAGGCCTCACCTCTCTCTCCTCCTCTTCTCCGAAGTTGACCATCTCTACGACAAGCCATAGCTGGGGCTTGATGCTCTCTTCTGGGGACAACATCAGAACGGTGCCCCAGCACTTGTAGAGAAAGCTCTGTGAAAGAGACGCCATCATGCTGGATGCATTGGGCACAGCCTGGCATGGACAGAGCCCACTGGGTAGAGTTCTTTGCTTCCCTGGCCCTAAGCTGCCCCTCGGTACCGACTGCTGTTCTGAACTAAGCACTGAACCCCAATTCCTTCCAGGACACTGACCTTGTCACTGGGCCGCTGATCACCGTGGGCCAGCTGGCGCCTGATACTGCCGATGAACCAGCCCAGCCAGGTGTGGTCCGAGATGAGGAAGAGAAGGTCTTCCAGGAACTGCCAGGGAAAGAAGAGCCAGTTAGAACCAAGAGGGGCCAAGAAACTGGTCCTCTCAATAACTCCAGCCAGGAACCCACCACAGCTGGGAGGGGAAGGGAAGAGGGAGCGTGCACTGTCACCCCCACGTCTCTCCTAATGCTTGTGAATCCTTGTGAGCTGCCCCTGGTGCTTCTCCAATTGTATCTGCTGGGCTCAGCTGCTTCCTCTGTCCCACAATGAATTGCTGCTGAAGGGCCACTTAATCCAGCCTCAGCGTGTGGGGGCAGGACTAGGTGACCTCTTGAGTTCCTTTCCAGCCCTCCATTTCTCTGACCCTTACCTGAAGCAGCTGCTGCTCCCACTCTCTCTGGCAGAAGCAGGTCTCGTGATCTGGAATAGATGGGCAGGTCAGTTTCCTTTGAGTTTACCCCACCTACTGGGGAGCGGCCTGCAACATGGCTCTCGTTGGCAGGGGTTGGGGAGGAGCTGCCAGAGGGGACCCATGGCTCTATGCAAATCGCTGATGGAGAACAATGCACCTCAGAGCCAGACCCCTTGATGTGAAATACCCAGGAGTTTTGCTTGCCAAGATCCTTCCCCAGGGTGTGAGGTGTCGGATGAAGGTTAGATTCAGTCCTGGAAAGGATCCTTCCTGTCTAGGCACGGGGGGCTGGGCTAGATGACCCAAGAGATATGATCCTGACATGATCCTCTCTGATTTCATCATATTATCCTGGATTCAGAGGGAGGCCCTGGCCTCTCCTTCTCTCAGCCCAGCACCACAGTCTCCCCTCCCTTCGCTTCTGCAAGGGGAGACAGACACCCTCTCCTCACCTTCCACATAGAGGAGCATGTCCTTCAACTGGTTATCCCAGAATCGTCCCAACCTGGCCTGGAACATGCTCCTCAGCTGCAAGAGGAGAAACACGGCTGCTCTCCTGACCTGCACCGTGACGTAGGAAGACGCACTGAGCACCTGGTGGAGAAAGATGCAGAGGTGGCTGTACCCCTCCCTTGCAAGGCACTCTGAGACGGGCGCTCCCTACAGGTGCAGGGAGAGAGCTCAGTGATGGAGGGAAGGAGGCAGCAGGGAGGTGGAGCTGACAACCAGGACAGGATCGAGATGGATATTTCAGTTCATTAGGGACACTCTATGGCTCCTTCCATCCTCTCACTCCTGGCCTGTGTGACGTTATTGACGATAACTGGGACCATATAGATCATTGTTACAACCAAGGTCCTGTAGTGGCACCAAATCTTATCTAAAGGGGGTCAAATGAGGTGTCTAAGACTGGGTTATGCTTGGCTGGTTATGATTATGTCATTTATATGTATGTATGAGTTTTGTAGTTGAAGTTATGAATATTGGCTTTATATGTATGTCTGTATTTCAAACTGGGGCTGGGCTTCTGGGACCTAGGACAAGCTATCAGCTCTGCTAGGCCTGCTTGATGGCCCATTAAGAGCCATCAGCGATACAATGGATCCATTGAGAGAAGGCAGACACGCCTGTGACTCAGCAAATTATGCAGGGACTTGCCCATGTGACTCCAGACTCCATTTTGCTGTGATTTTCCACAGTAAGGACAAAGAGGTGTCTTTACACCTGGAAGAAACTATAAAAGGCAGCTGCCTCATCTCCATTTTGTCTTCATTTCCTGCTTCTTACCTCTGGAGGAACCTTTCTACAAATGGAAGCTTTGAACAAAGGACAGAAGGACCCATCCCAGCTGTGGATGTACTCCAGAAACTTAATTTGAATTTGAACCTGCAGTTTATTCCATCTCTGCAAGCCTGAACCAAGGACTTTGCCATTCCTGTATGTAATTGATTCCTTTTAACCAATTCTAGCTCTCATCTAGACCTTTTTCCTTTTATGAATAAACCTTTAGATTTTAGATTCTAAAGGATTAGCAACAGCGTGATTTGTGGGTAAGATCTAAGTTGTATATTGACCTGGCTCTGAGGTTGGGTCCGTTGGGATCGGGAGAACCTGTTTTCTTTTACTGGGGCATTGGTTTTCATGACCATTTGTCCCCATAACGAGTGGCACTGGTGATGAGACTGGGAAACTGGAGTGTCTAAGGGGATTGCTTGTGTGACTTGTGGTTAGCCAGTGGGGTAAAACCAAAGTGTCTTCTGGCTGGCTGGTTTGGTTTGCCTTAGAGGTGGAAAAACCCCAGCCTTGGGCTGTAGTTGCCCTGCTTGAAGCAATTTATCCTGAACTGGCACTCTCAGTTGGGTCTTGCCAGAACCAGCATCGTTACAGCCTGGCTCTAGCCCAGATGAAAGGAGACAGGATTATCCAGAGGCCTTGAGGCAGCTGCTGGGTCAGATCCTTGGCCTAGGCTAGAGCAGCACAAGGGGAGCTTGAAGCAGCCGAAAGAGGCAGCTGGGCCATAAAGGGAATCCCCAGCTGCCCCTTGGGACGGGGGGATGCTGGAGGCCAGGGGGCAGGAGGGGTCCCTAAGGGCTCATTCCAGCTGGCTTACACTGGAGCCGTTCGAGGGCTGCACGAACTTGTGCTGGGGGACCTGGTGCAGCCCCAGGATCGGGGGAGCCGGGAAGGTGGCTGGCTCAGAGGGGCCCTGGGGCGCTGTGCAATGAACGCGAGGAAAGTGACAAGCCAGCTCCTCTGGGGGCTGTGGGGAGAAGAGCCCCGCGTTGCTGCCAGCTCCCGGAGCGCCCCTTCCCACTCAGGATAAGGAAACCGCCTGGCTGCGGGTTACTCACCAGCAGCTGAGCCAGCAGCTCCTGGGGCAGAGGGGCCCTGGGGCTTGACCGACACCCTGTGAACAGAAAGGGGGGACGTCCCATCAGGCTCTGGAGGGATCGTTTGCATTCGTCTCTGGGCCCTACCTGTGCCCTTGACGGCTGGCTGTGTCCGTGAAGGGAGCCGGAACCAGAGCCCAGAGCTGATCCCCACCCCCAGCTGGGGGCAGAAGCCTCTCCCTACAGAAGGACTAAGAGCGGGTGGGTAAAATACTGGGACTCACCTCTGTTCCCCTGGCCACTCCCCCTGGCCACGGGCAACCTGCCTCCCTCCTGCATCATCCTCACTATGCTGATTGTGGTCCGCAGGAGCAGAGGCAGGGCTGGCCCATGGGCTGCTGGGCTGAGGGTCAGCAAAATTGAAGGCCATAAAGCCTGCAGAGCAGAGAAAAGCCAGTTGAGTACGGAAATATCCTCGTCCTGCCCTAGCTCTCTCTTTCCAGCACTAGCCAGGACCCTTGGCTTGGCCACCACTAGCCAGACCTCTCTACCCAGCCTGCACCACCCCCACCAACTCCCCCCCCCCCGTCACACCTGGCAGTGTCTGCCTCAGCACCAAATCAAGCGACAGATGCCTGACCCCCCCACCCCCGGCCTTTTGTCGAGTGTTGCACCATTGGCAGCACAGTGTAGTCAGCAGAGATGAGACTTGGGCGTAGTGTCTCTCAGCTCAGTGGACTCATCCTTAGGCGAACAAGGTATTGTGGGTGAGAGGCAGGAAATCCTGGGCTAGGGTTGGCTTTTGCAAACCAAGAATGTGCTGGGCTGTAGAGACCCCGCCCTGTAACAGCCAGGAAAAAGTTAACAGAGGAACCAATGGAGAGGAACTGTGCTATGGAAGCTGCAGAACCAGCATGACTGACCACAGGGGATGCTAGAGCGGAAGAACCCCTGCGACACCGACCCCTGGCACACAGGGGCACTCAGCCGGGGAGTGTTCCCTGTTACAAAGAACCAGGTCTGGCTTGGATCCGGGGTCCATTTTACCCAGCCCCATGATGTTCTGGAGCGGGGAGGCTCAGATCAATAAGTCTGGTTGGAGCCTGTCTCATGGAAAAGCTCTGACCCAGAGAGGCCTGCGTCCGATGGAGAGGGGCAGGGGCACTTACATTGGTCATTCTGGGGGAGTCAGCCAGGGACTGCAGGGTGCTGGAGCAAAGCTGGCAGACCTCGAGCTCCATAGTGCGCCTCTCGTCTGCTTCCTCCTGATGGTGAGAAATAAGGGAGATGCCGGGAGATTTACATTCAGTGGAGACCTCCGTGGCACGGTAACTAGAGTGGGCACGGCAGGGGTGAAAATGGGGCTTGAAGGGAAAGGACTGTGCCACAACCAGCCCAGGGTCTGTGTGGAGCCAGCTCTAGGCTCTGCCCCTCTGCCTGGTGAAGACCAGATCCATCATGGAAGGGTGTGGCTCAGTCTCCTGTAGGGTGGAGGATCACAGTGGGGCGAGAGAAGGAGGAAGCCAGGGGTCCTGCCCCCCCAGCGCGAGGCACAGAGCCCAAATGGCAGCTGGGGGAGGGATCAGAGAGAATGGGCTGGGAGGAAAAAACACTGTCTTCTATTTGTCATCCTCTTTCAGGAGTAGGTGGAGGGTGCCATCCCCAGTTCCGTCTGCTGCCTAAGCCCTATTTGCTGCCCATCGCCTGCCCCACCCCAATCTGCACCTGCCCCTCCCCAATCTGCACCTGCCCCTCCTTCCCTATCCCTTGACCTCACGTTCTGCCCTGTTCACGCACTCCCATTGCTAAGGTCTCTGCGATTCTTACCGTGCTGTCGAGGGTCAGGGTGCACTGACGGACCAGGAACTCAATGAAGGGTCTTGATGAAGAGTTCTCCAAGAACCCGTGCGCCCCCATTGTGCGTATAAAATAAGCCAGGGCTTCTCTGACCTGCCAGACCCAGACAGAAACAGACATGATTTGCACACAGTGTGGAGGGACCTTCTCCCTCCCAGTCCAGGCTGGGATCCTTTCTCAGCAGGGTGTTTGGTGAAATGCTGCTAGGCAGCCCAGCGAAGGGAGTTCAGCCGGAGCCCTGCTGGGATTCTTTCTCCCAGGTTCTGCCCTAAGCTATGGGGCACTGATGGGTTGTGTGTTTGGATGCACAGGGTCCCGGCAGGCTCTGCACCGGCAGGCAGACATTCACTAGCTTTGGCAGCATTGGCCATGGTTCCAGACTCACCCGTATGCTTGTGGTCTGCAGGATTGGCCCCAGGGCTGAGAACAGCTTCTCTGTGTGATGTTTCATTTCAGAAACTGTAAGAGACACAGACACACGGCTCAGCAGGGCTGGTGTTAAACCAGGGCGTGCAGGGACCTGAGATCTCAGGAACCTTAGAGCAACCTCAATGTCCCTACGTGACCCTAGCGGCAGGTTCCCCCCATGGGTAACCAGCTGCATCTGCCCACGCTTGCAGTTCCAGCAGTGATTGTCCTCTCTCATTGCCACAGCGTCGGCTGAGGGGCTGCAGGACTTGGATTATCTCCTGCAGACAGGTACAAATGACCCCAGTGGGGCCCAGCACTAAGCACTGCTAATTGCACAAGAGGCCATAACACATCAAAAGACGAGCCCTCGCTGTGGAGTCACTTACTGTTGGCTCGGACTATCCGGTCGAGAATTAAGAGACTGGCACAGGTCTCTTCCTCGTCCTTATTCAGCCTCCTGAACAGGAAAACAAGCAGCTCCACCAGGAACAAGCGAGCTGCAGGAAGAGGAGTGAATCATAATGGGGTGAATGATAAAGGGGAAGGGAATATAGTTCTATGCCTGGGCTCTGGAATTCCGCAGGCTGTGATCTCCTTCTCTGGGAAAGGTGAATGGGTTTCTTACCCAGATGGACCAGAGAGTCCAGGGCCTCTCTCCGCTCCTCCACGTCCTCTCTGGGGAGATGACACACCTAAGGGAAGAAAGCAACACCAGCAATGGCAAACTGGATCAAGCGTCTCTCAGGCCAAGATCTCGGATGGCAGAGTGAAGGGGCGAGGGTGGAGGGGTAGATTCTAATTCCCATCTAAAGAACAGGCCAGCCAGCTGGATCAGTCTAGGAGCGACGCCGAGTCTTCAGGGTCTGTGGCTTGTGCAGAAGCAGAGCTTCTCGGGTCAGGAACTGAAGATGTGGAGCGTTGGAACAAGGTGCGGGATGCTGATGTTCCCGCTCAAAGGGGTTGGGAGGAAAAGTTGCGTGGGAGGAAAAGAAACAAAGGAGAGTTCTCCAGGGTCCATCACCCAATGGGAAGAGGATGCGGCAGGGACAGCTCTTCCCACAGCCTACCCAGTTTAAGACAACAGGCCCCGGTATTTGCCCGAGTGATCCCAGCATCTTACCATGGAGTGGAGTGCTGGGAAGAGGGTGCCAATGTCCTTCCTCAGCTCAGCCTCGTCCATGTCCCTCAGGCAAGCAAGGCTCTGTACAAGAGAAAAGACGCAGGACATGGGGAGTGTCAGCCAGACAAGCCCCAACGTGTAGAGTCTCCATCAGCGGCTGGGTTTCCACGAGCCCGACGTGGCAGGAATAAAGTTATGGCCCTGGTGGAGAGCAGCTTCCAGCTGGTGCCGGACTCTCCCTTCTCTGGGAGGGGCATTTGACCCCTTTGGTTGCACTAGTCTCCTATCACTTATGGTTGGTTCACCAGGATAGTTGTACCTGGCGCCAGCTGGGCTGGGGTGTGCTGGGGCCTGGTTGGGAAGAGCAGGGCCTGCCCTGATTACTTCTCACTATGGGTGTTATGGCAGCGCCCAGAGGCTCCAGTGAGGATCAGGGCCTGTCGCACTGGGTGCAGCACAATGCAGACAGAGCCAATCTCTGTCCCGAAGGGCTGACAGACTAGAGACCCACCCAGACAGGTCAGGGATGGGGAGACAGCATCCCAGGGCTCCTCCCTGTCCCCATGCTGGGGTGAGGAAACAACGCGGGAGCTTGGCAGGGAGAGCTTAAGGTCCCTTCATGCGGCCCTAGCAGGGGCCAAGGATCTGGCCCATTGTCTCTGCCTGCTCACCTCCTACAACGGTCACTCCAGAGTGTACCAGGGACGTATACTCCTGCTTCCTGGCCTTGAGCCAGCCACTTCCCTTCCCACAGCCTTGCTCTCCGCAGGTGTAGGCTGGCCTAAAAGCTAACCCTGCCCTGGGCCCAGGGGGAGGTGAGTATGCGGGACACTCTGGGGAGAGGTGAAGCTCAGGGCGATGGTTATTATTTCTCTCCCTGGTTCTCTAATGCAGCCTGTTGCTGACCAGCCAGCAAATAAGAGAGAAAGCAAAGCTGGGTGCTGGGAATGGAGTCGCCTCTCTCCTCCCGTCGGCAACACCTGTCCTGCCAAAGGGGGTCAGAGCATGTTGTCAAGGGCCAGGGAATGGCAGTGAATCGGGGAGCCAGCAGCTGGGAAAAGGGGGTCAGAGGTTCAGAGAGTCAGTGCTTCGTGGGGAAGGCAGTAGGGGTGGGAGTCCAGGCCGGGTTGGTGATGGAGGGAACCTTCTACCATCTGTGCCATGGGCCCTTCTCCAGTGTGCTGTGCATTTCCCGCTCTCTCCTCACTCACGCTGGTCTTCCCTGGCCTTTCCTCCTTCTTGCTGACTCTGGCGAGCTGTCCCCTGGCTGACGGACAGGCCTTTCGTTTGGTGCCTAAAATGAATGGAAGGAAACGAAGTTTGCTCTGAAGCAAAGTGAGCAGTGATGGGATTAGAGGAAAGGGCCTCTCATGGACTGTAGCTGGTGAAAAGACAGGAAACAAAGGGTAAGAATATAGTTTCCGTTTTCACAATGAGGTAAATAGTGGGGTCCCCCAAAGATCTGTACTGGGACCTGTGCTGTTCAGAGGTAACATGGTGAGGTGGTGGGAAAATCTGTGGAGGATACAAAATGACTCACCATAGTTAAGTCCCAGGCAGACTGCATAGAGTTACAAAGGGATCTCACTAAACTGGGTGACTGGGCAACAAAATGGCAGATGAAATTCAGTGCTGATGCGTGCAAAGTAATGCACATTGGAAAACATAATCCCCCATTCCAAATGATGGGGGTCTAAATTAGCTGGTACCACTTGGGAACGAGATCATGGCGTCATTGTGAATAGTTCTCTGGAAACATCCCCTGAATGTGCAGCAGCAGTCAAAAGAGCTAACGAAAGGTTGGGAATCATTAGGAAAGGGATCGATAGTATGAAGATCATATTGCCTCTATCTAAATCCATGGTACACCCACATCTTGAATACCTCGAGCAGTTCTGGTCACCCTAGCTCAGAAAAGATATATTAGAAATGGAAAAGATACAGAGAAGGGCAACAAAAATGATTAGTGGGATGAAGCAGCTTCCGTACACGGAACCCACCGAAGACCCAGAGCGAGTAAAGGAACCGCCGCGGAAGTGCTGCCGAAGAGCTGGAGCGCTGCCGGGTGAGTGCAAGGGGGAGGTGCCTTTTTTTAGCTCCGCTCCCCGTGTACTCTGCACCTGGCTACGCCACTGGGGTCAGTTCCTCCTTTACTGGCACCCAGGCTGCCCGGTGGTGATTCCATTGCTGCCCTATGGAAGCAGCGCTGTAGCCCAGGGTGGGGTGGCGCGGAGCCCGGCGTGTAGGGTGGAGCACAGGTCAGTGGCTTATGTGCAGAGCAGGACACAGAGTCTGGGTGGAGTCTCCTCTTGCCCTCTCAGCCCTGGGGTATTGCTGTCCCTGTGGCTGCTTCCTCCCCTTTATTCCTGGCACTCGATACTGGGCATGGGCCTACCTGGATCAGGAGGCTCAGCACAGGAAGTGCTGCAGTCGCTGCCCGCTCCTGCAGCCAGAGTTTGTGGCTCCAGGTCTTGTTTCTGGGCCTCCTTCTGCTCCTCTGTGTATGTGAATACAGGCAGATGGGGCGGGGGGGGGGGGGGGTGGCGTTAATTTCCCCCAATCATGGTCACCAATATAATGTCCTGGGGGGGCGACAGGGACATACCACTGTGTGGAAACTGTCTGCACCCTATGGAACCCCTGGTGAGGGATTTCCACCGATCACAGCCCGGACAGGCTCATGTTACTTAACACTCAGATCGGGCATTTCCTCTTCCAGTCCCTTTACAAACATGACCCACACCTTCCAGACCTCAGTGAAGGTTGTGAGTCTTGTTAGCCCCATTATGCAGCGAGGAAAACTGAGGCACTGAATGATCCTATGTGCACTGGGATGGAACTTCCTGATGGGACAGAATAGAAAAGTGGTGATTCGTCACAGCGAAAGGCCGTTGACTCCTACCTGGGGCAGAAGAGTCAGTGGGGCCTGTCTGGATGGAGTCCAGAGTTGTCCGGTCCGTTTGGAAAGGTGTCCATCCTGTAATGCAGAAGGGCAGTGGTGGGGTGAGGTGTCATGTGACTGATTCTATGGAAGGGCAATAGGAACGGGAGGGGAACTGGGGTAAATCTGTATCTGGGCAGAATTCCTACTCACCAATAGTCTGAGTCAGTCTTTGGCAGAGACGGTCCAAAAGCCCCAGATTGACTCCTAAGACAAGAACCGATGTAAACAGATCACAGGAGTTTCTCTTCTCCTGCACAGACCTCAGAACATTCACCCCTCACTCTTGGGAGGCCAAGGTAGCGCTCTGGTGCCCAGTGCTCTGCATTGCCATGTGGAATGAGACCCAGGCTCAAGTCTCTGTGCTGGTCTGCGGCTCCCAAGATGGCTGGAATTGCTCCGGGTGGGGGGAATCTCCATTTCCCAGGGGAGGCTCTCTGCTTGACTAAGGGCTTTGAAGGGGTCCCATTGGGTTCCCCTCAGTCAGAAGAACGTAACTCAGGGGCTGGAGAACCCCAAGGAGCCAGAGACATTGCGAGGCTCGGATGGAGGTGGCGGCACAGAGATGTGGCACTGAAATATGGGATCCCCCTTTCTTGGAGATAAAACCTTTGTGGTACCTCTCCTTGTCCTGGGGATTCAGCAAGGCAGCTCTATCACCGAGAGCATTGGTTCCATGAGGTATTTGAGTTTATGGGGTGTGCTCTGGCTGGAGAAACTCTGACCAAGAAGTGACCTGTTCTGGCCCACCTCACTGCACAGCCACCAAACCCGCAGTGCTTGAGACAGCATCTGAGCGTGACTCACAAGCCATTTGTAACGTACATATGAAAAACATGGGCATCTCCCTCATGAAAAACGCGTTGGCGTCTGTTTCCAGGAGTGGAATGTGTGTGGCTCAGGAGCACCCATTGTTCCAGCCACAGCCATGATCGCCTGACACAGTCAGCCAGTTACAGATCACAGTGATCGTAAGTTGAGGACATCCTTCCGAATGTTGAGGCTGACGAGACATTTACTCTCGTAATAGCAGTTGTGATTCTCTAATATAGCACTCTGCGTTACTATACCACTGGTCACCCAGAAGGATCCCACGGGAATGATACTGTTTGCACAAGTTAGAACTAAACATTATGTTGATTCTGTCAAAGACATTGCAGATGAACAGCCACGTTGGCCTCGGAAAGGAA
The DNA here is from genome assembly GCA_037349315.1 of Chelydra serpentina. Classification (NCBI taxonomy): domain Eukaryota; kingdom Metazoa; phylum Chordata; order Testudines; family Chelydridae; genus Chelydra; species Chelydra serpentina. The sequence goes on along the minus strand of JBAIAC010000239.1, from coordinate 394,528 downwards.
TTCTGGCTGTGTATCACGCTGCTTTCTGCCTACCTGGACCAGGAGACTCTGTGTCAGGTGGGTTGCCATCTCTGGCTGACACTGCAGTCTCTTGCTCTGCTGTGTCTGTCACGAGAAGAGAAGGGTTAAATTTCTCCATTAAAGGTCTCTGGGCGAACCCCAGGGGAGGGATCTGAATGACAGTGCTGAGGGGAGGGGAGTTTTCTGTACCCAAAGCAGCAGGTTCTACTCCTCTTGGGGCACTTCAATGACCCTGATTCCCCTGAGTAACAAAGTCACACCTGGGTCACCAAAGACCTGCCTCAGTTACAGAGAACACCTGTGTGACCCAGAAAGGAGCGATTCTCTAAACACAGACAAAGCCATCCCAGCTCTCCTTCTCACTGTCACAGGCAGGACACTGCCAGCAATCACAGCCCCCCGGGCTCCCGCACAGTTGGCAATGGGGTCTCAGCAGTGCAGGGGGTGGGGACTAGCTTGCAGCAAACACAGCTTGGAGGATTTAGAAATCTAGCGCGTGCAGTGCCCGGGGAGGGAGAACTGCAGGGAGATGGAGACTCCAAGAGCCCTTCTCATTCAGGGAGTGCAGACCACAAGGCCTCTGGACAAGTCGAATGCCAGGCACAAGCATAACCTCAGTAATGGGAAGAATGGGGCCAACCCACTGGAAGGAGTTGGCAAAGGGCAGGGATAGACTATAGGTAGCGCCCTATCAAATGTACAGTCCATTCTAGTCAATTTCATGGCCATAGGATTTGAAAATCAATTTCAGGTTTCCAGATGTTTACATCTGAAATGTCACAATGTTGTTGGGGGGGTTCTGCCCCAAAACGGAGTTGTGGAGGAGTCGCAAAAGTGTTGTAGGGGGGTTGTGGGATCCCTCACTTCTGCGCTGCCTTCCGAGCAGCCGGAGTATGTAGGGGGGGTCTGATCTCCCCCGCGAGGGCAGCTGTGCAGGGGAAGTGCAAGTTCCGTCCCTCCCCAGCCCAGAGGGGACTAGCAGCTGGAGTCAGGGGCATTGTAGGAGCCTCCCCTTCCCCACCCCTCCAATAGCCAGAGTTCATGGGGGAGCTCTGATTCCATGGTCCATGACTTCTTCATGGCTGTGAATTTGGCCTACCTATGGAATGGTTTAGCTTAAGAAAGAAGTAGAAATTAGGGGTTTGGCCAAAGTTAGCTTAAGAGTAGAAGAGTTTGGAAAACTGAAGTTGTTAGTGTGAGGAAAGTTAGCGATAAGTTGGAGATCCTCTTATGGGAAAGTCAGAGTTAGCAAGGACATGGCTCGGTCTTCTCCTACTGTTAGGTTTTAGTTATAACTGGCTTAAGCAAGGTTTTTAATGAGCGTTTTTGAGAATTGTGACTGTTTTATTAAAGTGCTATCTGTCCTGCTAGTATGGGAAGGATATAGGTGCAGATGTTAGTGTAAAGCACGTGTAATGTAAAGAGTCCATAAGGAGGCGATGAAAATAGAATTAGTGTAAGGGGCTGTTGCACGTTCAAGAGTATGAGACTGGCTTCTACTGGGAGTTGTTTTGTTAATTCGGTGAGCGCTCCAATTAACACCCCCAGGGTATCGTTATGTCCCCCGGATCTAAGGCTGTACTTCACTCTGTTGTCAGTGGACTGATCCCCCATTGATCCACAATACAACAGTTCTACGCACTCTCGGTGTTGATAGTGTAAGTGGTAACTGTGCGCCTGTTTGCTTAACTAACCATTTTCTTTTTGAATGAAGTTTGATTTTATCATTCACAGTGTCGCCTAAATACATTTTCTGTAACCGACCTAGATGCTTGAACCTGGGTTTTGTTGCAGCCTTATCTGTAACAACTTACTATGAACTGGAACCATTTCACCATCACGGTTACAGAGGGCTACCCAGGGAAAGGGGTGAATCTGAGGAGTCTGCACCCCTGTTTCCTACCTACCTGAGGCAGCAGGCCTAGACAGGGAAGGGCTGCAATACCCAGTGGCTGCGGTATCCTCCTTCCCCTGGTCTGTGGCTGTGGAGAAGTGCAAAGGGGAGGGGTCATTTCCTCCTTTCCTAGTCACTGACAGAACCCCCAGAGGGGTGAGGTAGACACTACAGCTGTGTGGGGAACTAATCACCCTGCATGGCATCTCTGGGGAGGGACTGCCACCAGTCACAGCCCAGAGCATTTATATTGCACACCCATCTCCAAGGCATTTGACAAACACCTCACCCACAGGTAGGGAGCTGAGATATCATGGGCAGGGGTAATAGCGGCCAGGGGGAAATTTGGGGAGAATCTGCCCCAAATTCTTCCCAAACCAGCAGGGTTCCATTCAAGATTTTAGCCCAAGAGGCCACGACTTCCCCAGCTCTGCTTCTCCCTGCTTCTTTAGTTCATAACAGATCTCCCTCAGGAGACAAGGAGAGTGCAGATAAGGCCGGGATGGCAGTGCTCCATTGGGGTCCCATCAGGACCCTGTTAGTCCAGAAGGGCTAGAAATGTCTGTGGGTTTAAATAAAACCAAAATGCTCCAAGGAACCTTGGAGAAAACAAATTTCCTCCATCAGGAGACCCCGACTCCCCAAGCACATGGAGATTCTATGCAGATTCCCAGTGGTCCCCTTCAGGTGGCTCTGGAGAGGACAGCAATGGGGGGAGAGGAGGGTCTATTTCTGGGGAGAATTCCTACTCACCTCCAGACCGGACCCGCAGTCGGCGGAGGTAGCCGTAAAGATCCATATCGGCTCCTAAGACAAGAACCAACATGAATGAGTCCCCGGGGCTTCCTTCCCATGCCCCTACCATACTCACACATGGTTCTAGATGGGCCAAGGAGACCCAGACTTAGGTTTTTTGCTGCCTGCCTGCCTGCCTGGAGAGACAAGACCTGCCTGGAGAGACAATATGAGGTGGCGAGACCTCAATATTGATGTAAAAATGTAGTAATAGCATTAGTATAACTTATTTTTATAATGTTAGGTCATTACAAATATGTTTGTGCCTTTACTGAACATTCAAATGTACCTATAAGTATATTATCACCAGGATGCTTGAAAATATAACAGTACCCCAGTTTTAGTTAGCTAGGTTATAAATTGTTCACGCTAATCAAAGAAATTGCAGAGGGCTTCAGCTTTCTGTCATCCAGTAACAAGCAAATGTCCGGAAAATAACATCTCCTTGACCGTCAAACTGTTGATGTCCCCCAAGAGTGTCTGTACAAACTTTAAAAGGCAGCTGTCCTCATTTAAATCTGCTTTAACTTTTATACTATTTTCTTTTTTGTGCTATGTTTAAAATATGTGTTGATTACTGGTATTTGTGCTTTGTACAAAATAGTTAATAGAAGTTTAATTGCTATAACAAACCGCCCGTAACTCTAAGGAATTTGGGTCAAGAGTTAAACCAACCAAAAGAGTGTTTTATCTACACCTCCCTCTTCTCTAAGGTGCCAGTTTATTATAGATCTAATCCTCTATCTCCATAACACAAATGGTATAAAGAAAAATGTTTTAGGAAAGATCTGGTCCTGTAGGAGAACGTGAAGATGTTATTTATGTTGAATGAATTTAGGGATGTGTTAGAACAATAAATCTAGGCTGTAAAGTGGGCTCTACCAGCCCCTCTTTGCAAGAAAACCCTCTGCTTGTGTCCTTCAAACTTTTGAGAAAAATGTGTTTTTTGAGAAAAAGTTTTGTAGAAAACCTTAGTTGATTTCTAAAATATTGAAATGGCAAACTGTTTTAGAGGGCATATTTGCAAAGTATTTTAACTGAATGCAAAGCATCTAATGTGGTTTTCTAATATCATTGCTATGTGTGGTAAAATGCATTGTGTACTAACATGATATCTAATGACCTTGCTCAGCTGATTCCGAATATAAGAAGACATTTAAGTCTAGACTATTTATTAGATGAATGGGGAATTAATTAGTTACTGGCAGAGCTCTAGCGACTCCTTCCCCCCAGTGCAGAAAGATAAGAAGAATCATCTCCAACAATTGTTCTAAAGAATCAACAACTTCTTCAATCGCTATTTAAGCTAAAGACTCACTAAGAATGATATAATTTTAAGACTGCTTCGGGAACTAAAAAACATTTACATAAAGAACAAGCATGTTTGGACTTTTTAAAAACAGATTTTCATTTCCTGTTGACCTCTAATGAAACTGAAGAAAAGACTAAATTTGAAGATGTCCTGAGAATCTCTCCCACAAAACCAAAGGAAATATAACTGTCAAGAAAGACTTAAAACCCTAACACATATACGCATTAACAAACTACCTATCCATAAGATGAAGAGGCTCCATGAATGTACAAGGCCAATGAAAGGGCGACTGCAGCCAACTTTGAATTGAAACAAGCCCGAGAGAGGTGTGTGTTTTTCTAAAATTGCACGGAAATAGGGAAGAGGCAAGTATAAAAACTCTAAGTGAGTACCCCACACACTCTCTGCTACCCTGCTCAAACTCAACTCATCCTCTCCCTCTCTACAAGCAAGCTGACACAGACAGAAGAGAGAAACCTCGCAAAGAAACCAACCCAAGGAAACCTCCCCAAAACGTCAGCATGTGTTGGTAAGAGAAGTTAACTAAAACCCTGATGAGGGATGAGAGTAATAAACTCTTGTAACAGTTTTGTTGTGATATGCATATGCTGTTGTAATTTAAGATGTTAACAGTTTCTCCCGTTAACCAGTAAACTTTGAATTGAAACAAGCCCTCACTGGAATGTTTCCCCCACATCATTCTGTGGGAAAATTGGAAGATCCCACTGTAACAATGCTGATTTGGTTTGACCCAACTGTGAGTACCAATTCAGGACAGATTGCCTCAAGCAGGGAAGTTACAGCCCAAGGTTGGGGTTTTTCCTCCTCTAAGACAAGATGGAGGAACTGTAGCAGCTTTTTATATTCTCTTGCCATGTGGTCTTCCTTTCTTTCTTCTAAAGACAAGCTGTCCCTGTATGCCTTGCTGAGTCACAAGGTGTGTCTGCCTTCTCTCAATGGGTCAGTTGTAGAGCTGATGGTCCTTAATGGGCCATCAAGCAGGCTAGGCAGAGCTGACACCAACTCATCTGGGGTGTCACCCAGAAACATAGCATAAGTGTGAAATACAGACAGTATAGAGCCAATATTCATAACTTCAACTACAAAAATGATGCATACATATAGATGGCATAATCATAACCAGCAAACCATAACCTTGTCTTAGAGACCTTATTTGACCCCCCTTATACAAGATTTGGTGGCACTACAGGACCTTGGTTGCAACAATGATCTATATGGTCCCAGTTCATGTCAATAATGTCACACACCCCTTCTCTGTGGAGTATCTGGAAAGGTCCCTCACCCCTGTGCTGGGATGGTCGAGCCACAGAAGAATGTTGATGTCTCTCGTATACTCGCAGATGACAGTGAGGATGTGGATTCCTCCGTGAGTTCTGTGTAAACAGGTGCTATACACTCCCAAAAGCTCCCAACTGTCTGAAAAGCAGAGCCCAGACAGCCGTGTGCTCCCTCCTCCAACTGCCAGAGCACACTGAGCCATGGGCTGCCTACCCCCTTTGTGACCTAGGGCCACTGCTGACATCACAATGGCAAGCTACCCTGGGGCTGCCTGGCCAGGGCCCTTGGGGTTTGTATCCCCCGGATTGGATTAAGGGAGGATTGCTCTTGGCTTTTGTTGGGGATTTTAGTCCCAGGGCCTCCCCACAAATGCTGTCCATATAACGTGTCATAAGAAAAGGAGATTCTACCACAAGGTGCAAAATCATTCTGTGTCAGACACTCTGGAGTTCCAGATCATTTGGTCGGTCCACACCAGTAGCTTGCCTCTTTCAGCAGCGAAGGGGGAAGGTAAAATCCCCACAATACATCTGGCCAGCTTTTCAGTTCTCGCACATAGGGGCAAAACATTCCTTCCTCACCCCTCAGTGACCATGGAATCCCTGAAGCATGAGATTGGCCTGGCCGTCTCTCTCAGCACGAGGCGCTCCAATTGCTATTCCAGCCACAGCTCCATCGGTGCCTTGGGCTGAGAGAATAAAAGGGCTGAGAAGATTCTTTCCTAAGGATACACACAGACACTAAATCTCATTCTTAAAGGCTGCAATGAAAGGCAGGACCGGGGGTATTTATGGAGTCTCAGCAGCATGCTGGGGGTTGTACAACATACAGGAGGGCACAGGCCCTTCCCCAAGGAGCTGAGAATCTCTTGCTTGTGTAAGCAGAGTCAGGATGAGCTCTACCCTGACATGTGGTGGTGAGTTGTGGAAAAGGAGTGCATGGGCACACCTCGTTTGCCTGGGCACACCCATCCTGCCTAGCTTGCCCAAATGGTCACTTTGACTGCTGTGGGATCCCCGGTCTCATTATTGGGGCAAGACGAATAAAGTGTTGCTGTCCTGGTTATGTGAATCAGGGATAGTAGAGCTGTAACTGGCATTTTATGATGGAGGGACTTGCCCTAAATGAAGTAGCACTCGCTAGGCAAGGGACATGGGTTCCAAACCCCAGTGAATTGAGAGATGTCAGGGATAGAGATTTGTAGCTGTTGGTGTGGGTGCTGTCTTAGGGCCCTAAATGCCAATTGCACCCTGTCTTTTCTCCACTGTGTAATCAGAGCTAATTTTGATTCCATTAGGAGTCAGGTTACGGACTGCAGAGCTGAATTTGGTCCCAATGGTGCATGAACACTGAGGCTCCCCTACTAGAGCTGAAATCACTGAGTACTGTGTTAAGTAGGAGGGGCCCCTGAAGCTATATTGAGGAGTGGCTTGCAGGGCAGCTGGTGGAGAGGAGCAGTTGGTGCTGAAGGCTGCAGCAGAACCCCATGGAGAGGCAGGGCAGTTGGCCATTGGAGCATGTAAGGTACCCCCTTCACCTTCTCCCCCCCACCCCCATTTCCACCCAGGCTTGGGGGTAAAACTCTGCAGATGAACTTTGGAACTCTGGGGCTGCACTGACCAGGGACAGAGACTGTTGGGTTGCTGGACTCAAGAACAAAAGGGAAAGGACACAGCCCAATTTGCTTGGGGTGGGTTTTTGGCTCATAGTTTTTGTTATGAATCTTGTTTGTGATGTTTCCCCAACATAATGCCACATTGTTTCTCTCTGTTATTAAAAGGCTTTTGCTACACTCGGACTCGGTGCTTGCAAGAGGGGAAGTATTGCCACTTAGAGGTGCCCAGGAGGGTGCTATACATTTGTCCCAGGTCACTGGGTGGGGGCTTGAGCTAGTTTGGACTGTGTTATTGGAACGGAACCCCTAGATATTGAACCCGGCCCTTGGTGCTGCCAACTCTGACTGGCAGAAGAGTTACTCTTGGTTTCTTTGAGTTCTCATTCTCCCGTGAATGATCTTGTTTAAGGAGGCACTTGAAGGAAGAGAGGGAAGTTTAGGGCAGGAGAAAGGGAGAATAATGTTAGCCTGAGGAGCAGCATGGCAGGGGGTTGGCAAGGGAACGGCTGGGAGAGTGGCGGGGGAAGGAGCCCAGAGAGCTAGGTGGGGACGAAGTTTGCAAAGAGTCAACAAGGAGCTGCACTGGGATGCTGAATGCAGCTGAGCGAACCATTGACTTCTCAGTTTGGGGGCCAGTTGGAGAAATACATATATAAATAAATAAATATTGGTTTGGTTTGGCCTGAAACAAAATTATTATGGTTTTTCATTGCAGGTTGTTTGTGGGTGTTTTTCAGCCTCCACTTTTTTTTAAAGTTGCCTCAATTTCAAAATGAAAAGTGACAACGTTTTGCTGTGGAATGGTCCAAACAGACTGGTTTGCCTTTCAAAACAAAACATTCCCTTGTTGTGGGTGGCTGAAAGGATTTGCCGAATTCGCACGTGGTTTGGGTGGCCCTGAGAGATGCAGTTTTGGGGAATTTGCTAGCGCTAGCGTAGGACCTGCGAGAGAGCCAGGGGAGGGATCGGAATGGGCTGATCTGACGGGTGAGAAGATGATTTAACAGCGGGCTCTGAAGGGGAATGAGATGAGATGCAGGGGGAGGGAAGAGTTAATGAGATGGGTGATCAAGGCCTGGAGCCGGTGGGCTGGAGAGGACAAGGGGGTTTGTAGAGACATGGTAAAGGAAGGTCTGGCAAGATTGGGCAGCAGCCTGGATGTGGGGTGGTGGAAGGGGGAGAAGGAGGGGCAGAGTGGTAGCTGACCCCAAGGTTGAGACCGTGGGGTGGATGGAGAGGAGGGTGGCTGCGGGGCCGGCACTAGGAGGGGAGGGTGTGGGGCAGCTGGGCAATGCAGCCATCCCAAGGGCCAGTATGAGATGGGGGGAGAGAGGCAGCCATAGCCTGGGAGGTTTTTGTATTCGTTGTAATGATATAAATTGGCCTAGAGATTGAAAGGTGTTAACACGACCCCTGCCACTGTACAGCGCTAAACAGTGAAACAAGGCTTGGGATTTTGGAACACACAGACATTGGTCTGCTCAGTCCCACAGCAAACACCCTGTTAAAAATCTTTGTAACCTTTTATTAAAGACAGGGAACAAGAAGGAAACAGTTCAAGCGTTTGAAATGTAGCGTTTTGAGTGAGTCTTTTGTTTTAACAATAGTCTTTTGCTAGAAGAGTTTTTCGAAGGGAAAAGCCCTGTCTGAAGGTCTCTTTGATGGTATTAAAGATGGTAATAACCATCCTTTGTTTTGCCCTTTGTTATTTGGGGGTTATTGTTTGCTTTTGGTTGGTTGTTTTTGGTAAAGAGAAGGAGTTAGCTGAGATGGGCTGGATCTGTTGTTGCAGACGGATGCTGTTTTGAAAAGACAGAATAAGCCAAAAACACACAACCAGGGCAAGATTGAAAAAGCAGCTTCAGTCTCTGGTGTTGACTTTCACTTGCAGCCTTACTGCTGGCGAACTAAAGGCACAGCCGCACACGGTCCGATCAGCCAACAGCCTGAGCCCTGGCAAACGTGTACCAGCATTGGGCTGCTTAGAACATTGCTTTTCGCTGCCTCTTTAGTCGCAGGATCCCAGCAGTGTTGCAAAATATGCAGTCTTGGCCAGCTCAGCCAGACTCTTACTAAACAGAAGCAAAAGGAGAAGGAGAAGAAAGAGGAGAAATGGGAGGGAAGGAAAATGACACACAAAGGTGGGGGCGGTGGTGAGAGCAGGAACCAAAGTCTTACATCTCAGGTGGTGCTTGGGATTTGGCCGGAGCCAGTGGAGGTGGCAGTGTCATCTGTGTCCCTCTCTCGCAGGCCTGGTCTGGACAGGACATTTCTCAGGATCAGGATCATGAAGGCCCAACAGCATTATGGTGGATCCTGAGGTCCCTAGGAGATGGTGGATGTGGCAGCCATGTGGTGAAGCTCACTTCTTCCTGTCCACCTGTCTTCAGGTATCTCAGCTATGGTCTCCTCATGGAGATTTCCTCCTGCAGAGCTTTCTACCATGGGTTTGACCATGGGGCTGAGAGGGATGATGTTAGCCGCAGAATCCCAAGAAACTGCATCCTGTAAACAATTCAGGTCAGATCAAAACCCTCATTGGACAAAAGATGACGGTGCCGTAGGAGTGAATGGAGAGAAGAAGAAACGGCGGCGTGGAACTTTCTGTACTCTGCTACTTTCTGGCAGCCAAATTCTGCAACATGGGAAATTGACAGGGCCCAAATTCTTCTCTTCCAGAGAGTCTGTAAATGACTGCCCTCGTCTGATTTCTAGCCCCATAATAGCCCATGCTTATTAAACTCCTAGGGGACAATGTGGATGTCTATTGAGCACATTTGCAGAAGTGATTCCTTGAAGTGGAGATAGAGAGTGTAGATTTTAATAAATGATTGAGTTCAACCTTCTTTGGCTGCTCGCACTTCTGGGAATGTTTTCAGCAACCGTTCTGATCACCAGAGAAGTTGTCACAACGAAGGCTTACGAGCTGATCATTGTGGGTGACTCACTGCCCTTAGGATGAAGCTCACCGAAGACTGCAGGCGTTCACCTACACGGAGCTGCTGGCTGGGTTTGAGCCTGACAGTGTTTGAAATGGGGTTCCCTTTCTAGCTGTGACTCATTCACAATGCAGCTGATGTAACAGTGACAACACAGTGGTATGACTACAAATATTGGAAGGTGTAAAATTGCCATGCAATGGGTCAAATTCAGTAGAAGTCCCAGTGCTATCACTAATTAAAATGGATTAATCAGCTCTCTGGCATGCAGTGATGACTATAAAGTAGCACATTAAAAGGAGATGTTTGCAAATGCTGAGATGAAAAAGTCGTATTCTTTCAAAGGTCCCAGTTTTACAATGAGATGAATGTGGCTGGACCCCTGTGAGAAGTTTGGTGGACAAAGCCACCGATCCTCTAATTGATCCACATGGAAGGAGTTTTGTGCATGTGCAGACCCCAATGAAGTCAATTAGACTATTCACATGAGCAAACTCATGCAGAAGTGACAGAATCCCACAAGCGGGTCACCTCGGTGGATCCCTGCATGCATGTGGCAGACCCTCCTTGGCTTCCATGGAGCTCCTGGCAGCTGCAAGGACTCGAGTGCGCAGGGCAGCTTGTGGAATCCTGGCCAGTGTTTGCAGCGACGGGGCCTGATTTAAAACAAGATCAACAAGGGAGTGTGACAAATGCTGGTGGAATGAGAGTGACAGGAACAAGTTCAGCCTACTCCATGGGCTAGTTGTGTGTGTGTGTTTTATAACATACATTACCCTGCATGGTTCTGTTTATGTGTGTGTGTGTGCATGTGTGTGTATGCATCGCGTGTGTGTGTGTGTGTGTGTGTGTGTGTGTGTGTATGTTTTCATATCTCTGCCCGTTTCTAGTCTGGTTTAGGTACTCCTGTGGCCCCATCACTGTCGGAGCTGACCACCTCCCAATCTTTAAGGCCTTTATCCTCACACCACCACTGGGAGGCAGGGCAGGGCTGTAACCCCCATTGCAGGGGTGGGGAACCAAGGCACAGAGAAGGTAGGACTTCAGTGGGATTTCGGCGCCTAAACCCGTGAGGATCTGGGCCCCAGTGTGACTGGCTCACCGTGGCCCTGGGAGCCTGCGGCACAGCAGGGCCTGGTTCCCACAGCAATCCCGGGGCTGACCCTGACCCTGTTCACAGCCGGGCCCTTCGCCAGAGCAGGGCGAGGGACCCCGATGTGGTGTGCGCCCCACTCTTTCCCTGCAGCAGCCGCATGGGGGCAGTAGGGGGGAGCCCGGGCCAGGAATCTGGGACGAGGGAACAGAGGCGGAGCCCGGATTGCCCGTTGCTAGGCGACAGGGAGGCGGGAGCCAGGCCCCGCCCCCGGGGAGCTCACACCCCACTGGCCGGGAGGCTGCACTCTGGCACTGCACACGCGCAGTCCTTCAGGCTCGCCGGCTGCCGGACTCCGGAGCTGTGGCTCAGCCCGTGTCCGCGCTGCTCTGCGTGTCTGCGGGGCCAGCAGCAGCTGCTAAGCCTGTCTTGTCACTATCTGCATTTCTCCCGCATAGGGATGTCCACCCCTGACCGGTTTTTCTCCGTGCTGGAGAAGGAGAAGACCCAGCTGTTTACCTGGATAGGAGAACTGTTCCTGGAGCTGCACAATGGCACTTATACGACCCCGACCCAGGTTACCACTTGTCCGGGATGGAAGGGGAGATAAGACAGTGGGTGGAAACTATCTAGCTCACTGTTAACTCTGACCAGTAGGAAACACTCCCTTGGTGCAGGTGCAATTGAACTCCATAGTCAGCCCATAGTCAGACCTTGTGATTCTCTAAAGCTGTGAGCCCAGGTCATTTTCCCAGTTAGTCCAATGTAAGTTATCAGCACAGAGCCCTACGTGCTACAGTGATGGGTGCTCTGGCTGCACCAGGAAAATTAACAGAAAACTCCCATTGGCTTGAGCCCTAGTGTAGACAAGACTCCGGCAGGTGGTCCATTTGAATGCCATTTCTGTTAGCCTTGTTCCAGTGTAGACACACCCTGTTGCCAGGCGGTTCCGCTTTCTAGGTCTCCTGCACTGACCCAGCATTGGTGGGTTGGGGTTTTTAGCACTGCTTTTGCTTAATTCAGGTTTTCTTCATTACAGGCCTTAAGTCTCAGCTTTAAACTAGTTGACAGGGTCTCTTTGAACTGTGTTTGAAAACAAGAGGGATGCTCTTGTCTGAGCCAGAGATAAGCTGAAGCTGCTCATTGGATCTCGGGTTGATGGCTGAGCCACTGGGGGATTTTCCCCATAGTAGGAAGGGGCATTTGGCCCTCAGTTGAGTGTGTCTCTGCCTGATCTCTGTAACATGGTACAGGGAGGCTGCCACCCAAACCCCCTTGTTTCCAAAACTGACACGGCACCATTGGGTGCTGCTGTCGATTAACAGAGCATTGTGGGAAGTACCATCTTTCAGCGCAGCTAGCTAATTTCTGAGCTCCTGTAATCTCTGCTGTTCGAGTGGGAGGGGCTCTGGAGAAGGTACCCTCAAGGAAAAGAGAATCTCATTGCTATTGGTGAATACATAATAGATACTGTCTCCATCCCAATGCCTGATCTAATGTTTTGCTACAGATGGCAAAAATCTCCCCTGAGATAGCTCTTCCTAAAAACCTGTTTTCTCCTACTTTGGGATCAGATAAAGAAAGGGAATCGGGAGTGCGAGCGGATACTCCATGATGCTGAAGTACTGAGTAGTTTTGCTTTGACCCAGAAAAATACTTTCCAGTATCCGTCCATCAAACTGCAGCATCTCTGGAGGTAAAGTAGTTCGTCCGAGGGCCGCTATTGATTGGATAAAGCTGCAGTGATAATTGGAGCCCTGCAGCGATACAGAAATTTGGATCTGCATCCCCTTTTATATGTATCCACATCCTACCTCACTGGTAGAGCTCTGCGCACATACAAACATTTGGATCCGCATCTGATCCGCGATCTGCAAAGATGGTAAACTATACAACTGTATCCATGGAGGCAGATATCTGCGGATATAAAGTGGATAACCGCAGATTTGCCGGGCTCTAGCGATAAGCACACTCAGGTATATTAAAAACAAGCAGACAGTGTTTTTATTAGATGAGATAGTATCAAACAATATATTAAGTAGCAAACCCAAAAATAGCCTCATTCATTTACAGCTCAGTAGACCAAACCCCAGACAGTCTCACAACAGACAGATTTAGAAGAATTCATTTTATGGACAAGTATGTCATAGTTTCCAGTATATCACAGGCTATTAGAAATACCCCTCTGGTCCTCAGGAGGCTGAACTATTGTGTGCCGCAGGCAGAGAGCAGGAGAGACGGAGATGCCACCAATGCCGAGGTTGCTGCCAAGGCAGGGAATTGAAGGAAGAAGTCCAATTGTTTCTGTGAAGTCCCAAACCTGTGGCCAGGGATCCTCCCAGGAGAAGGCTAGAAATGCCTGGCTCAGGTGACTGCTAAGAGGACTCAGGGTCTGTGAGCCGGTTGCTCTCTCATATCTGCAATAGCAGCAAAGCAGGGTCCAGCAGAACTCACGTTTTTGACTGATGGAATGAAAGTGGTGACCCGAAGCCAGAAGGCCACAGTTACCATGTGCATGTGAGAACTGCCTGACTGTTGCAGTCGCCATGAGCCAGCTGCAAGATACAAAGGGCTTTGTCCTCTAGAATGATGTATCTAGTAGTATAAGTGCCCTACCATCAATCCAAGGTTAACCCCACCACTTGATCCCGTAAGCACTGACCACCAATTACCGGAAGTCCCACCCCATGGGGGCATTACTTCTGGGGTCGAGGCAGACACATGGCCGGAAGCAATGTGTGTCATGTGACACCTCTAAAAACTCCTCCCACTGTTTTCTACCAATCAGAATGGGTTACCGCCCCGAGAGAAGATTTGACCGATCAGGGGGAGTTCCGGGGTGGGGTGACCTGTCCAGAAGTGGTTCGTGTGACCCCTCTAAGAATTCCTCGGACCTCCCTCTGCCAATCAGGAGGGGTTTCAGCTGCTGGGAACCATCCCAAGAGGAGATTTCATTAATTGGGGGAGAATTCTGGGGTTGGGTGACCTGTCTGGAAGTGGTTCGTTTGACCACTCTAAGAACTTCTCCCACCACCCTCTACCAGTCGCGATGGATTTCAGCCACAGAGGACCTCCACGAAAGGAGATTTGACCAAAATAGGGCAGGTTCTGGAATGGGGTGAACCGCCCAGGAGAGGGTCGTATGTCTCCACTAAGAACTCCTCCCAAAGCCCTCTGCCAATCAGAGTTCAGCACCATCACCCCATGAGGCCCAGCGCCGGGCAGACGAGGCCATCTCTTACCAAGGACACGTGTTTTAGAAATTGTGGAAAGGCTGAGAGGAAACATGGACTCCTTTACCACTCCCGTGACAACTTCAGACTTTGTTTTACCCCAAAGGTTTTCGACCATCTGCAGAGAAAGCGCTACATCAGCGACAGTTCCGAGGAGCATGAGGGAGCAGCCGAGAGGATCCCTTTGGCCCAGCCATTGATTGATATGCCAGCACCCGAACTCGAAGCCCAACCGCTCATGAGACACCCCGATGAGCATGGTGGCCCCTCGTCAGCCAACACCCTGGAGGAGGAAGGCGATCATGGCTTGGGGGGAGTCACCGGCGGACAAGGTGAACGGAAAAGACTTCGCTCGGGTAAATGAATGATTAAGAAGCGACGGTCGCTGATGAGGGAGGTGGGTGGGTCAGTTCTGATAATATGAAATGAAATAAAACCTCAGGAATTCGCAGATGCTATTGGATAGTTTAAATATAATCCCTGGAGTTGGTAGAGCACTATTGGACAGTTAAAATGACCCAGGAGTTGGCAGAACTCTATTGGACTGTTTAAATATGACCCCAGGAGTTGGTAGAACGCTATTGGACAATTTAAATGTGACCCAGGAGTTGTTTGAATGCTATGGGTCACTCTAGCAATTCCAAACCATTAAAAGTTTAAAATAATATATTTACACCCCCCAAAAAAACCAAACACGAGTGTCTAACCCAAAACTGAAATGTTTCAGGGGTTCACAAACCTTCACCATACTTTAGAACAAGCATTTGCTTTAAAGACAATCAAACATTTAAAAGCTATGGGTGCTTATTATGGCTGTGATACAACCATTTTATTTCAAACCCCCACCCCAAACTTTGAGCATGAAAGAAACATGTTTAAAAAAACAAGCCCCAAAGACATTTATTGATATCTGCAAAGGGTCCCCACTTGGAAATGGGTACAGTTACATTAAGGATTGGTGATTTCCTGTTTAATACTGTAAGAAGGTCCTACAGAAAAATGGATTTTAACTAAAAGAAAAAACATGTAGCCAAAAGCAGCTCAGTTGTGCAGACAGCTAAATTCCCTCACCCCAGATCACAAAAGGGAATGTTAGGGAGGGGAGCGTAAAGTCCTTAAGTATTTATTATTTCAGAGTTGTAGCCATCAAATCAACCTGCTAACTACTATTTTGAAGTCTGTTTGAAACAAAGGGTATAAAAACCGTAGGTATTTTGGAGAACAGAAACTCTCTTGAATGGCTGCTGGACTGCAAGAGGAGGTCTGCTCCCTGTTTTTAAAACTGAAAATATATATTCTATAATATCACTCTTTGGCCATGCTGTCTTAGTAAATAATGGTGCCTATGTTTATTGCAGTGTGATCTGTCTAGCATGGAACCAGTAACTTTAAACTGCACTTTATCACTAGGCCACGGTAAAAACCATTGTAACTGTAGTTGTGCTTAATAACTTCAGGTAATACACAGGTTGTATAAGGATTTGGGGTTAATACTAACTAACATTTTTGCTTGTTCTTTAACCCAAAGGCTCAAACACACATGAGGGGACTCAGAACAAGCATGTGCCTGCAACCCTTTATCCTGTAGTAGAAGGTAACTTTCTGCAATTGGCTTTTAAATGCATGTGAGTTTATTGAAAAGTATTTTGTTCCAAACTGTGTCTTAAACTCTCTCTCTCTCTGTGTGTGTGTGTGTGTGTGTGTATAAATGTGTGTCTGTAAAACATAGGTGGGGTTGTTTGTTTTTAAAGTATATGGTTGCAACCTGATGTGTTTCAAACTAATGTGGTTTTTTTTTACTGTGCAAAATATCTGTTAAACTGGATTTTAAAAGTTGATTTTAAAGCAATTTGGTTTTTATTTTGCAAATGAGGTGTATTTAAAAAAATGTTTGTGGGTTTGTTGTGTGTGGGGGTTTTTTCAAGTGGTTTACAAAACAGTTTAATGTGATTTATAATAATAATCTTGTCTGCTCCACAGTACGGTCAAAACATGAGAGACCCTTAGACCAGAGGGTAAACAAGCTTAAAAGAAAAAGAAGAGACAGCTGAAAAGAAAAATTCACCAGTATCAGTGACTGATGGCTGGATGAAGCCAGGTAAATATATTTTGCTAATTGGTGGTAAAAAACAACCACGCAAACACAACTCCAGTTCCTCAGCGGCCACCACCACACCAAGCCCTGAGAAAACTGTGAGCGAAAACGCCCACGTTCACAAACCCGATGTAGATGCTTTTCTCAATGCTGGTCTGCATAGGGGCTATTCGAAACAAGCCTAGTTCGGATTTGGTGCACTCTTCAGACCCGCAGTGAGCAAAAGCCGTGTTGATTAAAATATCTCTCTTTTACCAGGCGGAGAGCGCCTCTTCTGTATTCCCCACCTTCTCCAGAACAGCGCGGGAGACATGGCCTACAACGTCTTTAGCTATGTTTTGAGCGGCAGTTTTTACGTGGGGTTTAATAATCTTTAGCCCCCTCCTCAAAAGCAGTACGGCTTTTCGAAAGAGGCTACGGAATAGCCTCCTCCATCCATGCCAGCCCCATATATCACGGGTGTCCCATGATATCCAGGAAGGGCATATCCTGCCTGGGCTTTGTAATAGTCCCTGTAGATGGGGGGATCGCTGTATTTTTTTAGGATCGCCATAGCGTTTTGCTTTTTAGAAACCTCGCTCTCTCCGGGGATGCAAGTGCACCTTGATGTTCATCTTGCCAAAGAGAAATGAGACGCATCTGTTCTGTTCTGATCTGTCTTTATTTCAATGGTGATGGTATCGATGTGGTGTTTTCTGACAGGAAGGTAATGAGGTTTATCGTAGGCGATGGTGACAAACACGTTGTTCCTTCCTCGGACAGGGACACAGCGAAATAGGGGAACAGAAAGGTCCCCCACAAACTGGTGTTCTACAAGATCCATGTACAGATACAAGGAATTAAACTCCCCTGTGAGGTCTGCCGAGAAGGGGAATTTTTGGATGCTGCGCTTGGGTCCCAAACCCAGAACGTTTACTAGCTCCCCGCTGGTAGTAAACATACAAGTATAATCGGCGGATTGAAGTCTAACTTTTCTGCTCACAGAGTCGTAGTTGATGACCACCTCTGGCGGTGCGGGATGACATGCCACAGTACTGTTCATATGATCCAATAATTCAGGTATGGACCCGTAATAACCTTGTCGTCGGATAAAACTCTACGCCATATCTCCAAAGGTGATTTCAAAAGGGGTGTCTTCGTTGATAGTGTTGCAGCTGTGCGGGTATTGTATTTCCATAACCCCACCTCCCAGGCACCCGGGAGATCCAAGGGCTTAATTAGCCGTAGTGTAAAGTTCGAGCTGCTGTTTTGGGGGGAAAACTTTTTGTAATTCTTCAGGGTAAAAAGATCCCGTAACTCGTAATCTCACCCTCGTAATCTTTTAATCGGTTTACAGGTCTCTGGCCCCTGGTTAAGGCTTCATGCCGCTTTAACAATATGCTTAAAGGTTTGTTTAAAAATTCTTTTCCCCGATTGATGTAATTTTTGAGGCACGCGACCTTTGCTAATAATAGCTTTAAAGGCCTAGGGTACCTCACCACTCGCCTTTTTTTAGGCCTAAAGCCCAGGCACATTTGCATAGAATGTCTATCACCGGTAAGATGTACTTAAAGCCGCTGTTGTGTTTGAAGAACCGGTGCATATCCACCAAATCTGCCTGCCATTGCGTGTCCACATCTGAAACAATGGCCTTGTTTCATTTAAAATGTATTCGAGCTGGTTTGTGTAAAGTGTGAGCATCCTGGTCTGAAAGCCAAGCTGATACCTGTCTTCTATTTAAAGTTTACTATGCTTTTGGCCTCTTGAAAAAGAGGATTCACCCTACCAAAGCTCCCAACTTCCCATCGGGATGCCTCATAAAGGTTTTGGTTTCGGGGTCGGGTTCCGACGTATCCATCAACGGTTGAGTCAAGGGGCCCTCCTTGGAACTGTCACTGCTGTAGCACTTTCTCCACACGGGTCCAAAGGTCCTCGGGGCTAAAAAAAGTGTGAA
Source organism: Chelydra serpentina (assembly GCA_037349315.1). Classification (NCBI taxonomy): domain Eukaryota; kingdom Metazoa; phylum Chordata; order Testudines; family Chelydridae; genus Chelydra; species Chelydra serpentina. The sequence goes on along the minus strand of JBAIAC010000239.1, from coordinate 376,299 downwards.
GTTCTCACAGGGGTGGTAAAGGAGTCCATGTTTCCATTCAGCCTTTCCACAAGTTCTAAAACACGTGTTCTTGGTAAGAGATGGCCTCCTATGCCCAGCGCTGGGCCTTGTGGGGTGATGCTGCTGCACTCTGATTAGAAGAGGGCATTGGAAGAGTTCTTAAAGGGGTCACACGACCCTCTTCTGGGCAGTTCACCCCGCCCTGGAACTCCCCCTGATTGGTCAAATCTCCTCTCGGGGTGGTCCTCTGCGGCCAAAATCCATCATGATTGGTATTGGGCGGTGGGAGGAGTGCTTAGAGCGGTCCCACGCATGAACCACTTCCGGATGGGTCACCCCACCCCAGAATTTCCCCCCCAGTTGGTGAAATCTCCTCTTGGGATGGTCCCCAGTGGCTGAAACCCCTCCTGATTGGTAGAGGGCAGTCGGAGGAGTTCTTAGAGGAGTCACACGAACCACTTCCGGACAAGTTACCCAGCCCCGGAACTCCCCCTGCTTGGTCAAATCTTCTCGGGGCGGTCCTATCAGGGCGAAACCCATTCTTATTGATAGAGAAAATTGGGAGGAGTTCTTAGAGGAGTCATATGACACACCTTGCTTCCGGTCATGTGTCCCCCTTCACCCCGGAAGTAATACCTCCATGGAGTAGGACTTCCAGTGACTGGTGGGTAGGGCTTACGGGGTCAAGGGGTAGTGTTAACCTTTGATTGATGGTAGGACCCTTATATTACTGGGGAGATTTAGAAGAATCAGTCGTATTTTCAGTCATATTTGGCAGGTGTCGAAATTCCTGAAAATGAAAAGAAGTCAATGTTAAGATATAGCAGCCTTCTTCGAAATTGAAATATTCATTCAGTATATCCAATTATTGATATTGCCTTCCAAATGTTCTTTGCACACCTGCTACAAACTATTCAGCGGAACGATCATTTTCGGAATTAAAAAGGGTGACAAACTATTTGAGGGCTAATCTTAGTGACGAAAAATTAAACTCCCTTTCTCTCCTGACAATTGAAAAGGACCTAACAACTTCTTTGGATTCTAGAGAATTCATTAATAATTTTGCCGCTCAAAGGTGTAGGCGTAAACAAATGTAACTACTTACTACTCACGTACTTTTATTGTATCTACATAACATAAAAAAGAAATATTTGATATACGCCGCACCCCTGCTTGAACGCGGTGTTTTGGATCCATGCGCGGTCCTGCGCTAGAAGCGAAATCATGCCATAGAGACGCGAGTTCAAGCGAGGGTACGCTGTACTTGTCATTTTATTTATAATAAAACTTGTAAATATTCAATTATGTTAATGATAGTGAGTTTCATTTTAGTTCAAACGAATTTGCAAAAAAACGACAGCAAGTTCCTGTGGGGTCGGGAGGAGCAATTATTTCAGGGCCTACGGGCGGCAAAATCATTATCCGCCACTGGTTAAAGGCAGGGAGGCTCAGAGTTAGAATTTGGTATCCTCATAAGCAGAGCCGGGGCTGTGTGGGGTTCAGGGGGTGGTGAGCTGCTCCGTGCGTGCAGGGGGCTGGCAGCAATCCTTGGGAGAGATGGGTAGTGCCGGGTCTGCAACACAACTTCCTGGCGTAGGCCAGGCTGGGTTCTGCAGAGTTAGCACCAAATGAGGCTCAGCGCAGCCCCCTGCCTCGCACTTAGCTAGGGCTGCTCAGAGTCCCTGCTGGCTGCACCGCAGCTGGTGAGGGAGCAGGGATTGGTGTCGCCTCCAGCAGCCGGGTCTTCCTAGGGGAGGGTGTTTCCTTTCCCCTTGTGGAGTCCACCCCTTCTCTGCTTGCCACTGCCCCCTGCCTGACAGGAGCGACTCACCTCTGACTCCCAGGCCCTGCTGCCCAGCTATGGCTCCTGCCTGGGAACACCCCATGGAGCAGGGAGTTTCAAACTACGGCCGGCCGGGGAGAGGATACCCCAGAACCAGCCCCGAGGGCTTTCTCCCTGCTGCTGCACTCTGCAGGTCATTCCAACTGGGTTCTGGCTCCCAGCCACCTAGGGTGCCCACATGAAACCAACAAAATATCGGGACACATAGGGGAAGCAAAACAAACAAACAAAAATAAACCGGCCGGAGCGGAGCTGTCCAAGCAAAAATCCAATATTTGGATGCGGGACACAGAGCAAAAAATTGGGATGTCTGGTCACCCTACAGCCACCGTGTGATGTGGCTGCAGTCCCCTGCCCTAGAACTCCTCCCCGATTCTCCACGCCCCCTCTCCCCCGTGCAATACCCCTCAGCCGTGACTTACAGCAGGGTGGCCGTTCCAAGCCTCCTACTCTTCTGTGGCTTCCATTTCAGCCATGTATCCTAGGGGAGGCAGGCGGGCCTGATTATTTAACAGCATTCAGAGCACCACCAACCGCTTGTATTTCTGTCCATCAAGGTGCTCCCCTGCCCCCAATCCAGCCGAACAGAAGAGGGGAAGGAGCTGGGAGGAGCGTCAGTCCCCAAGATTACCGGGATCGTTTTGCCTTTGGCCTCGTGCCCCACAAAGGCCAGGAGAGGTGTTGCGCCCAAGGGGCAGCTTAGCACACCAGCCCCACTGGGAGTTGGTGTGAAGCACAGTGTGGCAGATCTTCTGCCCTGTGGTAGCTGGGGTGGACAGGGCTGGGGCTTGCCGTGTATCTCTGCCCTCCCTGTACAGGCTGCAGGGGAACCGGACTGGGGCCAGTCCCTGGGTGGGGGTGGGGGGAACCAGGGTGAGACCTTTGGGAGCAGGATCTGTCCCTCAGACCTGCTCCTGCAGGTGCTGGGCTGGCCCGGGGTCAGGACAGAGGGGCCCCTTTGGCCGCAGAGCCCTCCTGCATCTGGCTGCAAGGAGCCTTGGCCCAGGAAGGTGGGAGGGAAGTTGGGGGGTTGGGTGTGGGCAGTGGAGGCCAGCCCCTCCCCCCTGCTGGCAGTGTGCATGCGGCACTGGGCCCCAGACGCGTGGGGCAGGGAGGGAGAATAGGAAGCAGAGCTCCAGCTCTTTCCTTACCTATCAGCTGCTGGGCAGCTGCGGCTCTCTGGGCAGCCTTCTTGCTCAGCCTCCCTGGGCAGCTCTGGAGCTGGGAAGCCAAGAGCCCAGTTAGCCCCAGCCCCACATCCCCCCCAGGCTGAGGGGAGCTGGTTCAGCCCCTGCCTGCTCTGGAGGTGAGGGACCCCTGGCTGTCAGAGCCCTCTCCCCATGGACTCCTCGCACGGGACAGAGCTGACTTGTAGGGGAGCCATCCTCAAGGGTGGGGGATGGGGCTGAGTCAGGGAGGGGGCTCCCTGGAGCAGAGAAACCCCTCTGTGCCTAGGTCCTCCCGCGCCCCCAGAGCTCACTCACCAGGGTCCTGCAGGCGTCGCTCAGGAAGGCGGGGATGGCGGGGGCCGCCCCCTCGGCCAGCTGGCTCTGCACGAGCCTGCGCAGGGGCTGGCAGCTGAGGAAGGGTGCGCAGCGCAGCAACGCCCCCCTGCACGCCTGCCGGAGAGGGCGAGAAGGGAGCGGGGTGAGCGCCACGGGCTGCCAACTCACAGGCTCCACGTGGCTTGGGGAGACGCCGCGGTGCCGGAGCAGCAAGGAGCCACCTCTCTGCACAGCCTCCTCTGGCCTGACGGTTGTTCCCCAGACCCCCCCAGCTCCCAGCTCCAGCTCAGCTGGGTTGAGGGGAGCCAGGCCCGAGTGCTAGGGCCGGGGCGGGGCACTCCCTGTGGGTCCCTATTGGGCCGTTAACAGCACTGCCCGGTGGCCAATGTACGTGGCCTCCCCTCAATCCCAGGCACTACTGGGGGCTGCTACTGGGGGCGTCGGGGGGAGGGAGGGCGCTTGCTGCAGGAGGCTTCTCATTCCCAGGCAGGAGCTAGCACACAAGTGAGGGCAGGGCAGCAACGGGAGCCAGCCGGCCTCAGCGACCAGCCCTTCCCTGAGGCCCTGCTTGGGTCAGGTCACTGGCTAGGGGCCAGAGGTCAACCTGGGCCTGGCCACTAACCAGGGCAGCTGTAAAATGGAGCCAAAGCCACGGAGTCTGGCTGGGCAGGGAGGCTGGTGGTGCCTGTGGGGAATGGAGGAGAGAAGGAAACTGCACAGATCTGCCCCACAGCTACACTCTGAGGGCTGGCGGAGCTCTGTGCGGGGTGGGGGAGGGCTGGATGAGTCGGGGGGGTGTCCCTGTCCTGGGTGCCACAGGTCAGCACTGAGAAGGAGATCTGGGGATTGGGGTTTGGGGGGGAGGTTGCACCACCCTTGCCAGCCCTGCCCCTGTGAGTCCTCAGCTGTGCTCACCTGGGCCACCAGGGGGTCCTCATCCTGCAGGTGGATGAGCAGCGTCCCCAAGCTCTTCTCCACCTCAGCCCCAAAGAGTGATGACTTCTTCTGAACAAATTGGCAGAGGTGGCCAAAGAGCTCCATGGCGGCCCGCCTCAGGCCGCTGTTCTCCTGCAGACAGGGGGCGCAGGGTGGTTAGGGGGGACAGGCTCGGGCCCTCGCGTGCTTTGGGACTCAGCCGGGCAGCTGCAGAGCCCAGAGGGGTTTCAGCTAGTTCAAACGACATGACCATTCTCTGCAAACTCCCCTCCTTCCTGCTGGGCCCCAGGGCTGCTGAACAATTGTGGGCTCAGGATGACTTGATCCCTGTCTCCCCTGGCTAGGGTGACCAGATGTCCCGATTTTATAGGGACAGTCCCGATTTGTGGGTCTTTTTCTTATATAGACTCCTATTACCCCCCACCCCCTGTCCTGATTTTTCACACTTGCTGTCTGGTCACCCTACCCCTGGCGGAGGAGCTGAGCTGCCCCACAAGTCCAGAAACATGCCTGCATCGGACACTGAGTCCCTCCGCGTGGGGGCGGATCCTGAGCATCTCCCCCCTGTGGGGTGCCCTATCGCACTGTGGGGCCTGCCCTGCTTCCTACTTACATCCTCAAACCACGTTCTGGCCTGCAGGGCCAGTGGGACGGTGACGCACGCCTTCAGAGGCGCCTTGGGGTCCTGCAGCAGCCAGCAGAGCCCTTCCATGGCTTCCAGGATGGCGTGGGGGTCGCAGGATTCACACACTGCGCGGACAAAGTGCCCCAGGATCTGCTCCCGCTTCTTCCTGACCTGCAGAGAAGGGGTTGGATGCCGCTCGGTGAGCAACGCTCTGTCAGCCTGGGTGTAACCGCAGTCCGGGCAAGTCGGCCTACAGCCCAGTCTGCTCCACAGGAGCCATGGGCTGGGGAGAAGGGGAACCAGGAGCTTCCTACCCGGCCTCTTTGCCTAGTATCCTGCCATGCCAGACCCACCTTGTCTGGGAACTGGGTGACTACGTTCCTGAGGCCATGCAGCGCTCTGCCTCGGATGGGGATGCTGCTGTCCTCTGTCCGCTGCAGCATGATCTTCACAACCTGCTTCCACAGTTCCTTGGGCTCGTTCTCCATGAGCCAGGGGCTGCCAAGGAACTAAAGGGACCGAACGGAACCGTCAGAGAGGGCGGAGCGAGGCCAATGGGTCCTAGCATGGCCGGAGCAAGGGGAGCAAGTATGAGCCGGGACCAGGAGGTGACTTAGATCCTTACTGACTGATGTTCACAAGGGGCTGGCTTTGAGCTGAATAGAAGTGACACGAGTGCTCCCTCTGGTTCCAGTGGGGTGCCCCCAAACCCCCACAGAGCCCCCAGCAAAGGGATCAATTTACAAGCAATACACCACCAGGACCATTTCTCATTGGCTGACCAGCTATTGGCCCCCTGTTCCATCAGCTTCTGGGCGTGGTTAACCTCCCCTCCCGCCCCGGGCTCACCTCTGCAAGCAGGCTGGTGCAGGCCATGCGTTCACCCTCCTCGGAGGCCTGGAGGCTGGGAAGGAGGAACCGTACGATGTTCTTCAGGGCCTGGTTTGGGTGGGTCACCATGGCCCTGGGAAAGAACAAGAGCTCGTGCTGATGTGTTCATGACAACCCTGCACATGCCGGAATCCCGCCCGGTCCCGGCCACCCCCTCCCATCTCTGCCCCACTGGGCTCCAGAGCGAGAACGTGACTCCTTCAGTGTCTGTCCTCACCTGCCAAGGAGAGCGAACCCCTCAGGCTGGCCCTCCTCCAGCAGCTGCCAGCCCTGCTCCTGCTCCATCAGCTCCAGACCTTGCTGACTGCCCCTGAGGTGCAGCACCCGCGCCAGGGCCTGCACGGCCATGCTGGGAAGAGAAAGAGGCAGGAGATGGTGATGCAGGGACGCCTACTCTCTAGGCAGGGCGGAGGGGCGGGGGGCACAGGACTCCCTTGCTGCAGCACTGGAGGGATCAGGGTGAGAACAGAAGCTGCCCCATTTCTGCCTTTGGTTCCCTGCACTCCAATTGTGGGGGCGGGGGGGAGTGTCTGCAAATGTGACCTTCGCCTCCTCCAAAGATGTGAGAATTGCCCCCGCCCCCACCGGGAAACTGACCCTGGGGAGAAAAGTACATGCAGCGCCCCCGTGAACGCCCTGCTACCCTGAGCCCTGTCCCCGAGGGCCCACTGCAGTCAAGGGGGGGAAGTGGCTCCGTGCCACACCGGGCCTGTCCCAAAGCCTTCAAAGCAGACAGTAAATAGAGACAGCAGCCAGTTCTGCCCTGCTCCCCAGCTCTGCTTCACCCCGTCCCGCTCGGCTCCTTCATCACCCTGCTGAGCTGCCCATCTGAGGAGCTCTCTGGCTCCCTGAGTATCCGGGGGCAGCTCTGCCCACTCCTAAGCACGAGAAGCCTGGCTGATCCGAACCCTCTGTCCCCCGAAGGCATTGGGTGGGGGGACCCACAATAACATGAGTCCAAGCAGGAAGCTTCCCCCTCCTAGCGTCTGGCCCAGACACTGTTTGGGTGCTGAGATCCATCAGCCCCACACGTTACCTGCGGGGACTGGCATCAGTCGGTGGGTTCTGCTGGGCTCCCGGGAGGTGAGGTGCTGGGGAGCAGGCGACGGCGAGGAAGCAAGAGACAAACAGGTCGTCCTCGCGTCCCTCCAGCACGTGCGCTCGCCCCAGGGCCCCGACTAGCTCCCACAGGCCGCGCGTGGTCTGGAAGGGAACAAGAGCCAGTCAGAAGACTGGCCGTGTGCAGAATGCAGCTGGGAAAGGGGGCTCAATGCCAGCACTGGGAACTTACCGCCGGGGGCAGCCGGGCTAGCTGGGGGCAGCTCCCATCCTGGGTCTCGCTGCCATTAGCCCAGCCCTTCTCCGGGCTGTCGAAGAGCAGGATGTGCAGTACCTCCCTGGCCAGCACGGGGTCTGCACCCAGGAATTTCCAGATGGCCTTGGTCTGCCTGTGACGGACAGACGGATGGCGGGTAAGGAATTAACACACAGGATGGGCCCAGTTGTTCAGGAGGAACACGGCTCCAGTTCTGCCACGCCATGGCTCTGGGGTGGGGGGTTTGGAGAAGGTTGTAAAATGGGTGCTGGGCTTGTCGGCTCTGGGCAGGATGCAGGGAAGGCTGCTGGCCCGGGGAAACCTGGCAGGCAGGTGAATGGGAGAAGAGCAGCCTCTTGGGCGGAATGAGGCGTGTAAAAGCGTGCGGCGGTGGGGACGATACCGGGCTGGGTATCGGGGGAGAGAGGGCATTTCCCAGCGGCGGGAGGGGGGTGCCCCTGCAGGGACGCGCTCAGTGTAGGGGTATGTCTGCGGGCCGTGCAGATAGCCTGGCACCCTCTTCTGCCTCAGCCTGGAGGGGCGCCCTGTCGAGAGCCGGGGGCCACACTGACAGAAATGGTGACCCTGCTCACATGGGGTCTCCTGGCCTGTGTTGTGATGGGGGGCCCCAGAGGACTGCTCTGGCCTCCAGCCAGCCAAGCCATTGCACTTTGTGTTAAATCCCTATATAGCTGCAACAGTTGGAGAGGTGATGGAAGCCAGCCCCAAGGACGATCAAACTTATCAAGTGGGCTCAATAAAGATGAGCAGACATATTGACGGCTTTGATAGAGTATTGATTGATACCTCTATTACTAATAAATGTGGCCTTTTTTCCGTATTCCCCCTGAAAAGATCCTGTACAGTACTTTGCGAACAACAAGGGTGACAGCTGCGTTAGGACGAGCTCAGCTGGGGGAGCCCTGAGCCGGGGATCCCAGAGGGTCAGAGCTCCCTCCAAGGGTCAGAGAGGCTCATGGTGACAGCAGGCCGAGAGCAGGGCCAGGGGAAGGTCTGTGCTGTGTGTAACCCTGGTGCTGTGGAGTCACCCCATTAAGGGGGAGCTCGGAGGCTGGAGGGGGGCGTTCTACCCTTTCCCTGGGGCCGGCGCTCACCGCTCGTAAGGCCAGGGCAGCTGCAGGAGGTTGCTGACCGCGGCCTTGGTGTGCTGCCTGGCCAGGAGGTGTATGATGTTCCTCGGCCCATCGCTCAGGCGCCCACCCCGGGGTGGAGACAGTGTGTAGGCCAGAGCCGCCTGCAGATCCTGCACCTGCGGAGGCAAAGCAAGGGCTGAGACCCTCCCCCCGCTGTGGGTGTCTGGCAGGGAAGGGCCAGGAGGAGCAGGGCAGGCTCAGAAACAAGTCTGCGGTCACATGACCCGGCAGAGGCCATGGAGAAACTCTCCTAGCGAGTGACTGAGCCCAGGGGGATTCTGGTTTGGGTCCCTTGAAACCCCCACCCCTGATCCAGCTCTGTAGCACTAAGGGTCCCAATCCTGCTGCCCTGTGACACCCCACCCCCGGGTATCCCAGCTGTATCTCCCCTTGTGACAGCACGCCTGGGCTGAGTGGGATCTAAGGTTCCGGGAGGCATTTCCATCCTCCACGTTAATCCGTCTCCACTGGGCAAAGAGAGGACGCGGGAGACCCCACTGCGGGCTCTGTTCCCCCATGGGGGATGAGTCTGGAGACAGGGCACTTTTCCCAGGGAGTGAGCCGGGCAAGCCGGACTCCTGGGATCAATGCCTGTAAACGATTACAGGACCTTGCCCAGCGGCCTCCCTGCAGACAGGGGATGGATGGGTCCCCTTGATCAATGATGGTGAGAGGGGACATCTCCCCTCCACAGCCTCCCTCGTGCCCCAGGAATTCTGGGCACGGGGCAGGATGGAGCTGCCCGAGATGTCAGCATGGTGCCTCCAATGCCCAGCCATTACTTGGTTCTCTTGCACCGATCTTTTCTCTGTCAGCACCGTCTGCATGACGCCCGCCAGCTGGTCAGCACAGTCCTCCTTCTCCAGCAGGCCCAGCAGCAGGGTGAAGATGAAGGGCATGAGGTCACAGGGCTGCAGGTGCTTCGCTATGAGCTGCAGGGAAAGGCACAGGCCGAGTGTGAGCAGCGAGCCCCGGCCCGGGGAGGTGGGTTTGCTCTTCAGGGGATGGGGACAGAGCCTGCGCCCAGGGCTAAGTCAGTGGGCATTGGAGCCCGTACCCAGGAATTTCCCTCTGCTTTTCTACCTTACTGACTGAGTTGGGGGGAGCAAGTTGAGGGCACAAATTCTGCAGGGAGGGAAGGAGACAATAAGCGCCCATCCCTCATGTGTGTGTCTGTTTCTCCAGTCACAGTCTCTTTTACTCACCATAGCAACATGGGCAGGGCTCTGTCTGCAGCTGGCATCCTCCTTCGTCCTGCTCAGCACGCTCACCACCGCCTCCGTCTGGGTGCACACGGAAGCTGCACAAGAAACCAGCTGTGCTCAGCCAGCGCTCTCGGGGCCGGATACTTCCCCATCCCTGTCGAACCAGGTCACAGGGGCCAAAGAACCAGTATCCAACCACAGCTGGGAACGCACAGCTAGGGTGAGCTCTCAGCTGGCTCCTGGACCAACTGCCCACCCTTCCCCCGATGCAGAAGGTGTGTTGGGGATGGTGTTGGATCAGGGGAGGTCCCAGACGGTCCGTGGCACCTGGTGAAGGGCAGATGCCAGGCCAGCCTGGCAGGTACCAACCCACTTCTGCTCTGTGTCCGTCTGGTCAGGGCTGGGATGAAGGCGCCATGTTCTCTCTGCAGCCCTGCTCTCTAGGTAACGGCCAGGGCTGGGAGGTGGCCACTGTTTCCTTCTGCTCCATCTTACCTTTGCAAGGCGTGAAGAGCCAGTAGAGAGCCTGAGATGCCCAGGATCTGGTGGCCTCCAGGGCGTCAAAGGCGTGGCTTATCAGCACCCCGGCCATGTAGCCCTGCTCTTCCATGGGTTCCAAGTCCTAATGGGCCACCGAACAGAAAATCAGGGCATGAACTGGGGCTGAGCCCAGCTCTGTCTGTATCACCCTCCCCCTCTCTTTGTGCATGCTGCGGGGGGCAGCAGGGACATAAGAACATAAGAATGGCTGTACTGGCTCAGACCACAGGTTGACTGTGCGCTGTGTAAAGAACAACTTCCTTTTATTTGTTTTAAACCTGCTGCCCACTAATTTCATTGGGTGGCCCCTAGTTCTTCTCTTATGGGAACAAGTCAATAACTTTTTCCTTATTCACTTCCTCCACACCACTCATAATTGTATATACCTCTATCATATCTCCCCCTTAATCTCCTCTTTTCCAACCTAAAAAGTCCTAGACTCGTTAATCTCTCCTCATACGCGACCCGTTCCAAACCACTAATCATTTTAGTTGCCCTTCTCTGAACCTTTTCTAATGCCAGTATAGCTTTTTTGAGATGAGGAGACCACATTTGTACGCAGGATTCAAGATGTGGGCGCACCATGGATTTGTAGAAGGGCAATAAGATATTCTCCGTCTTATTCTCTATCCCTTTTTTAATGATTCCTAACATCCTGTTGGCTTTTTTGACTGCCAGTGCACACTGCATGGACGTCTTCAGAGAACTGTCCCTGATGATGCCAAGATCTTTTTCCTGATTAGTTGTAGCTAAATTAGCCCCCATCATGTTGTATGTAGAGTTGGGGTTATTTTTTCCAATGTGCATTACTTTACGTTTATCCACATGAAATTTCATTTGCCATTTTGTTGCCCAATCATTTCGTTTTGTGAGATCTTTTTGAAGTTCTTCGCAGTCTGCTTTGGTCTTAACTATCTTGAGCAGTTTAGTATCATCTGCAAATTTTGCCACCTCACTGTTTACCCCTTCTTCCAAATCATTTATGAATAAGTTGATTAGGATTGGTTTTAGGACTGTCCCTTGGGGAACACCACTAGTTACCCCACTCCATTCTGAAAATTTACCATTTATTCCTACCCTTGTCCCCATGTTTGTTGACCCCTTCAAAAAACTCTACTAGATTAGTAAGACATGATTTCCCTTTGCAGAAACCATGTTGACTTTTGCCCAACAATTTATGTTCTTCTATGTGCCTGACAATTTTATTCTTTACTATTGTTTCAACTAATTTGCCCGGTATGGATGTTAGACTTACTGGTCTGTAATTGTCAGGATCACCTCTAGAGCCCTTCTTTAATATTGGTGTTACATTAGCTCTCTTCCACTCATTGGGTACAGAAGCCGATTTAAAGGACAGGTTACAAACCCTAGTTAAAAGTTCCGCAATTTCACATTGGAGTTCTTTCAGAACTCTTGGGTGAATGCCATCTGGTCCCGGTGACTTGTTACAGTTAAGTTTATCAATTAGTTCCAAAACCTCCTCTAGTGACACTTCAATCTGTGACAATTCGTCAGATTTGTCACCTACAAAAGACGGCTCAGGTTTGGGAATCTCCCTAACGTCCTCAACCGTGAAGACCAAAGCAAAGAATTCATTTAGTTTCTCCACAATGACTTTAGCGTCTTGAAGTGCTCCTTTTGTATCTCTATCGTCCAGGGGCCCCACTGGTTGTTTAGCAGGCTTCCTGCTTCTGACGTATTTAAAAAACATTTTGTTATTACCTTTTGAGTTTTCGGCTAGCTGTTCTTCAAACTGCATTTTGGCTTTTCTTATTACATTTTTACACTTCATTTGGCAGTGTTTATGCTCCTGTCTAGTTACCTCGCTAGGGTTTGACTTCCACTTTTTAAAAGGTCCGTGCTGCTCACCTCGGTGATGGCTTTGAATCTATAGAACATGAGGAGCCGGGCGCTGGCTCTCATAGCTCGGCTCCGCTCCTGGGCCCGGGGAGAGCAGATCCAGGGCTGCAAGTGCTGGGGAGCAGGGAGAAAGCCGTGTGAGCGGCAGCAATGCCGGGGCGACCTCCCCCGCATGTCCTTCGGGCAACCCCCAGAACCTGCTTCCTGCCCCAGCAGGGAGAGGAGATGGCGCATTTAACCCCTTCTCCTCCACTTCCGGACACTGGAACTCAGGGCTCCTCTCCTGTCTGGGGGGCGTTGGGACTGGTCCCAGGGTCTTGGACTCAGCGCTTTGAGGACTCTCCCCATTGATCCTGTGGGGTCTCGGGGCTGTTTCCTCTGGGCGCTAGCCCACCTTGAGGAGGTCAATGTGACACTCCCTGGAGCAGGACTAGGATTGTCTAGCTGGATCCCAGGGGCGGGTGTATGCCCCGTGGGGACTGGCTAGTTCACAGTAGCTGGGAGGCCTGCTCAGCCCCTTCGGGATCAACAGGAGCCTTCCCTCTTGTGGCTCGGGTAGAACCTGAACAGCTGGCCCATCCCCAGATGGCCAGTGCAAATGGCCCCTCCCGTTCCCTTTCACACCAGAAACAGATGCAGCAGCATGGTGGAGGTCAGGTGCAGCTCCAGAAAGGTCTGCAGCACGCGATCAAGGGGCTCCCAGGGCAGTTCTTGGAGAGACTGGAGCAGAGAAAAGCAGGGAAGTAAATAGCAAGGGAGGTGGGGTGCACGAGGCAGGGGGACGAGTGGATCCCCCTGTCTGCAGCCAGGTGCTGTTGGTATTCGGAGTCCCTTTACACAGGTGATGCTGAGCCCCCTGTACATGGACATGGGGCTCACCTGGACCATGGGCTGCCCTTCCCCAAAGAATCCTTCCTCCCACCTGGGCTCCCCAACACACGTACTGAGTTGGGCTCTGGAGGGAAGGCCTCCTCCCTCCCACTCTGGAGGGGCCCCAGCTACCCCACAACACCCTGCTGGCTCGCCAAGGACTGAGCTGTTCATCCCCGCTCCAGCTAGTCTCTGGTTCTGTGGCAGGGTGAGTCGCCTGGCCGTGGGGTTGTCCCGAATCCATGATTTGCTCCCTCTGCACCAAATGCGATTTCACTGCTCTGGGCCAGCTCCTCAGCCGGTGTAAACTGGATGTGGGTTCTAGCCCCCTGGGCCAAGAATCCAGGGTAATTCTGTACCGTCTCCCAGACGCTCACCTCTACAGCTGTCCTCCCTGCCAACCCAACTGCAGCGGTAACTGCGTAGCCACTTGCCGCCAGCCCTTTGGAAACTAAACCGAGGGGCTGGATTCGGCTGGACCCGCAGCTCGCAGCGTCAGGCCAGGGTCCAGCGACTCCACGGGGGGTGGCTGAGTTTCCCAGCCAAGGAGGCAGGTGGGAGCTGCAGCTTTGTCCATGTCTCACTAACCTCGACCCGGATAGGGGAGCTTCCTGCCACCTCAGTCCCTCTCAGCTCCGCCGGGGCGGGGCGCTGAAACATGGCGCTGGTGATGCAAGCGCTGATGGTCTCGGCCTCCTGTTCCTCAGACAGGTGAGGCCGGAATTTCCTGATTGGAAGGAATGGAGCAGACGGGGCCATTAGAACAGACACTGGTCCCGGCAGGAGTCAGGCTGGGTTTGATGGCAGGAGGGACAGTTCCCTCCCTAAGCAGCAGAGCTCCAGGGGGCATCTCCAGCAGAGCCACCGCCTAGGGATCGGTCCTGTCTGGAGACGCCTATGCCCCTGGGGCCCAGCCGGCAGGGGCTCTGCTGGGGAAGCTGCTCTCCGGGGATGATCCTGGGCCCTGCTCTGCGCCTGCACCATTCACAGCACTTCATGCAGACAGAGGGGCTCCCTCCTAGAGGCCACACGCAGAGATGGGGCTGGAGAAAGTGACCCGGAGGCCGAGGAGGATATGGCCTGGTAGTGAGCCACCAGGGAGGAGCATCCTCCGGTTCTTATTGCAGCTCATTCCTCCCCCACCTCCTCTCCCTCCACCTGCCCCTCCCCGGCTGCTGGGCTCCGCAGGTGAGTCAGGGCCCATGGACGTACCCTATGTAAGAGATGGCCAGCAGGACATGCTGCTGATCGGGGCTCTGCAGCCGGGCCCGGCCCTTGCCTCTCAGGATCTCCTGCAGCACAAAGCAGAGAGTCAAAGGCAAAAGAATTTGGGGGAGCCCGGTTATTCAGTAAGACGGGGAGTCTCCACATGCTGTTTGACACCCCCACCGACCCTCAGTCCCAACTTGCAGCGCACTGGGGGACGGAGCTGGGAATATGGCCTGGGAGCGGCCACATGGCCAGAATGCAGGGGACGTTTGCAAGAGCCCCTACTTCACCATTCCAGCCGGCAGATCTGGAAGGCTCAGCATCAGCCAGGCAGCAGGGAAGGAGGATCTGCGCAGAGGCGATTTTGTGAGGGGGAGCATATCCGGGGATATGCGATTTTGTGACGGGGAGTTAAACTCCAGGGCACTTTCTGGGTGCCGGGCAGATCCCTCAGAAGTGGGATGGGGAATCGTCCCAGGTGTGAGCAGCATGAATCCGCTACTGGAAAATAGTGCCATTTAATTCCTGGGGTTGGAATTGCACCAGAAGAATCTGGCATCAGCACTGGGTTTGCAGCACACAGTATAGAGCCCTGGGCACCCGCTTGCAAACACACCACATGGCCTTCAACGCAGGATGCTCAGGCATGTGCGACTGACCTATGGACCCCTCCCAGGACCCCAGCACGCTCACTCACCAGCAGGAGGGACAGGAGGGTGTACGTGTCCCGGGTCACAAAGGGAGACCTGCTCTGTTGGGTGACAGCTTCACCCACCAGCACGACACTTCTCACAAACGCAGATCTCACCTGTGGGTCCTGAGCTCACAGGCAGGAGCGGGAGAGAACAGTGAGGAACCAGCCACAGGCAATAGAGAGCTGAGGGACAAGGCTACAGGGCAAGTCTCTAGGAGGGAGCTGCTGTCCTAGGTTAGATTGCCCTCACGCCCTAAGGCAAAGGACCTGGCTTGCTGAGTGGAACATTCAGTTACACCAAACTAGCATCCCCCTCTCCTTTTCGCTAGGCCTCGCATACGGGCATTGTGACCAGCGTAGGACTGAACGTCGGCCTCAAACCTCCGACGGCAAGAAAACAACCGAGAGTTACCTCAGAAATCCCCCTTCAGCACCAGAGCCTGTCGGCCGGGCTAGGGGCCCGAGTCACTCAGTGCCCCTTCTGTGCCCGGCTACACTACTGAGTGCAGTGTGTGGGGAAACAGGCCCTAAATCTTTCTCTTCTGAGCCCTGAGCGCAGCACCAGCCTAGAGGTACCAAGCACGGTAAAGTCGTCTCTGCGACAATCATAGATTCCTAGAATCTCAGGGTTGGAAGGGACCTCAGCAGGTATCTAGTCCAACCCCCTGCTCAAAGCAGGACCAAACCCAACTAAATCATCCTAGCCAGGGCTTTGTCAAGCCTGACCTTAAAAACCTCTAAGGAAGGAGATTCTACCACCTCCCTAGGTAACCCATTCCAGTTCTTCACCACCCTACTAGTGAAAAAGGTTTTCCTAATATCCAACCTAAACCTCCCCCTCTGCAACTTGAGACCATTACTCCTTGTTCTGTCATCTTCTACCACTGAGAACAGTCTAGATCCATCCTCTTTGGAACCCCCTTTCAGGTAGTTGAAAGCAGCTATCAAATCCCCCCTCATTCTTCTCTTCTGCAGGCTAAACAATCCCAGTTCCCTCAGCCTCGCCTCATAAGTCATGTGCTCCAGCCTCCTAATCAGTTTTGTTGCCCTCCTCTAGACTCTTTCCAATTTTTCCACATCCTTCTTGTAGTGTGGGGCCCAACACTGGACACAGTACTCCAGATGAGGCCTCACCAGTGCCAAAGAGAGGGGAATGATCACGTCCCTCGATCTGCTGGAAGTGCCCCTACTTATACAACCCAAAATGCCGTTAGCCTTCTTGGCAACAAGGGCACACTGTTGACTCATATTCAGCTTTTCGTCCACCATAACCCCTAGGTCCTTTTCTGCAGAACTGCTGCCCAGCCATTCGGTCCCTAGTCTGTAGCAGTGCATGGGATTCTTCCGTCCTAAGTGCAGGACTCTGCACTTGTCCTTGTTCAACCTCATCATATTTCTTTTGGCCCATCTTCTAATTTGTCTAGGTCCCTCTGTATCCTGTCCCTACCCTCCAGCGTATCAACCACTCCTCCCAGTTTAGTGTCATCTGCAAATTTGCTAAGGGTGCAGTCCACGCCATCCTCCAAATCGTTAATGAAGATATTGAACAAAACCGGCCCCAGCACTGACCCTTGGGGCACTCCACTTGATACCGGCTGCCAACTAGACATGGAGCCATTGATCAATAGCATCAAGTGGTGCTCAGTTACATTCTAACAAGGCGCAGATGGGAGTCCTTCCATTCGCCTCCATGGGCCTGGAATCAGAGAAGAAGCTAATCGAGATGGGGCGGGGGTCAGGGGAAGGCTCTAATTTACGTGTGGGCTCAGGCAATAGTGCTGCTGGATGGGCCTCAGGATCCTGTAGCCTATGCTCTCTGGCATGAGCGTGGTGGGGCCCGAGTGGACCAGGTGCCCGTAGCTGAGGATCAGGAGGCTTCTCAGCTGCTCGATGGAAGCCGGCTCCTGAGAATTGTAAAGGACAGAGTGAGGAGAAGGGAGGGCTTCCGGCTCCTCCAAACTCACGAATGGGGCCAGGGGAGGATTTTTCACCCGGCCCGGTTAGCAGCCAAAGGCTACTCTGCAGAGCTGAATTGCCTGGACTCCAAGGCACTTCCCAGCTGCCCAGAGCTGAGTGGTTGAGGTGACCCGGCAGCCGAAGGAGACGCACTAGCAGCTGCTTTCATTCATCCTAGCTCCAGAGATGTCACTGGGACTACAGTGGATTGCACCAGCTGAGAACCTGGCCCAGAGAGTTACTGGGAAGGATTGGGGTGGGTGGGTGGGGGGGAACGTCAGACACGCTGGCCCTGGAGAGTCTGCTAGGAGGGTCTGTGAAATAGCCCAGTTCAGGGGAAGACCAAGGGTCTGTTTTGCTGAGAAATGTCTCAGCAGGAGCTGATGGCAGGGCCGTGTCTTTTGGGCCCTCCCTGAGCCTTGTTTATGGGGCTGCGTGGAGCATGTCTGAGCTCCCCAGGAGATACCCTGGGGAGCTTATACACAGGACCCACCTTCCCCCCTGGATCCACCCCATTGTGCTGCCATTTCAGCTCCATGGAGGAGTAAAGAAAGGGCTCCCTCCATGGAGCCTGAGCCACTGCGTGGAAATTCAGCTCCTCACCAAACAGGCTTCTGGGAAGCAGGGTGCTCCCTGGCAGGTTGCTTTACCTGCAACGGCTGGTGGAGGGATGGATGAAAGAGCAGAGATGCTAGGTGGGACCGTACCTCCAGAGAGCCACCGGCAGAAGGCTGGAGCTGTACCCTGCTGACGACCTCCTCCCAGTGCTCCAGGATGGCGACAATCTCTTCTAGATGTTTCCTGGCACAGAGCCCGAGCCCTCGAGCGAGTCCCTGAGAGACAGAAAGACGGAGGTTGGGAATGCTGAGCAAAAAGCCAAGGGGGCCAGGACGGGCTCTTGCCATGGGCATGTGTATAAGGAAGGAATTTTTTCAATCCACTGGACCTTGTCCAAGGCAGAACACACACACGTAGCATCAGGGGATTGACAAGGAACGAGTGATCTCTTGTCAGTGGAGGAGCAAAGGCCTCACCTCTCTCTCCTCCTCTTCTCCGAAGTTGACCATCTCTACGACAAGCCATAGCTGGGGCTTGATGCTCTCTTCTGGGGACAACATCAGAACGGTGCCCCAGCACTTGTAGAGAAAGCTCTGTGAAAGAGACGCCATCATGCTGGATGCATTGGGCACAGCCTGGCATGGACAGAGCCCACTGGGTAGAGTTGTTTGCTTCCCTGGCCCCAAGCTGCCCCTCGGTACCGACTGCTGTTCTGAACTAAGCACTGAACCCCAATTCCTTCCAGGACACTGACCTTGTCACTGGGCCGCTGATCACCGTGGGCCAGCTGGCGCCTGATACTGCCGATGAACCAGCCCAGCCAGGTGTGGTCCGAGATGAGGAAGAGAAGGTCTTCCAGGAACTGCCAGGGAAAGAAGAGCCAGTTAGAACCAAGAGGGGCCAAGAAACTGGTCCTCTCAATAACTCCAGCCAGGAACCCACCACAGCTGGGAGGGGAAGGGAAGAGGGAGCGTGTCACCCCCACGTCTCTCCTAATGCTTGTGAATCCTTGTGAGCTGCCCCTGGTGCTTCTCCAATTGTATCTGCTGGGCTCAGCTGCTTCCTCTGTCCCACAATGAATTGCTGCTGAAGGGCCGCTTAATCCAGCCTCAGCGTGTGGGGGCAGGACTAGGTGACCTCTTGAGTTCCTTTCCAGCCCTCCATTTCTCTGACCCTTACCTGAAGCAGCTGCTGCTCCCACTCTCTCTGGCAGAAGCAGGTCTCGTGATCTGGAATAGATGGGCAGGTCAGTTTCCTTTGAGTTTACCCCACCTACTGGGGAGCGGCCTGCAACATGGCTCTCGTTGGCAGGGGTTGGGGAGGAGCTGCCAGAGGGGACCCATGGCTCTATGCAAATCGCTGATGGAGAACAATGCACCTCAGAGCCAGACCCCTTGATGTGAAATACCCAGGAGTTTTGCTTGCCAAGATCCTTCCCCAGGGTGTGAGGTGTCGGATGAAGGTTAGATTCAGTCCTGGAAAGGATCCTTCCTGTCTAGGCACGGGGGGCTGGGCTAGATGACCCAAGAGATATGATCCTGACATGATCCTCTCTGATTTCATCATATTATCCTGGATTCAGAGGGAGGCCCTGGCCTCTCCTTCTCTCAGCCCAGCACCACAGTCTCCCCTCCCTTCGCTTCTGCAAGGGGAGACAGACACCCTCTCCTCACCTTCCACATAGAGGAGCATGTCCTTCAACTGGTTATCCCAGAATCGTCCCAACCTGGCCTGGAACATGCTCCTCAGCTGCAAGAGGAGAAACACGGCTGCTCTCCTGACCTGCACCGTGACGTAGGAAGACGCACTGAGCACCTGGTGGAGAAAGATGCAGAGGTGGCTGTACCCCTCCCTTGCAAGGCACTCTGAGACGGGCGCTCCCTACAGGTGCAGGGAGAGAGCTCAGTGATGGAGGGAAGGAGGCAGCAGGGAGGTGGAGCTGACAACCAGGACAGGATCGAGATGGATATTTCAGTTCATTAGGGACACTCTATGGCTCCTTCCATCCTCTCACTCCTGGCCTGTGTGACGTTATTGACGATAACTGGGACCATATAGATCATTGTTACAACCAAGGTCCTGTAGTGGCACCAAATCTTATCTAAAGGGGGTCAAATGAGGTGTCTAAGACTGGGTTATGCTTGGCTGGTTATGATTATGTCATTTATATGTATGTATGAGTTTTGTAGTTGAAGTTATGAATATTGGCTTTATATGTATGTCTGTATTTCAAACTGGGGCTGGGCTTCTGGGACCTAGGACAAGCTATCAGCTCTGCTAGGCCTGCTTGATGGCCCATTAAGAGCCATCAGCGATACAATGGATCCATTGAGAGAAGGCAGACACGCCTGTGACTCAGCAAATTATGCAGGGACTTGCCCATGTGACTCCAGACTCCATTTTGCTGTGATTTTCCACAGTAAGGACAAAGAGGTGTCTTTACACCTGGAAGAAACTATAAAAGGCAGCTGCCTCATCTCCATTTTGTCTTCATTTCCTGCTTCTTACCTCTGGAGGAACCTTTCTACAAATGGAAGCTTTGAACAAAGGACTGAAGGACCCATCCCAGCTGTGGATGTACTCCAGAAACTTAATTTGAATTTGAACCTGCAGTTTATTCCATCTCTGCAAGCCTGAACCAAGGACTTTGCCATTCCTGTATGTAATTGATTCCTTTTAACCAATTCTAGCTCTCATCTAGACCTTTTTCCTTTTATGAATAAACCTTTAGATTTTAGATTCTAAAGGATTGGCAACAGCGTGATTTGTGGGTAAGATCTAAGTTGTATATTGACCTGGCTCTGAGGTTGGGTCCGTTGGGATCGGGAGAACCTGTTTTCTTTTACTGGGGCATTGGTTTTCATGACCATTTGTCCCCATAACGAGTGGCACTGGTGATGAGACTGGGAAACTGGAGTGTCTAAGGGGATTGCTTGTGTGACTTGTGGTTAGCCAGTGGGGTAAAACCAAAGTGTCTTCTGGCTGGCTGGTTTGGTTTGCCTTAGAGGTGGAAAAACCCCAGCCTTGGGCTGTAGTTGCCCTGCTTGAAGCAATTTATCCAGAACTGGCACTCTCAGTTGGGTCTTGCCAGAACCAGCATCGTTACAGCCTGGCTCTAGCCCAGATGAAAGGAGACAGGATTATCCAGAGGCCTTGAGGCAGCTGCTGGGTCAGATCCTTGGCCTAGGCTAGAGCAGCACAAGGGGAGCTTGAAGCAGCCGAAAGAGGCAGCTGGGCCATAAAGGGAATCCCCAGCTGCCCCTTGGGACGGGGGGATGCTGGAGGCCAGGGGGCAGGAGGGGTCCCTAAGGGCTCATTCCAGCTGGCTTACACTGGAGCCGTGCGAGGGCTGCACGAACTTGTGCTGGGGGACCTGGTGCAGCCCCAGGATCGGGGGAGCCGGGAAGGTGGCTGGCTCAGAGGGGCCCTGGGGCGCTGTGCAATGAACGCGAGGAAAGTGACAAGCCAGCTCCTCTGGGGGCTGTGGGGAGAAGAGCCCCGCGTTGCTGCCAGCTCCCGGAGCGCCCCTTCCCACTCAGGATAAGGAAACCGCCTGGCTGCGGGTTACTCACCAGCAGCTGAGCCAGCAGCTCCTGGGGCAGAGGGGCCCTGGGGCTTGACCGACACCCTGTGAACAGAAAGGGGGGACGTCCCATCAGGCTCTGGAGGGATCGTTTGCATTCGTCTCTGGGCCCTACCTGTGCCCTTGACGGCTGGCTGTGTCCGTGAAGGGAGCCGGAACCAGAGCCCAGAGCTGATCCCCACCCCCAGCTGGGGGCAGAAGCCTCTCCCTACAGAAGGACTAAGAGCGGGTGGGTAAAATACTGGGACTCACCTCTGTTCCCCTGGCCACTCCCCCTGGCCACGGGCAACCTGCCTCCCTCCTGCATCATCCTCACTATGCTGATTGTGGTCCGCAGGAGCAGAGGCAGGGCTGGCCCATGGGCTGCTGGGCTGAGGGTCAGCAAAATTGAAGGCCATAAAGCCTGCAGAGCAGAGAAAAGCCAGTTGAGTACGGAAATATCCTCGTCCTGCCCCAGCTCTCTCTTTCCAGCACTAGCCAGGACCCTTGGCTTGGCCACCACTAGCCAGACCTCTCTACCCAGCCTGCACCACCCCCACCAACTCCCCCGTCACACCTGGCAGTGTCTGCCTCAGCACCAAATCAAGCGACAGATGCCTGACCCCCCCACCCCCGGCCTTTTGTCGAGTGTTGCACCATTGGCAGCACAGTGTTTCCTAACTCCAGTCCCACTGCTAAAGGCTGTGCTCTCGCGGCGTGAACGCAACAAACCACACACGATGCCAGAGGGTTACACAACTCTTTGCTAGACAGCCTAGAATAGTGGCGATCGGGAACCCCCGGGGGCTTATCCCCACCTGCCGTATCTAAAGCACGTGCACTTGGCATGCTCAGTCTGAAAGCCAGGGGAGCTGGGTGCACAGTGCTGGGGTTTGCCTTATGAGAAATGTGGCTTCTCCTCTCAGCTCTGCCTGAAGTGACCTTGTGCACCGTCGCTGTTGATTTGTTCAGTGTGGGGAGGGGACTGGCTGATGCTTGACTGCTTAGGGTTGTGCTCTGAGGCCTGGGTCAGTAATCAGGTCTGGGCAGCGTGTGGAAACATAAGCTGTAGTCAGCAGAGATGAGACTTGGGCGTAGTGTCTCTCAGCTCAGTGGACTCATCCTTAGGCGAACAAGGTATTGTGGGTGAGAGGCAGGAAATCCTGGGCTAGGGTTGGCTTTTGCAAACCAAGAATGTGCTGGGCTGTAGAGACCCCGCCCTGTAACAGCCAGGAAAAAGTTAACAGAGGAACCAATGGAGAGGAACTGCGCTATGGAAGCTGCAGAACCAGCATGACTGACCACAGGGGATGCTAGAGCGGAAGAACCCCTGCGACACCGACCCCTGGCACACAGGGGCACTCAGCCGGGGAGTGTTCCCTGTTACAAAGAACCAGGTCTGGCTTGGATCCGGGGTCCATTTTACCCAGCCCCATGATGTTCTGGAGCGGGGAGGCTCAGATCAATAAGTCTGGTTGGAGCCTGTCTCATGGAAAAGCTCTGACCCAGAGAGGCCTGCGTCCGATGGAGAGGGGCAGGGGCACTTACATTGGTCATTCTGGGGGAGTCAGCCAGGGACTGCAGGGTGCTGGAGCAAAGCTGGCAGACCTCGAGCTCCATAGTGCGCCTCTCGTCTGCTTCCTCCTGATGGTGAGAAATAAGGGAGATGCCGGGAGATTTACATTCAGTGGAGACCTCCGTGGCACGGTAACTAGAGTGGGCACGGCAGGGGTGAAAATGGGGCTTGAAGGGAAAGGACTGTGCCACAACCAGCCCAGGGTCTGTGTGGAGCCAGCTCTAGGCTCTGCCCCTCTGCCTGGTGAAGACCAGATCCATCATGGAAGGGTGTGGCTCAGTCTCCTGTAGGGTGGAGGATCACAGTGGGGCGAGAGAAGGAGGAAGCCAGGGGTCCTGCCCCCCCAGCGCGAGGCACAGAGCCCAAATGGCAGCTGGGGGAGGGATCAGAGAGAATGGGCTGGGAGGAAAAAACACAGTCTTCTATTTGTCATCCTCTTTCAGGAGTAGGTGGAGGGTGCCATCCCCAGTTCCGTCTGCTGCCCAAGCCCTATTTGCTGCCCATCGCCTGCCCCTCCCCAATCTGCACCTGCCCCTCCTTCCCTATCCCTTGACCTCACGTTCTGCCCTGTTCACGCACTCCCATTGCTAAGGTCTCTGCGATTCTTACCGTGCTGTTGAGGGTCAGGGTGCACTGACGGACCAGGAACTCAATGAAGGGTCTTGATGAAGAGTTCTCCAAGAACCCGTGCGCCCCCATTGTGCGTATAAAATAAGCCAGGGCTTCTCTGACCTGCCAGACCCAGACAGAAACAGACATGATTTGCACACAGTGTGGAGGGACCTTGTCCCTCCCAGTCCAGGCTGGGATCCTTTCTCAGCAGGGTGTTTGGTGAAATGCTGCTAGGCAGCCCAGCGAAGGGAGTTCAGCCGGAGCCCTGCTGGGATTCTTTCTCCCAGGTTCTGCCCTAAGCTATGGGGCACTGATGGGTTGTGTGTTTGGATGCACAGGGTCCCGGCAGGCTCTGCACCGGCAGGCAGACATTCACTAGCTTTGGCCGCATTGGCCATGGTTCCAGACTCACCCGTATGCTTGTGGTCTGCAGGATTGGCCCCAGGGCTGAGAACAGCTTCTCTGTGTGATGTTTCATTTCAGAAACTGTAAGAGACACAGACACACGGCTCAGCAGGGCTGGTGTTAAACCAGTTTGTGCAGGGACCTGAGATCTCAGGAACCTTAGAGCAACCTCAATGTCCCTACGTGACCCTAGCGGCAGGTTCCCCCCATGGGTAACCAGCTGCATCTGCCCACGCTTGCAGTTCCAGCAGTGATTGTCCTCTCTCATTCCCACAGCGTCAGCTGAGGGGCTGCAGGACTTGGATTATCTCCTGCAGACAGGTACAAATGACCCCAGTGGGGCCCAGCGCTAAGCACTGCTAATTGCACAAGAGGCCATAACACATCAAAAGACGAGCCCTCGCTATGGAGTCACTTACTGTTGGCTCGGACTATCCGGTCGAGAATTAAGAGACTGGCACAGGTCTCTTCCTCGTCCTTATTCAGCCTCCTGAACAGGAAAACAAGCAGCTCCACCAGGAACAAGCGAGCTGCAGGAAGAGGAGTGAATCATAATGGGGTGAATGATAAAGGGGAAGGGAATATAGTTCTATGCCTGGGCTCTGGAATTCCGCAGGCTGTGATCTCCTTCTCTGGGAAAGGTGAATGGGTTTCTTACCCAGATGGACCAGAGAGTCCAGGGCCTCTCTCCGCTCCTCCACGTCCTCTCTGGGGAGATGACACACCTAAGGGAAGAAAGCAACACCAGCAATGGCAAACTGGATCAAGCGTCTCTCAGGCCAAGATCTCGGATGGCAGAGTGAAGGGGCGAGGGTGGAGGGGTAGATTCTAATTCCCATCTAAAGAACAGGCCAGCCAGCTGGATCAGTCTAGGAGCGACGCCGAGTCTTCAGGGTCTGTGGCTTGTGCAGAAGCAGAGCTTCTCGGGTCAGGAACTGAAGATGTGGAGCGTTGGAACAAGGTGCGGGATGCTGATGTTCCCACTCAAAGGGGTTGGGAGGAAAAGTTGCGTGGGAGGAAAAGAAACAAAGGAGAGTTCTCCAGGGTCCATCACCCAATGGGAAGAGGATGCGGCAGGGACAGCTCTTCCCACAGCCTACCCAGTTTAAGACAACAGGCCCCGGTATTTGCCCGAGTGATCCCAGCATCTTACCATGGAGTGGAGTGCTGGGAAGAGGGTGCCAATGTCCTTCCTCAGCTCAGCCTCGTCCATGTCCCTCAGGCAAGCAAGGCTCTGTACAAGAGAAGAGACGCAGGACATGGGGAGTGTCAGCCAGACAAGCCCCAACGTGTAGAGTCTCCATCAGCGGCTGGGTTTCCACGAGCCCGACGTGGCAGGAATAAAGTTATGGCCCTGGTGGAGAGCAGCTTCCAGCTGGTGCCGGACTCTCCCTTCTCTGGGAGGGGCATTTGACCCCTTTGGTTGCACTAGTCTCCTATCACTTATGGTTGGTTCACCAGGATAGTTGTACCTGGCGCCAGCTGGGCTGGGGTGTGCTGGGGCCTGGTTGGGAAGAGCAGGGCCTGCCCTGATTACTTATCACTATGGGTGTTATGGCAGCGCCCAGAGGCTCCAGTGAGGATCAGGGCCTGTCGCACTGGGTGCAGCACAATGCAGACAGAGCCAATCTCTGTCCCGAAGGGCTGACAGACTAGAGACCCACCCAGACAGGTCAGGGATGGGGAGACAGCATCCCAGGGCTCCTCCCTGTCCCCATGCTGGGGTGAGGAAACAACGCGGGAGCTTGGCAGGGAGAGCTTAAGGTCCCTTCATGCGGCCCTAGCAGGGGCCAAGGATCTGGCCCATTGTCTCTGCCTGCTCACCTCCTACAACGGTCACTCCAGAGTGTACCAGGGACGTATACTCCTGCTTCCTGGCCTTGAGCCAGCCACTTCCCTTCCCACAGCCTTGCTCTCTGCAGGTGTAGGCTGGCCTAAAACCTAACCCTGCCCTGGGCCCAGGGAGAGGTGAGTATGCAGGACACTCTGGGGAGAGGTGAAGCTCAGGGCGATGGTTATTATTTCTCTCCCTGGTTCTCTAATGCAGCCTTTTGCTGACCAGCCAGCAAAGAAGAGAGAAAGCAGAGCTGGGTGCTGGGAATGGAGTCGCCTCTCTCCTCCCGTCGGCAACACCTGTCCTGCCAAAGGGGGTCAGAGCATGTTGTCAAGGGCCAGGGAATGGCAGTGAATCGGGGAGCCAGCAGCTGGGAAAAGGGGGTCAGAGGTTCACAGGGTCAGTGCTTCGTGGGGAAGGCAGTAGGGGTGGGAGTCCAGGCCGGGCTGGTGATGGAGGGAACCTTCTAACATCTGTGCCATGGGCCCTTCTCCAGTGTGCTGTGCATTTCCCACTCTCTCCTCACTCACGCTGGTCTTCCCTGGCCTTTCCTCCTTCTCGCTGACTCTGGCGAGCTGTCCCCTGGCTGACGAACAGGCCTTTCGCTTGGTGCCTAAAATGAATGGAAGGAAACGAAGTTTGCTCTGAAGCAAAGTGAGCAGTGATGGGATTAGAGGAAAGGGCCTCTCATGGACTGTAGCTGGTGAAAAGACAGGAAACAAAGGGTAAGAATATAGTTTCCGTTTTCACAATGAGGTAAATAGTGGGGTCCCCCGAAGATCTGTACTGGGACCTGTGCTGTTCAGAGGTAACATGGTGAGGTGGTGGGAAAATCTGTGGAGGATACAAAATGACTCACCATAGTTAAGTCCCAGGCAGACTGCATAGAGTTACAAAGGGATCTCACTAAACTGGGTGACTGGGCAACAAAATGGCAGATGAAATTCAGTGCTGATGCGTGCAAAGTAATGCACATTGGAAAACATAATCCCCCATTCCAAATGATGGGGTCTAAATTAGCTGGTACCACTCAGGAATGAGATCATGGCGTCATTGTGAATAGTTCTCTGGAAACAACCCCTGAATGTGCAGCAGCAGTCAAAAGAGCTAACGAAAGGTTGGGAATCATTAGGAAAGGGATCAATAGTATGAAGATCATATTGCCGCTATCTAAATCCATGGTACACCCACATCTTGAATACCTCAAGCAGTTCTGGTCACCCTAGCTCAGAAAAGATATATTAGAAATGGAAAAGATACAGAGAAGGGCAACAAAAATGATTAGTGGGATGGAGCAGCTTCCATACACGGAACCCACCGAAGACCCAGAGCGAGTAAAGGAACCGCCGCGGAAGTGCTGCCGAAGAGCTGGAGCGCTGCCGGGTGAGTGCAAGGGGGAGGTGCCTTTTTTTAGCTCCACTCCCCGTGTACTCTGCACCTGGCTACGCCACTGGGGTCAGTTCCTCCTTTACTGGCACCCAGGCTGCCCGGTGGTGATTCCATTGCTGCCCTATGGCAGCAGCGCTGTAGCCCAGGGTGGGGTGGCGCGGAGCCCGGCATGTAGGGTGGAGCACAGGTCAGTGGCTTATGTGCAGAGCAGGACACAGAGTCTGGGTGGAGTCTCCTCTTGCCCTCTCAGCCCTGGGGTATTGCTGTCCCTGTGGCTGCTTCCTCCCCTTTATTCCTGGCACTCGATACTGGGCATGGGCCTACCTGGATCAGGAGGCTCAGCACAGGAAGTGCTGCAGTCGCTGCCCACTCCTGCAGCCAGAGTTTGTGGCTCCAGGTCTTGTTTCTGGGCCTCCTTCTGCTCCTCTGTGTCTGTGAATACAGGCAGATGGGGCGGGGAGGGGGGGGGCGTTAATTTCCCCCAATCATGGTCACCAATATAATGCCCTGGGGGGGCGACAGGGACATACCACTGTGTGGAAACTGTCTGCACCCTATGGAACCCCTGGTGAGGGATTTCCACCGATCACAGCCCGGACAGGCTCATGTTACTTAACACTCAGATCGGGCATTTCCTCTTCCAGTCCCTTTACAAACATGACCCACACCTTCCAGACCTCAGTGAAGGTTGTGAGCCTTGTTAGCCCCATTATGCAGCGAGGAAAACTGAGGCACTGAATGATCCTATGTGCACTGGGATGGAACTTCCTGATGGGACAGAATAGAAAAGTGGTGATTCGTCACAGCGAAAGGCCGTTGACTCCTACCTGGGGCAGAAGAGTCAGTGGGGCCTGTCTGGATGGAGTCCAGAGTTGTCCGGTCCGTTTGGAAAGGTGTCCATCCTGTAATGCAGAAGGGCAGTGGTGGGGTGAGGTGTCATGCAACTGATTCTATGGAAGGGCAATAGGAAGGGGAGGGGAACTGGGGTAAATCTGTATCTGGGTAGAATTCCTACTCACCAATAGTCTGAGTCAGTCTTTGGCAGAGACGGTCCAAAAGCCCCAGATTGACTCCTAAGACAAGAACCGATGTAAACAGATCACAGGAGTTTCTCTTCTCCTGCACAGACCTCAGAACATTCACCCCTCACTCTTGGGAGGCCAAGGTAGCGCTCTGGTGCCCAGTGCTCTGCATTGCCATGTGGAATGAGACCCAGGCTCAAGTCTCTGTGCTGGTCTGCGGCTCCCAAGATGGCTGGAATTGCTCCGGGTGGGGGGAATCTCCATTTCCCAGGGGAGGCTCTCTGCTTGACTAAGGGCTTTGAAGGGGTCCCATTGGGTTCCCCTCAGTCAGAAGAACGTAACTCAGGGGCTGGAGAACCCCAAGGAGCCAGAGACATTGCGAGGCTCGGATGGAGGTGGCGGCACAGAGATGTGGCACTGAAATATGGGATCCCCCTTTCTTGGAGATAAAACCTTTGTGGTACCTCTCCTTGTCCTGGGGATTCAGCAAGGCAGCTCTATCACCGAGAGCATTGGTTCCATGAGGTATTTGAGTTTATGGGGTGTGCTCTGGCTGGAGAAACTCTGACCAAGAAGTGACCTGTTCTGGCCCACCTCACTGCACAGCCACCAAACCCGCAGTGCTTGAGACAGCATCTGAGCGTGACTCACAAGCCATTTGTAACGTACATATGAAAAACATGGGCATCTCCCTCATGAAAAACGCGTTGGCGTCTGTTTCCAGGAGTGGAATGTGTGTGGCTCAGGAGCACCCATTGTTCCAGCCACAGCCATGATCGCCTGACACAGTCAGCCAGTTACAGATCACAGTGATCGTAAGTTGAGGACATCCTTCCGAATGTTGAGGCTGACGAGACATTTACTCTCGTAATAGCAGTTGTGATTCTCTAATATAGCACTCTGCGTTACTATACCACTGGTCACCCAGAAGGATCCCACGGGAATGATACTGTTTGCACAAGTTAGAACTAAACATTATGTTGATTCTGTCAAAGACATTGCAGATGAACAGCCACGTTGGCCTCGGAAAGGAATTCTGGCTGTGTATCACGCTGCTTTCTGCCTACCTGGACCAGGAGACTCTGTGTCAGGTGGGTTGCCATCTCTGGCTGACACTGCAGTCTCTTGCTCTGCTGTGTCTGTCACGAGAAGAGAAGGGTTAAATTTCTCCATTAAAGGTCTCTGGGCGAACCCCAGGGGAGGGATCTGAATGACAGTGCTGAGGGGAGGGGAGTTTTCTGTACCCAAAGCAGCAGGTTCCACTCCTCTTGGGGCACTTCAATGACCCTGATTCCCCTGAGTAACAAAGTCACACCTGGGTCACCAAAGACCTGCCTCAGTTACAGAGAACACCTGTGTGACCCAGAAAGGAGCGATTCTCTAAACACAGGCAAAGCCATCCCAGCTCTCCTTCTCACTGTCACAGGCAGGACACTGCCAGCAATCACAGCCCCCCGGGCTCCCGCACAGTTGGCAATGGGGTCTCAGCAGTGCAGGGGGTGGGGACTAGCTTGCAGCAAACACAGCTTGGAGGATTTAGAAATCTAGCGCGTGCAGTGCCCGGGGAGGGAGAACTGCAGGGAGATGGAGACTCCAAGAGCCCTTCTCATTCAGGGAGTGCAGACCACAAGGCCTCTGGACAAGTCGAATGCCAGGCACAAGCATAACCTCAGTAATGGGAAGAATGGGGCCAACCCACTGGAAGGAGTTGGCAAAGGGCAGGGATAGACTATAGGTAACGCCCTATCAAATGTACAGTCCATTCTAGTCAATTTCATGGCCATAGGATTTGAAAATCAATTTCAGGTTTCCAGATGTTTACATCTGAAATGCCACAATGTTGTTGGGGGGGTTCTGCCCCAAAACGGAGTTGTGGAGGAGTCGCAAAAGTGTTGTAGGGGGGTTGTGGGATCCCTCACTTCTGCGCTGCCTTCCGAGCAGCCGGAGTATGTAGGGGGGGTCTGATCTCCCCCGCGAGGGCAGCTGTGCAGGGGAAGTGCAAGTTCCGTCCCTCCCCAGCCCAGAGGGGACTAGCAGCTGGAGTCAGGGGCATTGTAGGAGCCTCCCCTTCCCCACCCCTCCAATAGCCAGAGTTCATGGGGGAGCTCTGATTCCATGGTCCATGACTTCTTCATGGCTGTGAATTTGGCCTACCTATGGAATGGTTTAGCTTAAGAAAGAAGTAGAAATTAGGGGTTTGGCCAAAGTTAGCTTAAGAGTAGAAGAGTTTGGAAAACTGAAGTTGTTAGTGTGAGGAAAGTTAGCGATAAGTTGGAGATCCTCTTATGGGAAAGTCAGAGTTAGCAAGGACATGGCTCGGTCTTCTCCTACTGTTAGGTTTTAGTTATAACTGGCTTAAGCAAGGTTTTTAATGAGCGTTTTTGAGAATTGTGACTGTTTTATTAAAGTGCTATCTGTCCTGCTAGTATGGGAAGGATATAGGTGCCGATGTTAGTGTAAAGCACGTGTAATGTAAAGAGTCCATAAGGAGGCGATGAAAATAGAATTAGTGTAAGGGGCTGTTGCACGTTCAAGAGTATGAGACTGGCTTCTACTGGGAGTTGTTTTGTTAATTCGGTGAGCGCTCCAATTAACACCCCCAGGGTATCGTTATGTCCCCCGGATATAAGGCTGTACTTCACTCTGTTGTCAGTGGACTGATCCCCCATTGATCCACAATACAACAGTTCTACGCACTCTCGGTGTTGATAGTGTAAGTGGTAACTGTGCGCCTGTTTGCTTAACTAACCATTTTCTTTTTGAATGAAGTTTGATTTTATCATTCACAGTGTCGCCTAAATACATTTTCTGTAACCGACCTAGATGCTTGAACCTGGGTTTTGTTGCAGCCTTATCTGTAACAACTTACTATGAACTGGAACCATTTCACCATCACGGTTACAGAGGGCTACCCAGGGAAAGGGGTGAATCTGAGGAGTCTGCACCCCTGTTTCCTACCTACCTGAGGCAGCAGGCCTAGACAGGGAAGGGCTGCAATACCCAGTGGCTGCGGTATCCTCCTTCCCCTGGTCTGTGGCTGTGGAGAAGTGCAAAGGGGAGGGGTCATTTCCTCCTTTCCTAGTCACTGACAGAACCCCCAGAGGGGTGAGGTAGACACTACAGCTGTGTGGGGAACTAATCACCCTGCATGGCATCTCTGGGGAGGGACTGCCACCAGTCACAGCCCAGAGCATTTATATTGCACACCCATCTCCAAGGCATTTGACAAACACCTCACCCACAGGTAGGGAGCTGAGATATCATGGGCAGGGGTAATAGCGGCCAGGGGGAAATTTGGGGAGAATCTGCCCCAAATTCTTCCCAAACCAGCAGGGTTCCATTCAAGATTTTAGCCCAAGAGGCCACGACTTCCCCAGCTCTGCTTCTCCCTGCTTCTTTAGTTCATAACAGATCTCCCTCAGGAGACAAGGAGAGTGCAGATAAGGCCGGGATGGCAGTGCTCCATTGGGGTCCCATCAGGACCCTGTTAGTCCAGAAGGGCTAGAAATGTCTGTGGGTTTAAATAAAACCAAAATGCTCCAAGGAACCTTGGAGAAAACAAATTTCCTCCATCAGGAGACCCCGACTCCCCAAGCACATGGAGATTCTATGCAGATTCCCAGTGGTCCCCTTCAGGTGGCTCTGGAGAGGACAGCAATGGGGGGAGAGGAGGGTCTATTTCTGGGGAGAATTCCTACTCACCTCCAGACCGGACCCGCAGTCGGCGGAGGTAGCCGTAAAGATCCATATCGGCTCCTAAGACAAGAACCAACATGAATGAGTCCCCGGGGCTTCCTTCCCATGCCCCTACCATACTCACACATGGTTCTAGATGGGCCAAGGAGACCCAGACTTAGGTTTTTTGCTGCCTGCCTGCCTGCCTGCCTGGAGAGACAAGACCTGCCTGGAGAGACAATATGAGGTGGCGAGACCTCAATATTGATGTAAAAATGTAGTAATAGCATTAGTATAACTTATTTTTATAATGTTAGGTCATTACAAATATGTTTGTGCCTTTACTGAACATTCAAATGTACCTATAACTATATTATCACCAGGATGCTTGAAAATATAACAGTACCCCAGTTTTAGTTAGCTAGGTTATAAATTGTTCACGCTAATCAAAGAAATTGCAGAGGGCTTCAGCTTTCTGTCATCCAGTAACAAGCAAATGTCCGGAAAATAACATCTCCTTGACCGTCAAACTGTTGATGTCCCCCAAGAGTGTCTGTACAAACTTTAAAAGGCAGCTGTCCTCATTTAAATCTGCTTTAACTTTTATACTATTTTCTTTTTTGTGCTATGTTTAAAATATGTGTTGATTACTGGTATTTGTGCTTTGTACAAAATAGTTAATAGAAGTTTAATTGCTATAACAAACCGCCCGTAACTCTAAGGAATTTGGGTCAAGAGTTAAACCAACCAAAAGAGTGTTTTATCTACACCTCCCTCTTCTCTAAGGTGCCAGTTTATTATAGATCTAATCCTCTATCTCCATAACACAAATGGTATAAAGAAAAATGTTTTAGGAAAGATCTGGTCCTGTAGGAGAACGTGAAGATGTTATTTATGTTGAATGAATTTAGGGATGTGTTAGAACAATAAATCTAGGCTGTAAAGTGGGCTCTACCAGCCCCTCTTTGCAAGAAAACCCTCTGCTTGTGTCCTTCAAACTTTTGAGAAAAATGTGTTTAGTTGAGAAAAAGTTTTGTAGAAAACCTTAGTTGATTTCTAAAATATTGAAATGGCAAACTGTTTTAGAGGGCATATTTGCAAAGTATTTTAACTGAATGCAAAGCATCTAATGTGGTTTTCTAATATCATTGCTATGTGTGGTAAAATGCCTTGTGTACTAACATGATATCTAATGACCTTGCTCAGCTGATTCCGAATATAAGAAGACATTTAAGTCTAGACTATTTATTAGATGAATGGGGAATTAATTAGTTACTGGCAGAGCTCTAGCGACTCCTTCCCCCCAGTGCAGAAAGATAAGAAGAATCATCTCCAACAATTGTTCTAAAGAATCAACAACTTCTTCAATCGCTATTTAAGCTAAAGACTCACTAAGAATGATATAATTTTAAGACTGCTTCGGGAACTAAAAAACATTTACATAAAGAACAAGCATGTTTGGACTTTTTAAAAACAGATTTTCATTTCCTGTTGACCTCTAATGAAACTGAAGAAAAGACTAAATTTGAAGATGTCCTGAGAATCTCTCCCACAAAACCAAAGGAAATATAACTGTCAAGAAAGACTTAAAACCCTAACACATATACGCATTAACAAACTACCTATCCATAAGATGAAGAGGCTCCATGAATGTACAAGGCCAATGAAAGGGCGACTGCAGCCAACTTTGAATTGAAACAAGCCCGAGAGAGGTGTGTGTTTTTCTAAAATTGCACGGAAATAGGGAAGAGGCAAGTATAAAAACTCTAAGTGAGTACCCCACACACTCTCTGCTACCCTGCTCAAACTCAACTCATCCTCTCCCTCTCTACAAGCAAGCTGACACAGACAGAAGAGAGAAACCTCGCAAAGAAACCAACCCAAGGAAACCTCCCCAAAACTTCAGCATGTGTTGGTAAGAGAAATTAACTAAAACCCTGATGAGGGATGAGAGTAATAAACTCTTGTAACAGTTTTGTTGTGATATGCATATGCTGTTGTAATTTAAGATGTTAACAGTTTCTCCCGTTAACCAGTAAACTTTGAATTGAAACAAGCCCTCACTGGAATGTTTCCCCCACATCATTCTGTGGGAAAATTGGAAGATCCCACTGTAACAATGCTGATTTGGTTTGACCCAACTGTGAGTACCAATTCAGGACAGATTGCCTCAAGCAGGGAAGTTACAGCCCAAGGTTGGGGTTTTTCCTCCTCTAAGACAAGATGGAGGAACTGTAGCAGCTTTTTATATTCTCTTGCCATGTGGTCTTCCTTTCTTTCTTCTAAAGACAAGCTGTCCCTGTATGCCTTGCTGAGTCACAAGGTGTGTCTGCCTTCTCTCAATGGGTCAGTTGTAGAGCTGATGGTCCTTAATGGGCCATCAAGCAGGCTAGGCAGAGCTGACACCAACTCATCTGGGGTGTCACCCAGAAACATAGCATAAGTGTGAAATACAGACAGTATAGAGCCAATATTCATAACTTCAACTACAAAAATGATGCATACATATAGATGGCATAATCATAACCAGCAAACCATAACCTTGTCTTAGAGACCTTATTTGACCCCCCTTATACAAGATTTGGTGGCACTACAGGACCTTGGTTGCAACAATGATCTATATGGTCCCAGTTCATGTCAATAATGTCACACACCCCTTCTCTGTGGAGTATCTGGAAAGGTCCCTCACCCCTGTGCTGGGATGGTCGAGCCACAGAAGAATGTTGATGTCTCTCGTATACTCGCAGATGACAGTGAGGATGTGGATTCCTCCGTGAGTTCTGTGTAAACAGGTGCTATACACTCCCAAAAGCTCCCAACTGTCTGAAAAGCAGAGCCCAGACAGCCGTGTGCTCCCTCCTCCAACTGCCAGAGCACACTGAGCCATGGGCTGCCTACCCCCTTTGTGACCTAGGGCCACTGCTGACATCACAATGGCAAGCTACCCTGGGGCTGCCTGGCCAGGGCCCTTGGGGTTTGTATCCCCCAGATTGGATTAAGGGAGGATTGCTCTTGGCTTTTGTTGGGGATTTTAGTCCCAGGGCCTCCCCACAAACCCTGTCCATATAACGTGTCATAAGAAAAGGAGATTCTACCACAAGGTGCAAAATCATTCTGTGTCAGACACTCTGGAGTTCCAGATCATTTGGTCAGTCCACTCCAGTAGCTTGCCTCTTTCAGCAGCGAAGGGGGAAGGTAAAATCCCCACAATACATCTGGCCAGCTTTGTAGTTCTCAGACATAGGGGCAAAACATTCCTTTCTCACCCCTCAGTGAGCATGGAATCCCTGAAGCATGAGATTGGCCTGGCCGTCTCTCTCAGCACGAGGCGCTCCAATTGCTATTCCAGCCACAGCTCCATCGGTGCCTTGGGCTGAGAGAATAAAAGGGCTGAGAAGATTCTTTCCTAGGGATACACACAGACACTAAATCTCATTCTTAAAGGCTGCAATGAAAGGCAGGACCGGGGGTTTTTATGGAGTCTCAGCAGCATGCTGGGGGTTGTACAACATACAGGAGGGCACAGGCCCTTCCCCAAGGAGCTGAGAATCTCTTGCTTGTGTAAGCAGAGTCAGGATGAGCTCTACCCTGACATGTGGTGGTGAGTTGTGGAAAAGGAGTGCATGGGCACACCTCGTTTGCCTGGGCACACCCATCCTGACTAGCTTGCCCAAATGGTCACTTTGACTGCTGTGGGATCCCCGGTCTCATTATTGGGGCAAGACGAATAAAGTGTTGCTGTCCTGGTTATGTGAATCAGGGATAGTAGAGCTGTAACTGGCATTTTATGATGGAGGGACTTGCCCTAAATTAAGTAGCACTCGCTAGGCAAGGGACATGGGTTCCAAACCCCAGTGAATTGAGAGATGTCAGGGATAGAGATTTGTAGCTGTTGGTGTGGGTGCTGTCTTAGGGCCCTACATGCCAATTGCACCCTGTCTTTTCTCCACTGTTTAATATCAGAACTAATTTTGATTCCATTAGGAGTCAGGTTACGGACTGCAGAGCTGAATTTGGTCCCAATGGTGCATGAACACTGAGGCTCCCCTACTAGAGCTGAAATCACTGAGTACTGTGTTAAGTAGGAGGGGCCCCTGAAGCTATATTGAGGAGTGGCTTGCAGGGCAGCTGGTGGAGAGGAGCAGTTGGTGCTGAAGGCTGCAGCAGAACCCCATGGAGAGGCAGGGGAGTTGGCCATTGGAGCATGTAAGGTACCCCCTTCACCTTCTCCCCCCCCACCCCCATTTCCACCCAGGCTTGGGGGTAAAACTCTGCAGATGAACTTTGGAACTCTGGGGCTGCACTGACCAGGGACAGAGACTGTTGGGTTGCTGGACTCAAGAACAAAAGGGAAAGGACACGGCCCAATTTGCTTGGGGTGGGTTTTTGGCTCATAGTTTGTGTTATGAATCTTGTTTGTGATGTTTCCCCAACATAATGCCACATTGTTTCTCTCTGTTATTAAAAGGCTTTTGCTACACTCGGACTCGGTGCTTGCAAGAGGGGAAGTATTGCCACTTAGAGGTGCCCAGGAGGGTGCTATACATTTGTCCCAGGTCACTGGGTGGGGGCTTGAGCTAGTTTGGACTGTGTTATTGGAACGGAACCCCTAGATATTGAACCCGGCCCTTGGTGCTGCCAACTCTGACTGGCAGAAGGATTACTCTTGGTTTCTTTGAGTTCTC
Source organism: Chelydra serpentina (assembly GCA_037349315.1). Classification (NCBI taxonomy): domain Eukaryota; kingdom Metazoa; phylum Chordata; order Testudines; family Chelydridae; genus Chelydra; species Chelydra serpentina. The sequence continues at coordinate 340,378 of JBAIAC010000239.1, read as the reverse complement.
ATTCTCCCGTGAATGATCTTGTTTAAGGAGGCACTTGAAGGAAGAGAGGGAAGTTTAGGGCAGGAGAAAGGGAGAATAATGTTAGCCTGAGGAGCAGCATGGCAGGGGGTTGGCAAGGGAACGGCTGGGAGAGTGGCGGGGGAAGGAGCCCAGAGAGCTAGGTGGGGACGAAGTTTGCAAAGAGTCAACAAGGAGCTGCACTGGGATGCTGAATGGAGCTGAGCGAACCATTGACTTCTCAGTTTGGGGGCCAGTTGGAGAAATACATATATAAATAAATAAATATTGGTTTGGTTTGGCCTGAAACAAAATTATTATGGTTTTTCATTGCAGGTTGTTTGTGGTTTTTCAGCCTCCACTTTTTTTTAAAGTTGCCTCAATTTCAAAATGAAAAGTGACAACGTTTTGCTGTGGAATGGTCCAAACAGACTGGTTTGCCTTTCAAAACAAAACATTCCCTTGTGGGTGGCTGAAAGGATTTGCCGAATTCGCACGTGGTTTGGGTGGCCCTGAGAGATGCAGTTTTGGGGAATTTGCTAGCGCTAGCGTAGGACCTGCGAGAGAGCCAGGGGAGGGATCGGAATGGGCTGATCTGACGGGTGAGAAGATGATTTAACAGCGGGCTCTGAAGGGGAATGAGATGAGATGCAGGGGGAGGGAAGAGTTAATGAGATGGGTGATCAAGGCCTGGAGCCGGTGGGCTGGAGAGGACAAGGGGGTTTGTAGAGACATGGTAAAGGAAGGTCTGGCAAGATTGGGCAGCAGCCTGGATGTGGGGTGGTGGAAGGGGGAGAAGGAGGGGCAGAGTTGTAGCTGACCCCAAGGTTGAGACCGTGGGGTGGATGGAGAGGAGGGTGGCTGCGGGACCGGCACTAGGAGGGGAGGGTGTGGGGCAGCTGGGCAATGCAGCCATCCCAAGGGCCAGTATGAGATGGGGGGAGAGAGGCAGCCATAGCCTGGGAGGTTTTTGTATTCGTTGTAATGATATAAATTGGCCTAGAGATTGAAAGGTGTTAACACGACCCCTGCCACTGTACAGCGCTAAACAGTGAAACAAGGCTTGGGATTTTGGAACACACAGACATTGGTCTGCTCAGTCCCACAGCAAACACCCTGTTAAAAATCTTTGTAACCTTTTATTAAAGACAGGGAACAAGAAGGAAACAGTTCAAGCATTTGAAATGTAGCGTTTTGAGTGAGTCTTTTGTTTTAACAATAGTCTTTTGCTAGAAGAGTTTTTCGAAGGGAAAAGCCCTGTCTGAAGGTCTCTTTGATGGTATTAAAGATGGTAATAACCATCCTTTGTTTTGCCCTTTGTTATTTGGGGGTTATTGTTTGCTTTTGGTTGGTTGTTTTTGGTAAAGAGAAGGAGTTAGCTGAGATGGGCTGGATCTGTTGTTGCAGACGGATGCTGTTTCGAAAAGACAGAATAAGCCAAAAACACACAACAAGGGCAAGATTGAAAAAGCAGCTTCAGTCTCTGGTGTTGACTTTCACTTGCAGCCTTACTGCTGGCGAACTAAAGGCACAGCCGCACACGGTCCGATCAGCCAACAGCCTGAGCCCTGGCAAACGTGTACCAGCATTGGGCTGCTTAGAACATTGCTTTTCGCTGCCTCTTTAGTCGCAGGATCCCAGCAGTGTTGCAAAATATGCAGTCTTGGCCAGCTCAGCCAGACTCTTACTAAACAGAAGCAAAAGGAGAAGGAGAAGAAAGAGGAGAAATGGGAGGGAAGGAAAATGACACACAAAGGTGGGGGCGGTGGTGACAGCAGGAACCAAAGTCTTACATCTCAGGTGGTTCTTGGGATTTGGCCAGAGCCAGTGGAGGTGGCAGTGTCATCTGTGTCCCTCTCTCGCAGGCCTGGTCTGGACAGGACATTTCTCAGGATCAAGATCATGAAGGCCCAACAGCATTATGGTGGATGTGGCAGCCATGTGGTGAAGCTCACCTCTTCCTGTCCACCTGACTTCATTCTCCCCGCGCCCCCCCCCCCCCTCGCCTCCGCACAAGATCTTTTTTCCAACAGACCCCAAAGGGAGCCATGGGTGGAATAGTCCTTCCTCATTTCCGACACACCAGTTTTGGTCTCTTGTTTTCCAGCCCCACAGTTCTCTTATGGCCAGACATGATCTTAACACTCTCCTGGAGTTACTAGTAGACCTTTCTGTTTGGACTCATTCAGTCTGTCTCCCTTTCATCAACATTCCCTGTTATGAGTTATTGGAACTTTTCATCAACTTTTTATCCACTTACCCAAAGTTAAGCTTACAATTGGGGTAGGCGTACGGGGCCCAAATTATTACAACATTACTAGCCCGGCTGCATCGTAATGTGGTGGCTCGTCTTGCTCCCTCATCCCCTTGAGCCATTTCTTTATCCCTTCTTCTCTCTATGATTTTCATTCCCCCTTCATCTCCCTCTCTCTCTCTCCCTCTCATTCTTTTCTGTTCTCTTCCTCTGCACCTCCTCCAACCCCTTTCTCTGGGTCCTGTGGGCTCTTCCCCTGAGTTTCCCCAGCTCTCCTCCCCTCCAGGCCTCCCTGGTTTCTTTCTCTCGTCCCCCTGCCTCCTTCTTTCCTTCTGTCCCTTTTTGGCTCTTCCTCCCCCAACCCACTTGCTCCCCATTCCCCAGGGGTGTCTTTCCCTAGTGCCTGTCTCTGCTCCCTGCCTCCTCTCCCTGCTTTTTCCTACCCATATAGGTACACACCCATGCACTTTCTCTCTCTGTATCCACACACACACAAAGAGTGACTGAGGAAGAGTCTAATTTAGAATGAATCAAAGCTCTTGACTCTCTTAAAGAAAAGCTGCTAAACTATAGGATGGTCCCTGGCTCCTGCTTGATGTTCATCCTGGCTCGATGTTCCTTTGTAGCAAGAGTATCTTGTCCCCCCAGGCAGAGACAGTATTGTCAGGGGCATCTGCTCTTCCAGTATGCCACTGAGGAGCAGTTTAGTGGCCATTAGAGGTGCAAAGGCAGTCTAGAATTGTTCAGTGGATGCATGTATTCACTGGGCATTCCAGGGACTTAAAGGGGTGGGAAGCAATATGGCTGCCACTAGGTCTCTTTGATCCATGGGTGAGGAAAGTGCCTGTCTCTCTACAGTCTCTCCAACAAGATGGGGAAGCTGAGGCACAGAGAGGGGGAGGTTAACATTCTCAAAAGGGGCTACTGATTTTTGGGTGCCTTCATTTCTTGTGCCCAGCTGGGGACACCTGGAGGCTGATTTTCAGTGAGGCCGTGGAGCCAGTGCTCCCATTGCCTTCAACTGAATTTGGGGCTAGAGCTGGTGTGGAGGTAAAAGGCCTCTGCATGGAGAGCCCTGGCCTTCTGCGGTGCTCTGGGGATGTGCAGGGCTTGAGGGTGGGCCTTGTGGTCTTGTTCTCTCTTCGGCCCCTACCAGCATGATGTGGCGGTATCTCAGCTATGGTCTCCTCATGGAGATTTCCTCCCCCAGAGCTTTCTACCATGGGTTTGACCATGGGGGTGGGAGGGATGATGTTACCCTCAGTATCCCAAGAAACTGCATCCTGTAAACAATTCAGGTCAGATCAAAACCCTCATTGGACAAAGGATCACGGTGCCGTATGAGTGAATGGAGAGAACAAGAAATGGTGGCGTGGAACTTTCTGTACTCTGCTACTTTCTGGCAGCCAAATTCTTCAACATGGGAAATTGACAGGGCCCAAATTCTTCTCTTCCAGAGATGTATCTTTAAATGATTTCTAGCCCCATAATAGCCTATGCTTATTAAACTCTTAGGGAACAATGTGAATGCCTATTGAGCACATTTGCAGAAGTGATTCCTTGAAGTGGAGATAGAGAGTGTAGATTTTAATAAATGATTGAGTTCAAGCTTCTCTGGCTGCTCACACTTCTGGGAATGTTTTCAGCAACCGTTCTGATCACCAGAGAAGTTGTTACAATGAAGGCCCCGATCTTACGAGCTGATCATTGTGGGTGGCTCACTGCCCCAGGATGAAGTTGACCTACACAGAGCTGCTGACAGGGTTCCCTTTCTAGCTGTGACTCATTCACAATGCAGCTGATGTAACAGTGACAACACAGTGGTATGACTAAAAATATTTGAAGGTGTAAAATTGCCATGCAATGGGGTCAAACTCAGTAGACGTCCCAGTGCTATCAGTAATTAAAATGGATTAATCATCTCTCTTGCACGCAGTGATGACTATAAAGTAGCACATTAAAAGGAGATGTTTGTTAATGCTGAAATGAAAAAGTCGTATTCTTTCAAAGGTTCCAGTTTTACAATGAGATGAATGTGGATGGACCCTTTGACAAGCCACTGATCCTCTAACTGATCCACATGGACCCCTGTGACAAGCCACATGGATGCTTGGGATCAGGTTACAGGCCCCCCCGCCTGGGCCTGAAGCCCTTGGGTTTTGACTTTGGCCCCTTCTGGCCAGGGGGAGCTAGGGCTTGGGTGGGCTCAGGCTTCAGTTCCCCCTCCTGGGATCGCGTAGTAATTTTTGTTGTCAGAAGGGGGTCGTGGTGCAACGAAGTTTGAGACTCCTGTTATAGCACGTTCTTATCTTTTTCTATTATTGTTTGCTATCCTAATGCCATGTGGGAAGCAGTTTTGTTTTGCTGTATAGGGGTGGCTTGCTGCATCAGGGCCTCTAGTGGTGGAGCACATACGGGCTCTGACTGGGAGTTCAGATGTGGCTCCTGCATTTCCTTTGTAGAGGTATAGGGCTGGCTCTGCTGGCTACACCCACCAGCCTGTGCAGAAAGGCATCAGGCCTAATTCTGGCCCTTTTGGATTTTGTATTGCTACTGGTGGTGCTAGCACTCCTTCAGCCCTTGAGTTTGAGGACTAAGTTCTTGGCTGTTTCAGCTGTGCTGGTAGATACACGAGAGGGAGGAAAGGCTTTTTGTATTCTCTGTTTCCATTGCACACCCACACAGCCAGTCATGGGGCCTGATTTTCCCACCCTTCTGTAACCCAGCGGTGAGTGTGTGTTACAGGTCCTACTCTACCGAGCCACAGAGCATATGAGCTGTGACAGGCCCCAGCTACAGAGCCTTGTTTCTTGTGCTCTTAACTCTGGAGGTCCCCAGGGCATCGGCCAAGATGGTGGCCATCACACTTACATGGAATTATCTTACTACATGAGCACTACTCATGAAATAAAGTAGTAACTGATGTAAATGAGCGTGGCAGAATCAGGCCTCTAATGATTAACAGCTTCAGGATTAAAATAATTTAAGTATTGTCAAATTGTCAAGATTCTGATCACTCTGTTCAGGAAGACTCTGCCAGCCTCTGTTAGTTAGGGATTGTAGTCCACGAAATTTGTTAGTCTCTAAGGTGCCACAAGTATTCCTTTTCTTTTTGCTGACACAGACTAACATGGCTACTACTCTGAAACCTTTCCTACTACAGGAATCCATATTGTTTTCAAAATGGAGTTATGCACTGTAGGTCCATTTTCCTGCTCTTTTAGTTCTCCTGGAAGTTGTAAACAAGTTCCAGTCAGAACCAGTTTTCCTAAGGGGTTTCCCAGCAGGGGCTTCCCGCCTTTTCTAAGGGGTTTCCCAGAAGGGCTTCCCGCCTTTTCTGAGGGGTTTCCTGGGCAAGCATAAAAAAGGCTGCCCTGGACACAGCCTGGGGGCTGTCCATCTGAGTGGCAGCCAGTGTCGGTCACAGGTCTTATCTCCTGGCTAAAGCACCAATTCAGTGCTGAAGAGGGATGGAATTTAGCACATGTTTAAAGTTAATGGTTGCATAAGACATGCTGGTGTTTTGCTCAGTAAGGGCCTTAAAAGGTGAAGGTACTCATTTGACTTGCAAGGAGGCAAAGGTCACAAGTTACTTTCCTGAGGCTCATTTTGCTGGGTTGGCACCTGATGTACATGATGTTTGCATATATATGGTCATGGCCATTTATTATCCAACCTCAAAATCTGGCTACTAAAGAGATAGGATCGAATCACTGTACAACGAATCCAGTCCCTTACAAATCCTGCTGCCTTCTGAAATCTCTCAAGTGTAGTCAGAGAGACAGATGTTTATCTTCAACTTATCGCCTCGAACCACTGGTTGAGGTAAGGGTGGGGAATAACTATTTAATGGAACATGCAATTACTTTGGAAGATATCCATGAGGCAACAGCTTTACTGATACCTGCAAGCATGCTGTATTTGACTTGTTGACTCCAAAGCTGTTGTAAATTAAGTGCTATAGAAACAGCCTCCTCATCACTTTAATACCATACAATTTTCTTTCTACTAAATTCCTGGAGCTGCCCCTTCTGAATGCCCCTTGGTTTTTTTTGGCTATAAACATTACTTGTTGGGCTGGTTAGAAAATGGGGGGGGGGGGGGGGGACATTCACAAAGTGTTTAATTTTCATCAACATTTTCCAACCAACATTTTCTCAGTTCTCTGGGCTTGTGATAGATCTGTTATAACAATTATCCAAAAGTTTAATGTTTTCTCTAGTGACTTGCTAACATATTTTGCCACCAAGATAAATATGGAATAATTCTAATGAATTACCACAGATTTACATTGGTGTAACTGAAATTATGCATTCAATATCCTGTTTCAGGTTAGTAAAAATAAAAGAATGCTGTAGGTTTTGTGGAAGTGTACAAGATACAGATTTATAAAAACAGGTAATTATGCTGGGTAAAGGGGAAGCCTTATTGAAGCTAGTGGGCGTACTAGTTGTCCTTTATTCAGGATACATGTAAAAACAATCAAGCTCTTTTGTGGAATAGATGGCTGACATAATAGAAGCCACCATCAAGTAAAGCTGGAATAGGAGTTGAAGGGGCATTCACTGGGGTCTGAATTCAAATGCAGGGGGATGGGGCGGGGGAGAAGGAAGTGTGAGTGTGACACCGCAGAAGCACAAAGAATCCCCAGAGAAGTATTTGTAGTGTGATCTCAGAAAAAGCTCAGAGAGAGCAAGAGAGAGAGAGAGAGCGCAAACGCGCGCTTTTGGGTAGACTGCTGGATAGAAAGAGGCTTGGAATTGTGAGCCAAGAAACTATTCCTGCTGTCGTTAGGGAAATAGAACTTTGTGTACATTCTTTGTAAATAAACAGGATTGAATCCAAAAAATACCTGACTCCATCATCCATTTCTCCCCCTAGTGGAAACAAAGGAATAACAATATTATGAATTCTTTTGTTTTCACGTTCTTAGATGAAGAATAGACCTGCTTCAGTAAAGAACCATAAATGCTGAAAATACTGTTTTGTTGGCTCAGAGCTAGCTATCAGTAGATCTGGAAAATAAGAGTGTTTGTTGTTACACAATACTTAAAATTCAATTATTTGCACAAATTTTAATTTTTCTCTGATTACGATTTAAAAATAAGCAATTAGATATTCTGTAAAGTGCTTAGGAAATTTGTATGATTAAAATCAGCATGTACTCTGTATACATGGCTTTACCATATATGCAGCCTCGCATCTACACTCGTAAGAGGACCACATTTCCTGAAGCAGTTTCAAACCACTTCAAGCTAGGACAGTTTTAAGCTACTTTATGTTTCAAATGTGAATGGTGTCCAGCTGTGTCAATTAATTTTTTTAAATTATGACCATGATCTAAGATCCCAATTTTAAGAACTTGCTTACATCATTCATATGCTATGATGAATAGGGCTGCTTTCCTGAATTGTGGTCCATATTTGGAACTGTTTTATAGTTTAGACTCAACCACCCTTCTTAAACAGTTTTAACATATCTGGGCCTCCAAGTGGGTTAACTTAAACCAGTTAATCTTTGTTAAACACATTTAAACTTGAAATGATTTGACATCAGATTTAAAACTATTTGAGGAAACATGATTCCCTATAAATATAGAAGGGGATTAATTAGTATTAAACTGCAAAGATCAGATTCTCAGGTGGGGTAAATTGGCAAAGTTTCCTTGACTTTAATGAAATGCTATGACCAGGGCCTGTTCTAAATTTTTTGCCGCCCCAAGCTAAACAAAAAACCAAGCGCCGCCCCCTCAAGCAAAAAAAACCCCGAGCGCCACCCCACCGAAACAAAAACAACGCCCTCCCCCACCCCCCCAAGCGCTGCCCCCTGGACATGACAGACTGAGAGGCCAGCTGCCTATCAGTACTGGAGCTCTTTGGAGAAAGGACTGGAGGAAGTGTTGAGGAAAGATTAAAACATGAATAAATTTGTGAGTGAGCAGGAGGTAACCGACAGAGGTAAGGGTCAGCATTGTAGTCTCTATATCCATTCTATATTCACACACACATTCAGAAAGCATAGGCATACAGATAGATTAGCTGTAATGTTCTCCATTTATATGACCAGAACCTCAGCTGCTGTAAACCAGTGTCGCTCTGTTGACTTCTTTGTTGCTGTGTTGATTTAAACCAGTTGAAGAGTTGGCCTACAGCCTCTGGACCTGGAAACTTTCCTGAGAATCTGAGTTTCTATTGAATGTTATGAGGAAGGTCTTCCTTCTTTTCTCCCAGTTGTTTTATGTTTATTATGGGTCTTCATTTTGTGTCTTCTGCATCCATGGAGCCAACATCTAGCTGTGTAATCCATCAGAGATGGGGAAATTAGAACAAAAAATACAGAAGGACTTCTCCTCTAGCTGTCTAAATGAAGCTCTGCTAATATCTAAAATGCAGGATAACAAAGCATGGGGTCACATTTCTTAGCAACACTAGTGCTCCTAATCCCACACTATCACTACTGCAGCTAGATGGGCAGTGTAGGTTACAGTTATGATTCAGTTTGCATCTGGGTGTTAGAACTGAAGGATGCAATTTGCATAAAGGATGGGCAATCACCTAACCTCAAGCAGTCTTTCCTGGGAAGGGGAAATCTTGTTAGTTCCTCCTTCCTGCTTTGGAATGCTGTTACAATGGAGGCAGATAAATATGGCATTTCAGATTTCTTGTTAAATATTAAGTCTCCTGGAGAATTTCTGCCCACAGCTAAGAGATACATGGGAGATAAAATCCTGATTTTTTAAATACATCATCTGTTTCATAGCGTTTAAGGCCAGAAGAGACCATTAGATCATCTAGTCTGACTTCCTGTATTTCACAGGCCATTAAATTTCACCTAGCAACCCTACAATGAACCCAAAAACTTGTCTTGGACTAAAACATTTCAGTCTTTAGGAGACTAAACTGTTTTGTGCCATAGGCAGAGGACAGGAGAGACTGAGGTTCCACCAATGCCTGAGGCCCTTGCAATGGTAGAGAATTGATTAGGTCAGATATACCCAGATGATCCTAGAAGGTGATCAGTGCCCCATCCTCCCACCCAAAGGTCCCTGCCAATCTGACCAGGGGAAAATTCCTTCCCACCCACAACTCTGGAGATCAGTTGGATCCTGAGCAGGTGAGCAGGACATCTAAGGAAACAGATTCTCTGAACCATTTTGGAGCACTGGTCCACCCCACCAGGTGTCCCATCTCCTGCTATGGTCAATCCCTGATGCTTCAGATGAAGGTTGGAGGGAACCACCCCACCCCACTCACAGCGTACACCTAGCCAATTGTGCATGGGGGGAAATTCCTTTATGACCTCTACAGGCAACTGAATGAACTCCGTTCCATGAGTCTTCTCTGCTAGTATTTAAACTACCATAAAATAAGATTAAAGGCTTTCTTCAAAACAGGGGGCCTAAATTAGGCTTCTAAATTCATACTGAGGTCTAAAAAAGTGGCCTGATTTTCAAAAGATACTGAGCTGTGAAAAGTTCCCAGCATAGCCAATAGGTACATCTGGGTGGTCAGGATTTTTGAAAATGAGGCCCTAACTAAGCAAAACTCTTAAGCATGTGCTTAACTTTAGGTCTATTTCTTGGCTTAGAGTTAAGCATGTGATTTGGATGCTGAATCAGGGCGTAGGTGCCTTAATATGGATTTAGGAGTTTAAGTTTAGGCACCCAGTTTTGAAAATTTTGGCCATAAATTATTATTCTGTATACTATCAAAACTCATAAATTGATAGTAAAGAGGGAAAGGAAGATTATTTTATGTGGGGATCAACTTGAAAGGAGCAAATTTTCTTCATTATGATTTCCCCCCGAACACATTGAGTAGCTCAGCAAACAAACCTGGTCATCAGGAGGAAGGAAGAGGATTTACATGATTCCCAGGTCTACTTCTCACAGTGTTTGGGCTCCTGCAGAATCTTTACTGGATAGTGAATTAAAGAGGCCAGCACCAATTTCTACTATCCTTTTATTGAATTTCCCTCCTGGCACCAGAGGCGGCTCTACCAATTTTGCTGCCCCAACCAGTCACCGCCAAATTGCCGCCGCGGCAGGAAGAGTGGCGGAGCTGCCGCTGAATTGCCGCTGCGGCAGGAAGAGCGACGAAGCTGTCACCAAATTGCCACTGAATTGCCGCTGCAGCGGGAAGAGAGGCGGAGCTGCCGCCGAATTGCCGCCGCGGGACTCGGACTGCTGCCCCATTCAGGATGCTGCCCCAAGCACCATCTTGGAAAGCTGGTGCCTGCAGCCAGCCCTGCCTGGCACATATGAATGACCAAGTTAAGGACAAAATTGCCCTCAGGATTGCCTTTATAGCGGAGACCAAGCTAGCCATCGTTGTGACAGTTCTGCTAGAGAAACTGCAACAGGATGAGGTAGTACAGCTTCATGAAATTACGTCCGCTTTCCATGTGTCCACACCAAATTCTGCCTGACTTCATGGGGGTATAGGGGAATGCATGGGGGTAATTCAGTATAGAACTTGGCCTGGCGCACCATCAGTATAATCAGTATTCACCCTTCTGTCCTCAAGCATAAACTCATAATGTAAAATGCTGTTATTACAGATCAGGATGATATAATGCTCTACAAAGAGAAACTCAGAGGAGCATTGTCCTTTAACACACAGTGGAGTACATGGGCTGTATATAATAAAAGTACACTATAGAACTAGCAATAATCTCTTCTAATAATACTTTGCCCTGCTTTAGCATCTTCATCCAAAAATCTCAAAGTACTTACCTAATGCTAATGAATTGAGACTCACAGCACCCTTGTGAGAATGGTAAGCATTATTCCCATTTGCGGATGATTTGTGTCATAGGGAATTAAGTAACTTGTTCGACACCACTTAGCAATTAGTAAAAGAATGTGAATAAAACCCAAGTGAACTGACTCCCTCCTCTAAATCCTAGCCAACACTCCTTTATTATGATGACATATTATTGAGATGGTAGCATTGAAGGGACCTTATCGATATATTTTCTACTGGGGGAACTCTGCAACAAAAAAATAAAAATGATGCGCACAATATTTTAAAATTTCTGCAAAATTCTGCATATTTTATTTGTCAGAATAATACAATATAATTACACTAGTTAACATTATTTTTGGTTATTTATTTCAAAATACCTGTCAGCAAGTATGTCTGTATTAATACAGACACCAAAAAAGATTCAGGAAATGTTTTTTGACAAATGTTTTTTGTCAAGTGATCCATCCCCTGATGCCCAGTCCCAGCTTCTTGCAAACAGAGGTGTAGGCGTTTTAGGCCCTCTTGGGGGCAGCTGGGGACCAGACCGCCTCACTATACCGTCCGGGTTTGGGGGAATTAGCACAGTTAACAGTGAGCCCAGGCCCTTGGACAGGGCGGGACACAAAAAGTTAGGGCTTAGGCCCTCAGGCAGGAGCTGAGCAATAGTAAGTCAGTAGGTCCTGGCCCTTGGTCAGGGCGGGGCAACAAGCAGTTCACAGCTCAGGCCCTTAAGCAGGGGCTGAGCAATCAATAAATCAGTATGCCCTGGCCCTTGGTCAGGGCGGGGCAACAAGCAGTTCACAGCTCAGGCCCTTAAGCAGGGGCTGAGCAAACAATAAGTCAGTAGCAAGCCCAGGTCCTGACTCTGGAGAACCTGGGAGAGGGGGAGACTGCCACCCACACGTTGGGTGGCAGGGGGGACGCAGGCCCACCCACTCCACTGCGTCTCAGCCTGGGGCCCTAGCAGCAGCAGAAAAACCCGCTGCTGAGTCAGTGGGGATCCTGGCCGCAACACACTGACCTTGGCTCTGGCAGTGCTGCAGCCAGACTAGAGTTGGCTGCCCCCGGGCTACTTCCAGCTTCCCCCTCTCCGGGTACCTGGACCAGGGGGCCATCCTCCACGAGGTCGCAGACCATCGGCACCTCCGCGTCGCAGGCGGGCGGCAGGCCCGGCGGCTCCTCGGGGTAGCGGGCCGGCGGCAGGCCCGGCGGCTCCTCGGGGTAGCGGGCCGGCGGCTCCTCGGGGTAGCGGGCCGGCGGCAGGCCCGGCGGCTCCTCGGGGTAGCGGGCCGGCGGCTCCTTGGGGTAGCGGGCCGGCGGCTCCTCGGGGTAGCGGGCCGGCGGCTCCTCGGGGTAGCGGGCCGGCGGCAGGCCCGGCGGCTCCTCGGGGTAGCGGGCAGGCCCGGCGGCTCCTCGGGGTAGTGGGCGGGCGGCAGGCTTGGCTGGCCCGGCCAATCCTCCGGTCGGCTGCTGGTCGCCGGGGTCTCCCAGTGGGGAGCTGTACCTCTGGCGTCTGGCCTCTCTGGTGGCTGGCCCCCAACTGCAGTCTGAGGGTCGGCTTTTATACTTCCTGTGCCTCCCCCTGACCCTTTAGGGGTGGGGCCAGGACTCTCCGGGTCCGCCCACTTAGGCATCCGGGGAAGTTTCTCTCTCTCGGGGGCGGCTGGGGACCAGACCGCCTCGCTACACACACACCCCCCTCAAGTCCGGCTCCCGTTCATTGGGGCCAGACCTTTCCATACCTCCCAGCCAGGACAGGAAGTCAGCGTTAGCGTGGTCTTTGCCGGCCCTATGGCGAACCGTAAACGCGTAGGGCTGTAGCGCTAGGTACCACCGCTGTATCCTCATGTTGTTATCCTTCATTCGGTTCAGCCACTGCAGGGGGGCATGGTCAGTCACCAAGACGAACGGGCTTCCCAGAAGGTAATACCGGAGGGCATCACAAGCCCACTTTACTGCAAGGGCTTCCTTTTCCACCACTGCATAGTTCTTCTCCCGTGGGAACAGCTTCCGGCTGATATAGAAGACCAGATGGTCTTGCCCATCCATGTCTTGGGACAGGACCGCCCCCAAACACACCTCCGAGGCATCCGTCTGGAGGATGAAGCCCTTATCGAAATTTGGGCTGTAGAGGACCGGGGCATGACAGAGACTTGCATTGAGTTCCCAAAAGGCGTCTTCGCAGTTCTGGGTCCAAACCACGTGTCGTGGGCTGTCCTTGGTTAGGAGGCCAGTCAGAGGGGCAGCGACAGATGCAAAATGGGGAATGAACCGTCGGTAATAGCCGGCGGGTCCCAAGAACTGTCGCACCTGACGCTTTGTGGTAGGGGGCGGGCAGGCCGCCAGGGCTTGCACCTTTCCCACAAGGGGCTTCACTTGTCCATTCCCTATGGTGTAGCCCAGATATGTAGTCTCTTGCCACCCAATGAGGCACTTTTTTGGGTGGGCCGTCAACCCGGCGGCCCGTAGGGATCTCAAGACTGCCGCTACCCTTAGCAAGTGGCCCTCCCAGTGGCGGCTGTAGATGACCACATCGTCCAAGTAGGCAGCCGCATAGTCCTGATGGGGTTGGAGGAGCTAATCCATCAGCCGCTGGAACGTGACGGGGGCACCATGGAGGCCGAAGGGCATCCGGACGAATTGGTACAGACCCATTGGGGTGGCAAAGGCGGTCTTCTCCCTTGACTCGGGGTCCAGGGGTATTTGCCAGTAGCCCTTGCTGAGATCAAGGGTGGTGAGGAAGCAAGCCTCCCCTAGCCGGCCGAGCAGCTCATCTATGCGCGGCATCGAGTAAGCATCGAACTTGGAAATGGCGTTGATGCGCCTGAAGTCGATGCAGAAGCGCCATGTCCCATCAGGCTTGGGTACTAGCACGATGGGGCTACGCCATGCACTCCGGGAGGGCTCAATTATGCCCAGTTCCAGCATGGCTTGTACCTCCTCCTCGACGCTCTGGCGCATTCGGTGGGGCAGGGGCCTGGTCGCTTCTCGGATCACTACCCCTGGTTCTGTCTGAATAGTATGGCAGACTAGGGTGGTGTAGCCCGGCTGGCTGGTGAAGGTCCGCGGGAACGCCTGCAAGAGGCACTGGACTTGTTTCCATTGTTCGTCAGTGAGGGTCTCCGCCAACTGGGGCCCTTCCGTATCCTGGGTCAGGGCGACGTGGGGGCCCAACTCGGGCTCTGGTGGGTAGGGGTTAATTAATAAGCCCTCATGCTCCCGCCAGGGCTTCAAGAGGTTGACATGGTACCTCTGAAATTTTTTCCATCGATCCAGTTGGCTGACCTCATAAGTGACGGGCCCTACCTTCTGGACCACCTCGTAGGGGCCCTGCCAGCGGGCCAGGAGCTTTGACTCGCTCGATGGCAGGAGGAGCAGGACCCGGTCCCCAGGTTTAAAGTTGCAGCTCTGCGTGCCCTGGTTATAAGTCCGCGCTTGGGCCTCCTGGGCAGCCCTCAAGTTTTCCTGGGCCAGCGCCCCGGCCTGAGTGAGACGTTCCTGGAGCTGAAGGCGTACTTCAAGAGGCCCTGGCTTGGCAAGGGTGTTTGCTCCCAGGTTTCCCGCATCAGATCCAGGAGACCCCGTGGGCGGCGGCCATATAGTAACTCAAAGGGGGAAAACTTGGTTGAGGACTGGGGCACCTCTCGGACTGCCAGAAGCAAAGGTGGGAGCAGTTGGTCCCATTGGCGCAGGTCCTCTGGGGGAAACTTGCGTAGCATATCTTTCAGCGTATGGTTGAACCGTTCCACGAGCCCATCGGTTTGTGGATGGTACACCGAGGTGCGCAACTGCTTAATGTCCAGGAGTCCACACACCTGTTGCAACAGTCGGGGAGGTGAAATTGGTGCCCTGGTCTGAGAGGATCTCCCGGGGCAGGCCGACCCGGGCAAAGATCTTCAGGAGCTCGCCTGCAATCACCCGGGTGGTGATGCTCCGCAGCGGCACTGCCTCCGGAAACCGGGTAGCATAGTCGACTAGGACCAGCACGTACTGGAACCCCGCGGCGCTTCGTTGGAGGGGCCCTACTAGGTCCATGGCCACACGCTCGAAGGGCGTCTCAATGATGGGCATGGGAACCAACGGGGCCTTCGGAGTCCGCGGGGGCGCGGCTAGCTGGCACTCTGGACAGGAGCGGCAATAATCCCGTACTTCCTGATCCACCCCGGGCCAGAAGAAGCGGGTCAAGATCCATGCCAGAGTCTTCTCGAGGCCCAAGTGCCCGGCCGCCGGGATATCGTGGGCGAGTTTCATGACGGCCTGCCAGTGGCATCGAGGCACGAGCAGTTGGCTCCGGGGTTCTCCTGTGCGCGGGTCCCGTTCTACCCGATAGAGCCGATCTTGCCTCAAGTCAAAGTGGGGCCACTGCATTGCCCGCTGTGGGTCGATTACCGCCCCATCGAATGCGGCTAGCTGCTCGTACACGTGACGGAGGGTGGGGTCTGCCCTCTGGTCCCGACAGAAGTCCGTGTGGAGCAGGGGCGCGGTGGCGGTCCCTGGGGGAGGGTCTGTGAGTTCCCCGTCTAGTTGTTCGGGGTCGGGTGCACTCTCCCTCTCCGACTGGGTCCCCTGAAGGCCCCCTTCCAGCACTGGAGTAGCCATGGGGGCCTCGTCCGCCTTTGACTGGAGGACCTCCGTGAAGTCGGGCCAGTCCCGCCCCAGGATTACTGGGTAGGCGAGCCAGGGGGCCAGGCCGACCACCATCAATCGGGTGACGCCATCCACGGTCAGCCAGACTTGGGCACTGGGGTAGGGACGTACGTCGCCGTGAATGCATTGGAGCCGGATTGCCCCCAGGCGGGGGTCTGGCTGAAGGCCTAGGCTTTGGCGAACCAAGGTCTGGCCACAGCCTGAGTCAATCAAAGCCACGGTGGGGTGCTCTCCGACAATCACAGGGACCATAATCTTAGCCCCCTGGGGGCGCTGGGCGCGGGCTTCTCCCGTGCAGACCTAGCCAAAGCTACAGTCCATCTCGGTGCAATCCCGCTGGAAGTGACCGTGTTTCCCACAGGAGAAACAGGGGCCAAGGTCCGTGCGCCCCGGTCGGGACGAGGTTCCTGCCTGGTCCCTAGGAGGGCTTCGGCCAGGCCCTCGGGCGTCAGGTCGAGGTGCCGGGGCCTGTCAAGCCGGGCCCTCGACAGGTCGGGGTCGGAGCCATGGGACGGATTTCGTGGCTCCATCCGGGTGGCCCCCTTCCTCTCAGGGGGAGGGCGCTCTGGTCCGGGTGGGGCAGCTCGAGCGGTCGGTCCCACCGGGGCTTCAGCGGCGAGGACGTCCTCCATCAGGGTGATGGCCGTAGTCAACGTTGCGGGCCGGTGCCGGAGGACCCAGTCCCTCCCTCGTGGTGGCAGTATATAGATGAACTGCTCCAGGATTATCTGCTCGACAATCTCATCCAGCGTCCGTCCTTCGGGCTGGAGCCACCGCTTGCAGGCCTCCCTCAGTTCTTGGGCTACTATCCGGGGTCGGGCTCCCGTCGCGTAGGCCAAGCTCCGGAACCGTTGACGGAAGGTCTCGGGGCTGATGTCCAAGGCATCTAAAATCGCTGCCTTCACCCGAGGATAGTCCCGTGCCGCGTCCGTGGCTAGGCCCCGATATACGGTTTGGGCAGTCCCGGTCAAATATGGGGCCAAAATGGTTGCCCATTGGTCTGGAGCCCAGCCCACGACTAGGGCCACCCTCTCGAAGGTCACCAGAAACACTTCGGGGTCGTTGCTGGGGCCCATCTTGGTCAGGCGGAGGGGAGGTGCTAGGTTGGGTGGTCCAGCGGCACCCGCAGGCTGGGGTTCCGCCGGACGGGGCAGCGAGGCCGCCAACTGCTGCAGACCTTGTTGTTGCTGCTCCTGGAGCTGACGCCCCAGTTCCAGCATCAGCTGTTGCTGTTGGGTGCCGAGCTGCTGGAGCAGCTGCTGCTGGAGCTGGGCGGCCCCCTGCTGCTGCTGCTGCTGCTGGAGCTGGGCAGCTGCCTGCTGCTGTTAGCTCTCTGCCAAAAACTTAATGAGCTTCTCCATTTCCATGGTCGCACGGCAGGGCCTCCGCAGATCCCTTCTCACAAGGATCGGGGGACTGGTGCCCGCATTCTCCACCACGTGTAGGGGGTTCAAGCCCTCTCTGGGGCGGCTGGGGACCAGACCGCCCCATTATACTGTCCGTGTTTGGGGGAATTAGCACAGTTAATAGTGAGCCCAGGCCCTTGGACAGGGCGGGGCACAAACAGTTAGGGCTCAGGCCCTCAGGCAGGAGCTGAGCCAATAGTAAGTCAGTAGGTCCTGGCCCTTGGTCAGGGCGGGGCAACAAGCAGCTCACAGCTCAGGCCCTTAAGCAGGGGCTGAGCAAACAATAAGTCAGTAGCAAGCCCAGGTCCTGGCTCTGGAGAACCTGGGAGAGGGGGAGACTGCCACCCACACGTTGGGTGGCAGGGGGACGCAGGCCCACCCACTCCACTGCGTCCCAGCCTGGGGCCCTAGCAGCGGCAGAAAAACCCGCTGCTGAGTCAGTGGGGATCCTGGCCGCAACACACTGACCTTGGCTCTGGCAGTGCTGCAGCCAGACTAGAGTTGGCTGCCCCCGGGCTACTTCCAGCTTCCCCCTCTCCGGGTACCTGGACCAGGGGGCCGTCCTCCACGAGGTCGCAGACCATCGGCACCTCCGCGTCGCAGGCGGGTGGCAGGCCCGGTGGCTCGTCGGGGTAGCAGGCAGGCGGCAGGCCCGGCAGCACCTCCGCGTCGCAGGCGGGCGGCAGGCCCGGCGGCTCCTCGGGGTAGCAGGCGGGCGGCAGGCCCGGCGGCTCCTCGGGGTAGCAGGCGGGCGGCAGGCCCGGCGGCTCCTCGGGGTAGCAGGCGGGCGGCAGGCCCGGCGGCTCCTCGGGGTAGCAGGCGGGCGGCAGGCCCGGCGGCTCCTCGGGGTAGCAGGCGGGCGGCAGGCTCGGCGGCTCCTCGGGGTAGCGAGCAAGCAGCAGGCTTGGCTGGCCCGGCCAGTCCTCTGGTCGGCTGCTGGTCGCCGGGGACTCCCAGCGAGGAGCTGTACCTCTGGCGTCCGGCCTCACCGGTGGCTGGTGCCCAACTGCGGTCTGAGGGCCGACTTTTATACTTCCTGTGCCGCCCCCTGACCCTTGAGGGGCCAGGACTCTCCAGGTCCGCCCACTTAGGCGTCCGGGGAGGTTTCTCTCTCTCAGGGGCAGCTGGGGACCAGACCGCCTCGCTACAAGAGGGTAGGGACACCATTTGTGAAGAGGACATAGGATGGCCATGAATATTCGTTCTCATAGTTGTATGTCCAGTTAGTAGGAATATGGCATTTCTTTCATGAGCTTGCCTTCCAAACCCTGGATCTTTGGGAGCCACATGCTCATGATTCCATATTTACTGGGAAGTGGGAAAACAGGGACTGAGGTTGGCGCTCTGTGTCCTGTCCTTCTGAAGTCTAGTATTAATGGTTAGGCTGCAGTAAGACTAGATCACTTAACCTAGTTCTGTAACTGGAAACTCAATATTTAAACATGAGGAGCGTTAAAGGAGGACAGTACTCCTAACTTTCTCATCATAGGCAAAGAGAAAATTTGGTCTTTACTTAAATATGACGTATTCAGTCTGAGCCACAAAAGTGTCCAGGGGTTACATGTAACTTCTGTTAAATTGCAGTGACACCACTGAGCTGTGGAGATCTCTAGGGGGAGACCCCTTGCTTGTCACTCAAGTCCTACAGGTCCTAATAGACAAGCTAAAGACTCCAACAAGCCAAGAAGGCCGCATCACCTCAGACACTGAAATTGACAGGCATTTGGCAGCTGCTGAACCTCTCTCAGTAAGTTAGATGACAGACACGTCTTTCAGGCTTTCCTCTGCCCTGTGACAATCCTGCTGATGGAAAGCTAGAAGTGTGGTATAATATTGCTGTGTGGGCACTTCTCCTCTGATGTACTGTTTCCCTGAGTCCAGCTCTGCTGTCTGTGGAACAAATACGGCAGTTTTAGAGTACGTGGCTGATTTACTTAATAAACATCTGGCAATTAGAAAGTCTTTGAATCAGGTTTCTCACAGTGCTTTTCAAATGTTCCTTAGGACTCACAACATGCCTTGGTAGGTCATACACATTTTTACAGATGTGGGAAACTGAGCCACGAACAGTCATTCAAGTTACTGGCAGAAGTGCGAATTTAGTACAGCAGATTTCAGAAGGGGAGAGAGGGTTTGATGGTGTTGGGAAGAGATCTCGTTTTTTACCATGCTCTCCTTTCAGGCAACACGTGCCTTCTTTGAGGTGGTGTTGGCACTGCAGTCGAGCAAAGCTGTGCAGGAGCTGCTCCCAGAGTTGTTTCCTGTTCTCCTGCAGCAGGTCAACCGAACCCTAGGACAAGAGATGCCTTTGCCCAGGATGAGCAGCCGAGGCGGTTATTCCGAAAAGGACTACAACTTACTGAGAGCAACCCTTGCTGGTAATTAGAAGGAAGGGAGAGAAACAAAGAATTCCAATAGAGTTGTGTGACACTTCCCAGGGTTACGAGGCACCTTACCATCACCTGCCCTTAGAGTGAGGAAGTCTTGTCTGTGCCTGCTGTGGGTCAGTTCCCTGCAACTACCAGGCTCTGGCAAAACAAACACTGCCATCCAGGCCTCCTCAGATCTCAGTCTCTGTACACGTTAGTGACAGGCACACACCAACCCCCGAGTCTTCTGACCATTCCTTATAGTGTCCAGACCTTTATCCACTCAACACCTACAGAATTATCAGGCCTGCTGTTCCCAATGGAACAATACACACCAGTTTATTACTTATGCTTTAGACTCTATACTTTATTACTTATACTCTATACTGCAAAACACACAGCACTTAGATATATTTATAGTGAAAACAAGAACAGAGATTCCAGTGGTAGTGAGTAAGAATGCAAGGAAAAAACGGTTACATGTAAAATGAAATCATAACATGCTCCTAGAGACTAAACTTAACCAACAGGTTAACCTCCTGTCTAAAGATGTTTCTCACCCAAAGTTCTCAACCAAGCCTGATAGCGACCCCTCTTTCATGAAGCAAACTCGCTGTCCATCTACTTCCTAAGTGAAGGATGCCAGGGTGTCTTCTTTGTCCCCCAAATATAGTAGAGCAAACCTTTGATATGTACCCCAAAATTGGGTCCCCACCCCCTACTTCCTGTTACTTTTTCTTTCTTTGAAGTTCTCACAGTCCTTCTGAACTGAATGTGAACCCTACATGCTTAATTTACATGTAAACAAACAGATGGATAAACATTTCTTGCCTGAAAGAAAACCATTTTTTCACCTTTCCTGGTGACTAGTCCCTAGACACAGATTGTAAGAATGTAATTTTCAATGCATATACATGACTCTTTACACAACATCTGTACATGCATTTCACAATGATATTGGTGATATGGGCTTTTATTTGAGACTCATATGGCAATCTTTTAGTGAACGAGAATGTACATACCAGACCCCTTGGCACCCACTTTGCGCCCCTTGCCAGTTAACACTAAGAGATTCCTGAGTCATCAGTTGACTTCAGCTCTGGTAGCCCATTAATGTACATTTCCCACCAATCTCACAACATTATTAGTTTCTATTATTGTTGTGTTTCTTTATTCCATGCCAACAAGGTGCTCAAATTACAGACTACATGGTTTTATAATGTCTCTGAATTTTCCTAGGAAACCAGGATCTAAACTCTGTTCGCAGATGGGAAGCAGGTATAAAATAAACATAAGGAAGTACTACTTCACACAACACACGTCAACATTTGGAACTCATTGCCAAGGATGTTGTGAAGGCCAAAAGTATAACTGGGTTTAAAAAAGAATTAGATAAGTTTATGGAGGACAGGTCCATCAACAACCCCAAGCTCTGGGTGTCCCTAGGTCTCTGACCACCAGAAGCTGAGACTGGACAACAGGGATTGGATCACTTCATGATTGCCCTGTTCATTCCTTCGGAAGCTGGCATTGACCACTGTTGGAAGACAGTATACTGGACTAGATGGACCATTGGACTGACCCAATAAGACTGATCTTATGAAGTGGCCACAGTGAGTCAGGTTTTCAAGCATGGGCGCCTAAGTTTTGTCCACAAAACTTGAATTTGTTCACATGGATGGGTACCTAGCTATGTGATGTGTCTGCAGCACCAGCAAAGTGTATTTTCTGCTAGTGCTGTTGGCTCATGTGCAGGCCCATTTTAGGTACCTATACATGATGGGGTGCTATGCGGTGCCCCAGCCTCTTCCATGAACAGAGTGCTCTGAGTCCCTCCAAAGTGTTCTAGGGATGCCTGTTCCTGAGATCCTGGTGGTAAGGGCCTGATGACTGTTTGACCCCAATGGATGATCTTAAGTCACCTTTACTCTTGACCTTTGTCTCTCAGGGGACTTCTTCATTCTCACCTTCTCTGTGGCTTGTACTTTCGTGTCTAGGTTCCTCCAGCCCCTTTACATATATTTCCTCTTTACCTGGCCCTGCAGGTTTTATTTCCACCCTCCTGGGCCTACATACATGCCTTGGTGTCCCTGTTAGAAAGAGATCCCAGTCCATGCCCAGTAGAAGGCAGTGGGGCAATCCATTCACTACCCCTCTATGTTTCTGCCTAAACTTCCCCTTGATTTCCAGAGTGACCTCTGCCATTGGGCAGAATTTATTGTCCCCATGTACATATTCAGTTTTGATCCTACCTCTGGGAAGCATCCAGTGGGGTTTCACTAACTCCTGCCTGCTTAGCAAACAGGATGAAGCTGTGTCCACTAGGCCCTTTGGTGGCTCCTCTCTACCCATACCGATATGGCAGGTACTTTCTTTTTTCTTCCCTGCCTGGGAATCTCATCCCAACCACAAAACTGTGCAAACCCACAGTCCATTTTAGGACAGTCACTTTTTAGATGTCCTTCCCATCCATGTTGGAAGCACACTGTAAGCCAAGCTCCCCCTACAGTTCCTTGAGGCTCCTCCCTCTTCTTCTTGCAGCCCTTCCCAGCTGTAGGCACTCTGGTCCTTCTCAAATCTAGTCCCTTAAACCACTGACTCGCTCTGGGAATGTCCGCCTCTGCAAATCCCTCTGTAACTTTAACTGTGGGGTCCAGTTAAAGCTGGCGCCACGTAGCCCATACTCGGGTATGCTCAGGGAGACTCTGAAGAAACTTCCAGAATCATGCAGTCCATGATCTCCCCCACAGTTTGAGTATCTGGCGTTACCAATGAGTGGCCCAATCTTTTAATTTCTGTCCAAATGCACAGAGGCATAATCCCTCAATCCATCTTTCAACTCTACATTTCTGGCAGTACTTTTCTGTGGACAGGCCCCACCTAGTCCAGCATGGCTGCCTTAATCATGTCATAATCTCTTGCCCGCTAATCACTAAGAGCGATACATGTGCTTCCCCGGTTAAATAGGGTGTCAGTCGAAGGGCTCACATTGTTCTGTCCCTATGAGGTCTCACTGCTGCTCCTTTAACAGTAACCAAAAACACATCAGGGTTGTTCGCAGGTCCCATTTGACAGAGTCTGATCTCCTGTGCCTGGTTTCCATTTCCTGTCACAGGACTCGCCAAACTCTGGAGAAGTTGTTGCCAGACCTGGGCTTGCTCCCGTATAAATTCCTGAAGGCTCTTTTGCTGTTAAACCTACCAGACAAGCAAAGGCTGTTTTTCTGCATGATGGGATTGTTGGAAGGTCTGTAGGGTCTTCTACACCAGCAGTTCTCAACCGGGCCAGTTTTAGGGGGTCCGCCAAGCAGGGTTGGCATTAGACTAGCTGGGGCTTAGGGCAAAAAGCTGAAGCTCTGAGCCCAGCCAGGCTGGAGCCCTGAGGCCCAGCACCCCGTGGGGTTAAAAAGCAGAGCCAGGAGCCCCAAACTCTGATGCCTGGCATGACAGAGGCCTGGAACTGGGCCAGGGAGTATTTATAGCATGTTGAGGGTGGGAGGCGGCTCAGAAACAGAAAGGTTGAGAACCCCTGTTCTACACTTCTCTTTGCTGCTTCACCACCCATTTCAGTGTTCCCTCCATCACATGGACAGCCAAACCGCTACACCAGCTTCTCCAACATCTTCTCCATTTGCATAGATAACAGGGAAATCCCTGATGAGCCCCCAGCTGTGAAAGAGAAGGGTGTTGCCCCCCCACACATCTTCCACAAACACAGACCACTTTGAGACTTTCTTGCCTGTAAGCACTAACGTGTTGTCTATTTAATCCCCCTACCAATACATAGCACCTTTATATTGTATCTCAACTTTCTAAACTCCTCTCCAAAAGTGTGGAGGTGGGTAAGGTGTTTCCACTCAGAGACCTCACTTTGTCAGGATCTCGTAGCTTTTTGTCTTTCTGTTTCTCTCTTTTTCTTTCTTAGGGGTGACCAGACAACAAGTGTGAAAAATCAGGACAGGGGGTGGGGGGGTAATAGGCACCTGTATAAGATAAAGCCCCAAATATTGGGGCATCTGATCACCCACGTTTCTTTCTCTGTCTGTTCCCTTCAAAGGGCTCCTGCCCATGTCCTTTTATACAGTTTCCCTGTTAATAGAATGATTGGTTCCTTGACTCACTAGCCCCAATTTGACCTCGTAATCAGGTACACCTCTGTCCAATTAGGTCTTCTGTGAGGAACCGAATTAGTACTAATAGTGACCAGAGTGCTGACTCAGGTGCAAATCCTCAGCCTTCTGTCACATCATATCTGGAGATATGACCCCAAAATGTCCATTAGTGATCACCACACTCTATGCCCCCAGTTTTTGGGTCCTGATCATGTATCTTTTCCATATCATTGTACTCTGCTGTTGCCCATACTCCTTGCAGAAGGGAAAAATGACTGCAAAATTTTGTCCCTAGCAAAACTAGTCACATAAGATGTATGAGACTGAAACTTACCTCCTAGGGACACTTGTGTCCAGGATATTGCCAATGGATGAACTGTCGATGAACAGCAGACCTGACAAGTAACCTGACCCTGTTCAGGCTGCACC
The DNA here is from genome assembly GCA_037349315.1 of Chelydra serpentina. Classification (NCBI taxonomy): domain Eukaryota; kingdom Metazoa; phylum Chordata; order Testudines; family Chelydridae; genus Chelydra; species Chelydra serpentina. The sequence goes on along the minus strand of JBAIAC010000239.1, from coordinate 316,418 downwards.
TTCCTACTGATTGCTGCAGTTCTGTGCCTCTCTTTCCCCAGGCTTTCTATCAAAGCATTAGAGTCTGTGCTTTTCAAGGGTGGGAGTGAGAGCCTGGTGAGAGCGCTCAGAGAGCAGAGAATATAGATTCTTCTTGAAAACCCCAAGACTCACCATGAGGGAGTGTGTCTGCTGGTGAGGTAAGAGATCTAGGAGGCATCATTTTATCCTTGGGAATCAGTAGCAAATAGAGTGGCTGAGAGGGAACCTCCAGTTTATAGCTTTGTGGGCGGTGCCCTGGGCGGAAACACACAGCTCCCACTCCTAGATATCAGAGCTGTATGCCCAGAGCAGCTGAGTTTTTGAAGTGTCCAATCTACCCCATAAGCGGTTTCTTTTGTCTTCCAGGGTTCTGCTAAGATCTGGACTAATAACACCTGAGATCATACAGAGCCTCCTCCCCTGGGTGAATTCCCCAACAGAAAACCGCCAAGTCACCAGCACAGCTTTCCTTGCCCGGGTAAGACACAGGTCTCTGAAGAGCAGTTTCACCATTAGACTGTTGCCTGTTGTATGCCTTTCTCTCGGGAGTTGTACAGTTCAGTTCATAGGAGTAATTGTCATTTTAGATAGTAGAATGGGTCCTCCTTTATATGGAAACCTCACAAGGAACTTCATTATACCTTTCTGAGTCATTCTCTCTCTGTTACTTTTATTGCTGTTATTGCCTATACTAGCTACACAAAAGACGGTTACTCACCGTAGTAACTGGTGTTCTTCGAGATGTGTTGCTCATATATATTCCAGTTAGGTGTGCGCGCGCGGCGTGCACGATCGTCGGAAGACTTTTACCCTAGCAACACTCGGTGGGCCGGCTGGCGCCCCCTGGAGTGGCGCCGTTAGGTGGCCCAATATATACCCCAGCCGGCCCATCGCCCTCTCAGTTCCTTCTTGCCGGCTATTCCGACAGTGGGGATGGAGGGCAGGTTTGGAATACATATGAGCAACACATCTCGAAGAACACCAGTTACTACGGTGAGTAACCGTCTTTTCTTCTTCGAGTGCTTGCTCATATGTATTCCAGTTAGGTGACTCCCAAGCCATTCCTAGGAGGCGGGGTCGGATTGTGATACAGCAGAGTTTAGGACCGTCGAACCAAAAGCGGCGGCGTCTCTAGAATGTTGCACTATGGCATAGTGCGAGGCAAAGGTGTGTACTGACGACCATGTCGCGGCCCTACAAATCTCTTGGATAGGTATGTGTGCCAGGAAGGCAGACGACGAGGCCTGAGCTCAGGTAGAGTGGGCCGTAAGGTGCATGGTGGGGACACCTGCCAAGTCATAACATGTGCGGATGCACGAGGTGATCCATGATGAGATGCGCTGGGAAGAGACGGGAAGGCCTTTCATCCGGTCCGCCACGGCGATGAACAGCTGAGTCAATTTCCGGAATGACTTTGTCCTCTCGATGTAGAAGGCGAGGGCTCTCCGGACATCCAAGGAATGGAGTTGCTGCTCCTTCCTAGAGGCAAGGGGCTTAGGACAAAAGACAGGCAGAAAAATGTCTTGGTTAATATGGAAGGCCGACACTACCTTGGGCAGGAAGGCCGGGTGTGGCCGTAGCTGTACTTTATCTTTATGGAACACCGTATAAGGTGGTTCCGAAGTAAGCGCTCTGAGCTCAGAGACGCGTCTAGCCGAGGTAATGGCTACTAGAAGGCCGTTTTCCATGAGAGATACAGCATGGAGCAAGTGGCCATGGGCTCGAATGGGGCACCCATGAGCCTGGTGATGACTAGGTTGAGGTCCCATGTAGGGACCGGGCGGCGCACCAGTGGGTGTAGCCATTCTAACCCCTTAAGGAACCTGCTAACCATGGGGTTGGAGAAAACAGAACCCGCCCCGTCCCAGGGGTGAAAGGCTGAGATTGCCGCTAGGTGGACGTTTAGCGACGAGAGAGCCAGACCCTGCTCCTTTAGTGAGAGGAGGTAGTCCAGGATGGTGTGAATTGGCACCTGCAAGGGGTTGAGACCCCGAGTGCCACACCAAAGGGAAAACCGTTTCCACTTAGCTGAGTAGGTAGACCTGGTGGAGGGTTTCCTACTGCTCAGCAGAACGTGCTGGACCGGGCTGGAACAACGCAGCTCCGACGGGTTCAGCCATGCAGCAGCCACGCCGTGAGGTGAAGGGAGTGCAGGTCGGGATGATGGAGCCTGCCGTGCTGCTGCGTGATCAGGTCCGGCCACAGTGGTAGAGTAATCGGGTCGGCCACGGATAGTTCCAGGAGCGTGGTATACCAGTGTTGCCTGGGCCACGCTGGAGCAATCAGGATTACTCGGGCCTTGTCCCTGCGTAGTTTGAGCAGGACTCTGTGAACCAGTGGAACTGGCGGGAAGGCATAGGCCAGGTGGTCCGTCCAAGGATGGAGAAAAGCGTCTGTCAGGGAGCCTGGGGAGCGACCCTGGAATGAGCAGAACACGTGGCATTTCCTGTTCTCGCGAGTCGCGAAGAGATCTATCTGGGGAAACCCCCACTTCTGGAAGACAGAGTGGATGACGTCCGGTCGAATGGACCACTCGTGAGTTTGAAAGGACCTGCTCAGGTGGTCCGCCAGGGTGTTCTGGGCTCCTGGGAGAAACGAGGCTACCAGGTGAATGGAGCGGGCTATGCAAAAGTCCCAGAGCTGAGTTGCCTCTCGGCAGAGGGGGAGGGAGTGTGCCCCTCCCTGTCTGTTGATGTAATGCATGGCCGTCGTGTTGTCTGTAAGGATGGAGACACAACGGCCCTGTAAGTGTTGAGCGAAGGCTTGGCAGGCAAGACGTACCGCTCGGAGTTCTCTGACATTGATGTGTAGTATCAGCTCCTGTTCTGACCACAGGCCCTGCGTTTGGAGATTCTGCAGGTGAGCCCCCCAGCCGAGGGATGACGCATCCGTAGTCAAGGCTCGGGATGGCTGAGGTGGATGAAAAGGAACACCTGACATCACATTCCTGGGGTCCAGCCACCAGTTGAGGGAGGCTAGGACTTGCGGTGGGACCGTCAGGATTATATCGAGGTTGTCCCTGTGTGGCCGGTATGCGGAGGCCAGCCATGCCTGGAGGGGCCATAGGCGTAACCTGGCGTGAGCTGTCACGAAGGTGCATGATGCCATATGACCCATGAGGCTGAGGCAGCAGCGGGCCGTTGAGGTTGGGAAGGCTTGGAGGCTGCGTATGGCGGCTGCAAGCGTTTGAAAGCGAGCCTCTGGGAGGAACGCCCTGGCGAGAGTAGAGTCCAGTATTGCCCCTATAAAGTCTATTCTCTGTGTTGGCACCAAAGTGGACTTTTCTACGTTCAGTAGGAGGACCAGACGCTTGAACATGTCCATGGCCGTGCGAATGTGAGACTGGACCTGGTTGCTGGAGTTGCCACGGATAAGCCAGTCGTCGAGGTAGGGGAATACCTGAACTCTTTGACGCCGAAGGGCGGCTGCTACCACTGCCATACACTTTGTAAAGACCCTCGGTGCTGTTGAGAGGCCGAATGGCAGGACCGTGAACTGGAAGTGTCTCTGGCCCACTACGAAGCGCAGGAAGCGTCTGTGAGGTGGGTAGATGGCAATATGGAAATACGCGTCCTTCATGTCGAGGGCGGCGTACCAGTCTCCCTGATCCATAGAGGGGATAATAGTGCCCAGGGAGAGCATACGGAATTTCAACTTTACCATAAATTTGTTGAGACCCCGTAAGTCCAGGATAGGACGTAGCCCCCCTTTTGCCTTTGGGATTAGGAAATAACGGGAGTAGAATCCCTTGCCTCTGAGATCTCTTGGAACCTCCTCCACCGCTCCTACAGTGAGGAGTTTGTGCACCTCCTGGATAAGGAGTTGCTCGTGAGAAGGATCCCTGAAGAGGGACGGGGTGGGATGAAGATGGGGAGACGAACTGCAATTGGTATCCCCTTTGGACGGTTTGTAAGACCCAGCGGTCCGTGGTGATATTTGACCACGCCGGGGAGAAAGGGGAGAGGCGGTTCAGGAATAGGAGGGCAGGATCGGTTGGAACTGGTACTCCGGCCTCGAGCGCCCCTTCAAAAATTTTGTTTGGGCCCCAACGATGGCTTGTGGGGGCCCTGCCTCTGGCCGGTCTGTCGACCGGGCTGTTGTCTCCTGCCCCCTCGACCACGCGGCCTCCTGTAGAAGTCCTGCCATGGTGCGGGGGGGAAGTAGGTACGTCGTACGAAAGGCCGGAAGGGCCTGCGCTGCGTCGCAGGGGTATGCATCCCCAGCGTACGGATGATGGTACGACCGTCTTTAAGGGTCTGCAGCTTCGGGTCAGTTTTTTCAGAAAACAGACCCTGTCCTTCAAAAGGTAGGTCCTGGATCGTATGCTGGACCTCTGCTGGGAGGGTGGAGGATTGCAGCCAGGAGATGCGCCGCATGGCGACTCCCGAGGCGATAGTCCTGGCGGCAGAGTTGGTGATGTCCAAAGAGGCCCGCAACGACGTCCTGGCCAACTTCTTGCCCTCCTCTACAAAAGCCTTGTACTCCTGCCTGGACTCTGGAGGTATAAGTTCTTTGAATTTCTCCATAGAGACCCAGGTGTTATAGCCGTAGCGGCTCAGGAGTGCCTGCTGGTTCGCCGCACGAAGCTGTAGGCCCCCCCCTGAATAGATCTTCCTGCCAAACAAGTCTAGCCGCTTGGCGTCCTTCGACTTTGGGGCTGGGGCTTGTTGGCCATTCCTCTCCCTCTCGTTGACCGATTGGACCACCAGTGAACACGGAGGGGGGTGCGTGTAGAGATATTGAAAATCTCTTGGGGGTGCCATGTACTTCCTCTCTACACCCCTGGCAGTGGGGGGTATTGAGGCTGGGGTCTGCCAGATGGATGTGGCGTTGGCCAGTATGGTGCGTACAAATGGTAGGGCCACCCTGGTGGGGGCATCGGTCGTCAGGATGTCCACCACCGGGTCCTCCAGTTCAGGAACCTCCTCTATCTGGAGGTCCATGTTGAGGGCCAATCTGCGGAGCAGGTCTTGATGATCCCTGAGATCAATGGGAGGCGGGCCGGACGATGATGCTCCTGCCACTGCCTCATCAGGAGAGGAGGAGGAGGACAGGCCTTGGGCGAGCGGATCCTCGGCGGGTACCGCTGCAGAGCCCAGGACTGGGGGCTCCGGGTCTGTGGCCCCTACCTCTGGCGGAGGCCGGGAGACTGTAGCCTCTGGAGGCCGGGAGATTGTAGCCTCTGGCGGTCTACGCTCCAAAGTGGTCGAGGTGGGAGCTCTCGTTGGTACCCTCTGGGCTTCGTAGTAGGCCATAGGGGTCCAAAATGGCCATCGCTCCTGACCCTGTCCGGTCTCTGGCAGGTGGCCCTGGTCACTGATGGTGCGGTCCTCAACATAGAGGTCGCTGCCAGCTCTGGAAGAGCGGGATCCAGAGCGAGAAGGCCAGGGTGGGGCAGAGTAGCCATGCAGTGACGTCTGCGTGGCCAGGGTCTGCCTCCTTGGTGGGGACCGGTGCAGGGATGGTATCCGGTGCCGGGAGTCGGATCGGTACCGGGATGGTGTCCGGTGCCGGGAGTCGGATCGGTACCGGGGTGGAGTCCGGTGCCGAGAGCCGGATCGGCGCCGAGAGCCGGATCGGCGCCGGGATGGAGACCGGTGTCGAGAGCCGGATCGGAAACGAGACCTGGAGCGGTACCGGCGATGATCTCGGTACCGGGACACAGATCTGGACCTTGAACGTCTCGGTGACCTGCGCGTCGACCGGCCGCGGGACCGGGAGCGGCGTCGAGAGTCAGGGTACCTCCGCGTGGAGGGGGACCTGGAGTGGTACCGCGAGTACGAGCGGCGCCGGGATTGAGATCGGTGCCGGGACTGCGAGCGGTACCTTGGAGACGCCGGTGGTTGCTGCTGGCTGGTCTCCGCCTGCGGCACCGGGTGGAAGATGGCCGGTTTGCCGCGTGAAGTGATGATCCGCACCGGCGGTACCGTAGACGGGGTCGGTGCCGGAGCGGTCATCTGAATCAGGTCCCTTGCCGCTGCGAAGGTGTCCGGCGTGGACGGCAGCGTAAGCTCAACCACGGCCCTCGCGGGACCGGAGTCGTCGGTACCGGAGCCTGCAGAGGCTGACCTGCACTCAACGGCCTCTCGGGTGCCGGAGTTGGCAGGGCCGGCGCCGGTGTTGATGGCGGCGCCGGACTCAACGGCCTATGGTGGGCCGGAGTAAGTGGCACAGAGGCCACTGGCACCGAACTCAACGGTCCTTGCGGTACCGGAGTTGGCGGTGCGGGCGCCTCGACAGACCTAGGCTGGTCTGGAGCTGGCTGCGCATGCAGCGGTGCCTTAGTCGGTCCTCCCGACTTCTTCGCTCTCGGGGACAGAGAGCGGCTCTGCGAGGTCCCAGGCAGAGAAGGACGGTGCCGGGGTTCTTTCCCGGAGCTCGGGCGCTCCGGTGCCGTAGACGTTGAGGCTGCTGGGGTCGGTGCCTGGGTTCGTTGCGGCGCCGACATCGGGCTGAGCGATGCCTCTAAAAGGAGCTGCTTTAAGCGAATGTCCCGCTCCTTTTTGGTCCGCGGCTTGAATGACTTACAAATGCGGCACTTGTCCGGAAGGTGGGATTCCCCGAGGCACTTGAGACAGGAGGCGTGTGGATCTCCTGTGGGCATCGGCTTCTGGCATGCCGAGCAAGGTTTGAATCCCGGAGAGCCAGGCATTGGCCCGGTACCAGGGTGGAGATAGGGGAGGAGCCCCTTATCTCCCGCTACTATTGACACTAACTACGATAACGAACTATCAATAACTATTAACAACTAATTAAGCAGTACTTAAACTATCTACAAGATAACGAGTGCTAATGAAGCTAGGGCTGTGGAGGTCAGCAAGCTGCTCTCCACTGTTCCAACGACCGACACGGGCGGTAAGAAGGAACTGAGAGGGCGATGGGCCGGCTGGGGTATATATTGGGCCACCTAACGGCGCCACTCCAGGGGGCGCCAGCCGGCCCACCGAGTGTTGCTAGGGTAAAAGTCTTCCGACGATCGTGCACGCCGCGCGCGCACACCTAACTGGAATACATATGAGCAAGCACTCGAAGAAGAACCACTGGTGCTGGCTGAGAAAGATACAGGCAGAGTTTGAATTACTGGACCTCTTCTGCCAAGTCCTAGTGCTGATACTAACCACCAGCTCCTGATTTTGGTTTAGCTCAGCAGATCTTCTGAATGAACCTAGTGTCCTAATACTATAAAACAAGCAATGTACAAATACATTAACATCTATCTTAGGTTCTCATTACTGTAGTATCCGAGTACCTCAAAACTCTTTAATGTATGGATCCCCACAACACTCCTAATGAGGTAGGGAAGCACTATTATTCCTATTTTACAGGCAGGGAACTGATGCACAGAAGGGCTAAGTGACTTGCCCAAGGTCACACAGGAAGTCTTTGAGGGAGCAGGAAATTGAACCTGGGTCTCCTAAGTCCTAGGCTAGTGTGATAACTGCTGGACCATCCTCCCTTTCTACATCCTTCCTCTAACATCTGCATCATATTTCCCACTTACGCTAAGCAACTATCTTAGGGGCTCATCTGCTTCTAAGAAAAACAATCTATCTGTGCCTGTGATGGGCTGTACCTGGGCTTTGAGGCTCCTTTCAAGAGGCCCCCACCCTGCCCCAGAAAAAGAGCCACAAATCTGGGTCTATCTGGAGAGGCCTCATGAAAGCAGCCAATCAGAGCCCATCGGGCTCAGATAAAAGGAGCTGCAGGGCCTTAGCAGGTCAGTTCCTGGCAGGAACTGGAGGGGCAAGAAAGGGTGCTGCTCTCTGGCCACAGAAATTCAGGGAATAGCCAGAGTTTGATTCTGGCAGCATTTGCTTAAGCTGGGTTTGCAGGAAGAGGGTCCCTAAGAACTTTAACCCTGAGGTGAGGGTGAAGCTAAAAGTGGCTGGTAGGAAGACGCAACAATGAACTGAAATCAAGCAGTGCCTAGCTACCGTTTATAGGGTCCATGGTTTGGAACCCAGAGTTATGGGAAGGCCCAGGTTCCCCCACCATCTACTGTGGCATAAGCCCCACGAAGGGGACAATGCTTATGGAGAGCTTGAACAAAGGGCAAAATTTAAAGGACCCAGAGTTGGGGCTGAAGACTCTAGTGAGGGCAAGGGGATTGTTCTTGACTACCCCAGAAGGGTTTCATTTGGACTTTGGGACTCAGCCAGAGGCCTGAGCCACAGAAGACTCACTGAGGTCGGCTGGCAGGGTGCACCAGGGGTGAGAAAAGGACTGTGGTACCATACCCAGCCACTAAGAGGCTCTCAAGGGGTGAGTGGATCCCTATTATAGTGCCCAAAAGGAAAGCTCCCTGTTTTTAAGACATTTCTCATTTGTGTGGAATAATAAAGTTACAGTCCATTATGTGCCAGGTATCAGAGGGGTAGCCATATTAGTCCGTATCCACAGGACTGTGGCTGTAGGAGGACTCCTTGTTTTTAGTGTATTACATGTCTGCTCAAATTATATTCCCAATCTTAATGATCATATTGGGGCTAATGGACGTGTTGATTTTGTTTCAGTTAATGAGTGATCCCATGCTCAGGGAGAAGTTGTTCCTTAAGTCTGTCTTACACCTCTTGAAAGAAAGGTCATCTGATAGGAACAGCATTGTCCGTCAGATGGCTGTAAGAGGCCTGGGAAATGTAGTCTATGGCGTGCCAGAGAAGGTAAGAGAGAATACTGAATAGAATGCAGCATAACTAGAGAAACCAAAGGAAATAGTTGTTCAGTTTACGGAGGACTTTGACAATGTATGTGAACAGAACTCTCCAACCCCAGTTCAACCGATCTTGATTATGCAAGCGGGGGAATGGTCCTGCTATTGTGGGGAACTTTCCTGGCTTCTGCACTACCCCGGTGAAATGGGCTAGCAAAAGGATCTGAGTCCTCGCTCCCACTTCCTTTACCCAGAGGCCTCCCTGTGCTTGAGGTCTGCCCTTCCACTCTCCTGTCTGGCAGAGTCCTCGTAACCCTTACAAGGCTGGACCCAGGATTCCTGGGGGGCTCGACCCCCCAACCTTGCTGTGGTCACCTAGGACAAGGGCTAGGGTGTCCCCACTCCGGGGTATTCTCTCTGCACTGAGCACTCCCCTGACCCACTGACAATTACATACAATTTACAACAAATACAAGTTATTTAATCAACAATTCTTTTTTTTTTTAAAGAATAAGGAAAAATGGGAAAGGATAAAGGAAAACACATCACCCCGTTCTGTGGAGGGAACATTTCAAACAGTGTCTCTGGAACATCAGGGCAGTCCTTTAAAGTCTGTTCCTTGTAGGTCCCAGGCCTTCTTCTCAAGCCCTGGCTGTGCTGCTGGTTGGATACTTGCTCTGGTGGTGGCCACACACCTCCGGGCTTTGGGTGGTGGGACCCTTCCTCCCAGCGACAGCCACCCCGTTGGGTAAAGATCCCCCTCCCTGTCTGGCCTGCAAGGACCCTTGGCTGGGGGTGTCTTTCTTTGCTGGGCCCTTTGCCCAGGATCCCGCCCTGGGCTGGCCCCAGTTGCTCACCACCTCTGGCTCCATGGCTGCAGCTCTGCTCCCAGCACAGGTCTGCTCCCCCTGGGCTGTGTCTCTGACTTTGCGGCTACAACTCTGCTCCCAGTACAGGCTCTGCTCTCTCTGGGATGCCTTTCTGGCCCCTCTGGATCTGGCCCAGCTCTGCTCCCCAGCTCAGCTTGGACCCCTGCTCTCTCCTTAGCTCAGCCCCACTCTGTCTGACTCAGGCAAATCCAGCTCACACAGAGGACTGGACCCACCCTGGCCTCCTGACTGCTTGATTCGCCTGCCCACCTTGTCAATCAGGCTGACCTGGAGATTTGGCCTCTCCCCGTTGCCCCTGGGGACTGTCAGTCTCAGGGTCCTGATTTCCCATAGACCCTTCCCCTTTTGGTACTGGGAGCTAGCCAACCAAAATATGCTCACTGATTTTTAGTAAGGGGATAACAGTCTCCTTACATTTAGACTCCATTTACAATGTGTGATGTGGACTCCCTAGGCATTGCTCATGTCAGAGTGAAGAGATTTTAGGCCCCAGGGAAGAGAGGTGTTTACGGAGGAGGAGAACATTAGGAGAATGGGATGACATCCCTGCTCCCACAGTCTCACCTTTCTGTTCTTCTTTATTGCCACTGAGAACCTCAAAGAAAGTCTGAATACTAGATAAGCATGAAAAGGGGGTTACAGAGTACAATAGAGAGTGTTGGGCCTGCTCTATACCATTTTTATGTGAAAGGGTTGGAATGATCATTCAGTTTTGCAGATAATTTTGAGATTTCAAATTTTGGTTTTGTTCCTATTTGTGGGAACTCCTCTCCTCAAACTTCAATACTCTTTGTGAAACAGAATTACTATTCTCAGCCTAGCTCTATTGGAAGCCTTGGCCCAGGGCAGTCTGCTCTCAGACTATCCCAGTGCTGGGAACCTGGGAAACTCTGGGAGCTAGAGGTGCCAGGGAGTTGCAAATTTGAGAGCCAGGGTCCAGAAGCTGGAGGCTTGGAAGCCCACGATCCCAGTCAGCCTGCTAGATTGGCTGCCAAGGAGCTGGATGGGAGCACTGACAAGGTTTCTAAGGACCCCTGCCTGGCTTCTAGAGGAATTTCATCAAAATTGAACTGTCTCTAAAATATTGTGATGAATCAGCAAATTTGAACAAAAAATTGGTTAAAGTTTTTCCAACTAGCTGTAGTTGGAATCACTCTACTTTAGCGCAGAAGAGATGGCTGTGCGAGGTGCGTGATGTGATTGTCCCTTAGTTACCAACTTGCGGGGCTTTCTTGTCTGTAGGAGGATGATGCTCTTCGTTCATTGGCCTTTGTCCTATTTGGCATACTGGCCCGCTTGACAAAAAGAAAATAGAAGGCCTATTTCGCCGACCAGGTTAGACAGCTGGGTCACACTTCTGCTGCACCTGCAAGACCCAAACCCCAAGGTTTCAATGCTAAGACTGACAGTGACTTACTTACTAACCAAAAGGAATCTTCCTCCCAATGCCAGGGGAGCTCTGCTATTCTTCTTTGAGTGATTATCTTTGACAAATCATGGCAATTGGGGGAGGTCCCGGATGACTGGAAAAAAGCTAATGTAGTGCCCATCTTTAAAAAAGGGAAGAAGGAAGATCCGGGGAACTACAGGCCAGTCAGTCTCACCTCAGTCCCTGGAAAAATCATGGAACAGGTCCTCAAGGAATCAATTCTGAACCACGTAAAGGAGGGGAAAGTGATCAGGAACAGTCAGCATGGATTCACCAAGGGCAAGTCATGCCTGACTAACCTAATTGCCTTCTATGATGAGATAACTGGCTCTGTGGATGAGGGGAAAGCAGTGGATGTGCTATTTCTTGACTTTAGCTGCAGCTGCAACCGGTACAAGCCCGCCCGGCCAAGACTTTGGGCCCGGCGCCAGCACCATCGGCTCCCGGTACCGCAAGGTCCGTCGAACTTGGTGGCCGTGAGCTCCCCGGTACAACCCGAGGTAGAGCTAATACTACCGTCCAGACCGGCACCGGCACCGGCGACTCCGGTACAGCAAAGTCCGTTGAGCTCCACGCCCCAGGCGAAGACTCCAGCACGGACGACTCCTGCACCCTAAGGGCCGTCGACCTCGGTGGCCATGCGCTGCCCGGTATGCACCGAGGTAGAGCTAATGCTGCCGGCTGCATCAGCACCGGCAGCCGCCAACTCTGGTACCGCCAGGGCCGTTGAGTTCCGTGCCCGACGGGGGCACCGGCACCGTCACCTCCGGCACCGCAAGATGGCCGTTGAGCTCGGTAGCCGTCAGCTCCCCGGTATACACCGAGGTAGAGCCAACACTGGCACCCGCACCGGCAGCCTCAACTCCGGCACCGCCAGGGCCGTTGAGTTCCGTGCCCGACTGAGGCACCGGCACCATCACCTCCGGCACCGCAAGAGGGCCGTTGAGCTCGGTAGCCGTCAGCTCCCCGGTATACACCGAGGTAGAGCCAACGCTGACGCCCGCATTGGCACCGACAGCCTCAACTCCGGCACCGCCAGGGCCGTTGAGTTCCGTGCCCGACTGAGGCACCGGTGACTCCGGCACCGCAAGAGGGCCATCGAGCTCAGTGGCCGTGGCCGAAGATCCGGCACCGGCGACTCCGACACCGCGAGGTCCGTCGAGCTCGGTGGCAGTGAGCTCCCCGGTTCACACTGAGATAGAGCTAATGCCGCTGCCTCCATCGGCAACGCCCCACTCCGGTACCGCAAGGTCTGTTGAGTTTCTCACCGCAGGCAAACAGACCCAGCACCGACGACTCCGGCACCGCAAGGTCCGTTGAGCTCGGGGGCTGTGAGATCCCCGGTACATAGCGAGGTAGAGCTAATGCTACCACGAGGTACGTCTGCCATGCAGTGCCCACTACCACACACCGGAGCTGGCCGACACTGATCCAGCTCCAGGCGGACCCCCAGTCTCGGCACCGCTCACAGTCCCAGCCCCCGATCCCCATCTCGGCGCCGGTCACACTCGCGGCGCCATTCAAGATTGGCCTCTATATACAGCCGTCACTATTACGCCCGGCACCGCCCCCGATCCCGGTGCCGGTCAAAGTGCAGGTCCCTGGGAAGCTGGTCCCGCAGCCGATTGACAAGATGGCCCCCTTCAGGGTCCAGGTCAGGCTCTCGGCGCCGAGACATTTGTCAATGGCACCGCGTACCAGCCAGCAGGAGCATTCCGCTCCACCCTGGACCTCCCGCTCCGCATTTAGATCCCCCCCACCTCCCCAGACAGGGAGTGGTTACCATATGGACCAAATCCACGGGATGGATTGTCCTAGATGCTGGCCGCAGAACGCACAGAATTCTGCCCAGAGACCACATCAGTGGTATTTCTGGACACCGCGGTCTTATCACCAGGACCAAGGGGTTCCTTCCAGAGCTTCCCAATCGGCCCACTCGGAACCCCAAGTGACAGGGGCCACAGTATCCCGCCCTTCCCCAGAGGAGGTGCAGGAGATAGTGGAGCTCCAGGGTCCCGTGGTGGTCATCCTCTTGGCTGACACCCTTGCCAGGGTAGCCCTGCCTTTCGCACGTACGTTCCGGACCAACGCCACTTCAATCTGACAATCTCCAGCTCGATTCCCCCCACTGCCGGGGGGGTGGAGAAAAGATATATGGCGTCCTCAAGGTCCTGTGAGTACGTATACACTCACCCCCAACCGTGCTCCTTGGTTGTTCAATTTGTGAAGGAGAGGCACGGCCAGCAGCCCCTGCACCTAAGTCTAAGGAAGCTGGGCGTCTCGGCCTGTTGGGTAGAAAGGCCTGCTCTGAAGGGGGCCTGCAGCGCAGAGCAGCTAACCAGCAGGCCTTTTGAGGCATTATAAATGTAACACCTGGAACTCAATGTGAAAATTAAGGGAATTTCCCCCAGAAATCCAGGCAGAAGTACTCAACCCGGATTGAGGAAGGCAAAAAGGTGGCCAGAACATCTTTGCAGGCCTCCTTGGACGTCGCCGACTCGGCGGCTGGGACACCTGCATTGGGTGTTGCCATATGGCATATCTCGTGGCTGCAGTCCTCTAACCTCCCGGCGGGGGTATAATTCACGATTCAAGTCTTGCCGTTCGATGGGCAAGGCCCTTGTCTTCTCCGAAAAACGGACTCGAGACTTCACACCCTGAAGGACGACCGCACTATAGACTCATAGACTTTAAGGTCAGAAGGGACCATTATGATCATCTAGTCTGACCTCCTGCACAATGCAGGCCACAGAATGTCACCCACCCACTCCTGGAATAATCCTCTCACCTATGTCTCAGCTATTGAAGTCCTCAAATCATGGTTTAAAGACTTCAAGATGCAGAGATCCTCTGGTAAGTGACCCGTGCCCCATGCTGCAGAGGAAGGCAAAAAACCTCCCGGGCCTCTGCCAATCTCCCCTGGAGGAAAATTCCTTCCCGACCCCAAATATGGCGATCAGCTGAACCCCGAGCATGTGGGCAAGACTCACCAGCCAGACACCCAGGAAAAAGTTCTCTGTAGTAACTTCTAACATCCCATCATTGACCATTGGTCCTATTTACCACTGATGGCAATTTTACCACTGACTAAGATCATGTTTTCCCATCAAACCATCCCCTCCATAAATGCATCTAGCTTAATCTTGAAGCCAGATAGGTCTTTTGCCCCCACTGCTTCCCTTGGAAGGCTGTTCCAGAACTTCACTCCTCTGATGGTTAGAAACCTTCGTCTAATTTCAAGTCTAAACTTCCTGATGGCCAGTTTATATCCATTTGTTCTTGTGTCCACATTGGTACTGAGCTGAAATAATTCCTCTCCCTCCCTGGTATTTATCCCTCATATATTTAAAGAGAGCAATCATATCTCCCCTCAGCCTTCTTTTGGTTAAGGTAAACAAACCAAGCTCCTTGAGTCTCCTTTCATACGACAGGTTTTCCATTCCTCGGATCATCCTAGTGGCCCTTCTTTGTACCTGTTCCAGTTTGAATTCATCCTTCTTAAACATGGGAGACCAGAACTGCACACAGTATTCCAAATGAGGTCTCACCAATGCCTTGTATAACGGTACTAACACCTCCTTATCTCTACTAGAAATACCTCGCCTAATGCATCCCAAGACCGCATTAGCTTTTCTCACGGCCACATCACATTGGCGACTCATAGTCATCCTGTGATCAACCAGGACTCCGAGGTCCTTCTCCTCTTCCGTTACTTCCAACTGATGCGTCCCCAGCTTATAACCAAAACTCTTGTTATTAATCCCTAAATGCATAACCTTACACTTCTCACTATTAAATTTCATCCTATTACTATTACTCCAGTTTACAAGGTCATCCAGATCTTCCTGTAGGATATCCCGATCCTTTTCTGAATTGGCAATACCTCCCAACTTTGTGTCATCTGCAAACTTTATTAGCACACTCCCACTTTTGGTGCCGAGGTCAGTAATAAAAAGATTAAATAAAATTGGTCCCAAAACTGAACCTTGAGGAACTCCACTAGTAACCTCCCGCCAACCTGACAGTTCACCTTTCAGTATGACCCACTGTAGTCTCCCCTTTAACCAGTTCCTTATCCACCTCTCAATTTTCATATTGATCCCCATCTTTTCCAATTTAACCAATAATTCCTCATGTGGTACTGTATTAAATGCCTTACTGAAATCAAGGTAGATTAGATCCACTGCGTTTCCTTTATCTAAAAAATCTGTTACTTTCTCAAAGAAGGAGATCAAGTTGGTTTGGCACGATCTACCTTTTGTAAAACCATGTTGTAATTTGTCCCAATTGCCATTGACCTCAAGGTCCTTAACTACTTTCTCCTTCAAAATTTTTTCCAAGACCTTGCATACTACAGATGTCAAACTAACAGGCCTGTAGTTACCCGGGTCACTTTTTTTCCCTTTCTTAAAAATAGGAACTATATTAGCTATTCTCCAGTCAAATGGTACAACCCCTGAGTTTAGAGATTCATTAAAAAATTTTGCTAACGGGCTTGCAATTTCATATGCCAGCTCCTTTAATATTCTTGGATGAAGATTATCTGGGCCGCCTGATTTACTCTCATTAAGCTGTTCAAGCTTGGCTTCTACCTCGGATATGGTAATATCTACCCCCACATCCTTATTCCCATTTGTCATGCTGCCACTATTCCTAAGCTCCTCATTAGCCTCATTAAAGACTGAGGCAAAGTATTTGTTTAGATAGTGGGCCATGCCTAGATTATCCTTAACCTCCACTCCATCCTCAGTGTTTAGCGGTCCCACTTCTTCTTTCTTTGTTTTCTTCCTATTTATATGGCTATAAAACCTTTTACTATTGGTTTTAATTCCCTTTGCAAGGTTCAATTCTATATGCCTTTTAGCCTGTCTCACTTTATCCCTACATGCTCTGACCTCGATAAGGTAGGTTTCTTTGCTGATCCCTCCCATCTTCCACTCCTTGTATGCTTTCTGTTTTTTCTTAATCACCTCTCTGAGATGCTTGCTCATCCAGCTTGGTCTAAAACCCCTGCCTATGAATTGTTTCCCCTTTCTTGGGATACAGGCTTCTGATAGCTTCTGCAACTTTAACTTGAAATAATCCCAGGCCTCCTCCGCCTTTAGGTCCATAAATTCTTTAGTCCAATCCACTTCCCTAACTAATTTCCTTAATTTATTAAAGTTAGCCCTTTTGAAATAAAAAACCCTAGTCTCAGATTTATTTTTGTTTATCCAATTAGCTCATGATCACTCGAGCCAAGGTTGTCCCCTACAACCATTTCTTCAATGAGGTCCTCACTACTCACCAAAACCAAATCTAAAATGGCATCCCCTCTTGTTGGTTCAGCAACTACTTGATGAAGGAATTCATCAGCTATCACATCTAGGAAAATCTGAGCCCTATATTATTCTCCAATCTATATCTGGGAAGTTGAAGTCTCCCATGATCACACAGTTCCCATTAGTATTTACTTCCTTAAAAACATTAAAGAGGTCTCTATCCAAATCCAAATTAGATCCCGGTGATCTATAGCACACCCCAAGCACTATCCCAGGGGAGGCTCTAGTAGTTTTCTTCCCCAATGTGATTTTTGCCCAGACAGACTCTGTCTTATCCATTTCATCACTTTTTATTTCTTTACAGTCTACCTCATCATTGATATACAATGCTACTCCCCCACCTTTACCTTTATTTCTATCTTTCCTAAACAGCACATACCCTTCAATACCTGTACTCCAGTCATGACTACTATTCCACCATGTTTCGGTTATTCCTATGATATCTGGTTTCACTTCCTGGACCAGTAGCTCTAATTCCTCCATTTTGTTACCTAGGCTCCTCGCATTGGTGTACAAACAGCTTAGTTTTTGCCGTTTGGCCTCACTCACATTCTTTACCCAATTTCTTATGGACATTGTACTGCCAGTATGATCTATTTGACTAGTATCCACTCTGCCTTTCCTCCTTATGTCCATTCTCCTACCCCCGGCTATATCCTCTCTTACTTTGTTGTCTTCCCTCTCAAAGTTAAAATCCGGCGTGGAGATTACCTGGACATCTCCCAACCATCTCCCCCAAATTCCTAGTTTAAAGCTCTCTTGATCAGTTGTGCCAGCCTCCATACTAGAAGTCGGTCGCTGGGGATGCATACCCCTGCCACGCAGCGCCGGCCCTTCCGAGCCCTCGAGCATCGTCCCTACCCTATGCCCAGGCCTAGGCAGGACTTCACTAGAAGACCAGGCCAGGTGGTACGAGGAGGCAGCCTGTCATCAGGCTGGCCAGAACCAGGGCCCCCCCAAAGCCATCGACGGGACCTGAACAAAACGTTTGAAGCTACGCCCGATGGTGCAGCATCACTCCCTGTCCCTCTTCAAGGACCCTTCTCATGAGCAACTCCTAATTCAGGAAGCGCAAACGCTCCTCAATATAGGGGCAATAGAGGTGGCTCCAAGGGAGTTAAAAAAAAAAGGGGGTGGGGGGTTTACTCCCGTTATTCCTAATCCCCAAATCAAAATGGGGGTTATGTCCTATCCTGGACCTTCGCGAACTCAACTAATTCACAAGTTGAAGTGCCACATGTTTTTTCCCTGGGTATTATTATACCTTCATGGGATCCTGGAGGCTGGTACGCTGCCCTCGACATGAAGGATGCGTACTTCCACATAGCTACTTACCGACACACAGACGTTTTCTTCGCTCTGTAGTCGACCAAAGGCACTTTCAATCCACTGTCTTTCCCTTCGGCCTCTCCACAGCTCCGAGGGTTTTTCACGAAGTACATGGCCGTCGTAACGGCTTCTCTTCGTCGATGGTGAATCCAAGTATTCCCATGTCTCGATGACTGGCTCATCCACGGCAGTGCCAACAGCCAGGTCCAGTCGCAGGTTCAGATTGCCATGAGCTCGACTCTCACTCGAGCGTTCCTGCCAGAGACACGCTTTCAGGCCCTAGTGACCATCATCCGCGGCCTGCAGAGTTTCCCAACTTACCAGCATGAAGCTGCCTGGGTCTACTGGGTCACATGGCGTCCTGCACGTTCGTGACCAGACACGCCACTTACAGCTCTGTTCGTTCCCGGCCTGGCTCTCGCCAGCGTGTCACCCACACAGAGACAACATGGTTGTGGGACTGAGGGTACCATCGCAGGTCCTAGCCTCCCTAGACTGGTGCCTGGACCCCAAGAAGGTGCCATAAGGGGTGCCATTCCATACCCCACAGCCCTCCCTGGTCCTGACCACAGATGCGTCATCCCTCAGTTGGGGGACACATCTGTAAGATCTTCAGATGCAGGGCCTGTAGCCAGCGCAAGAGTTATCCCTCCACATCAACATAAGGGAGCTGCGGGCAGTGCGCCTTGCCTGCCAAGCCTTCTCCAAACACCTTCAGGATCGTTGTGCTATAGTCCTCACAGGCTACACAACAGCCATGTTTTTATATCAATAGGCAAGCAGGGGCACGTTCGTTCCCGCTCTGCCGAGAAGTCATACGATCGTGGGAGTTCTGCATAGCCCACTCCATCCACCTGGTAACCTCCTTTCTCCCCGGGGTTCAGAACACCTTGGCGGACCACCTCAGCAGACCCTTCCAGGCTCCAGAGCGGTCCATTCACCCGGATGTTACTCACTCTGTCTTCCGGAGCTGGGTTTTTCCCACATACACCTGTTCGCGACTCGCGAGAACCGCAAGTGCCACATGTTCTGCTCGCTCCGGGGACGCTCCCCAGGCTCCCTGACGGACGCCTTTCTCATGCCTTGGACGGATCACCTGTCCTATGCCTTTCCCCCATTTCCACTGATCTACAGGGTCCCGCTCAAGCGGTGCAGGGACAGGGCCCGCCTACTCCTAATCGCCCCGGCGTGGCCCACGCAGTACTGGTACACTGCTCTCCTAGAGCTCTCGATGACCGCCCCGATCACTCTCCCTTTGTGGCCGGACCTGATTACTCAGCAGCACGGCAGGGTTTGGCATCCTGACCTGCAACCTCTCCACCTCACGGGGTGGCTGCTGCATGGCTGAACCAGTCCGAGTTATGTTGTTCCGACCCGGTTCAACAGGTTCTTCTGAGTAGCGGGAAGTCCTCTACCAGGTCCACCTACTGGGCCAAAGGGGAAACGTTTTTCCTGCTGGTGCGCCCCTCGGGTTATCGCCCCTCGCTGGCGGCGATCTCGGCCTTTTCACTCTGGCGAGAGTGGGCACTTGATCTTTTCCAACCCCACGGTCACTAGCTTCCTCAAGGGGTTGGAGCGGCTGTACCCACTAGTCCACCATCCGGTCCCTGCATGGGACCTCAACCTTGTGATAACCAGGCTCATTGGGGCCCCATTCGAGCCTACGACCACCTGCTCGATCCTGTACCTCTCCTGGAAGACTGCCTTCCTTGTAGCCTCTGCGATGCATGTATCTGAGCTCAGAGCGCTCACTCCGGGACTCCTTACACGGTGTTCCATAAGGATGAGGTACACCTGCGACCGCACCTATCCTCCCTCCCTGAAGGGGGTCAGCCTTTCATGTCAACCAAGACATTTTCTGCTGGTCTTATACCCGAAGCCGCATGCTTCTTCAAGGGAGCAACATCTTCGCTCCCTGGCCGTCCGTAGGGCCCCCGCCTCCTACGTCCAGCAGACAAAGCCCTTTCGCAGAACGACTCAACTGTGCATTACTGTGGCAGACCGGATGAAGGTCCTCCCGGTCTCCTCCCAACGGATCACGTCGTGTATCCGGGTGTGTTATGACTTGGCTGGTGTTCCCACCACGCACCTTGCTGCCCACTCCACCCGGGCTCAAGCCTCATCCTCCGCCTTCCTGGCACATGTACCTATACAGGAGATATGTAGGGCAACAACCTGGTCATCGGTGTACACCTTTGCCATCCATTATGCCATGGTCCAGCATCCCAGAGAGGACGCTGCATTTGGTTCACCAGTCCTGCATTCTGCAGTATCTCACTCCGACCCCACCGCCTAGGCAAGGCTTGGGAGTCACCTAATTGGAATACATATGAGCAATCACTCGAAGAAGAAAAGACGGTTACTCACCGTAGTAACTGTTGTTCTTCGAGATGTGTTGCTCATATCTATTCCAAACCCGCCCTCCTTCCCCACTGTCGGAGTAGCCGGCAAGAAGGAACTGAGAGGGCGCTGGGCCGGCTGAGGTAGATATCAGGTGCCGCAACGGTGCCACTCCAGGGGGCGCCAGCCGGCCCACTGAGTGTTGCTAGGGTAAAATTCTTCCGACGATCGTGCACGCACGGTGCGCACACCTAATTGGAATAGATATGAGCAACACATCTCAAAGAACAACAGTTACTACGGTGAGTAACCGTCTTTTCTTGCCTGCTGTGGAGGCCCAAATTCTCCCCTCAGTTCATTGCCCTCCTGCTGAATCAGTTCCAGCCAGGTTGGTCCATGGCTGCCTCACCAGAATCCAGGCTAGGTCCTGGGTCTGACCACGACAGGTCTCGATTCCTGTCTGTTTCTACACGCCAGGCCCCTGCCTCCCCAGAACAGAGAGACCACAGCTATGCCTGGTGAAGCAGCTTTCATAGGTATATCTGTTCCCAAAAGAGATTGATGCTACCTCCAGGTTTCAATGGAAGCTCTCCCCTCTATTAGTCATTCCTGCATGTTTTCTGCCAATTACATCCAGATGAATCCCTTTTTATCCTGGAATAGATGAGCAGTCATGCAGATGAGTTCCCTTTGAATGAACAGAGCACTCGGTAAGGAACAATTAAATGGTGTGACACTCTTTTTCAGGAATGCAGAGCCGCGTTTCACCTCTGTGCCCCATTTTTGGGACTGAAGAGGCTCCAAACTGCAATTAATGAGCACCTTGGTGGCACAGCCGAGCTGAAGCCTGAAGAGCTCCAGGTGGACATTTGCAGACACCTGGTGAGTGAGCTGTTGAACTGTATGAGATTGACTGGAGTAGCTTGTGGTGGTGTAGAGGTGTGTGGGGGGATGCATGATGAATAATGTAAATGACGACTGTAAGAGTGGGACATATAACTGAGGGTGATGGGAAATGTAAGTCTGCCACAGGTTCCCATTTTTCCCACTTCTACCCAGCCACCTGTTCTTTCTCTTATTTACCTGTGGTTCATGAAAGCACGTGCTGGCAGTCAAAGGGCGCTTCTAACCAGAGAGAGCTCATGTGTCCCTGATTTCCTCGGCCAAAGAGAATACAGAGCTGCTGGAGAACTTATACAAAACCACCATCACGTACTTCTATAGGAGCTGGGAAGGGATCCGGGCCGTTGCAGCCAAGTTAGCTGGTGAGAGATGATGCCCAGTGGCCCTTTTGGTATTCCCATTGAGGGAGACAGAACAAATCCCACTGTGCAACACCGAGCTGCCATTAATCTCTCTGTGCCTCAGCTTCCCATACATAAATGGAGATGTTAATATCCCGACCTCTCCAGTGTGGCGGTAGGAGGAATTCATTAGTTGCTATAAAGTGCTTTGGGATTGTTGCAGGGAAAGCATGGGGCAGTCATTTAGTAGTAGAGGCTGGGACACTGTCACGTGGGGCATGTTTACACTTTGAGCTGGGGGTATAATTCCCAGCTTGATGAGACCTACCCGCACGAGGTAGCTGCGATGGCAGGAGCGACAGGAGGCTTAACCACCCCAAGTATGAACCCATCCAACCCCCCAAATCTATTCTCAAGGTGGCTAGTTCCTCCCACCGCTCGTGCTGCCTTAGCTCCATTCTAATTTTAGCATGCTAGCGCTGTCAGAGCTAGCGTGAGCATGTCCTATTGAACTGGGAATGATACTCCTAGCTCAAAGTGCAGACCTACCCCCAGTGGTGTTCAGTGCTCCTCACTGCTACTTCATCAATGCAGCCCACCTCCCCATAGCGCCTGCTGTTTCAGGTTCCTGGCCACACCACCTTCTCAAGTGGTTGGAACGGAACTCCTTCGCCTACCGTCAGCGGGTCTAACCACCAGTGCAGAGAATCCAGTGCGTGAGCTGGAACTGTAATGACCATGTCCAGATTGTCACGGCCTGGTCGGTAGACTGAAGCCAACCACGCCTGGAATGGTCGAAGTCGCAACCGGGCGTGCTGGACTACGTAAGTGCAGGACGCCATGTGGCCCAGTAACTTGAGACATTGTCTTGCCGTCGTGGTAGGAAACAGACGGAGAGTGGTGATTAAATCCACGAGGGCCAGACGACGAGCCTCTGGTAGGAACGCTCGTGCTCTGGTTGCATCGAGGATTGTTCCGATGAACTCGATGGACTGAGTTGGCATCAACACCGACTTGCTGGCATTTATGATGATACCGAGTTGAGAGAAGGTGTCCGTAATCATCTCTACGTGTGCCTGGACCTGTTGACGAGACCGACCCCGAACCAGCCAGTCGTCGAGGTACGGGAACACATGAACGTGGTGGTGGCAGAGGAACACAGCCACTACTGCCATGCATTTCGTGAAGACACAGGGGGCCGTGCACAGTCCGAAAGGGAGTGCTGTGAACTGGTAATGTGTCTTGCGAACGACGAAACGAAGGAAGCGTCTGTGAGCCGGTATGATGGAGATGTGGAAATATGCATCTTTCATATCGAGGGCGGCATACCAGTCCCCTGGGTCCAGAGAAGGAATGATGGTGGCCAAGGAGACCATACGGAACTTCAGGTTGACGATGTACTTGTTGAGGTTCCTTAGGTCCAGAATGGGTCGTAGACCTCCCTTGGCCTTCAGGACCAGGAAGTATCGTGAATAGAAACCCTTGCCCCTGAATTCCTGAGGCACCTCCTCCACTGCCCCCAGGCTGAGGAGGGCTTGCACCTCTTGGAAGAGGAGCTGCTCATGAGAAGGGTCCCTGAAGAGGGGTGGGGAGGGTGGGTGGGAGGGAGGAAGGGATAGAGTGAAAGTGTATAGAATATCCCGTCTCTACTGTCCGTAGGACCCACCGGTCTGATGTAATATGAGACCAGGCACGGTAGAATCGGGATAGACGATTCAAAAAGGGTAGAGAGGTTGGACTTTGCGGTATTGGTAGGCCGTCCTCGATTGTCCCATCAAAATGGATGCTTAGCGCCCGGCGGCGGTTTCTGCTGGTTCCTGTTTTGACCCTGGGAAGGGCGGGAAGGTTTGCGGCGTGTAAAGCTGGTTCTCCGGCGGGAGAAGTCCTGCCTTGCTCGAGGTGGAAACAAGCGCTGTTGCGAAGGCTGAGGTTTGAATGGCTTTCGCAGTGTTGCTACGGTGTGCATACCCAAGGACTTGATGGTGTTTCTTGTGTCCTTGAGATTATGCAACCGGGAGTCAGTCTGGTCAGCAAATAGGCCCCTGCCATCAAAAGGCAGGTCTTGTATGGTGTTTTGGACCTCAGCTGGCAGGCCAGACGACTGAAGCCAAGCGCTCCTACGCATGGAGATACCCGTCGCCAGCGTACGGGCTCCTGCGTCTGCTCAATCCAGAGCGCCTTGGAGGGAAGTGCGGGCTACTAGCTTGCCCTCGTCTGCCATGGCCGTGAGTTCAGTCCTGGACTCTGGTGTAAGTTGGTCCTGGAACTTGAGGACTGACGACCAGGAGTTGTGGGCGTATCTGCTAAGAATCGCGAGCTGGTTAGCGATTCTTAGCGAAAGTCCAGCGGTGGAATAGACTTTCCTTCCAAAGAGGTCCAGACGCTTTGAGTCTTTGGATTTCGGCGCAGGACCCTGCTGACCATGCCTCTCTTTTGCATTAACAGCGTCCACCACCAGGGACCAAGGCATGGGGTGGGTAAACAGGTACTCAAACCCTTTGTTAGGCACAAAGTACTTTCTCTCAACCCCTTTAGCTGTTGGTGGAATGGAGGATGGGGTTTGCCAAAGTGCCGTGGCATTGCCACGAATGGTCTTGTTCATTGGCAGGGCCACTCTGGAAGGTCCCTCTGGCTTTAGGATTTCATCCACCATGGGATCCTCCTCTTCTTCAACCACCTCCTCTATTGGCAGGTTCATGCTAAGAGCCACCCTCTGGAGTAGCTCCTGCAGGACCTTAAAATCCATTGGAGGGGGTGCGGAAGTCAATGTACCGGCCACCGCTTCATCAGGTGAAGATGAAGACGTCGTCAGAGGGAGGGGAGGATCGGGCAGGTCCTCCTGTTCCGCAGTGGAGAGGTCCTGTTGGGCACTGGAGGGTGCTTCCCTTTCCACAGGGGCTGGACCTGCAGACGCAGACTCCTCCGCGGGTGGACGGCTGATGGTTGCCACCGGAGGATGAGTACGCACCACTGGGTAGGCGGGCAATGGAGCACCTTGGGCCTGGTGGTATGCCCAAGGTGTCCAGAACGGCCACTGGGGTTGCCAACTCACAGGCACAGGGTCTTGAGCCGGTGTCGCTTGGGTTGCCTCAGGCGTCTTGGACGGCCTACCTGAGCTAGCAGATGATTGATCTCGTGATGGCCAGGGTGGAGCGGTACGTGAGATAGGGTGGTCGATCGACGGTCTGTACCGGGTGGAACGTGAGTCATGTGAGCGAGAGCGGGACCGTGATCGGTACTGCACCCTATTGTCCCGATATTGTGGGGAGTCCCGGTGCCATGATGGATCTCGGTGCCGGGTAGACAACTCGCAGCGTGGCAAGTCTCGGTGCCGTGGAGACACTTCCCGGCGCGGGGATCCTCGGCGCCAAGGGGACGCTTCCCGGCGCGGTGAGCCTCGGTGCCGGGGGGACGTCTCTCGGTGCGGTGAGCCTCGGCGCCGGGGAGATACATCTCGGCGAGATGAATCACGGCGCCGAGGAGATACATCTCGGCGCGGTGAGTCCCTGCGTCTCGGGGAGACACCACGGTGCGGCGAGTTTCGGTGCCGGAGAGACACATCTCTGCGTGGAGACACGTCTCGATGCGACGAGTCTCGGCGCCGTGGAGATACGGTACGGCGCTGCGAGTCTCGGCGCCGTGGAGACACCTCTCGGCGCGGGGAGTCCCGGTGCCGTGGGGACTTTCCACGGTACGGTGAATCTCGACGCCGAGATGGTATCTCTCGGTGCGGCGAGTCTCGGCGCCGGGGAGATACTTCTCGGCGTGGCGAGTCTCGACGACGTGGAGACATCGGGTGCCGCGGCGAATCTCGGCGGTGCGGTGACTCTCGGTATGTTAGGATGTTGTCTCGACCTCACAGTGGTACAATGTCTCTGAACGGTCGGACATGGAGGATCGGGGCCGAGGTGGTGACTGGCGCCCCGGTACCGGATAATGCAGATCTGCTCGGTGCCGGGTGGGTATCAAGCTCATCCTGGATGCCGAACGAGACCAGGATCTAGCAGGCAAGGATGACCTTGAGCGTGAACGGCTCCGAGGATCCGGGCTGCGAGACCAGTGCCGCGAGTCAGACCGGCGTCGTGAGTCAGACCGATGCACCATGTGGTGACGGGACTCTGAATGGCGACGGGACTCAGAGCGGCGTGCAGGAGGCTGTACTTGTGCTGACGATCCAAAGAACGTCGGCTTGCCTCTGGAGATCACCGGGGGTCGTACCGGGATTGGCACCGGCACGGGGGACAGCGGTGCCGTCATCTCAATAAGCCCCCTCGCGGCCTCAAAGATGTCAGGCGTCGAGGGTGCAGCCACATCATCAAGACACGGCGGTGCCTCCGGGCACGGGCTCACATTGTCCGTCTGGGTCTTCGCAGGCTCAGGCGGGCTGGGGCGGGACGGTGCCGCAACAATGTCCTGAATCTTGGTCTGCCCCTTGCGGCCCAATGGAGACAGGGAGCGGTGCCGTGAGCGGCCCCGGGTTCCCGAAGATCCCCGGCCCCGAGGTGGGCGGGAGTCCTTCCGTGGTGCCGCAGCCGGCGCTGATGGAGGCGCACTGCGCACCGAGATGCTGGAGCCCGCACCCTGAGAGGGACACAGTGCCGCCTCCATTAACAATTGTCTGAGGCGGATTTCTCTCTCCTTCCTGGTGCGAGGCTTGAAGGACTTGCACAGCTTGCACTTGTCCGCTGGGTGGGACTCACCCCGACACCGAAGACAGGAGTCGTGGGGGTCGCCTGTGGGCATGGGCTTGTTGCAGGATCTGCACGGCTTGAATCCTTGCGAAGGCATGCCCTAAGCCCGGAGGGCTCGAGAGGAGCCCTTTAACTATTGTAACTACACTAATTACTATAACAACTACTA
The DNA here is from genome assembly GCA_037349315.1 of Chelydra serpentina. NCBI lineage: Eukaryota > Metazoa > Chordata > Testudines > Chelydridae > Chelydra > Chelydra serpentina. The sequence goes on along the minus strand of JBAIAC010000239.1, from coordinate 290,334 downwards.
ATCACTATAACAACGAAAACTATTAACACTAAGTACAATGAACTATTAACACGGATAGCTAGGGAGTAGTGGAGCACTTGCTAGCAAGAGACCACTGTTCCAACGACCATCACGGGCGGTAAGAAGGAACTGGAGGGGGGTCGGGCTGGCAGGGTACTATATAGAGCACCATTTCGGTGCCACTCCAGGGGGCTCCCCAGTCGGCCCAACGGGTAGCTGCTAGGGAAAAGTTTTCCGACATCTGTGCACGCGCGCACACCTAACTGGAATAGATATGAGCAACCACTCGAAGAAGAAAGAGTTCCCAGCTCTTCCTCCTTTGGGAGATCCAGAGTTAATCTTCTGGGCTCTTTGATTTACAAGCACAACCCCCACTATTGAGCAGGGAATGCATTTTAAAATGATTCCCTGCCTCGTGCTTTCAGAATGTATCCTCCTTTCCCAAAGGAACTCAAACGTAACTGCAACCTCTCTGCATTACTGCAAGGGACTCCTGGGGCTCAGTGAAATGGGAGGTGGGCAATCCCAGTGCAGAACTGGGGAACGAAACTGACCACTTGGACTAGATCAGCAAAATTTGTTTTGATACAGGAGATTCCTTCAGCTATCACAACAGGCCATTTACAACCAGAGACCAGGACAACGGTCACAATTCCGGCAACTGCGCTGTAGGATGCAAAGGAGCCTGGTGGTACAACAGCTGTCATTTCTCCAACTTAAACAGGAAGCGTTGGCTGGGGGCCCATGAGAGCAATGCAGACAGCGTGAATTGGAAAACCTGCAAAGGGTACAAGTATTCCTACAGGCTGTCAGCGATGAAATTCAGGCCTTGTCACCTGACAGGGAAGCCAGTCATGCTTCTGACATGATCAGAGCAAGCATACTTTGGTATTTTTCCTTTCCATGCTGTATCTAATGTTTATTTTCCATCTGCTCTGTTATTAATTATTATTTTGCTGTTGCCCAAGCCCACAACCTGCCCCTGTGTTCATTTTGGGGCCAAACCTTTTCCCTGGGTAAATTCCCAGCCCTCTCCTCCTTCTCCCACCAACTCTGCTGTGACCCTCCAGAATTGCAGCTGCTCCAGCCCTCAGTTCGTGAGCATGTTAGAGGGAGTTATGGAGAGAGATCTGGGAAACTTCCTCTCCTCTGAGCAATAAAGCACATCACCTTTTGCAATAAACTTAATCCTCCCTGACTCACAGAGTGGGAGTCTCCAAGCGACCACGAAACACAAGTCTTGATTCCTGTATCTGTCTGCTGTCCATTGCCACCATAGTAGACCCTCCCTCTCTCTTAACAACACTCTGCAGCTGAAGCCATGCTGGGGAAATCGTTTTCCCTTCTGAAACGATGCTTTAAAAAACATGATTCACTTTTATATGGCTGATGTTTCCTGGCCCTGATATAAACCTGCGGTGATTTTCTGCCCTGAGAGCTGCTCCCTGTTATAGAGTTAGTGTTTCGGGCCTATGCTGTTGTTGGTTTTAGAGAGTCAGTTCTGGATCATTGTATCTGCACGTTCGTTAGGGATGTTTCCCTTGTGGAAGATGTAAGAAGCACATACCCACAGGATGGGAAACAGAAGGTAGTGAGAGCAACTGCCATTCTGCACTGACAATTTTTGTAACTACTGTAAGAGCATTGTAGGAAAAGGCGCTGTGATTCTGTGTTTTTATTAATGGGAGCTGTGGATTGAAATCGCGTAGGTTATATTTTCACTTATGGTGGAGTGCAAAGAACAGGCTCTCCACATGTAACGACATGCTGCAGTGAACAGCGGGCTGCATCCACACTTGTCACTGCAGAGTGATGCTACATACCACAGTGAGAGGTTCAGGCAATGGGGAGCTGCCAGAGCCTTGCCCACTGCCGGAGCCTTGTTGAGTGCCATACACACAGAACAGGAGAGACCACAATGCCAACTAGGCCCCTGCAGTGGCACAGAATTAGGTAGGTGAGAGAACTGATGAGGTGAGACAGGCCTAGATGGGTGTAGGTGGGGATCCACACCCCTTGCTGCAGAGGAAGGTGAAAAAACCCAAAGATGCTTGGCAATCTCGGGGAAATTCCTTCTTGACCCCAACGCTGACGATCCGTTTGAACCCATGCATCTGAGAAACAGGGCTCTCTGTACCACCCCAGAGCACTGGCCAACCCCATCCAGTATCCTGTCTCCAGCTGTGGCCAATCTCTGATGCTTCAGAGGAAGGACACAAAAAAACCCAGAATACATCGAGCCAATTGTGTATTGGGAGGAAAACCCGACCCCTGAATATGCCAACGGAAGCCCTCACATTAAATGTTATTAGTTGCTGTCTTAGTGCAGAGCCACAAGTGTTCTGAATATTCTGAGGGTAATGCAGCTTCCCTTTCTCTCCAAGGCCCATGAAGGAAGGGAATGAACAGGGGCATCATAGAAGCTGCCATGTTCCAATCAGCAATTAAATAAGGGGCACTGTGTTTTAACATCAGATACACTGACAGTCAGGCTAGGAAGATCTCATTCCCAGAATGATCTCTTGCAACAATCAGTCTGTCACAATCTCAGCAATTCAGCATTTTCCCAGATGCACAACGTCCAGCAATTAAAGCCAGAAGGTGGAGCCCACTCCTCTTGGACACCTCATGGATGAGCACAGGATAGGTAGGGAGATAAATGGTTGAAAGCTGCTGCCTTCCTGTGAACCTGCCCCTTTGTTCGGATTAATCCGGTGCTCTCAGCCCTGCTGACACATCTCCCTCCCTAACACTGCTAATAGTACATGAGGAAGTAGTTGTCACCCCACTGTATCTAATTAGGCTGTCATACCCAAAATGAGCTTGTTAATCTGTCAGGAATGAATTATACTGTAGTTTTTATTTGTTCCATAAAGGGCCTAGTGCATTTCTGGGTGCTTTATACACAATAAATCATCATGTCTCTGGTGTCAAACTGCAGGGATGAATGTAAGAAGTTTATCCATGTAGCTACAACCTCCTGACTGGGCTGCAGTGTTTTGGTGGTCAGTCCGGCTGCGTGCTATGCATCAGCACCCAAAGTGGATTGGTGACATTTAAACGAACATGGAAACCCCCTTAGTTTTGGGTTTGACTCTCAATAGCTAATGTCTTTGGAGCAGAGTCCTTTGAAAACTCTTCTTCCAGTGGAGATTGAAACATCTGGTTCTCTCTCCTCCTGAAATGATATTTGACACCCTCCTAAAATTTTCAAGAGCAGATCCTCCAATACCAGTCTCAGCCCGGATACAGCAAGTCTGATTCTACTTGTTTACAGCAAAGACAAACCACTGAAATAAACAACTTACATGTCACCTTACACAAGTCATGCTATGTCTGTTACTTCCCCTTGCTCCTAATATCTTGAACAAAATATCCCTACTCATTTTGTCAAACCATCTTAATTTTGTACTAAATTGAAATTCCATTGTACTAGCTAGAATATATTTAAATATCTAGTGCCTAGTACACAAGCAGACAACTTTGCCAAGTTCATGTATTTTGCTTTAATACATGACCTGACTTTGGTTCATAGCCTCTAGTTCAAGCACCAGGCCCACTGCTTCAGGATGTCTCTCTCTATTACAATGAGAGATGAATGCAACATTCATAATGAAATGCCATTCATTGCATTTCAGTGTGAATAGAAAAAACAGGCCAATTTTTATAAAAACTTCACTTGGGTTTGTTGTGAAATTTTACAGCAAAATAAGCCCATTTATGAGTAGAGGTGCTTCAGAATGAGAATTTACAAGTTTGATTTATTGAGGTAGAGGGATACAATCCAGGGAACATTTTGTATGACATGAAAATTGTCAATTTCCCACAGTTCAGGCACATTTAGATTTTTTTATTCATTCATTTAGCGAAGCATCTTATTGTAAAATCCCAAGTTAGTATACTAGTAAATCTGGTAACCAAGTAATTCACTTGGGAGGAAGGATGCTCTTCCAGTTAAGGCACTAAACTGGCCTTCTAAAGATGTGGGTTTAAATCTCACCCCTTCCACAGACTTCCTGTGTGACCTTAATCTCTGTGTTTTAGTTCCTTTAATGGTGCCAGACTCACCCCAGCAGCGCCTCCGGCTGATTGGTTTGATAATTAGCTCTTTCAGCAGTGTGCCTTCACTAGTGGTGTCTCGCCCACTGTTACTCTCTCAGTCTCCACCATCTTCAGTCAGACTCATGTCACCCCCAGGCCACAGCATCTGCTTCTGGACACTGCCCTCCAGCTGTGCCCGCTCCGCTGGTTCTCCCCCGCTTCCGGGGGGGACCAGTAGCTTCTGATTTTATCACTCACTTCAGTGGCTCACTGCAGTCCTCATCTAGCCCCTTCCTCCAAGAGCAAACTGCAGTCTGGCTTAGCCATTCATCACTGGCAAGTGGGAGGGGGGGGGGGGGGGTAGGCCTACCTGCTACTCTGGGCCCTGACCCAGGGACCCTCTAGCAGCAGCCACTGACTGCCCTCCTCCAACTCTCCTCTACTGCCTGCTTCCCTGGGCCACTTCCCCATAGCCTCAGCACCTTCTCTGCTCCTTTGGGTCAGGGCCCCAGTCTGGCAGTCATCAGCCCAGCGCAGCCCTGCTCTGTCTTAGGTGCTTCACCCTCTAAGAGCCAGTTCTTCTCCCTTTGCTCTCCAGGAAGAGACTGCCTTTTTCTCTGCCCTGCAGCCCTCTTATAGGGCCCAGCTTTGCCCTGATTGGCTGCTTTCAAGCCTCCACTTGATTGGCTCCCAATAAACCCTTCTGTGCAGCCTCTCTGGCTTGCTTTAACCCCTTCCACACCAGAGTGGGTCAGCTGTCCCACCAGTAATGACAGGATATTAATGCTTTTCTTCTCTCTCTTCTATTTCAATTATAACCACTTGGGGCAGTGACTGCCCGTTTAATGTGTGTGTATGTACACTACCTAGCACAATCGTAAAGGACAATAACATCGTTTGTATTTCTCTATACATTTAGTTCCTTTAGTTGTGAAGATTCATCTAATTCCTCACCCTCCGGTCAACTTCTGTAGCATTTATAACCAGCTAAAAAGTCTGGAAAAAAATGTGTACGTTCTAATTTACTGAGTCCCCACGCACCCACCCTGGGGATTTAGCAAAACATTTCTGATCCTAAAACCTTTGCCATTGTTCTCTCTTTTTATTGCCTTCATTCTTATAATCAGGCTGTTTGTATATTACAGACTTTACTCCTAGATCTGAGCTTGACAGTTACTAGATTTATAGCCAATGAACAGGACCAGGGGAAACTCCTGCAATCCTTCCTGTACCATTTCTTTTCCTGGGGGGGAAGAGGGAGCGAATTGTAGGTCTCAGTGTTCTGATAAACTCTCTAGTCTCCGAGTGCTGCAAGTCCCAAAGGAAAACCCAGAGCCGTAGAAATGACAGGAGGTGCCTCCCCATGCACTGCGTGAGAATTAGACAATTCCAGCAGTTCGGGCTAGAGTACTTAGGTGCCTAACTGCCTTTTAAGGCACCTGAATCCACCATGTAAGTGCCACTGACATTCTCAAAACCACCGCCCAGCGGCTGCCTAACCCTCAAGGTGCCTAAGTTGCGGTAATCACAAGCAAAGCCACCTAAATATTGATGCCTCCCCACAGCTAACCAGGGAATACTCCAGCTTCTCACACTAGGAGTTCCCCCCACAGTTCACCCGTGGCACCCAGTCATATAGGCACGGTCAGAGTACACCTCACCTACACAGAACACTGGGGTATCGGTGCCCCTGTCCATCCCTTTGCCTAGTGGTTAGGATGTAGGAGATCCAAGTTCAAATCCCTCCCCTGCCTGATTTGGAGCAGAGACTTGAGTTGCCTATATCCCAAGTGAGTGTCCTAATCACCCAACTATACTGCAATGGGTCCCAATCTCACCTGTTGGAGCTGATCCACTATGTATAAAATACATATTTATTAGGCCAAAGAGCAAGAAGGACTCTACAGAGCAATGGTTAGGGTCCTCCTCCAGGCTAGGAGAGAGTCAGGTTCAAGTCCCTGCTCCAATTAATATGTAATTATTTATACAAAGTGGGACAGCTCCAACAGGAGAGGTTGAGAGAGGCCTACCCCAGAATAGCCAATAGCCTGCTGATTAAGGCATCCAGCTGGGATGTGAGGTCAAGTCCCTGCTCCAAATCAGGCTCATCCTGACACGCTCTGAGAGGAGGAGAATATAAGTAAACAACAACCCCTCCATTCCACAGCCTACTCCCTCCCAAGTTGCCTGGGGGGGGGAAATGGTGTTTGCAGCGTGCCTGAGAGCTTAACAAATCCAAGGCAGGGGATGAATCCCCTAATCGAGGGATTCTGATAGCCTACCCAAAGCTCCTTCCTTCTCCTGGGGCGGGGGCTGATCTCTGCTATTGCAGTAGGGCCCAGCAGAGGGACAGTCTCTCAGGGAACCAGGTTCCAGACCTCTCAGGACTTTATGGGTTCACACACACACACTCACACTCTGAATTCCATCCAGAAGCCAGGCCGGATCCTGGAATGCTGATGTCAAGTTCCCAGGTCATGAAACTCCATTTAACGCAAGTTATCCAGAGAACCTCACAAGGACCCTGGAAATAAGATGTGCAGAGAATGCTAAAAAACATCCTGATCAGAGCACAACCCTCTCTCGCCCTGCAGTGAAGGACACACAGAGCACAATGACCCTGCTCTGAAACACCATCTGTTTCCTTTCTTTTATCATGCCACAGAAAAATAGAAGCATGAAGGGTGCTGCTTAGAGGCTGGCTTCTTGTGTATCTGATGCCGGGACGCTATGGCTAGGGTTTTCAGAGCAACCTATGGAGTTTGACGATTCCTGCCTACAAGTTATCCGGCAGAAGATTAGACAAAACAGGAAGTTAGTTGCACAAACGTGCTAACAGCTGTGCCTCTTGAGAAGAACATTCCCCATTTTAACAAGTTATTTACCCTTTTCCAACCTGCTCTTTTAAAAGGGGCTTTCCCAAGTCTACTGATTTCAGTACATCCCTGCTCTTCTCCTCATGTGCCTGCATCCGTAGCATGAGCACGCCCTGAAATGTCATCGGTCTGCTAGAGACTCTCATAACAGCTAGTCTGTAGGTCTTTGGTAAAGTGTTTTATTCTTAATGAGGCGGAGCCTCTCCCTGGTGGCCACGGAGAGCTGCTTGGCAGCAGAACCACGGCAGTAGCCCTGAGCAAGGAGGTAAGATTTGGTGAGGTGCAGAGAGGCAGGTCATGGGGCAATGACAGCCTCGAGGTGCAGACAGTTCATTTGCTGCTGCTTGGATTCACTGGCCTTCCACCCTGCAGCTAAGGTGCAGAGGGCCACTTCAGCCAATAGTCTGAAACATGGACAGTAGGTGAACCCCCTACTTTGGGGAGGCTAGCCCCTGGCCATGCCCCTTCTGCCCAAGGTCTTGCCCCTCCCCCCCACAACCCCACTGCAGCCCTGAGTGCACCCCCCAGCATGGCTGGTCCGACCCTCGAGCTCTAGGCCACCGGCTGGAGCTGAGCCCACCCTGGCTTCAGGGAAGCGAGGCAGGGCCTCAGGGAGGAGCATGGACAGGGCCATTGCTTGTCCCGGGATATCTAGGGGGGAGGGATAGCTCAGTGGTTTGAGCATTGGCCTGCTAAACCCAGGGTTGTGAGTTCAATGCTTGAGGGGGCCATTTAGGGATCTGAGGCAAAAATTGGGGATTGGTCCTGCTTTGAGCAGGGGGTTGGACTAGATGACCTCCTAAGGTCCCTTCCAACCCTGATATTCTCTGATTCTATGATCTTCATGCCTACCCCACATCCTCTTGATACTAATGTGATCACTTACTGTGCCCACACTCAGTGAGCCTTAGCACGTAGAGGAGACATGATAGAGAATACCAAAATATACAGCTTTGATGGCAAGCCAAACTTTGTATTCTACATGCCAAGCAACGAGCCTACAAATGGGGAGTTAAGAACAGAGACCTCTTAGCCTGGATCATCAGATGAGAAGGCTCAGAGCAAGACACATTACAGAGCCAGACCTAACAGAATCAGTGATTTTTAGAAAAGGCCAGATATTCCCGATTTGCTTAATCAGGGCCGGCACTACCATTAGGCGACCCTAGGTGGTCATCTAGGGTGCCAGGATTTGGGGGGCAGCATCTCAGGTCCCTCAGCGGCCACCGGCAGGAGAGGCTGCCGCTGAAATACCACCGAGATCCCCGGCGGCCGAAGATCCCCAGGGGGCACTTCGGCGGCAGCTTCTTCGGCCGCCGGGGATTTTGGCAGCAGCGGCCCCCGCCACCTAGGGCGGAAAAAGAGCTGGCACCTCCCCTGCCTGTGTTATTCCTTCCTAGTTCTGTAAACTACTCCATTGCTACTACTATCACAGAGCTAGGTAAGAAGGGGAAGCCAGACGAGGCAGTCTGGGCCGAGCAGGGCCAGAGGGCTCTCTGTGCGCTGAAGGAGGCTCTAATCCAGGGCCCAATAGATCGAGTAAACCCAGACCGGGCCAAGCCCTGTACAGTGTTCACTGAAGCCTCAGACACAGGGCTGGGCGCGGTGCTGATGCAGGCCTATGCAAAGCGGGAGAGACACCCCATCAGGTATCTGAGCAAGGAGCTGCTGCCCTGGAGGCAGAACGGTCAGGCCATAGAGAGGGAATGCCTGGCCATGGTGCAGGCCCTTAAGAAGCAGCAGCCGGATCTATTTGGGTGGTACTTTACGGGGTATAGTCACCACTCCACCCCAACGTGGCTGCATCCAGGAAAAGGGGCCGATGCCGAGTGGCTGGTGACAGAAACACGTGGGCAGAGAGAGGACCAGATCAAGAGGGAGGCTCTTAACCAAGAGAGCCCGAATTACAGCCCTCCAGACTGGAGCGCTGGGAAAAGACCTCATCTCAGCTTGAACCCCAGGGGTTTTGGGATGGGAAAAGGGCACGGGCTACATAAACCTTCCCACATGCGGTCTGCGGGTGCCATCAAGCACCCCCGACCTAAGGGAGCACGTGGAACTGGAACGGCCTGGTGTGACCAGGTTCGAACTTCCCCAGGTCACTGGCTAAAGTGACCCCGCTCAGTTCGGTCTCGAAGGGGGGAGAGATGTGACGAACTAGGACTGTTGTTAATGTTTTCCCTGAGTACTGTGTGGGTGCCTCGGTTTCCCCTATGCAGTGCTTGAGTTTCTAGGTGGTGGAACAAGGATGCATGAGTGTTACAGGGGGGCCTGGACACAGAGAATGGCTGACACTCTGTATCTTAGCAACCGATGGCCCCGGGCCCTCCCCTGCAAAGGCGAGAGCTGAAGGTGTTCGAACAAAGGGATTAGGTGACCTCCTGGCCCGGGAGGCAGACAAAGGGGGAGGAGGGGCTGGATAGTTTTCAGTTTGGAGCTGGCCGGAGAAGAGGGGAGAGAGGCAGACAGGGTCTGGCCTCCCTGCCCCTGTTTGGAGCTGTGGGGTGAAATGCAGGGAGCCCCCAGGCTGGGGTCTAAGCCCCCTGCCCCCCGGAAGGACCCGACTGAGGGGTCCTGGATGTACTGACAAGCTCTGGTTGGACTGTGTTCCTGGCATCTCTAATAAACCTTCTGTTCTACTGGCTGGCTGAGACTCCCAGTGAATCCAGGGAAGAGGGGTGCAGGGCCGGACTCCCCTATACTCCGTGACAACATCCATAGCCTTAAACAAACAAAACACAAACCTTCAACTGACCCTTTACAATTTAGGCTCTTTCCCTGCCTCACCTCCCAGAGGACTATAGCAATCCTGCCTCTTGCAGCTTGCTTTCTCGCTCTTTCTCTCTCTGCCAGCTTTCTCTTTGACCCTTTATAGCCACAGGTGCAGCCCTGCCCCCTTAATGGGGGCAAGTGGGAACACCTGTTTTGGCCCAGGGGCACTGGACCTACTTCAGTTACAAGGGCTAGCCACCCCGTGACAGTTGGTTCCTGCAGGAAGGAAGGAAAAAGGAAAATAACTCATTTGGAGGGGTGGGGGAAGCTCTGGAAAGGTTGAATTTTTCTAAAGCAGCTAGGCTAGATTTCCTATGGCCTGAGTCAATTCCCCTTGAAGTCAATAGAGAAGTCTTTCTACTGCTTCTATGAGGGCTGGATCAGGACTCTACTCTGCTTTGAAAGCCTAAACCAGCAAGGAAGTTAGGGTACATCTACAGTGCAAGAAATAAGCCCTGGCATAGGGTCCCTCTCTGTCCTTGAAGGAAGGGGCAGGATTTGCTGAGGCAGTCAGCTCAGAGTAGAGTGTTCAAGTCACCCCGTGTTCTTCCTTTAAGAGATACAGGAGACTCTGGACTCAGCAACTGGAATGATAGGTGAGAATGTCTGCAAACTCCTTTAATGTCCATTTATTCCACCTATACTCACACTGAGTGGTACCCTACTTTGTGAGGAATGACACTACTTGAGGTTAAAAGATTTTTTCAGAAATCTTAGGCGTCTCAACTTCCCTTGAAGTCAGTGGTGTCTAGAGGTACTTAAAACCTTTAAAAAAAATCAGGCCCTAGAGTCTCTCCTTCTAGCTGGGGAAAGGTGCTTCTGAGGCATTTGCTAATGGGCAGGTGAAATTTTAGGGAAGGAAATTGGACTGCTAAAGGAATCTGTACAGAGTAGCTGAAAACTTCCCCAGACTCAGGTGTTCAAGATCCCCCAGAAAGGAAAACAAAGATTGTACAAATAGTTACTGGGACATGCTGAATTTTTAATTTCCACCAGGAAATAATGAACTGCACATCGATCACAGACATTTGGAAAACAACAAATACTTTGTCAATTACAAGTCATTCAAATACATGCTGATTCTTGAAGGTTTTCGTAGTGGTGATACTGGGAGGTTCTCATCATATTCTGCCCCTTTCATAAAAGAAAAAAAATCCAAAGCAAAGAAAGATGTACAACGTCCTGTGGCAGAAGCAAAATATATTTCTCCTCATCTGCAACAGCTACGTTTAATCTGTTAGGGAAAATGTGCAGCTAAACCATGAAATCAGTTTGAATGACAACATCTAGAAACTGAGCTCCATGCACTGTATTGGAAAATCCCACCTGAACCCCTGAGAGGTTAAATGCTTATATCTTTTGCTTTCATAGCTTGCCTCCAAATCTCACTGGATTGTTTTCACTAGGGACATTTCAAAAACGTTTTCAGGATTTCTGAACCTAGTTTGTAATTCCACCAGGTTGCTACTAAACATTTGGGGCCAGCAGCTGGTGTATATCAACTTAGCTCCATTGATCTCCGCCAGCTGAGAATCTGGTTTACTGATGTATTGTTACTTTATGAGCTCTGGAGATGGTGAGAGAGGATACAACATTAATACCTGCTCTGGGCTAGAGCCTCAGGTACACCCTCTAAAACAACAGACATTGTATTGATACAATAGAACAATTCTCAGAAGCACTGTCCAAGGAATGCAGAGTGTCCAAGGCTTAGTCTATTTATAGACATCAAAACATGGGCTAACTGTGTTACCTTGTCTACTGAAGAGTCACTCAAGCACAGTCCCCCAGATTGCATCCCACTGGGGTAGTCAAGGGTTATTTTCTAGGGCCATTGATTTGTTTTTAGCTTGGGTTTTTTAATTGGTTTGGTTTGTTTGTTTAATTAATTAATAGGAATTCTGTGACTCATCACAATGATCTCCAAATTTACAAGCATAACAACCGGTATTAACAAGTAAGAGGAGGTAATTCTTTGTGCAGTGGTTTAAAAATCTAGCTCCAATCCATCTCTGTTCTGTGAAGGAAGCCCAGACCTCGCTGCCATCTTGCTCTGACTACCTTTATTAAGATGTGATTTATGTGCCCAGCTCCAACTGAAATCCAATAACTCTTTCTGGTGCTTTTGAAAACCCACCCTGAATGAACAATCCCACTGTCAAACTGACAGTCCTGGAATTTAGGGAATTAAACTCCGATTCAGCAAAGCGCTAAAACGCATGCTTGTGTTCATCTCTACTCAACAAACCACTTACTAACTTTAAACACTTGCTAAAGTCTCACTGATGTCAATGGGACATAAGCATTTTAAGTGCTTTATTGAAATGGGATCTAAAGAAGTTAAATATGATCCAGAGAGGAGAGATAAAAATTTGAGTTGTTACCAGGGAGCAAGAGTGGATCTGCTGCTGGAAGAGTCTACATTTCCAACTTGTCAGTGAACCTGTCCTCTGGCTCTGAGTCACTACGTTGGGGTCTCACATACCTGTCTCCTGGACATTTACAGACACTATTGGTAAATGGGCTGCATACCGAAATCGGAGTGGGAATAATTCAATCTGAGGAAATTAACCTCTGGCACTCTGAGTACTAAGAAATTTTCCAGGACAATGGTATCTTAACGCAAACTTTTAATGAGAATTTTTAACATTTCAAACCCAAATTCCAAGGACCCAGAGCAACAAATAAAGACTTTACTGAAACTGGAACATCCCTGGCTGGGATGATCTAGTCCCTGGCTGGGATGATCTAGTTGGGGTTGGTCCTGCTTTGAGCAGGGGGTTGGACTAGATGACCTCCTGAGGTCCCTTCCAACCCTGAGATCCTATGATTCTATGAACCAAACTCACTGGAAAACCTCCTAAACCTGGATTTCCAGAAACAGCACTCAACCCACTCTATAGTAAAAGGAAAAGAAACCTCCCAAACCCTATAATTCCAGGGAAAGTCCCAGCTGGTGATGGGTGAGCAGAACAAGGATCAGAGAATCCCGTTATTCTCATTTTCCTTTAGACAGAGGTGGAAGACACAGCACAGCGAGTTGAAGTGACATGCCCATAAGAGCAGGCGCGTTACACTGGCTCGTGTCCTGATGCTCCATCAGTGAGGTTTCTGCCGCGTGTGGTTTCTCTGCGGGATGATGAGGGCTGAGCTCTGGCTGAAGCTGTCCATGCACTGGCCACATTCGTAGGGTCTCTGTCCCATGTGCACTCTCTGGTGTTTAATGAGCGCTGAGTTCCAGGTGAAGCTTCGCAAGCAGCAAGGGCATTCATAGGGCCGCTCTCCCGAGTGGGTCCTCTGGTGTTTGATGAGGTCCGAGCTCTGGCTGAAGTTCTTCCCGCACTCGGGGCATTCGTAGGGCCGCTCGCCCGTGTGGACCCGCTGATGCTGGAGGAGGTGGGAGCTCTGGCTGAAGCTCCGCCCGCACTCGGCGCAGACATAGGGCCGCTCGCCCGTGTGGATGCGCTGGTGCTGCACGAGGTGGGAGCTCACACTGAAGCTCTTCCCGCACTCGGCGCAGGCGTAGGGCCGCTCGCCCGTGTGGATCCGCTGGTGCCTAGTGAGGGCGGAGCTCACGCTGAAGCTCTTCCCGCACTCGGCGCAGGCGTAGGGCCGCTCGCCCGTGTGAGTTTTCTGGTGCCTGATGAGGGCGGAGCTGACGCTGAAGCTCTTCCCGCAGTCAGGGCACTCGAAGGGTCTCTCCCCCGTGTGGATCTTCCAGTGCTGGAGGAGGTGCGAGCGCTGGCGGAAGCTCTTCCCACAGGCTGCGCAGCCGTAAGGTTTCTCCCCGGTGTGGATCCTCTGATGCTGAGCGAGGTTTGAGCTCCCTCTGAAGCTCTTCCCACACTCCCTGCATAGGGTTGGCCTATCGCCGGCGGGGTTCCTCTGGGCAATGGCGTCGTCCCCTGCTGGGATAAAAAGAGAATCCAGACAGGAGTCATTTCCTGCATAGGCGCCGACTCCGTGGGTGCTCCGAAAAAAATTAGTGGGTGCTTAGCACCCACCGGCAGCCAGTTCCCCTCCCCACAGCACCTCCCACCCACCAGCAGCCCCACACACTGATCGACTCCTCCCCCTCCCTCCCAGCGCCTCCCGCCTGCCACAATCAGCTGTTCCGCGGTGTGCAGGTGGTGCTGGCGGGGAGGGGGGTAGAACTGGGTGGGAAGAGGCGGGGGGGCAGAGCGGGGGCAGGAAGAGGTGGGAGGGGTGGGGGCAGGATCTGGGGCTGAATGGGGGTTGAGCCGCCCTGGGGAAAGGAGGAAACCGGCGCCTGTGATTTCCTGCAAAGCAACCTGCGAAAAGGGACCTGAACTTGCAAAAGCCATGTGTCCCTTTTGTTCCTACTGTTGCTACAAGTAACCCCATCGTCTGATTGTTTCCTTGTGCTCCCCCCATCTGTCTGTATCCTCGTGTTGTCTCTTGGCTGATACTTAGATTGTCAGGTCTTTTGTTGTGTTCGCACAAGGGGGTCTCGGAGACAAGCCCGTGCCAGGGGCTCTTTGGTGCTATTGCAGTCCAAGTCATAAATCCGAACAGAAAGAGATGAGAAGGGGAGAGGCTGGCATCTCTGCCAGAGATTGTTTACCAGTAACAGCAGCAGCAGACGTGACACCGAACAGATCGCCAGCAGCAGTCAGGGGTGTGCACAGAGAGGAGCGAGGGGGCCTGGGAACCTTTGGCTGTTTTGCTCACAGGCCCCTCCCGAAACCCTTCAAGGTATAATCAGGGGAGCAGGAAACCCCGTATTCCAACTTTAGGACATACTGCTAGAAGGCTACCTCAGAAAGGGTTTGTTTTTTTAAATTAGTTAATTAAAAAGAAACTCGCACTGGCAATGTCTAGTGACAAGCAGCGTTTGTTGTAATGAGACTGAAAATCAGGAATCGAATCCCTGAACTGTCCCCAGAAGACAGAGGGAAAGGGAACAATTCTGATGCCACCCCGCTCCTGAATTTACACAGAAAGGATGGGTGAGGGGACAGAGCCCTGCCAGATGTGAGTGAGGATAGGTAGACAGCCCTGACTGACATCCGCCATGTGGGCATCACCCACACCAGCTACGATAGTGAAGGAGATAAGAGGGAGATGAGAGGATATGAAGGTGCTGCTGGATTCCCAGATCTTCATTCCACTGACCGCTCCTGAGGCGGTTTAGCCTATTCCTCACCTGTTTGGGCACCTCTTGGGATCTCCCTTTCCTGGGAGCTCTGGAGGTCTGGGACGCATGGCTCTTCCCCGCGTTCCATCTGGGAAATCACGTCAGGTTTGGGAATGGAAGATCCTGCTCGGGGAGAAAGGAACTCAGCGTTTGTCAAATATTCCTCAACTATTTGTTACGAAGAATGGCCCCTGATTTAAACCCAGCTCCTCTTTCTGCTGGGAGGAGACGTTCCACCCGAATGGATGGGGGACGTTCCCCGAGGCCCTTGGGAAAGGCAGACAGTTGCTGGGAGGTGTGTTGTGCCCCTTAAAGCTGATTCAGGGACCTGCACACACGGTGAGGACATAACTTAGGCAGAGAAACTAATAAGCCCGGTACTTGCCGCTATCTGTACTGCAGTGAGACCAGGGCCTGTCAGAGCATGGAACCAGCCCCAAGAGGCGAGGGGACACGGTGAGTCTCTGTAGGAGTGCCCACATACAGGGGAATCGCACCGTTCTCTCCCCACTGAACACCCCGGACAGTGTTCTGTCTCTGAACGTCCTTTCCTATGGGAGGAGATAGGGAGGTGGCAGACGCTCTCCCACAGCTTGGCGTGCGCTGCTGTTCATGCATCCTGCACATCCCACCCTATCTTCAAGAAGGCACTCTGACTTCTCTGCGCGGCTTACTCCAGCTTCTCTGCAGGGCGGGGAGGGTTGTGACCGGGAGCAAAGCCTGCGCAGCCTCAGGAGGCTTTTGCAACTGTGTTACTGGGGGTGGGGGTGTCTGGTGAAGGTGACTTGGACAGAGAAGCCAGTGACTGGTGGGCGTGTCTCTCTGACTCTGTGTGGGATTGGTACTCTATATGCTTGTCGGGGGACAGTGAGTGACTGTGGCATGTGTGGGTTAGATTGAGGGTGGCGTGGCTGTGGCTGGAGAGCCATGATTTCAGAGCCCTGAGGGAGACGTGGACTGAGGGGAGGTGGAGGGGAGGTGTGGAGATGATTGAAAAGAAGGGATTGTGGGAGGAGACCCAAGGGGAGGACAGTGGAAGAGGAGGCAAAGAGCACGGCCAAGGACAGGAAAGGGGGATCCAGAGAGAAGGAGAAAGAAATAGGGAGATGAGATGTAGTGAAATACAAAGAAGAGGAGAACATCGGAATTGCCAGACTGGATCAGACTCAAGGTCCATGTAGTCCAGTGTCCAGTCTCAGTCACCTGAACCGGCTGTTTCAGAGGAAGGAAAACACGGTTACTCACCGTAGTAAATAGTGTTCTTCGAGATGTGTTGCTCATATGTATTCCAGTTAGGTGTGCGCGCGCGGCGTGCACGATCGTCGGAAGATTTTTACCCTAGCAACACTCGGTGGGCCGGCTGGCGCCCCCTGGAGTGGCGCCGTTAGGTGCCCCGATATATACTGCAGCCGGCCCATCGCCCCCTCAGTTCCTTCTTGCCGGCTACTCCGACAGTGGGGAAGGGGGGCGGGTTTGGAATACATATGAGCAACACATCTCGAAGAACACTATTTACTACGGTGAGTAACCGTGTTTTCTTCTTCGAGTGCTTGCTCATATGTATTCCAGTTAGGTGACTCCCAAGCCATTCCTAGGAGGCGGGGTCGGATTGTGATACAGCAGAGTTTAGGACCGCCGAACCAAAAGCGGCGTCGTCTCTAGAATGTTGCACTATGGCATAGTGCGAGGCAAAAGTGTGTACTGACGACCATGTCGCGGCCCTACAAATGTCTTGTATAGGTATGTGTGCCAGGAAGGCAGACGACGAGGCCTGAGCTCGGGTAGAGTGGGCCGTAGTGTGCATGGTGGGGACACCTGCCAAGTCATAGCATGTGCGGATGCACGAGGTGATCCATGACGAGATGCGCTGGGAAGAGACGGGAAGGCCTTTCATCCGGTCCGCCACGGCGATGAACAGCTGGGTCGACTTCCGGAAGGGCTTTGTCCTCTCGATGTAGAAGGCGAGGGCTCTCCGGACATCCAGGGAATGGAGTTGCTGCTCCTTCCTGGAGGCATGGGGCTTAGGATAAAAGACAGGTAGAAAAATGTCTTGGTTAATATGGAAGGCCGACACTACCTTGGGCAGGAAAGCCGGGTGTGGCCTGAGCTGTACTTTATCCTTATGGAACACCGTATAAGGTGGTTCCGAAGTAAGCGCTCTGAGCTCAGAGACGCGTCTAGCCGAGGTGATGGCTACTAGAAAGGCCGTTTTCCATGAGAGATACAGCATGGAACAAGTGGCCATGGGCTCGAATGGGGCACCCATGAGCCTGGTAATGACTAGGTTGAGGTCCCATGTAGGGACCGGGCGGCGCACCGGCGGGTGTAGCCGTTCTAACCCCTTAAGGAACCTAGTGACCATGGGGTTGGAGAAAACAGAACCCGCCCCGTCCCGGGGGTGAAAAGCTGAAATTGCCGCTAGGTGGACCTTTAGCGACGAGAGAGCCAGACCCTGCTCCTTTAGTGAGAGGAGGTAGTCCAGTATGGTGTGAACCGGCACCTGCAAGGGGTCAAGGCCCCGAGTGCCACACCACAAGGAAAAACGTTTCCACTTAGCTGTGTAGGTGGACCTGGTGGAGGGTTTCCTACTGCTCAGCAGAACGTGCTGGACCGGGCTGGAACATCGCAGCTCCGATGGGTTCAGCCATGCAGCATCCACGCCGTGAGGTGAAGGGACCGCAGGTCGGGATGCTGGATCCTGCCGTGCTGCTGCGTGATCAGGTCCGGCCATCTCGGTAGAGGGATCGGGTCTGTCACGGACATCTCCAGGAGCGTGGTATACCAGTGTTGCCTGGGCCACGCTGGAGCAATCAGGATCACCCTGGCCTTGTCCCTGCGTAGCTTGAGCAGGACCCTGTGGACCAGTGGAACTGGTGGGAAGGCATAGGCCAGGTTGTCTGTCCAAGGATGGAGAAAAGCGTCTGTCAGGGAGCCTGGGGAGCGACCCTGAAAGGAGCAGAACACTTGGCATTTCCTGTTCTCGCGAGTCGCGAAGAGATCTATCTGGGGAAACCCCCACTTCTGGAAGACAGAGTGGATGACGTCTGGCCGAATGGACCACTCGTGCGTCTGGAAGGACCTGCTCAGGCGGTCCGCCAAGGTGTTCTGGGCTCCTGGGAGAAACGAGGCCACGGGGTGAATGGAACGGGCTATGCAAAAGTCCCAGAGCTGAGTTGCCTCTCGGCAGAGAGGAAGGGAGTGCGCTCCTCCCTGTCTGTTGATGTAATGCATGGCCGTCGTGTTGTCTGTAAGGATGGAGACACAGCGGCCCTGTAGGTGCTGAGCAAAGGCTTGGCAGGCGAGTCGTACCGCTCGGAGTTCTCTGACATTGATGTGTAATGTCAGCTCTTGCTCCGACCACAGGCCCTGCGTTTGGAAGTTCTGCAGGTGAGCCCCCCAGCCGAGGGATGAGGCATCCGTAGTCACGGTGCGGGAAGGCTGAGGTGGATGAAAGGGAATACCTGACATCACATGTGCGGGGTCCAGCCACCAGTTGAGGGAGGCTAGGACTTGTGATGGGACCGTCA
Organism: Chelydra serpentina; assembly: GCA_037349315.1. Taxonomy (NCBI): domain Eukaryota; kingdom Metazoa; phylum Chordata; order Testudines; family Chelydridae; genus Chelydra; species Chelydra serpentina. The sequence continues at coordinate 271,960 of JBAIAC010000239.1, read as the reverse complement.
GAATCATATCGAGGTTGTCCCTGTGTGGTCGGTATGCGGAGGCCAGCCATGCTTGAAGGGGCCGCAGGCGTAACCTGGCGTGGGCTGTCACGAAGGTGCATGATGCCATATGACCCATGAGGCTGAGGCAGCAGCGGGCTGTCGAAGTTGGGAAAGCTTGGAGGCTGCGTATGGCGGCTGCAAGCGTTTGAAAGCGAGCCTCTGGGAGGAAAGCCCTGGCGAGGGTAGAGTCCAGTATAGCCCCTATGAAGTCGATTCTCTGTGTTGGGACCAAAGTGGACTTTTCGATGTTTAGTAGGAGGCCGAGACGGTTGAACATGTCCATGGCCTTGTGAATATGGGACTGGACCTGGCTGGCGGAGTTGCCACGGAGGAGCCAGTCGTCGAGGTAGGGGAATACCTGAACTCCTTGACGCCGAAGGGCGGCTGCTACCACTGCCATGCACTTTGTGAAGACTCTCGGTGCTGTTGAGAGGCCGAATGGCAGGACCGCGAACTGGAAATGTCTCTGTCCCACTACGAAGCGCAGGAAGCGTCTGTGAGGTGGGTAGATGGCAATGTGGAAATACGCGTCCTTCATGTCGAGGGCGGCGTACCAGTCTCCCTGATCCATAGAGGGGATAAGGGTGCCCAGGGAGAGCATACGGAATTTCAACTTTACCATAAACTTGTTGAGACCCCGTAAGTCCAGGATAGGACGGAGCCCCCCCTTTGGCTTTGGGATTAGGAAATAACGGGAGTAGAATCCCTTGCCTCTGAGATCCCTTGGGACCTCCTCCACCGCTCCCAGAGTAAAGAGTTCGTGCACCTCCTGGATAAGGAGTTGCTCGTGAGAAGGGTCCCTGAAGAGGGACGGGGTGGGAGGGTGGGAGGAGGGCGGGGAGACGAATTGCAATCGGTATCCCCCCTGGATGGTATGTAAAACCCAGCGGTCCGTGGTGATATTCGACCACGCCGGGGAGAAGGGGGAGAGGCGGTTCATAAACAGGAGTGCGGGATCGGAATGGACTGGTACTCCGGCCTCGAGCGTCCCTTCAAAAATTTTGTTTGGGCCCCGAGGATGGCTTGTGGGGGCCCTGCCTCTGGCCGGTCTGCCGGCCGGGTTGCTGTCTCCTACCCCCTCGACCACGCGGCCTTCTGTAATAGTCTTGACGTGGCGGGGGGGGGAAATAGGTGCGTCTCACGAACGGCCTGAAGGGCCTACGCTGCGTCGCGGGGGTATGCATTCCCAGCGTACGAATGATAGTACGACCGTCCTTTAAGGTCTGCAGCTTAGGGTCTGTCTTCTCTGAAAACAGGCCCTGCCCGTCAAAGGGTAGGTCCTGGATAGTGTGCTGGACCTCTGCTGGGAGGGTAGAAGATTGCAGCCAGGAGATGCGCCGCATGGCGACTCCGGAGGCGATGGTTCTGGCAGCGGAGTCGGCGATGTCCAAGGAGGCCCGCAACGACGTCCTGGCCAGTTTTTTGCCCTCCTCCACGAAGGCTTTATACTCCTGTCTGGACTCTGGAGGTATAAGCTCTTTAAATTTGTCCATCGTGACCCAGGTGTTAAAAGCATAGCGGCTCAGGAGTGCCTGTTGGTTCGCCGCACGAAGCTGTAGGCCCCCACCTGAGTAGATCTTGCGGCCAAACAAGTCTAGGCGCTTGGCGTCCTTTGATTTCGGCGCCGGGGCCTGTTGGCCGTTCCTCTCCCTCTCGTTGACGGACTGGACTACCAACGAACACGGAGGGGGGTGCGTATACAGATATTGAAAATCCCTCGGGGGGGCCATGTACTTTCTCTCTACCCCCCTGGCAGTGGGGGGTATTGAGGCTGGTGTCTGCCAGATGGATGTGGCGTTGGCAAGGATAGTCCTGACAAAAGGTAAGGCAACCCTAGTGGGGGCATCGGTCGTCAGGATGTCCACCACGGGGTCCTCCAGTTCAGGGACCTCTTCTATTTGGAGGTCCATATTCAGGGCCAACCTGCGGAGCAGGGCTTGGTGGTCCCTGAGATCGATGGGGGGTGGACCGGATGATGATGCTCCAGCCACTGCCTCATCAGGGGAGGAGGAAGAGGACAGGCCTTGGGCGAGCGGGTCCTCGACAGGTACCTCTTCGGGGCCCATGGGTGGGGGCTCCGCTTCAGGCTGCTCTACCTCTGGCGGAGGCCTGGAGACTGTAGCCTCTGGAGGGCGGGAGACTGTAGCCTCTGGCGCTCGACGCTCCAACGTGGTAGAGGTAGGAGCTCTTGCTGGTACCCTCTGGGCTTCATAGTATGCCATGGGGGTCCAAAATGGCCACCGCTCCTGAACCTGCCCGGTCTCTGGCAGGTGACCCTGGTCGCTGACGGTGCGGTCCTCCGCGTAGAGGTCGCTACCAGCTCTGGAAGAGCGGGATCCAGAGCGCGAAGGCCAGGGCGGGGCAGAGTAGCCATGCAGTGACGTCTGCGTGGCCAGGGTCTGCCTCCTCGGTGGGGACCGGTGCCGGGATGGTATCCGGTGCCGGGAGCCTGATCGGTGCCGGGATGGCGTCCGGTGCCGTGAGCCGGATCGGCGCCGGGATGGTGTCCGGTGCCGGGAGCCGGATCGGCGTCGAGAGTCGGATCGGCGCCGGGATGGGGAGCGGCGTCGAGAGCCGGATCGAGGGCGGGACCTGGATCGGTACCTGCGATGCTCTCGGTACCGTGACCCGGATCGGGACCTGGAGCGTCTCGGCGATCTGCGCGCCGACCGGCCGCGGGACCGGGAGCGGCGCCGAGAGTCAGGATACCTCCGTGCCGATGGAGACCTGGAGCGGTACCGCGAGTAGGAACGGCGCCGGGATCGTGATCGGTGCCGGGACTGCGAGCGGTACCTTGGAGACGCACGTGGCTGGTGCTGGCTGGTCTCCTCCTGCGGCACCGGGTGGAAGATGGCCGGTTTGCCGCGTGAAGTGATGATCCGCACCGGCGGTACCGTAGACGGGGTCGGTACCGGAGCGGTCATCTGGATCAGATCCCGCGCCGCTGCGAAGGTGTCCGGCGTGGACGGCAGCGGGAGCTCAACCACGGAGCGTGCCGGGGAGCTGGCGGTTACCGAGCTCAACGGCCCTCGCGGGACCGGAGTCGTCGGTACCGGAGCCTGCGGAGGCTGACCTGCACTCAACGGCCTCTCGGGTGCCGGAGTTGGCAGGGCCGGCGCCGGTGTTGACGGCGGCGCCGGACTCAACGGCCTAGGGAGGGCCGGAGTAAGTGGCACGGAGACCACTGGCACCGAACTCAGCGGTCCTTCCGGTACCGGAGTTGGCGGTGCGGGCGCCTCGACAGACCTAGGCTGGCCTGGAGCTGGCTGCACATGCAGCGGCGCCTTAGTCGGTCCACCCGACTTCTTGGCTCTCGGGGACAGAGAGCGGCTCTGTGAAGTCCCGGGTAGAGAGGGACGGTGCCTGGGTTCTTTACCGGAGGTTGGACGTTCCGGTGCCGCAGACGTTGAGGCCGCCGGGGTCGGTGCCGTGATACGATGCGGCGCCGACATCGGGCTAAGAGACGCCTCTAACAGGAGCTGCTTCAAACGAAAGTCCCGCTCCTTTTTGGTCTGCGGCTTGAAGGACTTACAAATGCGGCACTTGTCCGGAAGATGGGACTCCCCGAGGCACTTGAGACAGGAGGCATGCGGATCTCCTGTAGGCATCGGCTTCTGGCATGCCGAGCAAGGCTTGAATCCCGGTGAGCCAGGCATTGGCCCGGTACCGGGTTGGAGAGAAGGGGAGAAGCCCCTAATCTCCAGCTACAATTGTCAATGAGTCTAACAACAACTATTAACAACTAATTAACGGTACTTTAACGGTACTTAAACTTATCTAAAGATAAACGAGTGCTGTAAAGCTAGGGCTGTGGAGGTCAGCGAGCTGCTCTCCACTGTTCCAACGACCGACACGGGCGGTAAGAAGGAACTGAGGGGGCGATGGGCCGGCTGCAGTATATATCGGGGCACCTAACGGCGCCACTCCAGGGGGCGCCAGCCGGCCCACCGAGTGTTGCTAGGGTAAAAATCTTCCGACGATCGTGCACGCCGCGCGCGCACACCTAACTGGAATACATATGAGCAAGCACTCGAAGAAGAACAAGAAATTTTGCATTAGGCAAATGTGGGATAATCTGCTCCCTATGTTAGGCCTCACCCTCATCTCTAGAGATTAGTTTAAACCCTGAAGCATGAGGGTTGTATAAACAAGACCACTGTGATCATCTAATCGGACCTCCTGTATAACACGGGCCATATGACTTCCTTAACCATAAGGCAAGTTTTACAATCATTTAATCATTCTCCTGGCTCTTCTTCAATTTATCAACATCCTTCTTGAATTATGGATACCACAACTAGACACAGTATTCCAGTAATGATCACACCAGTGCCAAACAGGGAAGTAATATAACCTCCCTGTGCTTACTTGATATTCCCATTTATACCTAGAATCGCATTAGCCCTTTTCGCCACAGGATTGCACCAAGAACTCATTCTGCTGGTTATCCACCATGATCCCCAAGTCTTTCTCAGAGTCACTCCTACCCAGTACAGAGTCTCCCCATTTTGTAAGTGGGATCTTAATTTTTTGTCCCTAGATGTATAATTTTACATTTGGCCTCATTAAAACAAATCTTGTTCGCTTGCACCCAGTTTACCAAGGGATCCAGATTGCTCTGTACCAATGACCTGTCCTCTTCATTATTTACAACTTCCCCAATCTTTGTGTCCCCTGAAAATTTTATCAGTAATAGTTTTATGTTTTTATTCTTATTACGCAGATAAATGCCCCATCCTAAATTCTTGGGCTTAATGATTTCCCCGCCTAATGATGCATCATTTTGAATATCACACCTTTTTCATTTTGTTAATGTCCCCTTGAGAGTAGGCTGGGAGAGTAGGCTGGGAAAGAAGGGAGAAAACCCCAAAGGGGAGAGAGTGGGTCATGTTTTAAACAAGTTATGTAACCGAAAGGCCAGTGAGAATGTAACAATTAAATCCAGGTGGATAACATTTGCGTATAAGGGGGTGGGGAGGAATACCCACGAGGGCTCAATCCCTCCCCTGCCCCTGCAAACTGCTCACTCATTTATGGGCTACTTGAAAGGTATTGTCTGGGGTCTCCCCCTGCCACTCCAGGCCTGGCTGGATCCCCAGACATCTAAGGGTACGTCTACACTGCACACTAAGCCCAAGCCTGACGTAGGTCTCAGCCTAAGCCCCACAAATACTGCTCCTTCCACAAACACTGCTCCTTTTAGCCCTGCAGGCCTGAGTCAATTGACCCAGGCTCTCAGACTCAGCACCGCAGGTTTTTCTTTGCAGTGTAGACGTACCCTAAAGGGCCCGGGGCCTGAGCCAAAGCCTCCCCCGGCACTTCAGCGACCACAGAGCTTCAAATAAACAAGAAGAGCTGAATCCTTACGCAGTGAGACCAGCGTCTGGTAATTCTCCTGCATGACGTCCCGGTAGAGGGCCCTCTGCATATCGTCCAAAAGGCCCCATTGCTCCCGAGAGAAATACACAGCCACGTCCTCAAACGTCACCGGGACCTGAAATCACAAGCGTCGCCCACTCAGAACCTGCTGGTTCATGAACAATCGCACCGCTCAAGCCATGTGCCCCAGTCTCCCATACCTTCTGCTCTGTGGCATGGCATGGCAATAGCTCACCTAAAGCTCAGGTTAGGCTCACCTGGCACCATGTTCTCACGGGACCCCTCAATGCAGGCCTGCTTTCCCCCAGGTGTAAGCCCACCCCGCGCTCACATGCCCAGCCTCAGACGCCACTGAACTCCGAAATGCCAACTCTGGGAAGCACAGAGGCAGAAAACACTCCTGAGCTCTGGGCACTTTCCCATTAATTTGCCCCCCTCTTGGGATCTGTGGCTTCACGCTTGGGGCTTGGCAAGACTGGGAGATTCAATCAGAAACTTCTTAATGCTGCGCTATTATTCACCCATCCTGCCAGAATAATTCCCAGCAGCCCTTGCCCAGCACAGAGAGGAAAGTGCTGGGATTTGATCCATATGCTGCAGCTCAGGGATTTCTCCCTTCCCCTAATCATCTCCTTGATCCTACAAGTCAGCCCGTTTCGAACACATCCTGGCAGGCTGCTTGCCCTCTCTCCCCTCCTCCACCTTCCGGTGTATTTAGTCCTCTCCCTGCATAACAAGCCCCCCAGCCCCATGAAAATGCCTTACCTGAGCTGGCTCCAGTGCAGCCATGTCTCTTTTCTGTCCCCCTGAAACGATCAAAAGGTGGGTGTTATTCCTCAGCTTGTCAGGGCACTAAGGGCAAATGGGGAGAGATGAGGACGGGCTCCCAAACATTTTAAAGCCCAGTCCTTTGTCTGCATGCAAAAGTTGCAGGCTGTGAGGGGCTGGTAAAATGCTTGATCACTTTATGATAGTGCAGATCTGGCACCTTTCACCCGGGCTACGAACACCAAAATATTTTAAACCCTCCCTTTGCCAGCCCATGAAAAGGCAGAATAAAAAGAAGCTGTTTTGGGGATGTTCCCCTACCAGGCAGACAACCTGTTCCATCAGCATGTTACTAGACAGAAGCAGAAAACTGACTTAGGGGAAAGGCGAGGGAGCAATTCATTCTCATTTCTCCTCCCCTGTCCCTGGGCCCTGCCTCTGCCTGGGAGCCTGGGTTATTGTTCCATTCCTGGAAGCACTGGTCTCTCGGACCTGATCAGCTCCAGCAAGTGCAAACAGAACTGAGCGCCTGTGTGTGCCAGCACTCCTGAGACTCAGAGGCACACAGCCATTTTTACATAGTCCCCTTCCTGCCCATCGCCAGTCAGTGCTCGAGTTCTCTGCAGAGTCCTGTGTCTCCCTAGCAGACTAGCTCCAGCCAGAGGCAGTCCCCACCTTGGCTAGGAACAGGACCTTGCTGTGAGATCTCTGCCTGGCAGCAGAGCAGCTCAGGCAGGCCTCTGGGCACAGCAGAGGCTGTTGCAATTGCAAATTACAGGCGGCGGCAGCTACATCTCAGGAAGCTCAACCCCTGGTAGCCAAAGCACAGGAACTAGCAAGAGGAGAGACGGGCACAGCTACTCCTGGCACAATAACTATCACCCTCTAGCGGTCATCACCACAGAAACCTGGACACCCAGCCTCTCCCACAGAGCAGTCCAGGATCCTTGCCTCATTGTTTAACGAATAGAAGATCAGAGGGGAAATAACACCATGTGACAGGGATAGCGCTGTCCTCCAGGGCTGTGCAGCCTCACCCGGACTGGGTTCCCATCAGCCCAGTGTCCCTTTCAGTTTAGGATCCCCCTGGCACAGTGCTGGATCTCCCGGCCAAATCCCCTCCTCACTGCTGTCAGAGGCTGCTATCTCTGAGGAGGGGGTGGGAGGTAAAGATCAGTGGGGATTCCTGTCAATATCTCTCCTGTTGAGATCTTCCTGATGGTTTATAAATGGCAGGGCCGGCTTTAGGAAGTGTGGGGCCCGATTCGAACAGTTTCGACGCGGCCCCTCCACCGAAATGCCGCCGAACACAGCAGCAGCGATTGAGCTGCTGCCGAAGTGCCGCCGAAGACACGGATATTGCGGGGCCCTCTTAGGCGCAGGGCCCAATTCAGGGGAATCGGGGGTATTGACCTAAAGCTGGCCCTGATAAATGGGGTTGCTTTGTTCTGAACTGACCCTCTCTCTGGCTCCCATAAAGTCTCCGTTCTCTATAACTAGGCTTAGCAGGATTCGATTTTTATCTGTAAATGTCAGTAAATGAGAGACAAGGAGGGTGAGGTAATATCTTTCATTGGGCCAACTTCTGTTGTTGAAAGACACAAGCTTCGGAGTGCCACAGTCCTGAAGAAAAAAGTCTCTCTCTCATATCCTGGGACCAACACAACTACAACACTGCCGCAAGCATCAATAAACGCCGATTGCACCGGACACACACAGACCGACCCTAAAATATTTCTGTCAATAATCAAAATGTAGAAATAGGCAAAGTAAGAAAAATGTCACTTGAGAACTTATTTGAGTTTGATTGAAGGATATTTACTTCATATATCTTGACCCGTGATGTTTACGGTTTGTGTTTCAGTAGTTACAAAGCTTTAACTTTATGAATTTCAGTGTCTGCTGTCATTAAACAATCCTTGTCTGGTCCCCGCCATGTTTAACTTCTCTACAACTGTGAAAGTGTAGATGGATAAAAATCGAAGACAATGCTTACAAATAAAAATCAATATTATCCATTAAAATTGTAAAAAAAAAAAAATTTGAATTCTACCAAGCTTCTTGCTGTCTCTCAGCCTCTCCCAATCCCAGGTATATCCTGCGGCAGTTCCCCTCTGAATCTCTCAGGCCCGCTCTCCCACTCCCGGGGGTCTGTGGAGTATTGTCAATAGCCTATTTTCCAGGGCTCTATCTAATTTTACCCAGATTTTCAATGTCCCTAGTGATGGAGGCGGGGCTACTTCTCCTTCTCTTGAGGGGGAGACTATTTCACATGGCCAAAGTCTCCTCATCATTAGGAATTGGTTTCTTGTAGCCTGCCACAAATTTCCACCAGAGAAGCAAATGATTTCTATTGAGTGGGACTGAATAAGGAGCAAATAAGCCAGTCTCTCTCCTGGAGCTGGAGAAAGAAGGCTTGGAGGGGCAGGGGGGGGGGGGGGGGGACAGGGTAACAAACTGGATTTTAAAAGTTTGTAATTAGTTTTTTTTTTAATTTAAACTAGATTGTAAAGTCCCCAAACATTGCTCCATCCTGAATTTCAAGAGCAACCACACTCTGACCCAGCAGCAAGAGGAAGAGTACCCTCCTGGAAGAGAAACAGACAATGGCTAGTGCCTAACAATTGGAGCTGGGCCCCATCTTCTAAACAAGGACATGAGAAAACACTATATAAAAAGTAATGAATGTTCCAGAGAAGGTTCACAGGGAGCTTCTATTCATCCTTTCTCATAACCCAAGTACATGGGGACATGCAAGGAAATTGACAAGTGATCAGTTCAAAACGAACTACTTTTATAGAGAATGAACAATTAGCCTGTGGAACTCATTGCCACAGCATGTTATAGAAGTTTTTTTTAAAAAACTAGAGAAGGAAGGATGGCCAGTGGCAAAGGCACTAGCCTAGGACTTGGAAGAGCTGGATTCAGTTCCCAGTTCCCTGCTCTGCCACAAACTTCTTGTGTGACCTGGGGCAGGTCATAATCTCCCTGCGTCTCTGCTCCCCATGTGTAAAATGGGAACAGTAGCACTCCCCTCCCTCAAAGAGTATAAATACTTTAAAGGTTGTGAGGTACTCAGATACTGGATTAGTGGGGGTGTACAAATAGATAGCTCCGCGGAATTTAAAGAAGGATTGTTATATGTGTAACAAGAAGATCTTGTGATGTAGTAACAAAATAATAACCCCTAAACCCAGGAGTCTTGGAAGTGATACAAACCCTCATGCTTCAGGGCATAAGTCAGGGGTGGCAAAAATCTTAGCTCTTTTACAGTTAAAGTGTGGCTCGCAGAGCCCTCCACACCCCTCTCCCCCTTCTCCGCTTACCACACTGGGGTGGAGAGGGAGCTCAGGGCTTCTCCTTCAGCAGAAGCAGGGCAGGAGCCCTGAGCCCCCACAGGCGCCTCCAATGGGGCTGAAATCCCAAGACCCCCAACCCAAAAGGCCAGAAGTCCCTAGCCCCACCACCCTGCAGCAGGGAGAAGCCCCGAGCCCTGGCAGGCACACCCAGCTCTCGAACTTCTGAAGATTATCGTCTGCAGCTCAGAGGGTCAGTAAGTTTGGCCAACGCTGGCATAAGCCAATGTCGAACTATTGGGAGTTAGGAGGAATTTCCCCTGGGTTCTCCGCTCTGCCCTCCAGACAGAGACGTGTGCTTCAGTAGCTATGAGCATGGCATATGCTGGGGGAATCAATAGGCGGACCGCGGGCCAAATCCAGGCTGCCAGTAGGGCAATTTTCGACCAGAACGCCCGGTCAAAAAGGGACCCTGGCGGCTCCAGTCAGCACTGCTGACCAGGCTGTTTAAAGTCCGGTCGGCGGCACAAGGCAGGTTCCCTGCCTGCCCTGGTTTCACACGGTCCCTGGAAGCGGCCAGCATAGCTTGTGGCTCCTAGGTGCAGGGGTGGCCAGGGGCCTCTGCATACCACCCCAAGTGCTGGCTTCTCTGCATCCATTGGCCAGGAACCACAGCCAATAGGAGCTGTGGGGATGGCGCCTGCAGGCATCACACAGAGCCCCCATGGCTCCTCTGCCTAGGAGCCGGACATGCCACCCGCTTCTGGGAGCCGCGCAGAGCCAGGGCAAGCAGGGAGCCTGCCTTAGCCCTGCTGCACCGCCGACCGGGAGCCCCCTGAAGTGAGCATCACCCACCTAGGAGCCAGACATGTCGCTGCTTCCCAGGAGCTGCCTGAGGTCAGCCTGCATCCCGAACGCCCTCCTACACCCCAACTCGGTCCTGAGCCCCCTCCCGCACCCAAACTCCCTCCTGAAGCCCGCACCCCCTTCTGCACCCCAACCCCCTGCCCCAGCTCTGAGACCCCTCCTGCACCCCAAACTCCTCATGCCCGGCCCCACCCCAGATCCCCAGTCGGAGCCTACACCCCCTCCCACACCCCAAGCCCCTCATCCCCTGCCCCAACCCTCAGCCACCTCCCATACCCTAACTCCCTCCCAGAGCCCGCACCCTGCACCCGCATCCCAATCCCCTGTCCGGAGCCCACTCCCGCACTCCAAACCCCTCATCCCCAGCCCCATCCCAGAGCCCGCACCCCCAGCCGGAGCCCACACCCCCTTCTGCACCCCAACCTCTGCCCCAGCCCAGGGCAAGTGACCTCCTGAGGTCCCTTCCAACCCTGAGATTCTAAGTGAGTGATGGTGGGGAAAAGTGAGTGACAGAGAGAGGTGGGATGGAGTGAGTGGGGGTGGGGCCTCAAGGAAGGGGCTTGGGGGCGGGGCAAGGGTGTTTCATTTTGTGTGATTAGAAAGTTGGCAACCTCTACACGCCAGGCACTTTCGAAATATTTTTATTTATTTATTATAATTAGTTATTATTTTTGTATTATTCTCTCTGGGGTCTGGCTCTTGACTATACCTTGACCAAGCAATTTGGACCTGGCCAACAAATAATTGATTACCCCCGGCATACGGTGAACAGCTCCCGGCATCTCCTCGCCACTTGTGAACGGTGTAAAATTCACAAGTGTTCCCCTAGCTGTTGCCACTAGAGGGTGATGGCTGTTGGGAAAAGACAGGAGGCTGCTTCTCTTTCTGCCTCTGGCTTGCCTGTCCTCGGGATTTTAAGGATGAGCTTCCTGGGTGAGAAGGTCCCTTCCCAGCTCCCTTCTGTCCAGGAGCCCAGAGTAAGGAGCTGCTAATCTCCCATTTCCAGGCTGCTGAGAGACCTGATTGAAAGTGCCCCTGCAAACCAAAAATGGGCCCCCTCCCAGGCTGTAACTACTGTCTCAGGGAAGCCAACAGATGCTACAGTCGCCTTCTGAGCCAGGAACTGCAGGTAATTGAGAGAGAAGGCAGGAAAGTATCTGTAAATGCCTTCTCCTTCCCCCCTACCCCACGGCTGCTCCCTGTGTGCCTGAGCCCCAGATCCGCTCACTGCACAGACCCACGCCGGCTGCCATGGGCCTAGCCTGGGTAGAGAGATCACACTGGAGAAGTAACAGTGAGCAACCTGCCAGCTGGAGGGGGAGTGGCACTGGGAGAGGGGAGAGACTGAAAGGGGCAGAAGGAGAAATAAGGGCTGAGATATGAGCTCCCAGATCTAGCAACTGCATCAGTTTGCTTTCCTTTTAACCAGAGGAGGAAACCAAAATCAAAGCCAGTTCCCTTCCTCTTCATAGTAATCGCGTTTCTGAGGGAATACGCTGCCCTGGGGAGCAATGTCACGAGACTGGCTCGTTTTATTCTGTTGTTGGGTGGCGTTTTGTTCATGGAAGGTCAGTGTTTAATATTTCTACAGACAGGATGAAATCCTGCCCCCATGACTTCAAGAATTTCCCCGATTTATTTTTTCCTGAAGCATCTGGGTTGGCCACCATCCGGGAAGGATGTCTGACCAGTTGCACTTTTGGTCAGACCCGGTCTGGCGAGTCCCAGTTTTGCGTTCTTTGTGTCTGCCTCTTAGTAAGCTCTTCACCTCTGTTTTGCATCAGTCTGAGGACATTGCCAGAGCCTGATAAATAGAATAGGAGGGTAATTTTCCTCGGAGCTTTCTGTGAGAACAGGCGTGTCGTGTTTGTGCAGCCACTCAGCTATATAGAATTCCTGCGTCCTCTCCACACCGGGCCTGTCCGTGGTCGCTCTGCAGATGTGGAGATGAACACAGGGGCGCTGGAACAATTTGTATAGTGGGAGTGCTGAGAGCCAATGAACCAATCTGTAAATCCTGTATATAATGGAAACCACGTCAAGCCAGGGGGTGCGGCAGCACCCCTCACACCCCTAGTTCCAGCACCAGAACAAGCAACAGGCTTCGTACTTAGTTTTTGCCTAAGTCATCAAGTCCCCTTCAGTGGGAGGTCTCCAAATTTCCTACAAGGGAGCCCAAGGCATCTGCCGGCAGAGAGGCGATGTTCCCAAACAGTCTGGTTGCAGAGCATGCCACCTCACTGTGTAGTGCTGCAGTCAGGGCTGGCGCTACCAGTAGGCGACCCTAGGCAGTCGCTTAGGGCGCCAGGATTTGGGGGTTGGCATTTCAGATCCCTCGGCGGCTGCCCAGGTCCTCGGCGGCAGGATCTTAGGCTGCCCGGGTCCTCGGCAGCATTTCCGCGGTAGGTTCTTCGGCCGCCCAGGGCGTCTCCAGGAGGCGCTGCCTAGGGCGGCAAAACAGCTGGCAACACTCCTGACTGCAGTCAGCTTGCCTCAGTGTCCCCCACTTGGTTCGCCAGTTAAGGGAGGTGTAGCCAGGAGTTCTGAAATAATATTGCCACTCTTAGGAATTTACATTTCCTCTGGCCCTTCCAGCCCCAAGCCGTTCCTTCCAGCCCGGATGCAGGGTCTCCACAAACCTCCGTCTAGGGGTTGTGCTTGAATCCTCAGCCACCCATTTCCCTGAGTGTATTCCCCCAGGATCTCCCTAAAAGAGCTGTACCTGGGAATATGGTTGGCTGGCTCTGAGCTCCCAGCACCCTCTTACAGTCTATGGCCCACGCACTAAGCACCCAGGCCTACCCAAATCTGAGCAGGGCTGGAGCATCGCTCCGGCACCTGAACTGTGCTCCGGCACCTCGGGCTGGTCATTTTCTGAGAAACCCTGTGCTCCTGCCCAGCTCTGGCAGGGCCAGGAAGGGAGCAGGGAGGGCCCCACCTGCACACGCCCCCTGTGATGTTGCAGCTGGCTGCTCCAGATCTGCAAGCAGCAAGAGCCAACAGGGCGGGGCAGGGAGCCAGGCCCAGCCCCGTGGGACAGGAGCTGCCTCTGCGGGGTGAGTGCAGGACTGGTTCACTCTCCAACCCCCCTCCCCTCCACACCAAGCTGGAACAGAGACTGGACAGTGATACACACACTGCAGAGTGGGGCCTGACACCCCCATGGGAATGGCTTCCTCCCACCCATCCACAAGGAGTGGGGACTTGCCCTACCCATGCCCCTAGAGAACCCTTCCCCACAGAGCTGGGAGCCTGGTCGCTCCCCCCACACTGATAGAGAGCTGCCCCCAGGAAGCGGAGCCCCCCAGCACTGACTCCTGCTCCCGGTGCGGGTGTCAGGGCAGTTCCTCAGCCTCCAGGGAGTCAAGCTGCATCTCACCCCACATTTCAGTACCGGAGCAGTGCGTGCATCGGGGGTAGACACTTCCTTCAGCCAGTTTAGTTTCTCTTGCTTCTTCCCTAACTCAGCCCCAAGGGGTCCACTTAGCCTCGGGCAGCTAGCCCATGCCACAATGTCACCTCGAGCTGAGCTACCGTGAGTCGGTCATTGCCTTCCTGCCAGAGGTGGGGGCCCCCTCACCTTTCCACTCCTAGCCACGCCACTGGCCTCCAAGGACATTTTCCCCTCTGTTGAGATGAGATATATCCACCGTCAGAAGGAAAGGACCATTTCAAAACCATGCATCATTGTTGTAACAAACACTCTGCAAACGTGTGACAAACCTGATCTCACCCACTTCCTTTCCCCTTGGCAGGACTGCCCATTCCGGAACCTGCTGTGATCCCAGCCAGAACAAGGAGAAGAGCTGTGGGTCCCCGATATGCAAGGCCGTGAGGCGATCGTGAGCAGTGCCCATACAGGTGAGGAATAAGTGTGCACCAATCCCAAAACTCAGTGAACGGAGAAGAATAGTGGAATTCCATCCGAGCTGTTGAGAGACCTCCCCATTCTGTCATCCCGCCTCCTTCACTGCAGTAACCGTATCCTCGTGGCACTAAACATTCAGGGCTTCCCACCCATCCAAACTGATACGAAACAGGGGTCCTTCCCCTCGCCCATCCTTTATCTACGGCTCAGGTGGGATTTGGAGGCAGCGTAAGTCTCCCTCCTGGAGAAGGGTTTTGTAGACCTTAGTTCTGGTGACTTTTAATATTCATGACAAGCCCCACTGCCCTTGCTGCTCCTGAGGTTCTCTTTCTCCCCAGGGCAGGGAGCAAATCATGGCTGGATTCCCTTTTTATTCCAGCAGGTGATGGGATGCCGAGAGAGAACGAGGAGCAGAAACCCCTGCATGAAGCCCCTCAGGTGGTGGAGCCTCCTGTGACTTTACCCCCGAGATCCCAGAGCCCCGAGTGGAGAGGAGCCTGTGAGACTCTGTGCAGATCAGAAAGGCGGCGGAGGAACCCGCTGGCGCAGAGCCGGGGTAAATCTGCTCAGGTGGGCGATGGCCTCGCCCACCAGGAGAGACCAAACACGTGTGCGGACTGCGGGAAGAGCTTCAACAAGAGCTCGTCTCTGACTATCCATCAGAGAACCCACACAGGGGAGCGGCCCTACGCCTGCCCCGAGTGTGGGAAACGCTTCACCCAGAGCTCCACCTTCCTGCGGCACCAGCGGATCCACACGGGCGAGCGGCCCTACGACTGCGCCGAGTGCGGGAAGAGCTTCCGGGTCAGCTCCCACCTGGTCCGGCACCAGCGGATCCACACGGGGGAGCGGCCCTACATGTGCGCTGAATGTGGGCGGAGCTTCAGCGTCAGCTCCCACCTGGTGCAGCACCAGCGGACGCACACGGGCGAGCGGCCCTACCGCTGCGCGTGCGGGAAGAGCTTCAGCCTGAGCTCCCACCTCATGCAGCACTGGACCATCCACACGGGCGAGCGGCCCTACCAGTGCGCCCAGTGTGGGCGGAGCTTCTCCATGAGCTCTGCCCTCATCAGGCACCAGAGACTCCACGCGGCGGACGCGCCCCGCCAGTGCGCCCAGTGCGGGAAAAGCTTCAGCCGCGGCTCGGAGCTGAGCGAGCACCAGAAGATCCACACAGGGGAGCGGCAGCACGAGTGCGCCCAGTGCGGGAGGAGCTTCGGCGCAAGGTCCAATCTCCTCCAGCATCAGCGGACCCACGCGGGCGAGAGGCCCTACACCTGTGCCCACTGTGGGCGGCGCTTCAGCCGGAGCTCGAACCTTATTACACACCAGAGAATCCACACAGGCTAAGCGCCTGACCCATGTGAAAATCATGGGCCCATCCAAGACGCAGCCTGGCACAGAAGCCAGGGCATCTCCTCCTCTTTGGGCATGTGGAGCTCTTTCCCATTTGTGTGCTGCTCTTGGGATGCAGTGGGGTGAGGAGACAATGAGGAGATGCTGTGGGAAAGGGTCGTTTGGGGTTTGGGATACAAGGTGATGGGAACCCGGAAAGGAAGCAGAGGTGGTGAGTCATGAGTAGTTTGAGTTGAGTGAGTGAACGGAGCAGGGTTCCCAGGTAACTCTGGGCCTGTTTGAGTATCAGTGAATTTGCATGCTTACGTTCTCTTTTTTCCTTTTTATTGGCTAGCATTTCTTTTTTTTATTTGGGTTGCCTGGGGAATCCTGAGCTGGGCACATCTTGGCCTGAGGCAGGGAGTGAGCTGGTCAAAGAAGGGCGTTCTGAGATGCCCTCCAATTAAGGAAAGTTTGGAGTGTTAAAAGGGGTGATTCTTGGGACAAGTAAACACAACAGAGGCTAAATGCATGTGGAACCAGGTCATCTGAATGGCAGAGCTGGTTGAAAACCAACAAACTGGTTTTTCGGAGAGGGGGGGGGAGAATCAAAACTAACACCAGGGCAGCTGTATGGATATTGTTTTTGTACCAAAATCATTAAAAACGCCTCCATTCTTAATTTAAATGAAACTGCTGCCAAATTTCTAGTCTGCTGCAACAGAGCACTGCAGAATCCAGAGACTTTGCTGCAAGATGTAGGTTCAGCTGCTTCAGGGACTTGGATAGATGACATATCCATAGAGGTGTTTTCAACCGGAGTTTGGCTGTATAGCAATGTCAAGTTAAAATGACCAAATTAAATAAAAACCTTCCCGTTTCTCTCTCGGGGTCACTGCTGCACACAGTTAATACCATGCAGACTGCTACTAACATACATAGTCCCACAGACGTCAGTGTGACTGTAGACACTAGTAGGTACTATGCTTGATTTGGTATGAGTTTCCCGTGTTTGTACAGAATGCGAGTTCTCCATCCAGTTTCATGTAACAGTGTTTGCTCTGATTTCTAAAAGTTACTAATATGTTTGACCATCGAAAACGCAACATCAATAAATTGAACTGTAGAGTAGTGGTGTGAAAGGCTGGGTGGTTCATATCTTGTGATATGGGGGGAGGGATAGCTCAGTGGTTTGAGCATTGGCCTGCTAAACCCAGGGTTGTGAGTTCAATCCTTGAGGGGGCCATTTAGGGATCTGGGGCAAAAATTGGGGATTGGTCCTGCTCTGAGCAGGGGGTTGGACTAGATGACCTCCTAAGGTCCCTTCCAACCCTGATATTCTATGATTATAGACGCTGCTTCGGAAATTGACTAAATTGGGACATTCCCATAACACGAATGAGGACATCTGTGAACTGTACTCCTTTTACCAATCAGGAACCGAACCGACTGTATGCAGCACACTAAAGAAAAAGAAGCCAACGTCTCTGTGATGCTGCTGGTGTCTGGGCTTTCACTTTGCTTGCTAAAGAAAACAGCACGCGCTCTCTCCCCCAGACTCTGCCATACTTTGCCAAAGGAGTTACCAGGGCTTTCCTGAGCCTGCTCCGGGGCTGGTATAATAAAGCTGAGTTAATCTCCACACTGACCCTGTTTGGAACTAATTAGTGAGAAGGTAAAACAAGCAAGGAAACAGAATGGGATGAAGAGACACATTAGAAAGGGGAAGCGGGCTTTAAAATATGTAGATTGCAGGGATTGGGCCCAGCTTTTGGGTCTGTGTCTGTCCAGTGCTCTGTCCATGACTGGAGTTCCTTGGTGCTACTACTACCGTGCAAATAATAAAATCTTTAAAACCGCCTAAAGGCCAGATTTTAAAAGATATTTAGGTGCCTGAAGCTGCAGCTGCTTTTGAAAATCCCACAAGGTGCCCAGGTGCCTAACCTCATTTGGTTCTTTTGAAAATCCCACTAGATGCCTGTCTACATCCTTAGGCACTTGATACCTTTTAAAAATCTGTCCCTAGGTGTGGGGGCGTAGGCTATTACCCACAGCTTCCAAACTATGGAGGAGCCAGCAGCCTGGATGCTAAATGGTCTGGTATCATGTGTCATTCTCCAGCACAGCCTGCATACTCAAGATGTCCAGAGAATGAAGATGCCCCGCCCCACTCCCTATCCCCAGTCCACCCAGAGCCCAAGAAGCAGGCACAAGAGTGTATTCTCCCCAAAGGCTGGGCAAACGAGGGAATCTTTACCAATTAGTGTCTCAAGCAGGCATATGCTTGTCTCATTCCTGGCTGTAGCTCTCACTCAAACCAAACCACCCCCTTTCCAGTCCAGTATCCTTTCCTTTGCAGCGTGCCACTAAAATGTTTGGTGATGAGCTAGAGACCGTCTGAGTTTGGAACGAGATGAGCCCATCTCCTCCTTCTCTTGCCCTCCCAGCTCTATTGTCAGCCAGGACTGAGGCTTCTGTGCATTGTCAGACTGTTCATGGATCCATCTAATTCTGATAATTGATGGAGAGGTGGGGGGAAAACACCTTTCCCTCTAATCTTGACAAGGTTTAAGGGGAAATTCATCCTGTGCAGAGAGCCAACACACACCCTCCTCCCCACTTGCTCCCGTACAATGTGCACTGAAGCCCGGTGAGCATGCAGGTAAGCGCTCCAGTTGGAAATAAGACCAAACATTCCCAGCAGTTTTGTAATCAGCTAGGTATCAGATGAAAAAGCAGGCCCAGGAAACAAACAGCCTCCACCTCGTTAGTAAATAAAATGTTTCCACACAATCTTCCAAGGGGAAATGACTGGAAAGTGGGAATTATGGATGATGGGAGTTCAAAGGTGGCAGCTATTCCTATTGCACATAAAAAGGCTAAGAGAGGGTTGAAGTGCTAAAGCAGAGATGGATTGAGCGGTCACTGTAGAGACCAGCGCCAGCCATGGGGAGAGCAGCACAGCAAAGCCTCATCGCTTTACTCTGCTCGGCAGCAGTGGTCTGTGAGGACACCTGCCCAGGTGAGTGACAGATGAGTAACTTTACCTTTTAACAGTATGGAACTTCTACCTAGACCCTTCCGAGCAAACACAGAATTTAGAGTTTATCAGGTTGAACTAGTTGGATGATGAAGAGCCGAGGGGGTGGCTCTTTTAAGTTTGTTTCTGTATTAAACAACAAGTACAAGGTGGCTCAGATTCTCTTTACAACTGTCTCCTTTCATTTGCTGCTATTAGCCGTAGCCAGGGTCCAGACACTGGACCTAAAATGTGCACTCATACGAGTTAGCGATGGAAAAGATGCAGAGAGACCAGGTTTCAAAAGCAAGGACAATTATTCCATTAGCATATGCAAATACCTATACAGTGCTGTTTGCTATTGATGCTAAAGCTGGTTGGAACATGGTGTTTCTTCCACAGAACATTTTGGGAATGTCACATAATGCACTACTAGATATTGAATAGAATAGGCTTCTCATGTCAAGCACTACGTATCATTGATGACTTCATGGACTCAAAACCTCCTCTGGTCCAGAGGCAGTGTCATGGAACAATTTAACAACAAACAAGTAGTTAGAACTGAGACTAATCAGAAGAGTACAACAATATCAAACCTGCAGTTCTTCACTGTGTAAAGCATTAGGTAGCAAATAAAAACCAGGCTATGAACATGTGTTCAACCCTGTGAAATCCTCTCTCAGGATCTAATGATCTAACAATGCTGCTGTCTTGCAGCAGGTGTAAACCATACTCTGAGATTTTGCAATGCTTAGGCTGTAAAGAAAAATAATTACATATCCTCCTTGGTCAGATTGATCTTCCACCCTGACATCGGTGGAATGAAGCTGGATGTAATAATCTCAACTCTTTGGTATGAAGGAGTTAAATGAAGAATTGCTGACACCAACATTTAAAGGAAAGCAAGCAAAATGAATGGGAAGCAGACCCGCTGGCACCAAAGAATTTACACAGGAGGTACAATGTGACAGGAAACTTTCTTATCAGAAACTTGACATTGGGAAACTGTCCGCACAACAAGCCAAGGGGAAACCATCTTACAGCTGGAATGTGGAAACTAGAGTGTAAGAGAGATTAGAGTTCCGAGGTGGAGTTTATTTATTGTATTTTCGTACGATATGAAAGGCTCCCAGGGTTGAGATGCTAACACAGCATGAAGATGAGGAGACGAGCGGTGCTGCCGTTGCAGAGACCAGCACCAGCCATGGGGAGAGCTGCCCAGCAAACCCTCCTCGTCATGCTCTGTCTATCAGCAGCGGTTTGTGAGGCTCAGGACACCTGCCCAGGTGAGTCACAGACAAACCTGTTAATAACATGGATCTGGCTAGTCCCCACTTTACGATGCAGAATTTAGAATGCACAGAATTCCTCATATGAAGTTTAATATCAGCCCTTCTAGTTTTCTTCCTTAATTAATCACTTTAAATCAAGAAACAAGACAGCTCACATATGCACTGTATAACTAATGCCTTTCCATTGCTATTGGGCTGTTCCATGGCATAGTATGAGACAGAGCAAAGGGGCCTTGAAACCCCCAGCTACTAGATTGGAGAAGAACGGCATTCACGAGATGAGATACTTTTTATTACCTCAGCCCTGATTTTACTCTTTGGCAGTCCTTGAACAGCAACATTCTCCAGTTAAAGAATAATCTGATTAAATGAAAATCTTGCCATGTTCCATTCTCTACTGATTCTGTCTGGTGAGCTCAGAGATGGAGAGGGTATAAGGAACAGAATATGATGGACAGAACAGAATAGAACAGACCTAATAAAAGGAACAGAATATGATGCACATGATATAAAGTAGAATAGAACAGATCTGATGTAAGGAATAAATCTGATATAAGAAGTAAACTAGAATAGAATAGATACCTCTACCCATAGCTACTTTTGGTTTGCTCCAAGGGAGCTGTTCTTCAGATCTTTGGAATTAATGTGAAAGTTAGAAAGTTTCTAAAGTCTATGGAAATTCACACATGCACAATACTATAGCATTTCTCAAATGTTCCCTTATTTCACACTTCTTAAGAGCTGCTCAAAGACACTTTCCTCCCAGTCTCCTGCACCCCGGTTACCTACCTTTCTTGCAGCAGTACATGGTTGTAGGAAAAAGTCCCTGGGATCATATTAATAAGACAAGGTGAAAGCAATGACTGCGGTTTGTGTTTAACACAGTAGGTGAGGCTGCTTGGTTACATCCTGTGTAGCTTGCTTGATTTCCTCTCCCCAGATGTAGGGATACAATCCTGTTCCCAGTGAAGCCAATGACAAAACTCCCACTGACTTCATATTTACAAGCTGTAACAGGACAGACTCACCCCTGCAGCACCTCCTGCTGGTCTCCTCTGCGAATTAGCTCGTTCCAACCCCAGAGCGCCCTCTACAGGCCAGTGATCCACCTGACCGCTCTGGCCCCCTTGTCCCTCCCAGGACCCCAGTGCCCCTTTAACTGGGGTGTTGCCCCCTGGCAGTACCCCCCAGATCTGGGTCTCTCCTCCCTGGGGAACCCCCAACCCACTATCCCCACCTTGCCTCAGTCATAGGCTACTGCCAGTCACCAGCTAGCCCCCGCACCCTGGGGCAGACTGCAGTATAAGCCACTCATCACAGGCAAGGTGGGTTTGGACCTGCTGCCTCTGCCTATCCATGGGTTGCCCCCGCAACCCCAGTACCCCCTTTAGCCTTACCAGGCCAGCAGCCTGGGGTTTTCCTAGGCTGGAGCTCCCCAGCTCCCTTAGCCTTTCCCCAACCCTACTCCACTCAAGGTACCCTGCTGAGGTCCCTGCAGCCAGGCCCTTGTCCCTTTACAGGCAGAGGAAAACTCTTTGCACCAGGCACACTGCCCTATTATAAGTGAGCCCTAATTAAACTGGCCACAGCTGTGGCTGCTTTGCCAATCAGCCCAGCTCTTCCCCTTCACAGCCCTCTCCCAGACTGTTTTAACCACTTCAGGGCAGGAGCGAGGTAGCCACCCCGCTACACAAGCCTTGAATCGTCTCTTGCAGTCCCCACCGCTCTCCTCTCTCCAGGTCACATGGCAGTGTGATTAGTTTTCACCCAGACCCTCGCTAATCCACCAGTTTTAGTGTCACTTGAAAATCCTTTTTGAGGTTCTCCAATGTCTGCCGTCCAGCCTCTTCTGGTGGTTAATTTAATACATGTGAATTCATGAAAGTTTTAAATAGTCTCTTAATTCCTCAAATTGAGGCTGTGGTTTTTGTATTTAAGAAAAGAAAAGAAAAGCTAGCTTGTGGAGATTCTCATTTGCAGGATTTATTTCTCTCAGAGATCTGCAGAATGGTTCAGTCCTATGGACCTTCTCACATGTTATTTATTTCTCCAGACGTGAAAATAGTGGATCTCAGCGGTTCAGAGAAGGTCGCTGTTCTCCAAGGCTGCCCTGGGATTCCTGGTGCCATGGGGCCCAAAGGTGACCCTGGACCTGCAGGAATGAGAGGTATGTGCCCAGGGGCTGAGGGAGACTCTGCCTTGGATGGCAGAAAAATGAATAACTGATGTTATATTAGTTCAGCCCTTGGAGATCCTTACGAGTCCCCAACATGAGGAAAAGGTGCCTCAAACAGGCTGGTCACTATGCAAGTCTGTAACTCCACATTGAGGGGCCAGATCTAACAAGCTGGCTCTGAAACATTGTCAATTTCTTTTTCCTCTGACCCGAACGATGGTAGCCTGCGGGCTGCTGTGGAAGGGAGGCCAGTCGTGTATCTTTGATGGCAACCACCTTGGCCAGCTCACCAGGGATCACCAGAGTGAAGAGTGTGAGCTGACAGAGCAGGAGCCAAAGGGTCAGGTGCCGCTATCTGCTGCTGAAACAGACTGACATCCTCCCTCACCTGTGGTTACAGATCTCTCTGCCAGGACTCACATATGCCAATAAACTGTTTGACCATATAGAGCCGTGGTTCTCAAACTTTAGCAACCTGAGGACCCCCCATTTTGATTTCAAATTTTTCACAGACCCCCAAGCCCCCTGCTCAGCCCCAGGTGCCTCCCCCACTCCACCCCTTGCCCCAAGGCCCCACCCCTGCCCCTCCTCTTCCCTGCCTCTTTCTGCCCCCTCCCCCAAGTGCACCCTATCCCTGCTCCTCCCCCACCCTGCACCTCCTGCACGCCCCTGAACAGCTGTTCCCCGGGGTGCAGAAGGCACTGGGAGGGAGGGGGAGGAGTTGATCAGCAGGGCCCACGGACCCCCTGGAGTACACTCACGGACCCCAGTTTGAGAAACGCTGATATAGAGAGATTTGTTCAAACTAAGAGCTAGCTGCTATCTGAGGTGCACCCGTGATGATGGCTTAGTGGAAGCAGCTGTCTGATACATTCTCTGGGATGGACACCCCAACTGGCCACTGATGTGATGTGAAAATCCAGTGGAAGGAGCCTCTCTCTGGACTCTAAGTTGCAGCCTCATGAGTCAAATCAGAAATGGCAGATGTGGGGATTCAGTTCACTTCTAGTTGGTATGTTTGAATTATTCAGGGTCAAATATATACTCTCTTGTGTTTGTAGGAGAACAGGGAGCTCCAGGGATCCCTGGAAAGATGGGACCAACAGGGGAGAAAGGTAAAGAAAGAAAGAAAGAGCGAGTCACTTTGATTACATCACAGTAACAGCTTCTGCACCAAGCTACTTTCATCTTGGTTTCCCAAGTGAATGAATTTGTACAAATGGAGAATAAACCCCCAAATATTAACATTTTTTTTAATGTGTCTATGTACGTCACACACTTCTAAATGTAATGTTCCTCTTCTGCCCTCATATTCTGTATTGTACCATCTATGCCAAATTCATGCAGCTCTGGAGATGTTGGAAGGGCATTAGCAACGAGGAGTCTGGTGGCACCTTAAAGACTAACAGATTTATTTGGGCATGAGCTTTTGTTGGTAAAAAACCCACTTCTTCAGATGCATGGCATTAGTGTATTTTCCTGCAACAAGGCAGGCTGACACCTCATGAGTTCTGAGGTGACAGTGTGATCTCCAACTAATGCAAGGATTTGAACCTGTGCTCCGTTTTAGGAGAGAAAGGAGAGCCCGGAGAACCAGAAACAACAGGTAAGAACCTCAGCACTCTCCCATATGGCAAACCTGACAGTAGCAGCTGTGTTAGCCATGGAATAAATTCTGTTTATCAGGCACCTCTGAGCTGCTGTCTGTCTCCGATCCATCTCCATCAGGAGGATGGTTAACCTCTCAAATAGCCGCCATTTCAAAACAAAGCAACCTATTACTAAAACATTTCCTTCTCCCTCTTCAGTGTAGGAGCTACTGCTCCCACGCCACCTCCCCGTCCCCCAGTATGACAGTGACCCAAGGCACAGAATGAGTAATATTTCAGAAAGACCCACTAACTCATAACATTATTTAAGGTGGCCGAAGCAGTCCCTGATGCCCTTGTGAAAGGTGCCTCCTGGACCCTCCTCCAGCCTGTGTGGGCGTGCCAGCCCATTCCCACGGATGGGGGGCAGGGTACAAGGTGCAGAGCCAAGGCCCTAACCCCACTTTTCTCCACGCCCTTTGTGGCCACGGTTGGCATTAGCTTTGAGCAGCCCTTTTGCTCTGAGGGCAGGGGGACAAGGATGGGGCTTAGGAGTAGGGCATGAAGGTCCAGGTGCCTTCCCCTGCCCTTACGCACCCACCAGGGCCAGGCACGGCCTCTCCCTAGTGAAAGGAGATGAACCAAATCAGCTGTCTAAAGCTGCACAAACTCTGCTGAGTTAACCCCCTGGTGAGTGCGTGTCACGGGTCCCCCTCTGTGCCCAATCCACACCGGACAGGAGTAGGGGTCTGGTGTCAGGGGCCGTGACTATTTAGCTCAAAGCATAGCCAGTGCCTGCTTTTAGTTCTGAAGGCCCCGGTATAGCAGTCGAGATCACATTGACTCTTCACCCATCCCTTGCACGATCAGATCCAGTCCCGCGCTTTCAATCAAGGCACGTTTAATTTTCCATTTTGCCTAGGACCCAGAAACTGCAAGGAGCTGTTAGCCAACGGGAGAACGCTGAGCGGCTGGTACGCCATCTACCCAGGAGTTGCTGTGGATTCCGTCACTGTCTTCTGTGACATGGATACAGATGGCGGAGGCTGGATTGTAAGGGAGAGGGAGTGTGGCGGGGAGGAGGGTGTTATCGAGAACACGTTGGATTTTAATCAGAGGTGCGAGGATTGCCCCTTGCTGGCAGCTGAAAATCTGTCCTAAATTGGGGAAATGTTGAGACAGAGCTGAAATAATTCATCCAATTATGCCCCAAATATGTCATCACAGATTTCATATCCAGGCCAGCCCATCAGTTCAAAGAGGAGAAATTGGGTTTATGGACACCTGGAAGTTTTTGTATTTGTTAGGTTTTGGTTTTGGTTTATTCAGATTTGCTCTTTAGGTCTTGTCTAGCCTGGAAGACTCTACAGGTGACTTCAGGTGTAATAACTTGCCTAGTGCATGTGACCATGTCTCCCTGGCGTGGCTGGGAGGGCTACACCTGGCTTCCTTTATCTGCCGACCTGGCTTCCTTTGGAGCTGGTCTCTCCTTACATCAGCCCAGGAGGTGTGGGCACTCCCAGGGTATGTCTACACTGTAGCTGGGCATGAGGCTCCCAGCCCAGGTAGACAGACTCACATTAGCAGGGCTTGAGCTAGCGCACTGAAAATAGCAGTGTGGATGTAGCTTGGACCCCCAAGGTGTGAGCTCAGATGGCTATCTTGAGTCTTCGCTGGAGCCACACACACATACCCCAGCGGTTAAGCACATTGCCCACATAGCATTCTCAGCACCTGACACCCTGGCCGAGGCATGAAAGACCCCGATGTGATGGCAAAAGCCTGCAAGGCCATAACTGTTGTATCCCAGCTACTGAAGGGTTTTTACGTTCTTCAAGTCACGCAGTGAAAGAGCGATGGGGCATGGAGCAGAGAGGTTACCAGCTAAGAGGGGGTTTGCAACACTTCCTAGCCAGAAGAGTTAGCTCCATCAGTCTAACGTGTAGTTAAAAGAAGTAGATAGAAATGGATTTGCCCAGTTAAATGAGCGAATGGGAGCCAGAGTCATTCTTTGAACTTGGCCAGGTCACATCCCATCTCTGAGCCTCCTCCGCCGCCTTCTCTACAGATGAAGGTAGTAGTACCCATGTTTGTAGAGCAGGACTGATCTAATGCAGGGAGATATATTGGAATGCATTATGTGAATGCAAAGTATAGTGGCTGCGTGAGCAGGTATGAAGTAATGGTATGTCAGGCAGCTGCTTTATGATGGATAGAAACCATGGTGCAGTCTCCCACCTCTCACCCTCTCATTTCCTTGCAGGTTTTCCAGAGACGCGCAGATGGTTCGGTGGATTTTTTCCGTGACTGGGATTCATACAAGAAGGGTTTTGGGAACCAGCTGACAGAATTCTGGCTGGGGAACGACAATATCCACCTGTTAACATCCCTTGGTAACAAAATCACTGCTGGATTCTTTTCCGATTTTTCTTCTCTGCCAAACCATCTCCCTGGAGACAGGATACATAAAGTGATTCATCGGCTTGTATTCCTGGGGTTGGACAGACGTGTCTTAACCCCTCCTTACAAAGATCAGGCAGAACGCTAATGGAATGTGATTGACATTTTTGTTTCCATTTTGCCTCTAGAAACTTGTGAACTTCGTGTTGATCTGAGTGACGTGGAAAACAGTAAATCCTTTGCCCACTATGAGACCTTCAGCATTTCAGGACAATCTGACAAATACAGACTGAACCTAGGAAAATTTCTTACAGGCACTGCAGGTAAGTTTGGGGCCCATTCTGCACCTTCTGTACAAGGGAGGTCTCATGAACAATCATCAAAAGCATAGAGCAGGGGTAGGCAGCCTATGGCATGTGTGCGGAAGGCGGCACGCGAGCTGATTTTCAGTGGCACTCACACTGCCCAGGTCTTGGCCACCGGTCCGGGGGGCTCTGCATTTTAATTTAATTTTAAATGAAGCTTCTTAAACATTTTAAAAACCTTATTTACTTTACATACAACAATAGCTTAGTTATATATTATAGACTTATAGAAAGAGACCTTCTAAAAACATTAAAATATATTACTGGCACGCCAAACCTTAAATTAGAGTGACTAAATGAAGACTCGGCACACCGCTTCTGAAAGGTTGCCGACCCCTGGCATAGAGTATCTCTGGCAGTTCTACCAACTCAGAGACTACCTGAAAGGGGAGAGGGGAAGAAAGTCCATGTAACATTCCAGCACAGGCCATCGGCAGGGTATTTTCACCACACTCATGCAAAGTGGAATCAGAATGTTAAGTGGAGTTGAACTCAGAATTCTTGGTCCTCCAGAGTCTAGTCTAGTTGGTTGGGGGAACTTAATAAAGTGAGACCCTGCTGGGTAGGAGGTTTTTTTCCACAGCTAGCCTCCTATTTTTAAATGTTGTTTGGGAAGGGAAAAGGAGCTATTAGAGGCACACTACATATGTATAGCCAAAGTGTGGAATAGCGAATCCCTGTTACCTGATTAATAGTCAAATTCAGGGGAGCAGGACATCTCTCGGAGCCTGGAAGTGCTTTGTATACACACAATCATGTTCTTGCTTCCGGTGTTTTAACAGGTGATTCCTTGTCTGGCCATAAAAATATGACGTTTACAACCAAAGACAACGACAACGATATGCATTCGACGAACTGTGCTCTGCTATACAAGGGAGGCTGGTGGTACAACAAGTGTCACGGGTCCAATCTCAACGGGCTGTACTTGCTGGGGCCCCATGAGAGCTACGCAGACAGTGTCATCTGGGCAACAGGCAAAGGGGCTCACTACTCCTACAAAGTCTCAGAGATGAAGTTCAGGCCAGTTTAGCACAAGGAAAGTGCAGCGGGAGGTTTCTCTCCAGCAATGCCTGAGAATGGACCCTCACAGGTAGTTAGATGCCTAAAGCCCATTGATTTCCATGGAAGTTAGCTGCCTAAAGGATCTGGGCCTTAGAGCCTGAGCTGAAACCCAGTGAAGCCAATGGGAGTCTTTCCATTGACATCAGTGGGTGCGAATGAGGCCCATAGCTGGACGCACCCAAGATCTCAGCCAACATTAGCTGAAAATGCTGCAAATACTTTGGGTGAAATAAAACTTCTGTAGACAGTAAACTATCCTGGTAGTTAATTTTAGTCTCTAGAGAGTGTGTTATGATTTTGGTTTTGTGTAATCTTTAATTTCCAATGTTCTTACTATCACTTGAATCTTTGATAATAAACATATTCTTGTTTTCACTATAAATATATCTCAGTGCTGTGATATCAAGCAAAGTGCTGGTCCAGAGCTGAAGCTTACAAGTTGGTGTGTACACTGTCCCTTTGGAGACAGCAGAGAGCTGATATTTCTTTCAGTGTTCAGAGCACAAAGGCTGGACACTACAGGGGAACTCGTCAAAGGGACTCAGGGACTAGGGTTCACCTACTGTTAATCTGCAAGGCAAATTAAGGACTGGCAAAGCCCAGAGGAGAGGGCTTGAGTGGCTCACAGGCTGGGGATGTTAGGAAACTAGCCCCAGCTTCACACAAGCAAGACTCCCTCCCGGTGGAGGCAGGGGGTAACAAGATGACTCACAGTCCTGGCTACCCCAAGAACCATCACATGGCTCCACTTCATCTCTGTAAACATGAGGTTGAACTTGACCTCTGCAGCCTGAAAAAAATCAATTTTCCTATGTGTCTTCTTCCATATTCAGCTGAATCTTCATTCACCACTGAGAGAGTACAGAACTACCTCACAACAAAACCCCCACATTTAGCATCAAGAAAACTTGCTCGTCTGATGTACAATGCTCTCAAGACTCCCATCCATAAAGATGATCATAATTAAATTGGGGGAACTACAGAGATATTTGTCTAGACCCATTTTTGCTCCCCACTGAATTGGCTACAAACATCCATGAAGATACAGTCCCTTTCCAGGAAAAAACAAATTCAAATATTTGTTTTAGATTCCACAGTGATAGACACCGTGGAAACATTATTACAGACAGATTAGACTAGAGCATCCCACCTGCGTTCAGCTATAGCTTTCCTTTGATGAGGACCACAACATTCCCCACAAATAGTCATTCTCCCCTGCTTAACCCCAATGGCTGTTGACCAAGCTTCCTCAGGAAGCTCCTCAGGCAACACTTTTTCTGGATGCTTCTTGGATTCCTCATGGTTTAAGGCTTCCCTTTTCCTCTTGTGATGTTCTGGTAGCTACTGGGCTGCCTTGCTCAAATACCGTCTCTTCCAGGGATCAAGTACAATTAGAGAGCGTGCCTGGGATCAGTGTGAGAGCAGGGAATCCGTTCAAGGAAACATTTGCCCACAAGCTGTACAGTAGCACGTCAGCAGTGGTGTCTTGTGATGTCAAGGAGGAATGGGAGGAGAGGCAGATAAGAGACAACCACTACTTACATTAAGCAAGAAGGAGAGCGGTATAAACCTGGAAAAGGGATTGGTCAAAATCAGGGGAACCAGAACTCCAGAGGATTCTGGGGGTATTTTAAACTGAATAAAATCTAATTTTCAAACTTTCTTTGCCAAACCTAATTTACACTTTTCACTTTGTCAGTGAGGATGATGCTTCTAGGAAGCTGAGTCAACACAGAAGCACTGTTAACAAGTCAAGGAGGTGTAGCCAAGAATCAAAGATATTAAGTATATTTCATCTCTGTTTCCTAAATATAAGAATTAATGTTATAACACAGGGCCGACAGCTTAGCCACACAACGCCTTAGATCTGAAACAGGTTGGCATGACTACCTGACCCTGTACCAGTAGGATAAGATTACAGTAAAAGATGTGTTAAGTGCTGATGTTCTGGAAACTATGAAGCAATAGACTGGAAAATATGCCCCAATGTGCTAATTAATACCACACTATGCCCGATAGTAACATTTTATGGGGATTCTATAATAACCTCAGGTTTCTATGGTAACTCATTGACATACATGTTAATGAGAATAAGTGGAACTAAGGGGATGCAGTATCATTTACGGGTTTGTTCGATCCAGGAGCTAGAAACTGCCAGCAGCGTGTGGCCAGAAGGCACGCCCTGAGCGGCTGGTACACTGTCTACCCCAGGGCAGTGCTGCTGTGGCTGTGTTTGGTGACATGCATGCAGATGATGGGCGATGAACTGTACGTATGAACAACCATCATGCAGCATCTTTAGTCAGCACACGTTCACGTTCCAGAAGTGGGGCAGGCCCCTAGCCAGTGGCTTACAGCTCCGGCAGGAAGGTAAAATGCAATGCAAGCGCTGAAGAGTGACTCTAAAAACCGGCTCTTCTTTTCCAGCACATGTCCTCCCTTTGTGCATTCGCAGTCAGATCTGATGGGTTTATTGACCAAAATAATAATAATTAACGATTGCGAGCAGTGTTAGCAGTTCAGAGGCAAGGTGGCTATGAGAGAGGGGAATGCAAACTGCTCTTTTCTCATGCATCATCAGCAAAACTTCTAAGCAAGGTCCAACTTCAGCGCCACATTCTGCCCTCAGTTGCTCCTCTCCAAATGAAGGGAGAATTGAACCTGCAAAATCTTTCTTATTGCTGATGATGGGTGAGCAGCAAAGAATCCCTCACATCCCCGACCAAGGGTGCTGGGCTGGCAGCGCCTGATTTTACTTACAGACTGAGCAGAGCTGGTTGGGAATTTTTCAACAAACAGGTTTTCGTCAGAAAATGACACTTTATCAAAACTGAAAGTGCTGGCGGCTTCAGCTTCATCCTTATGTGAAAAGGGAAAAATGTCCCAAAGGCTCAAATATTCCTGGGACCGTAAAATCGTTTCCTGCCCCGCTGTAATCCGGAGTCCCTGAGACAATGGTTGTGGGAACACCACAATGCTACTTTTACCGCCAGTTTATAGAAGCGTTTAAATGGAACGGAGATGGAGTTCACTGCTGCAGACATTAGTGTGTGGGGGGGGGAAGGGGGATCTGTGACGTTCAGTGTAGACTCAGGGTATCTGGAATTCTACAGGCCTGCTTGCTGCTAGTGACATGTTGCAGGTTCTTCCCCAATCTTGCCCTTCTCAGGAGGCCGAGGCTCCGCTGACCAATCTCTCCCTTGTTGGTGGCTCGTGGATGTTGCCGAATTTTTCTCCCCACTCTTGAAAGTGCAGGGATAAAAAATTCCAGGATTTGCTTCTCCCCTCCTCAGAGGTCCCACACTGAAAACTTACCCCAGGAGGAGTTTTTCCATCTAAAACTTTGTGGAAAGGGACCACGCAATGCACAAGAACACAACACTCTGCTTACAGCACAGCAGGCTGGGAATGTGCTGCTTTGTTCAGCTAAGTGACTATCTAGGGAAACTCCCACTAACTAAAGAGGCAGTGGGGGAGGAGTGGCGCTAACCCCTAATATTCAGTTAACTGCTTTGCTACAAAGCTAAAACAAACATGTGACCCGTCTCTTTGCCCGGCAGGTTTCTAATTCCAGAGACAGGCGGGTGAGTGGGTGGTTTTTTTTGCATGACTGGGATTCCTGGAAAGGTTTTGGCAGCTGGCTCTCTGGATTCTGACTAGGGAACAACAATATTCATGTGTTAACAGCCAATGGTGAGGAAGCCACTGATGCAGTCAATGGGAGTGATTAAAAAATCGTTACTGTGGGATGGGGTTGGCCATTTGAGGACAGATCTTCCCATGCTGGATCTTTAAAGTAAAAGCTACAGAGAATGGAATAGAGTCTGCACGGAGGCAGCACCTACGCTAGTAAAAATGAGGCCTTCAGTGTAGTGTAACACTGACAGACTCTGGTTGGCGGCAGGCGGGATCGAACCGGGGACTTCTAGAGCTTAGCGCATGAGCCTCTACCACATGAGCTAAAAGCTAACAGGCTGTCAGCTAAGGCTGTAGAGCAGACTCATTTTCTCTCTCCAAGCGGTCTCAGTGCCACTAGATGGGACACACCACACCACCACATCCAGGAAGTGTGTGGGTTACAGTAGCTTTAGGGTAGATCAGGCTCAGGGCATTTTTACCACTGTATTGTCTAACCCTGAAGGCTAAGTGACACAGTGCTAAAAACACCCGTGCTAGCTTCCACCAGTAGGGCTGCACCAGAAGTGAATTACAGGTCCCATTTTTGCCAGACTAGAAAATGTTGAATGGAGTAATGCGAATTGACAGAGGAGGGTATGATCGTGTATGAATAGTGGGAGAAATAGATGTTGTGTCTTTTTAACAGGTGCTAAAGGAGATCCTGGCTTTCCTGGAACAATAGGTGAGAATCTCTATGCTGTTCATGCCACCCTTAACAATTCAGGTATAACATCTCAGTGAAGTAGATACACCGAAATAGGATTGCTAGGAATAATAGAAACAGACTGAAAATCTTGCTTTGAAGATGTAAGAAATGCAGCAGCAGAGAGAACGAGAAAGGGATGGGGAGGGTGGCAAAGTTCTGAGGAAAACAAACACACCTACACAAAGACACAGCCCTTGAGGCAAAGAAAGCAAGAGTCAGGACTTGAGAGCAGAGAAACTGAGTTCTCACGGCTGCTAAGACCAGCAAAAGGGCCATGCACCACCGGAACCCTCAAAATACACGTTAAATAGGGCTTATGTCTACTGCACCAGGATGAGCCCACCCTAAGGGAGGGAACCCAGTCACAAGGACATGGGCGACATGAAATGGCTGGTTGTGTTGTTCATGCTTGCAATGGCTTAGTACAGTGGTTTTCAAACTTTTTTTCTGGAGACCCAGTTGAAGAAAATTGTTGATGCCCGTGACCCAATGGGGTTTGGGGTGTGGGAGGGGCTCAGGGCTGGGGGAGGAGGTTGGGGTATGGGAGGGGGTCAGGGCTCTGGGGTGGGGCCAGCGATGAGGGGTTTGGGGTTCAGGAAGGAGCCCTGGGTTTGTGGGGGGCTCAGGGCTGGGGCAGAGGACTGAGATATTGGCTTACCTCGGGCGGCTCCCGGTCAGCTGCGCAGCGGGGGTGCAGAGACAGGCTTCCCGCCTGTCTTGGCACCATGGACCGCACTGCGCCCCGGAAGCAGCCAGCAGCAGGCCCGGCTCCTAGGCGGAGGCGCGCAAGAGGCTCTGCGTGGCTCTCACCTGCAGGCACCCCACCCCCCCAGCTCCCATTGGCCAGGAACCGACCAATGGGTGTGCAGAGCCAGTGCTCGAGGCGGGGGCAGCACGCGGAGCCCCGTGCCCCCCCGACCCCGCCTAGGAACCAAACTTGCTGCTGGCCACTTCTGGGGCGCAGCACGGTGTCAGAACAGGTAGGGACTAGCCTGCCTTAGCCAGGCAGCACCGCCGAGGGGACTTTGAATGGCCCAGTCAGTGCTGACCAGAGCCACCGCGACCCAGTGCCTGACATTCCACAACTCAGTACTGGGTCGCGACCCGCAGTTTGAAAACCCCTGGGTTAGCACATGTAAGCAGCAACACTGTTTCTGATACAACTGGTTTGGTAGGTCCACATTCCACATTAAAGACATAGCTGCATTCTCGGACTCCTAAATAGGGCCAGCCTGGCCTTTGAGCCGCTCTCAGTGCCAACATTCAGAGGTACCAAATGCCCATTTAGGGGACGTGGGGGTTGCTTGCACCTTTTGGGGGTAGGGGCGTCAAATAAGTTTTCCACCTTGGGCAACAAAAAGCACCTAGGGCCAGCCCTGCTTCTAAAGTCCCTATCTCGTAACATCCAGCACTGGGACAAGGGCAGGGTCAGAAGCAGGCTTTCAGATAAGCTAGAAAACTGCAGGGCTCCTGGAAATTTGAAACAATCCCTTGTTGCTGAGATAGAGGAATCTCACACGCAATCTCTGCATTGGCTCAGTGCTCTCCATTATGGAACCCCAGTGTCCCAGTTACATGACATGATGCAGGAATTCCAGCTAAAATGCTTTTCAGGAGAGTGGTTTGCACATTACCATCAGCCTATGCAGTAACTCCACTTACATTTTTCTCGTAGGACCCTACGAACTTCGCAGCGACTTTGAAAACATCGACTACTTTGCCAAGTATGATTCCATCAAAATTACATCAGCATCTGAGAAAACACAAGATGATTCTGGGAGATTTTCTATGTAGCTCTTAAACCGGGCTCATCACTGTAGTAACTAGCAGATGTGCAGTCAGGTTGCTTAGCACACTGTCATGTGCTGCTTGTTCTCTCAATCTTTCCCCAGAGGGAGAAACATGTGTAGTGAAGTGTCTTGTTTTGGTCTGCTGCTGCTGCTTCCCTGCTGGAGGGAGGGAGGAGAGATTAGCTGGAAAAGCAGGGACCCGGCCCCAGGATCCTCTGTTGCTCCCAGTGGCACAGACCTCATTTGCGGCCAGCTGGAGCTCATGAAGTCATTTAGGTGCTGTTGAAAATTGTATCCTTTCTACAGCAGAGGTCCCCAAACTGTGGGGCACGCCCCCTAGAGGGGAACAGCGTTCAGGGGTCTGGCAGGCCCAGGCCAGCCCCCCTGGGGGGCAGGGAGGGCAGAGAGCACCACCCAGTCCCAGGGGGGCAGGAGGGGCACGGACAAGGTGGGGGGGAATAATCCTCAAAAGTTTGAGGACCACTGGTCTACAGCCTGACTAATCATCCAGTATACTAAAGTACCTGGGTCAAGTTTTGCTCATTTACGCCTGCAAATCCAGAGTAAAATGCAAAGAATCATAGAATCTCAGTGTTGGAAGGGACCTCAGGAGGTCATCTAGTCCAACCCCCTGCTCAAAGCAGGACCAACCCCAACTAGATCATCCCAGCCAGGGCTTTGTCAAGCCTGACCTTAAAAACCTCTAAGGAAGGAGATTCCACCACCTCCCTAGGTAACCCATTCCAGTGCTTCACCACCCTACTAGTGAAAAAGTTTTTCCTAATATCCAACCTAAACCTCCCCCTCTGCAACTTGAGACCATTACTCCTTGTTCTGTCATCTTCTACCACTGAGAACAGTCTAGATCCATCCTCTTTGGAACCCCCTTTTAGGTATCTAAAGCAGCTATCAAATCCCCCCTCACTCTTCTCTTCTGCAGGCTAAACAATCCCAGTTCCCTCAGCCTCTCCTCATACGTCATGTGCTCCAGCCCCCTAATCATTTTTGTTGCCCTCCGTTGGACTCTTTCCAATTTATCCACATCCTTCTTGTAGTGTGGGGCCCAAAACTGGACACAGTACTCCAAATGAGGCCTCACCAGTGCCGAATAGAGGGGAATAATCACGTCCCTCGATCTGCTGGCAATGCCCCTACTTATACAGCCCAAAATGCCGTTAGCCTTTTTGGCAACAAGGGCACACTGTTGACTCATATTCAGCTTTTCGTCCACTGTAACCCCTAGGTCCTTTTCTGCAGAACTGCTGCCCAGCCATTCGGTCCCTAGTCTGTAGCAGTGCATGGGATTCTTCCATCCTAAGTGCAGGACTCTGCACTTGTCCTTGTTGAACCTCATCAGATTTCTTTTGGCCCAATCCTCTAATTTGTCTAGGTCCCTCTGTATCCTGTCCCTACCCTCCAGCGTATCAACCACTCCTCCCAGTTTAGTGTCATCTGCAAACTTGCTAAGGGTGCAGTCCACACCATCCTCCAGGTCGTTGATGAAGATATTGAACAAAAGAGAAATAACATTGGCCTGAGAACTGTCACTTTTGCATTTTCTCCTTTTTTTATTTTAAATTTGCAACTTTAATCATAGAAGATTAGGGTTAGAAGAGACCTCAGGAGGTATCTAGTCCAATCCCCTGTTCAAAGCAAGACCAACACCAATGAAATCATCCCAGCCAAGGCTTTGTCAAGCCGGGCCTTAAAAACCCCTAAGGAAGGAGATTCCACCACCTCCCTAGGGAACCCATTCCAATGCTTCACCACCCTCCTAGTGAAATAGTGTTTCCTAATATCCAACCTAGACCTCCCCCACTGCAACTTGAGACCATTGCTCCTTGTTCTGTCATCTGACACCACTGAACACAGCCGAGCTCCATCCTCTTTGGAACCCCCTTTCAGGTAGCTGAAGGCTGCTATCAAATCCCCCCCCCCCCACACACACACACTCTACTCATGTGGCAGCCTTGTAGTTTTTGCTGTTTCATTCCCATGGTATTTTTAAACCACAGGACTAAAAATGTTGCTGAGCGGACTTTACCCTGCAGCTTCATGTTTGATACACAAACCCCGCCTCTGGATCCATGGAGTTACACAATTGTTTTTCCATGACATGGGGTTTAAATGACCCCACTCTGCTAGCTGCAGGGAAAGCTAGTTGTAGCGCTCTGGAGTTCTGCAGCAGCAGCTGCGCAGTGCCAAAGAGTTAAGAGCAAAATTTGGTCCATTGCCTACTTTCAAATGTTTCAAGCTTATCAAGCAGCTGGTGCTCAGGGAGGACCGGAGGATTAGTCACCTAGGAGACGACAAGTTTTAAAGTTGGAACTGGAGTTCTTTGTGCATATAAATGTCCTAGTAAATTTGGAGAAATGGAGCATCCCCAGGAACGGAGGGTGAAATCCCAGCCCCATTGAAGTCAATGGGAGTTTTGCCATTGCAAAACCTTTCACAGGTTTTTGCAAAACTCTTAAAAGGTAACCATGCTGGAAAACCCACATATGCCCTGAGCTACCTCCTCTCACACTATATGGGACCTCAGACCTGTAATTACCACACGTGGCCATCAGATGTCACTGCATCTCCTTCAGTGACATTTGGGCGTTCTGCTGTTGGCTTTAAATCCCAATCTCATTCAACGCATTAGCAACATTCCCCTTTTCTCCAGCAGGGCAGGATCAGGCCTTGGGTAAATCATACTGAACACAGGGGTGGTGCCTTTCTGAATTCACTGGAAAGTAGCAAAGATATGGGGCCAGATCTGACACTGGTGTAAACTGGGTGAAGCGCCATTGCTGCTCATATGATTAATATTAGATGTCTCTAATAAGATAACGTGACTTCATTCACATACACTGGGACCCTGGAAGGAGAGCAGCGATTTTTCAGGTGTCTGGCTGCTGCTTACTAAGCTAATCATAACTGTCCGATCGCTACCTCACGCTCACCCACTCAGTCGGTTGTATCCATCTCTTGGCATATACTTAGATCACAAGGCCCTCGGGGCAGGGACTGAAATTTCATTATATACGTGTATAGAAGCTACGCAATTACTTATTAAGAATAAGAATTATGTGGACCAGTTTTGTGGTCTCGTGCTGAGATGGCTGGTCATATCGCTGACCACAATGGCCTCATTATTTCGTTGTGCTCCCCGTTCTGTTTGTCTCCACTTGTTATCTCTGGTCTTAAACTCAGATCGTAAACACTTTAGGGCAGGCACCATCTTTTTGTTCTGAGTTTGTCAGCGCCTAGCCCTGGGCCTGGACCATGTCTAGGACTCCTATGCACTACACGTAATAACACGCCAGGACTTGGGAACCTGATTCTGTAGGGCCCTGGGGGGGCCAAGGGAAGTCGTGACAGTAGCTTGGGGGAGGGGGGAGTGAACTCCCACCCCAAGAGCTGATAAATCCCAGAACTCTCTATGTGCAGCATTTGATGCGTTGAAATACAGTGAAGAGGGGCGCACACGGTCTGGAACAGGCAGGATATTACAAACCTATTGACCTTCAGGAACTGTGAAAGCCACCTAAAGCCCTCATGGGATTCAAGGGCAGCTGACCACTGTATATGGGACTGGAACCAACATTCCTAGCTGCTTCTTCCCTAGCAACCTCCCATACCAGGAAGACTCCCGGACTCTACAGAATTAACTTTCCCCGGGAAGTGTAAAGTTGCCATACAGCGCACAGGACAGGGCCCAGCCATGGTTCATCCTGCCACGCACCGACAGAGGCAGGGACCAGCTGGTGATGAGACAAGAATCCAGCCAGACTAGAGCACATCTGCTGGGTTCGTTTTATGTTATTTCTGTGTGTTAGTTAAATCAGTTAACTTAAAATTTGCCTCACTTATCACTGAAATACTGCTGCTGCTGCCTGCATCACCCACCAATGATGGGCAGAGATACAGGTTAGAAGAGACGGAAGATAGATGCAATACCGCCTTCAGTTTAAGATGTTCTACCTGCCTGATCCATCTCTCCCACTCATCACCATTGCTGGTCCTAAGTCCCTTCTTAGACCTTGACACAAATACAGCTGGCAGTAAATCAAGGAAAATCCAGCAGGGGGCAGTGTAGAGATCGCTTTCCAGCAGGTTTTTATTGCTTTGTTTATTTGCAGTAGACACAAGATGAAAATGTAGAATGATCCGTCTAAACCTGTTCAGAGTTAGGGATGACAAGGATGGTCCACTTAATTTAGGAGTGACCACTTCCCAAAGCGGAGTTTGTGCTGAATTATGTTTATATTGCAGCAGCACCAAAGATGTGCTAGGTGCAGCACAGACAAATATGAAAGACACAGCTCCTGCGCCCAAGACTTTGCAGTCCCAGGGTAGAAATGACCCAAGGGGAAAGAGAAGGATGGGCCGAGGGAGGTTGCAAAAGGAAGGCTGCACAGCGCAGACACTTCATAGGAACCAAGTCTACAACCCTGGCTCAGACCGAGCGCTGTTTACGCCACATGCATAAGGACTGCAGACTCCGTCTCTAATGCCCCACTTCAGGGAAGCGCATGCGTCAACCCACCTCTCTTCAATCGTGCTGCTGCTTCCCTGGGCCACTTCCTATCTCCAAGCCCCTCGTGCTGCTTCCCAGAAGCCTGTGGTTAATATAGCCTCTCCTCTGGCCCCACATCCTCTCAGCTCCTTGCTCCTCCTCTGGTATGCTGACCCTCAGCACTGCCCTCCTGAGCCTCGACCCTTTTCTAGGGCCCACGAGAGATTAACGACATCCTTGGGCCCTCTTCAGCCTGCATTCACTAGACCCTTCCCAGAGAGAAGGGAACCTCTCCCCCGGTTCTCCTCTCTATGTAGGCTTTCCTGGCCCTTCCACAGCTGGAGTCACTCAAGGTAATTAAGCCGCCCAATTAGGATCAGCTGGGGGTTAATTGCTAGGTCACGGGCAAGTCTGCGCCTGACTGCCCCTTCAAGCGCCAGCCTGCCTGCGACACGCCCATAAACACTAAGCAGTACTTAACGCTGTGGCATGTAATCCTCCGGTCCAGATGGGGAACAGCATAACCCAAGGTTGTCCCTATGGTCTCTCTCACCTGCACCACATCCCCATAATCACCCACCAGTTTGTAATTCTAGCTCTCTGGGGACCAGCAGGTGGCTTTACCCCCACCTTGGTTCTGTGATCCAGGAGGATCCATTTGTCTAAAGATCGATTTCACCCCCAAGCAACCATTTCCCTCCTGCCATAGCCCTCCTGGGAAAAGCACCAGCCCGGAAGAGAATAAATAATCCCAGCCATTTCCTCAATTAGCACTGCAGGCCCTCAGCCCTGCCACCCCATCCTCCCCAGCACCCGCAGTGTGTTGAAACCCCCCCTTCCTTGTGAAGGTGCTGGAGAGAAGCAAGCAAGAGGCAAGGGGAGAAAAACCCTTTGAAGCATCTGCAGCCGCGCTCTGAATACAAATGATGGGCAATTAGGCTGTGGGAGACACCAGGGGGGAAGAACGCCTCTGAGGGCTCCCTGAAGGTGAGTCCAAGAGTTGCAGGCTCCCGTGGGCATTCCCGCTGTGCTTGGACAATTGCTGCTTCCATCACCTCAAGTGAGGGCTGGACAGGAAGCTGTGATCACAATCACAATCTCCTCCCTGCCCCCAAACCAGGCCACTGGAAAATGCTGACTGGTGTGACCCACTGGTCAGCATGTGTTTGCGTCGCCTCTGTGCCTGATCAATGAAGGATGTGGGTCTGCGACAGCCCCAGTGGCAGAACCTGGCTCTTTAGATCAAGCTTTAGAGACCTATGCCGGTAACTCCAGTGGTCCTTGGCGCTGGCCAAGATAGCAGCCATCACATAAACGGGGCCTGGGCTGGGATTCAGACTCCCGTAAGCCTCAGATGCTTGGAATAAACTTCCTATGTCCAGAAGTGTGTAACCCCCTGTTCAGTGTATGTTACATGCCCCACCCACAGAGGGTGAGTCTGTTGCAGCTCGATCTAAAGAGACAAGGCTCCCCAGCTGAGGGCTGTGAGACTCACATCCCGGGTGCATCGGGCACGGAGCACACCCGGAC
The DNA here is from genome assembly GCA_037349315.1 of Chelydra serpentina. Taxonomy (NCBI): domain Eukaryota; kingdom Metazoa; phylum Chordata; order Testudines; family Chelydridae; genus Chelydra; species Chelydra serpentina. The sequence continues at coordinate 232,294 of JBAIAC010000239.1, read as the reverse complement.
CAGTGGGCAACATCTCCACGGCTTTCCAGCTGCAGGGCGGTGAGGGGGTTACTCTAGTGATGTAGCAAATCCCTGTCCAGGGCCGGCCATTGGTGCAGACCCAGGTCTTGTTACTGCACATCCTCCCTGCCATAGAAGAGAGTGGTAAAAAAGACCTAATAGGTCCCACGTAGGCCATAGCCCTAGGGCCAAGGCAAGATCCTTCCCTACAGCCTCTACTCTTGTGCTTTGTCCTGTCTAATTCTGTCACTTGAGACGGGCTTCCACCATGGCCCCTGGGAGATGATCCACCCTGTCCACGGATAGGACAGCTGCTTTACATTCAGCCTAAATTTCCTTGTGCTCAGGTCAGACCCCCAGGCCCCTTGGGATGAGGCAGGAATAGTCACGCCAGACAGAGCTGTACGCGTAAGTAAAATACAGGTAACGAATGCCGTGCCAGGTCTCTGTCCCCGGCGCTTTTCGGCTTACGCAGCAAAGCCACTGCACCGAAGAGACTCGTCCTGGGAGTTCAGTTTGGCCCCCTCTGCACACAGGCTGTACGGAAGCAGCTTTCATGGATGGACTCAGGGATTTTCACCAGCGTTCACTCCAGAGGGTTTCACTCACTCAAACACAGAGCATTGCTGGTCTGCATGACTCTCCCTTGCAAGGGCCTCTCTGGAAGTCAATGGCTTCAACAGGACCCACATTTGGATCTAAAGGTTTAGGCCAACATTTTTCCAAAACAGGAGCCTGATGGGAGGTACCGGGTTCTTGGTGGTTTTGAAAAGGGTCACAAAGGGGGGTCTGACCTCCTGTCTATTGCAGGCCACCAACCACACCCAGGACTCGCACGTCAAAGCGAACCCCTGAAATTAGACCAAAGTATTACAGCCAGGCTGGAGCTGTCCGGAGCAGAGCTCCGGTAAAGATTTTCAAACCTGCAGAGCAGAAGCACCGGGACCCCCGGGCCTCCCGTGGGGCTGAAGCCCCAAGCCCCAGGAAATACTCTATGAGAATTTAAGCCCTGATTACAGCCCACCAGAAATATGACTAGATATGTAGACTAAATAGACCAATATGCGCCACAGGCAGAGAACAGGAAGGACCAAGATGCACCAACACCCGAGGCCACTGCAAAGGCAGGGAAACAATCAAGTGAAATAGAGCCAGATGTGTGATCATTTGCATTTAGAAAATGGCTGCAGAAACATCAACGGGTTTTTCTTCCCTTGGTTCTTGGTTCCCCCTTTCCTGCACTTAGGTGCCTAAATATGGATTTAAGAACCTAATTTTTAGGCTTCCACTTTTTAGGGCCTGATGCTCATTTAGACTAGGGCTCCTTCATGCAGTTCTGGCAACTGGCAGGGTGTAAACTTCTTTCACTACTACTTCCCCTAACTGCATGAGTGGTAAATGAGAATCGGGTGCTTTGAAATCGTGGTCTTCTCCACTTAGCACAAATGAAAGTTCTCATGGAGGGGGTGGGGGGAGCTGGAGAAGTTGGCCCAGGGGGCTGCTGTACCTCCACTCCACCTCAGTTTTGGCTGGAGACGGGAGAAGCCTGTTAGTCCATAACCTTGTTGCAAAACAAAACACATCCTCCCTCTGACTTTACAGGGTGCTCTTGTGAGCTGGCTGCATCTGAAAAAGCAATTAATGCTGCTGTTTGCCATGTATGAGTCAGGAAGCATAAAATATAAATGTGATTGGGAAGGAAAATCGTTTTACTGTCGCTGGGTCCGTTTGGATTAGCCCGGGTTGCCAGGATGGAAGCGTTGCTTTGATTTTCTTGGCACGACGCGTGTGTTGTTTTCTTGATCATCTATCTCCTAAACTAAAGCAAAGGATCTGATTGAGTGCAGATCAGCTGGCCCCATTACAGAAGGATGAAGAGCGGAAGATCTGGTCACCTCACAGTTAAAGCTGTTTTGCAAGTGCCATTTAACTAAAGATTTATAGCATCAATCACACAGATAAATAGAGCACGCACCATCTGTTTAGATGCCATAGCTGACTGAGAGTGGAAACACACAGACTTTCTGTGACACGACTCAATCAACCAAGGAAAACAAAACACACCCAAGAGCCTGGGATTGTGGGGAAAGCAGCACTGGACTTTATTCCAAAGTGGCAGTTTTTGAAAAGACATCGTGTGATAGAAACACACCGTCCTGTTGGACACTGTACGTACACCGTGGTCTGGCCCCCGCCCGCTTCTGTGGAGTGGAGAGTCCATCAGGCGTAGAGCGAAAGGGAGCTGGAGGAGTGGGCTCCTGCTAGGGAACGGATGAGCTGAGCCTGAGATTAACTGTGACTGGGAGGGGAGTAATGCAACCTGGAGGACAACAGCAGAGCTACGCAGATCCCCCAGCATCGTGCCTCCCTGATTTCAGAGGCAGGGCTCCGAGCTGGACGTTCCCAAAGAGCAGGACTGGGGATCAAAGCCAGCCAGAGAGACAGATCCCAGCAACGCTGTTCACATCTGGGGTGGACATTCCCCAGCGTGTTCAGAAACAGGGCGTTTGCTTTGGCTCATCTCCAGCTTTAACTCTTTATACGTCTGGGGAGAAATCCTGGCTCTGTTGAAGGCAATGGCAAAACTGCCACTGACTTCAGTGGAGCCACAATTTCACCCCCGATGTCTAGAAAGGACCTGGTTGGCATCAACGTCTCCCTCATTCAGCTCTCCAGAACTGTCTGAGTACTGTTATCCACAGACAGGGCTAGCCTACTGCACTCAGCTACACATCTGTCTGGTCAACACTCCCAATGACACCAGCTGGACACCTCTGCTTTGTACAGCCTCCGTGTGAACAAAACATATCCCTTTAACCAATGTACTTCCCTTCCAGGCAGCCATGAAAAGATGCGACTGTTCAGAACAATACAATTAAAAGCAGTCGACAATACTTTATTAGACCTCCAACAAAGTTTTCATTCACTTTGCAATTACGTTCTACTTTGTAGCTTTCACTGTGGTCAGACCTTGTGCTCATTACTCTGCAGTAACAGATCCGTCCCTTTCCCTTCTATTCCCTTCTCTGGTCTTCGTTTCATGGGGTGAGGGGTTGCAGTGAATAACTGGAGAGTGGGCTCACCTCTCAAAAGACTGCTCCGGCCCTTCACAGAGGAGCCAGTCACATGGAAAGTGGGCACTTGGAAGGACTGGAGGAGCGGACTGCCTGAGATGGGACACACCTACTGCTAGAGGATCATTCTTCATACACCAAGGAGCTTGTCCCGGAGGTTACAGGTATGAGAATCCAACTAGCTCTCCTGCCGAGACCACTTAGCACTAGCACTGCCCATTCAGCCAAGTCAAGCCAAATAATACAAACCCACCCACCTCCCCCTCTGCTCCACAACTGTCCAATCTATGGAGCCGGGCCTCCAAACTCCATCCAGGCCAGAATTCAATAGAACGTGGGCACTGAATCCCACAAGGGCCTTTGAAGATTGCAACCTGTCCCTTCAGAAGCAAGCCCGTACCCATGCCCTGCAGCACTCCCCATTAGCAGGGCCCCGCCTCGTTTTAGCCCCACATGTGCCAGCCTTCCATGCCAAACTGGATTCCTCTTACTGTGTTTGTTCAGTATTTGCAACAGAGGAGTGGGCTCACGCAGCTGGGATTCCAGACGCTGTGGAGAGGAGGCAGAGGGGGAAGGTCTCTGCTAATGTTATTAAAGCCATTGAGGGCCTGACCCACAGCCCACTGAAGTCAATAAATACATGGGGGGAGGTGGGGGGAAATCCCAGGGAGGGAGAAGAGCTACCAAAGCTACTGGACAATTTTGGCACAAGAACAAATGGGGGTGAACTATCCAGGAGCGTATTTAGGCTGGAGATCAGAAGAAGACTTTTCTGCCCGTCAGAGGAGCGAGGCTGCGGCACAGCCTCCCAACAGAAGCAGTGTGGGGCAAACAGCCTAACTGGTTTTAGATGGCACTGGATAAGTTCCTGAAGGGGATGATATGGTGGGGTGGCCTGCAAAGCAGGGGACTGGACACAATGACCCAGGAGGTCCCTTCCAGTCCTATGCTCCATGGGACTCTGATCCAATTACTTCAGTGGGCTTTGGATCATTCAGGGCTCTCCACGTTGACATGCCCTTATGTCCCTCATTTAGGGCCCAGTCCAGCTCCCGCTGAAGCCAATGGGAGTTACATATGGATGTTGGATTGGGCCGTGGGTCTTGCTCCACCATACTTGGCCCTCAAAAGATTAAGAGGTACATCCCCTGCACCCCAACAGCTGATTGTACAGCCTGGCTGCTTTGAAGAGGGCTGGGGGTTTCCTCAGCAGGTCTCCTCCTTTCCCACCATGCATCACCTCTTAATAGTTAAATGCAAACCTAGCTATTTGCCTTCTACCACCCTGCACTTTGCCGTGACGCAGGCGGTGCTTGGCTCACACTGGAGATACACAGTGCATATCAATGCTGTTTGTACTGCCAGGAAGTAAAACACAAGCTCCTGTAACTTCCACCAGCTGGTACAGAGACTCCAAATTGGGAAGCGAGTCAAAGAGCCACGGTCTCCCTCCCAGGCAGAATAATTAGGGAATCTCACCCCACTGCTCCTTAAGACTCTGCTCCTTGGAGCCCACTGCACAGAAATCCATATTTGCTGAGCATATTGTAACTCTTAAGCAAGAAGTCCCTTGTGTATAAACTCATCAGCAAATGACAAAAGCATAGCAGCGATACAGAGGAAAATGGCACAACAAATAATCTTCCAGAAACACGTATGAACTAGTAAATCGCTCGCTGTATGGTGCATCTTTGCTGCATTGAGTATATTTCTTGCAGACTTCCAAATCCTTGCAGTCCCTTCAGAGAATGCAAAACCATTACAATGCTGCCCCTTATTACTGCAGACGTTCACTTGCAGTCAGTGCCCTTTCCCCACACAATTGTTTGTATTTCCCAGGACACAGAATCCGCCAGCATTCGAAGTCTCTGCATTCGAGGTGCTGCTTTGTCACAGCCGGCCCGGAGCAGCCAGAGCCAAGGAACGTCTGAAAACACTCATCAGGACATTTACAAACAGTGTGATGTAGACAATAAGAAATGGCGGTGCGTCAGGTTACAGCGCCTCACCGCAGTGTGTGAACTGGTCCCTGCTTATGCTTCCTCACTTGTACGGCAGCAGCGCCTACGGGCTCCAGGCAGGACTGAGGCCCCCTTGGGTTCAGCCTTACTGTACAGCCAGGCCCTGCCCCAAAGATCTTACAATCTAGGGGCAGAGTAAACTGGTGTGACTCCACGAAATTCAATGGAAGTGCACCACCACTTTAGACCAGTGGGGGAGCTGGCCCTGCTGCTGAGAAATCCTTCGTACCCATGACCCTACCATGTGTTAGGAGAAGCCCAGATCCAGGCAGATGCTGGATTTATCACTTGCCTTTTTTTAAGTTTACACTAGAAAAGGGTTTCTGCTATTGCTAGTTAACCCTAATTAACCCCTCCCCTTCCTGCCCCTAATTTGGAATCCCTCCCATCTCAGCCCACCCCGACTCCTCCAACTGTTTCCCTAACTGCATTTAACCTCTTTCTGCTGGATCCGATCCCAGAAGGAAATAGAACACTTGAGACCTTAGCATCTGCAAAGCACGTTAGCCCTTCGATTCAAGGACACAACACCCTGTGAGGTGGGTCAGTGTCATCCCACGCACACGCCCACACATGAGGAAATGGCTTTGCACAGGGGGGAGATGACTGGCACATTCTTCATTTCTCCTCCTGAGCCCATCAATCAGATGCTCACAACACCTCAGCCCTTGAGCCTGCGCAAATGCCTCCTTCGCCAAAGGCAGCTCTCCGCTTCGGGTGGGAATAAGCAGTTTTGCTGTGGCCAGACTTCACTAACCAAAGCGTCCCCATCCCCGACTAACAAATCAATGGGGTCCAACAAAGACGGCTCTTGTCCTGCAGCTCTGCAAAGCACGCCGGTCTCAGGCATGGTGCTGGCACGGTCAGTCCCTTGGACAACACATCTGCCTGGCAACGTTCGTTCAGAAACCGCTTTGGGAGGGTGCTTTGCAGAGGTGAGAGAGACCCCGAAGTTCTGGGTCTGATGAACCTGAGGATGGGATCCCATGAGCAAGGTTCAGGACACTTGCTTAGGGGCACTGATAAGCCGGGATTTCCTTTCAGGGAGTGGTTTGTCTTTAATAGGATAAGGCAGAATCTTATGGTGGGTATTATGGTACTAGGGTCTGAATCTGCCTGTCAGGGAGCGCTGTCTGCATCTGCCCCTGGAGAGGGCAGCTAGGGATGGACCCAGAACAGTGATGCGGCAGAATATGACCTGAGGCGGATCCCAAATCAGCAAAGGCCAGGGCTGCCAACCCCAATACACCCAGCAGAAACCCTGTCCCAACTGCCTGCATCACGGAGTGCAGGCCCCAGTGCCCATCATGACACCACGACAAGGGGTAACAAGACGTGAACGCAGCCAGGAACTCACAGGGATCTCCCCTGAGTGGAGGTGGCTGGCGTTATCCTGTCTGCTTGCCAATCCGGGGCTGCCCCCTGTAACTGGGCCACCTCATCGTCCCCTCACCAGTGACTAGCAACCCCCCGACAGACCTGCCTCGGAGCTTGTTGGGATGTATTTGTACAGTGTGCGACCCTGTACCAGGAGTCTTGGGTGTGTGAGAGCCATGGGAATAAACCCAGACAGTCTAGCACCTGCTGTAAGAAAGCTAGGACACTCCTGTACCAGACAAAGACCACTGATGGTACAAGCACGCCTGTAACACGGCAAGCCCCTCTGATGGTACAAGCACACCTGTAACACGGCAAGCCCCTCTGATGGTACGGACACGCCTGTAACACGGCAAGCCCCTCTGATGGTACAAGCACGCCTGTAACACGGCAGCCCCTGTGATGGTACGGACACGCCTGTAACACGGCAGCCCCTGTGATGGTATGGACACGCCTGTAACACGGCAAGCCCCTCTGATGGTACGGACACGCCTGTAACACGGCAAGCCCCTCTGATGGTACAAGCACGCCTGTAACACGGCAAGCCCCTCTGATGGTACGGACACGCCTGTAACACGGCAGCCCCTGTGATGGTATGGACACGCCTGTAACACGGCAAGCCCCTGTGATAGTACGAGCACGTCTGTAACACGGCAAGCCCCTCTGATGGTACGAGCACGTCTGTAACATGGCAAGCTCCTCTGTTGGCACTGACACGCCTGCGACACGGCAAGCATCCCTGATGCAGCTTTTCCAAAGGTATAGATTGGTTCATTAGTTTATATTTTTTAAAGCAAATACCCCTGTCTCAGTGGAATGTTCCACAAACAGGCAATTTTAACTTCCTCAGCAGCCAATCAGGATTCCCAAACCACCATCCTCTGTCTACACGAAACCCCCAAACACTCTGAGCACAACAAGCGTGCTTGGGCACTGGCTGGTTTCCACGGCGGTCACATGACCAGAGACATTCCAGAACGTGTTCTCCTCTCGAGGCTGCTGGAGGACGGTTTTAAGGCCATGTATTGTAAGGCGACTTTACTGGCTCACAATCTGCCATGCCGCCCCTTCCCCTTTAGACAACGCCAAATCCCCAGCCTCCAGAGATGGCTGCGACAAAGGCTGGAGGGCTGAGACACAGGTAGGACTATGGGGAGGAAGAGGGGGGAGAGCCACACTTCTATCCTGGGCTCCAGAGAACATCCCCAACTGAGATTCCATTATCCAGCGTCCCCTCCAGAATCTCTCACCTTCTGTATTTACATCAGAAATTAGTATCTTCATCTTTAAAAAAAAACCAAAAAACCAACCAAGCAAAGACTGCTCAGCGTCGGAATTATTTCTGTTAAAAACCTCAGCTCGAAAAAAACCCTTGGAAACTCCCCCTGTGTGTTTTTCAGGCCACACTTTCTATGTGAGCATGAGAATACGATTAAATAAATACCAGGGCATTAGTTTGCTCTTTCACCCTTGCTCTCTTTCTCCTCTCGCCTTTTCGGATTTACAAGTAATTTACAGTTTGAGTCTGACTTCTTCAGGGCTCCGAAGAACCTGGGCAATCATCCAGGCAGCTGATTGTCCGTTAGAGCCTCCAGACTCTCCGCTACGTCTTCCAGTTCATCCAGCAGCTCGGAGAAAGAGGGCCTCTTGAACGCTTCCACCTGAAAGGGGGAGGAGGAATGAGAGACTGGAGGGAATTTCCTGCGGGGAGGGGCCATGGGGAAAATGGGGCTGCGAGGCTCCAAGAGGCTGCAGGCTAGGCTAGTGGGACATCCAAGCTGCAGACCTGACCGGGGTCTCGGCCCTGCAAGTCCTCCCATGGGGCACGCAGCAAGGAGCACAGGTGCGCTGGGTGTGTGGAAGCAACTTGTGGGCACAAGGAAGGTTAGGCGCTAGGCACAGCCCTGGACCCTGAGTGCTGGGAAGTCCCGAGACCCTCTGCTCCCCGATTTGCAAGGCAGCCGGGTCCAAAAGGAGTAAGGGTGTCTGAGGAGATGGGGACATCACCACCACCCTCCCTCCCAGTGATGCTGTCCCCTCTTTGCCCCTTGTCAGCAGTAACTTCTTAGCAGCTGTATCACGTTCACACAGGACCAAGCCCACCCGCTCATCCATTTTGCCTTGAACTTGTTAGCGCGACGTGTCGCACCTGCTCTATGGAGGATCAAGCCCCTGGCTACAGCTGACCTTGGCACGGCATTTGCATAGGGGTCTAACAACGTCAAGGACGTTGAGGCTTAAAACTCTCCTGGTTCTCTCCTTTCTCCTGCACCTGGTGTTACTCCAGCGTGAGGGGAGACTCTGGCTCTCTGGGGGAAACTCACCCCCACACGGCAGTCCTTGGCACCACTAACCCAGTGCAAAGGGGCCATCGGAGCCGCAGATCTGGCAAAGCCCTGGGACAGGGGATGTTCCCAGTCTGGGGTCAGGAGAGGTCCTGCATGCTGGTAATGCCGTGCCCCTGCCACGGCACTGCGCTCACCGGGGCTGAGTGGCTGAACCGGGCCCTAGAGGCACCTGAGCGGGGGATGTGCAAGTTGCCTCTCCTCTGCACGGAGAAGAATCAGGCCTGTCGTGCTTCTAGGACTGGGCCTTGAAACTATTCATGCACAGAAGCCCAGATCCTCACGGATATTTAGGCACCTAATTCTCATTGAAATCGATGCGAGTTAGGTGCCTCGTACCTTTGAGGATCTGGACCAGAATCCAACCCAAAATGTGCGGGGCCAGGGGATTTTAGGGGGAGGTTTTCAAAGCCACAAAGCAGGCAAGTGCCCAGTTCCCATTGCCTTCCAGTGGGAGTCGAGTGTCTAGCCACCCTTTGTGCCTTTGCTAAGCTCCCCCTGAATCCCATCCCGAGCAGGCCTGGCCACGGCAGGCGTTTTGCATCGTCAAGGAGACAGTTCTTGACTCTTCCCTTTGAAGTGCTGTGCAGCGCGAGGCCTGCCGGAAGGCCCTCCACCTTGTATGACACAGACCAGCTCTCTGCAAGCCGCCTGAATCATCACCATCCACTTCTCCTCGCGTCAGCCTTGGAGACGCAGGAGCTGAAGAAGCCAGCTACCCACTCTGATTCCCCATTCTGATCCTGGAATAAACTAATGACACATCACGCGGAGTGTTGCTGCAGCGTCTTTTCATTTGCTGCCTTTGAGTTCCAAAGTAATTCGTTGGAATATAGTCACAGAACCTCTCTGCTGTCTGCCTGGGTGAGAAACTGCCTTTGTTTCTTCCTTTTTGTGAGTAACGTGGGGAGTTTTTGCCTCATTTCCAGCCTGTCCCATAAGGCCATGCAAGAGAGGTGCTCCAGCCAGCATAGTGAGGCATCTTTGCTATTTCTGTGACATTTTATTTTAAAAACCGGAAGTTAAAGGAAAATGAAAAAGCAAAAGATGTGGTGGTGTGAGGATCTGGGCTTCTGTGCATGAATAGTTTCAAGGCCCAGTCCCGGAGAACACATTTTTAAATGCATGCTCTAGGTCCTGTCCCTCCATCTGCATCCCTGCCATTCGAATATCACACATCTGTGTATGCCAGCAGCCATCTAACCCTTTTTTGCTGTGGGACCAAATCGCTGCACAGAGAAGGGGAGGGGATTTTTAGAGAGACTCCTGGGAAAAGACCTGCACTTTCCTCCATTACTGCCAGTGCAACTCCTTGGAAGCCTTTGTGTTGCAGCGGATAAGTCTGGCAAAATCTGCCCCTGAGTTGCCAGCTTCCCTCAAGTTTTCTCATTACTCTGCCGCTGTCACACACTGGCTAAGTGTCCTCTTGGAGCGGTGAGTCTACGCAGAGGATAAAACCTCCCCCTGCTGCCAGGTCCCTGAGTCGCTCCTTTCACTCAAGTGGCAGAGAGCGGTGAGGAAGGTGCAGGGCTCAGCCCCCACTGGGGTTGACGTGCAGTTCGAGTTCTCATACACAGCGAGTGAGACGTGAAAACTGAAAGAGAGAGAGAGGAAACCAAGGGAGAAACCTACCCGACAGCAGCTAGCGGCTAGGTCCAAAACCCGCTTGGGACATTCACTGATCATTCCTTGGAAAGCTGCAACGTCCAGGCCGTAATCCTGGTGGAGAAGACAGACAACCAGATTCTGGGTCAATGGCAGGCGAGGGGGAGGGGATGGTCTGACTGGGTGGGGCGTGGGCTGTGGGAAAGCGCTTTGCACCGAGGAACGGGATTATGACGCCTCAGAACAATTGCAGGGCTCAGGATATGGCTCTTTCCAGGTGGCTGGCCACAGAGAAGGAACCTGACGGGTGTTTGACCCTCCCTCTAAAGGCACTTCCCAGTCCCTGAAGCTCGACCCCACCAGTGGACACGTGGACCTCAGTGAGAAGCAGGAGACATGGTATGGAAGAGTCGGGTCACAAACCAACCCGTAGGCCAGGGGTCTCAAACTCAAATTACCACAAGGGACGCAGGAGGACTAGTGCATTGGCCCGAGGGCCGCATCACTGACCCCGCCCCCACTCCATCCCTTCCATTAGGCCCCGCCCCTTCTCCACTTCCTCCCCTGTGCGCACGGCTTCCCGCTCCTCCCCCCTCCCTCCCAGAAACCACAAAGCTCTTCCCATGCGGCCCGTGGGCCGCGTGTTTGAGACCCCTGCCCTAGGCCATTCCTTCCCGCATCGCATCAGGGGATCTCAAAGCACTGACCCACGGATTAAGATTCACAAGCCCTCTATCATAGCCATTACACTAATGGTTACGCACACAGGCGTACCAAAGTAACAGGCACTTTAGAAAAACGATCAATTGATTGATAAGTAGCGGAGCCAGGAAAAAACTCAGACTCCCAGTTCCTAGACGTGTGCCCTCACCCTTCGGCAACGCTGTTCCTCTAGCGTAAATGATTTGAAATGGTTTCAGAAATTACAAGGAAGCATGGTCTGGTGGTTAGGACACTAGATGAGGAGTCTGGTGACGCAGGTTCAAATCCCTGCTCTGCCCCAAACTTCCTGCGTCACTTGGGGCCAGATTTTCACTTCCTTCTCCAGATAGGCTTCTAGTGGGGTTTCTAAATGTTCTTTTAAGTGCCTAATCCCCAAGCAGGCACTTTTGAAAATTCCACTAGGTGCCTACCTGCATCTTTAGGCGCCTACGTACCTTTAAAAACTGGCCCCTAATCTCTGGGTGCCTTAGCTCTCTGTCTGTAAATGGGGATGACAGCACAGCTCTATTGCATGGGGTGCAGGGGTGAGGACAAATACATCCAAGATTATGAGGTGCTTAGGTACCATGGTGATGGGGGCCACCATGTCAGCACCTGAGCTAGAGATGAGTAAGTAGCAGCCAGTCAGTGGGCTCCATCCCGGGAGGTGATGAGCACTCGCTGTCAATGTGAGATCTCAGCCCTTCGCAGCATCTCAATGTTTCTGTGTCTGTAGCTTCATCCTTTGAGGTACTACTTTCTGGAGCCTCTGATATAGAATTCCCTTGCTCTCGTGCACGCGGATGGAGATTTTAGTCTCTCCCCAGTCTCAGGTTATTCTGAGTTCTTTCCTTCCGCCTTTCACCCCTAAGCAGAGCGGCTTGGGAAAGGGCATTTCCATCCCAGGGGACGTTCCAACATCGCCACGTTAGTTTGGACGAAGCCGTTGAAACAGAAAAGAACTTTGTGGAACGGGAAGTCACGCCTGAGCATTTTTGACTCGGCAACGTTGAACCGAACCAACGCCGCAGCCGTTTTTAAATCGAAACAATATTTCACCCTTTCCACACAAAACGCCACAGCGTTCCAGTTCAAAACATCGATGTGGAATGACCATTTGTGCTTTGAATTGACCGTTCGACTTAAAAGCTGAAGCATCAATTCAAAATGGAATGTCTGGAAGATAGGTTGGAGATGAAAACATAGGGGACCAAAATGGCACTTCAGAGAAACTGATTCCATTTGATCAAAACTGATGATTTTTCCACCGAACATGTAGGTGGCAACTAAACTCTGTGTGTGTCTGTGTCACGCCAGAGCTAAGAAGCCACAGGCACCCAATCTGTTAAAGTTGGAGCATGCTGGACCCACCGGTCAGACCTGAGCCGCAGTAATAACTACCTGCGTTCTGGGGAGCACTTCCGGGTCAGCGGGGATTCTGCCCAGTATTTCGCACAGGACTATGCCAAACGAGAACACATCCACCTGCAAGAGGGGGCAGAAACACAGTGTCGGGGGGGGGCTCTGGTGCATACAAAAGCAAAGGGTCAGAAAGAGGAGGGCAGACAGAGTGACCCTGCTTTGAGGTCACCCAAAAGCAAGGGTGTGTCAGACGTATGGGCAGGGAAACGTGTAACAAGAGAACAATCCCTTGCCTTTCATTCTCTGCCTGCATTCACCAAGCTGCTCTCTTCCTTTCAACATATAGCGCAGGGAACTGCAGGGGGTGCTGCCTTTCAGCTGAGACATAAAACAGAGGGACTCACTGCACATGGCCAGACACCCAGTGACACCTCTTTCCTAGACTCCAAGGCCTAAGGGATCATTGTGATCATCTAGTCTGACCTCCTGTATAGCCAGGCCATAGAACTGCCCCAAAATAATTCCTAGAGCAGATCTTTAAGAAAAACACCCAGCAAGAGGGAGGGGTGCTAACCACAGTGTCCTCAGCTAATTCAGATGTGGATAACTGTATATGATATTCTTCTTCTACACCTGTCCCTAAAGCTTCGTTCAATGTTGCTGCATTACCACCCCAGAGCTGGCTGCATTTCAATGGAGGGCAGAGTGATCACAATAGTTACAAAACCACCTGCACAAATGTTTTCTTTAACAGCGGCTTCACCATCTCTTTCTCCAAAGCAGGGAGAACATGTCCCGCAAGCAGCCATAACTTGACTGGGCCAGTCAAGCATCAGAACCTCTTGACTCCAAAGGAACTTTACGAGGCAAGTGTGCATGGGTCCCTAACTCACTGGAGAGCTGGAAAGAGCAGAGTTGGGATGAAGGAAGGGAAAGCAAGGCCCAGTGTGGGAAGTGGAGCTTTCCTTTCCTCTCCCACCTATCCCAGGGAGAAGGATTCTCCAGCACAGCTCTTGTGCCCTCACGCTGAAGGGTCTGACCAGAAACCTCCCCATGCTTGGGGACACTCACCCAGGCCTCGGACCCCACTGGTGTGGAGCTGAACCTGCCAGGGAGCCATAAACTCATAACCCGGTCACGGAGCCACCATCTGGAAGAGAAGCTGACACTACTGATTGTGTGGGAGGCTCTGGAGAGCGACAGGGGGACCTGACCTGGGCCTTGCGGACATACGAGGGGCAGGGAGGCAGAACTGTACCTTCCTGTCGTACGGCTCCCCCCGCAGCATTTCAGGGGCCATCCAGAAGGCGGAGCCCACCAGGGACAGCTTCCTCTCCGGGTTCTTCACAGGCAGCTCCACCACCTCTCTGGCCAGACCGAAATCCGTCACCAAGGCTTCCCGGCCCCGCTGGGTCACGCGGATGAGGCAGTTCTGAAACGAGTCCCCCGGGGCTGCTAGGCTGCGGTTCCCACGCACAGAGGAGCTGAGCCTTTTTCTGCCCATCCAGCCCCCGCCACCCCAACAACACCCCTCTTGCAACGCATCCACCTCAGACGCTTGAGCTGGGGAGGTTCAGAGTGCCCATCGGCATCAACGGGAGTGGAGGGGACAGAGTGTTTTCGGGATGCTCACGCAGGATGGAGACTTCTGAATGACTGATCCCAGCCACAGCTCACAGCAGCATGTAGGCAGCCCTGGACTGACCTGAACTGACCCTCACCACCCCTGGGCGGGGGCTGTGCTCGCCCAATGGAAAACTGCAGCAAGGGCGTTTTAAGTGACTTGTCCAAGGCTGCACAGCGAGTCGGTGGCAGAGTGAGGAACAGATCGCAGGAGCTCCTGCCTCCCACTTCCTGTTCAACCCACTACCCCAGACTGCCTCTCCGGTCATAATGCTCTTTGTTCAGCGCTTACCCCTCCCAAAGAGATGGGCTCTGATCCCCCCCGGCAGGGTATCTTCCTAAAACCCGGTCTGAGTTCCCTGGCAAGGGGTTGCAGAGACAGCAATACCATGGCCAGTGTGCCAGGCTCAGATCCCGCTCTGCCGCCCCTCTTTGCACATGGCTTTCACGTTTCTCTTTAGCTTCACCCAGCAGGAAAGGAGCCATTCTGCAGAACCGAGCCTGAGCCCCACCCAGAGCTGCCTGGCCAGTGTACTTCAAAGAGAGAGAGAGACAGACAGACAGACACTGTCTGTCTGCCCAGGAGTGAGGGGAAACCAGCATGGTTTCCTTTCCAGAGTTATAAGAACCTTCCTTGCACCTCCATCCTTCCCCACTCCCCTCACATGGAGCCTTTTCAAAGCACCGAGGACGCTGTGGGATGAGATGGGTAGAGGAGGAGGTAGATGAAAGGGGAGGGAGAGAATTTATTCAGCACTTTCTCCAAATCTCTCCTCCCACCCCACACAGGGAAAGAACCTCCTGCAGGAACCACCTATGGGAGCCACAGGACCCTGTCAACCCATGGGCCATGACCCCGATACTGCAACTGCAAATCCTCTGCAAACCCGCAAACAACAGCAGAGACATGGGCTACCTTTCCCTGCTCCATCCAGATGCCAGAATCAAGCCCCATCCGAGGGAAAGCCCCGTTCCTGCTGCAAACTATGTGCTGATGGCAAAGTCTCTATGCACCATTTTGGCCCCACTAAAGAACCCTTGTGTGCTACTGCTCCCCGTGTGCATCACAGGGACTAGCCAGAACAGGCTCGGGTTCGCTGGCCAAGTTCAGTGTGAGTAGCAATGGCTTCAGAAAGACAGGCCGACTGGACAGTGGCGTTTCAAGAGACTATGGGCAGATACCGCAGTGACAGAGCTGCTAGAGATAGACAGATCCTGGCTGCTTCCCCTGCGCAGGGGCAGTGCTGAAAGGCTGGGGTCAGCAGGGAGGCCAGAATTCAAGGGGTGCAGCCTTTCGCTCCCCTCCGGGCCCCAACCCTTCAGTGCGGCCGCAGCCTCAGGGCCCAGAGGATGTTTTCAAGTTTACAAAACATTCTTTCCTCCATCTGTTTCAGCAGCAGTGGAAGGGGCGTTTACATTTGTCTCTTTCCAATAGGCGAGTAATTGAAAGGTGTCGCCTTTCTTCCTCTCTGGCAGGTTCTCCTGCAATTATCACAGGCTCCTGCAAGTCTCCTCTCTCCCACCCTTTCACCTGCTCTCTCCTGGATCCCAGCCCCCGTGTCCCACCTCTGGTTTTAAAAGAAAATCAAAAGAAGGAAACCACAGCATTAAACTTCGTTCATTTCAGCACTCTTACTTTTCTGGACGTGTTGCTTTTTTCCCTCTCCTCTCATCCCCCGATATTAATCCTGATAGTTACCCAGAAAACTGTGAAGTTAATTTTTTCTACCAATATGCCTCCATTTTTTAATGTTTGTAACAAACCCGGGCAAATTCCTGGGAAATTTTAAACAAAATAAAACCTGGAAACGAAGGGCCTTAATTATAGCTCACCAGTCCGAGGGAATCGCTCATCAATCGCTCAGGAAACTGGTGCCTAGAATTTGCTGCTTCTACAAGAAGCAGAAGGGCTCATTTTTAGCAGTGACCCTGGGAACGTGAGAGGTTTGGGCTGAGATTTTCAAGGCCACCTAAGGGAGATGCATGCACAGATCCCTTAAATTGTAATGAGAATTAGGCATCTAAATGGAAGCCTTGTTCGGTATTCATAAATAAGGAGAAGGTCTAAAATCAGGACAGCTCCCCCCACAACTAAACTTTGTGAGGGGTTTCATAGAATAGGACCTGGTTTGGGTTTTTCAAACTGCACAGTGCGCATACACGTACGTACCCACACACCCCTCATCTTATGGCAAAGTCCTATAGAATTGGACAGAAAACAAGAACATTTCTCTAGGATTTTTTGGACCATGCTGCACAATTGAGCAGAAAAATAAAACCCTGCTATAGAATGGTTCATGCAACCTCTAGAAAGCAGATCATTTTCTATTAAACCCGATGCCAGAAGGCTTTGGAGAGTAATTCCTATAGAATCCTACTCAATTTCTACAGAAACCTATTGGTTTAATCTCTGTCAAATTCTATAGGACTTTGCCCTACGGGTCTGGTCAGAGTAAGGCAGGTTTGGAAAAAGCAAACAGCTGCTTCAGATGGCTGGATTCACTAACAAGTGGATTTCATGATTGCCTCCCCTCCTCACCCTCCCGTATCCTAGGCTGTCAGCATTGCAGGGAAATGGAGAAATTCATATCAGGGCCAAACAACTGCAGTGAGACACACATGATGTGCAATGACATTCTGAGCAGGACCGGGGTGGCTCTGATTTTGCAGTGAGTTAATGCAACGTGCAGATACATTTACGGGAAAATACATTTCAATGGCTTTTATAGGACATCAGCAAGGAAAGCCACAGGCAGATTGAACCTGTTTGCCACGCTGCTCCCCACTGGCGTTTGTGTTTTGATGGCTGGTGATTAAGCTGGGCAAACAGCTGTGGGGATAATGAAGCTAAGCTAGCATCCTGTATTGATATTCCTCAGGGTTACCATGTGTGGCTGGCTTCATCACAGCCAAACTCCATCAATATTTCAGGGTCCCGCTGAGACGCTCAGGGAACATCGACGGAGGCGTCACGACACAGTACCAGCAAACAGATCACTACGTGCCTAGCTTCAACTGCGAAGGATCATGGGAATCGCTTCAGTAAAAGCTCAGTGGACTGGTCAGATCTGGGTTCGAGGTCATGCTGGTGTAAATCAGAGTAGCTCTGCTGAAGCCAATGGGAGATCTGATCGTGGTCTTGGTGGCATCACTGTGTTTCTATAAAGCTGCCATCCTCCCTCCCCTCCTCTAAGGCGGGGTCCTCAACCTTTTTCTTTCTGAGCCCTCCTAACATGGTATAAAAACTCCACAGCCCGTCTGTGCCACAACAGCTGTTTTTCTGCATATAAAAGCCAGGGCCGGCAGTAGGGGGTAGCCAGCAGGGCAATTGTTCCGGGCCCCACGCCACAGAGGACCCCGTGAAGCTAAGCTGCTCAGGCCTCACCTTCAGGCCTGTGTGGTGGAACTCGGGGCGGCTGGGCTTTGGCTTTTTGCCCTGAGCCCCAGTGAGGCTAATGCCAGCCCTGTTTGGCGGCCCCCGAAACCTGCTCAAGGCCCCCCAGGGAGCCTCGGACCCCTGGTTGAGAACTGCTGCTCTAAGGGAACGTTGATACCAGAGACGGCTCATCCCCAGGCTCACAATTTTGTAAGTGCACCTGCAGAGCTGGGAGAGGTTGGCTTGACAGCCCTCTCGGAGAGGCACTGCAATCCAGTGACTAGAGCCCTCGACTGGAACTCACTAGACCTGGATTCTATTCCTGGCTCTGCCATTGGCCAGCTGGGTGACCTTGGACCAATCATGTCATCTCCCCCTGCCTCAGTTTCCCGATCTGTAAAATGGGGATGACACTGACCCTCCTTTGTAAAGCCCTTTGAGATCGGTGGGTGAAAAGCACTAGATATTATTATTATTATTATTACTGACGCACAGGCAGCACCCAGCACTTGCCAAAGCACCTGGTGATAACGCTGGGAGCTGGCACCTTCTCTCAAGCCTTCTGCCAGGGGATCCCAAAGCACTTTGCACCCATTAGTCAATGCAGCCAGAGACCCTCCTGCCCCTGAATCCACTGAGCATCATTCTCCTCATTCTAGAGATGAGGAAAGGAACAGAGGGGAAGTGACTCACCCAGGGTCGCCCAGTGGGGGAGCAGCGGAGTGGGGACCAGACCCCAGATCTGCTGAATCCCACTGCTGTGCTTAGCCACATGAGACCCGATCTCTCACCCTGAGCCACAAGGGTCATGTCTAGGGCCCAGTGGGGAATTCAGCATCTCTCAGTCTCTGCTCAGCCTCCCAACAAGGAGACCATTAGAGCCAGTCATCCTAAGCAAAGCTCCACTGACGTAAATGGATTTATACCAGGGATGGATTTGGCCCTAACTGGAGGAATCTTCCTGCAGATCAGTCTGCCAGGGTTAGAGCCACACTGCCCATAATAAGGCAATGGAGAAACAGGTCCCTCGAGCATCACAATCACCCCACGGATCCGCAGACAGAAACAATTTCTAATGAGACGTGTGGATGATGAGCGGAAAATCAGCAAAGGACGGCACAGCCCAGAACTGCTCCCCACGCTCAGTACCGCAAGGCCAGGACAGCTGCAGCACAACGCAGAGATATTCTGTTCCGCCAGATCCCGACGCCAGGGTCCCTGTTATTTAGTGTGGTGACGGCTGTAATGCGATGCCCCTGTGGAGGTCATCAGCATGGGGCGAAATCAAACCCGGGACCTCTGGAACTGAAAGCACGAGCCTCTACTGCAGTGGTCCCCAAACTTTTCAGGGTTGTGCCCCCCCTTACCCCTGTCCGCACCCCTCCCCAGCCGGGGACGTGGCTCCCGGGGCAGGGATGCAGATTCAGGTAAGGAGGTTGCAGCGGGTGTGAGGTTGGGAGCAGGGCCAGGGCCAGGAGCGAAGCCATGGCCCGGGGCCAAGGCTGGGGGTGGGAACGGAGCTGCAGCGGGGCCACGACAGGGGCCAGGAGCCAGACCCACGGGTAGGTGGGACTCCAATCCTGGGCCTGCCCCCAGCCTCGGCCCCAGGCCAGGAACGGAGCTTTTGCCATTGGCCAAGGCTGGGGTCAGGAGCGGTGCCGCAAGCAGGCTGCAGTGGAGGCTGGCAGCCCAGCCCACAGCCAGGTGCGGAGCCATGGCCGAGGCTAGGGACAGGGACAGGCGCCGGACCGGGAGCTAAGGCCACAGTTGGAGATGGGGCTGGGTGGCACTGCCTCTCCACCCCCCATGGGTGCTGTCCCGGGCCCCACTGCACCCCCTGGAATGCTCCTCTGCACCACCCCCCAGGGGGTGAGCCCCACAGTTTGGGGATCTCTGCTGTAGTGTCTGAGCTAAGAGAGCCCACTCCATTAGCCAAGGCTGCAGCAGCCTCTATGTTGTCAGTCACTAGAGGGGGAGAGATCATCAGGCCGTGTACGTGTGGGTCACTGGGGTGGGGTGTACAAACCCCACATTAGGCAACAAGGGGTTGAGGGATTACTTTGGTCTCAGCCAGCCCGGCCCCGCCACACTTGCAGCAAATGCTCCATCTGCTGGAGCAACTAAAAGGCCAGGAATTAGCTCATTTGGGTGGCAGAGCCAGCGGTGAGCAGACCTGCAATTCACAGCTCCAGCGGAGCAGAGGGAAGCCTAAGACTCTGATAGAGCTGCCTAAAGGGGCCCTCCCTGAGGGAAGGGGGGGAACCCAGGGGGGAACCCCACCCCGGCGACAACTAGGGCGGAAATGACAAAGGGTCCTGTGGCACCTTATAGACTAACAGAGGTATTGGCCGAGGATGCATCCGAAGAAGTGGGTATTCACCCACGAAAGCTTATGCTCCAATACCTCTGTTAATCTATAAGGTGCCACAGGACCCTTTGTCACTTCTACAGATCCAGACTAACACGGCTACCCTTCTGATAGGGAGGAAAGTATCCTGTGGACCTCGGGCAGTGGTAACCCCCTCTTACCTACTGTGGTTTGGGTTTCCCCACCAAGGGAAAACCCTGGACTAAGCTGACCCTGAGATGGGGTGGGGGGTGGACAGGAGGAAGCGGCCCAGGGAGGACAGCCTTAGGCAGCCTTGGTTACCAGACTACTGGTAGCCCAAAGGGCCCTGGGTCAGAGTCCAGTGGAGTGGGAGGGCCAGGCTCCCATCCCTACAACCCCCTTGGCAGCCAGGAGTTGCAGACGTGACCACTAGGCCACACTCCCCAAGTGAGAACCATTACAGTTACACACATAGAAAGCAGAAAGAGTTCAGGTGGCAGGGGCAAAATAACTCAATGCATCTTGTCCCCCCATTATCGATGGCTCGCTTCTCTTTTCCCTTGCGGCGCTCGTGGTTAGAGACAGAACCCCGGGTGTGATTCGCCAGTTGGACAGGGGACATCTCGCAGCCCTAGCGGGAGAGGAAACGTGGAAATCCCGGCACGTCCATTTCTACCCGAGATGCTTTTCTGACCGTAACCGAGCTCTGAGGAGTCTATTTTTAGCTCTTCCAGCGTCTCCTGCCTGGTACGTAACTAACATGCCATAATGACAGGCTGTGTCAAGGAAGCTTTCACAACTCACCCTTGGTGCAGAGGATCAGCACGTGGACAAGACACCATATAAGCCCTGGGGGCTCAAGTGGAACTTATGTGGTGCCTTGGCTGTGTGAGTAAGTGGTACACAGGCCTAGCCTTTTGCCCCGGGATGGTGAATGTCAACCTCTGAGCACAGCCTACCTTGGAGTTGAGATCCCGGTGGTAGATGTTCTTGGAGTGCAAGTAAATCATCCCCCTTGTGATGTCTGAAGCCAAGTCCACCTTCTCCTTCCAGCTGAGGGTGATCTCCTTGCTGGCCAGGAGCTCTTCCAGGCACCCACCGTTAACGTACTGCAAAAACGAGACAAAACAGGGAGCCTGTGGAGGCCACGCTCTGCTGGAATGGCGGTTCCGCAAATACGCCGCTGCAAACACTCCGGTTCATCTCTGGGAATTGCTTGATCTCATCAGACCCTCTCTTGTGATGCAGGGGAGCACTGCAGCAGCGCCTGGTGGCCCCAAGCAAGAGCAGGGCAGCAACGTGCTGGGTGCTGTACAAACACTCCCATGAAAAGAGAGTAATTGATTGTGGCAGTATCCGAGAGTTTTCCACCACAAGGACTATTGCCCTTTAAGCAAATCATTACTGTGCAGTGCAAGATTGCAGCAGCCCACTAGCGTGCAGCACCAGACTAACCCCAGGAACCCCAGCACTGCACCCCCACCCAAGGGCCTCTCGGTTTGCAGTGCCACAGAGAACCGCACGGATGCACATGGGTACACACATGCTGGGCAGGAGCCCTGTTGCCTTTGTAATTGAACCCTGAGTGAGTGAATTTCAGCGTGGGGCCCCCGACGAAAGTCAGGCTGGTGCGTGGAATATTCCCCCTCCAACCTCTGCGGATGCAGCTGGATCATGAGCTACAGCCCCCGTGGGACTTTCCCAACAGCCTGTCCATAGTGTCTGAGGTCAGTGCTGTCGAATGCTGCAGTGTTTCTACTGCCGTCAGGTACTTGCTGTAGTACCGGGCCACGTCTCACTCTTATTCCCCTCCCTGCTCATCTAGCAACGGCTTCCTCTCTGCCCCTCAATATCATCTTGACATTGTTGGTACAAGAGGCTTCTCCGCAGCTCTGCCCTGAGTCTCTCTACCTCACTAACTCACTTGTCCGCCCACTCCAAACAGCTCTGGTTCCCCCAGCCTACCCCCTTTCAGTGTCGTTTGTGTGAGCCTAGTCTGAGACACTGTGTTCTCTTGTAGACACTCTTCAGAGTATAGGCCTGATCCTGCCCTCTTCAGTCCCACAAGACGCCCATTGCTGTAACTGTGAATTCTGCCCGAGAACGCCGTGCAGGATTGGGCCCTATCATTGTGCTGTGGAAAAGGTACTGTCTGTCTGCATTTATAGTGCAATTCAGCTCCGTCTCCTTCCCTGCAGTGAAAGTGCCTTACGCAATCTGTGAGCAAGGGGGAGGGATATCTCAGTGGTTTGAGCATTGGCCTGCTAAACCCAGGGTTGTGAGTTCAATCCTTGAGGGGGCCACTTAGGGATCTGGGGCAAAAATCTGTCAGGGGACAGTACTTGGTCCTGCTAGTGAAGGCAGGGGACTGGACTCGATGACCTTTCAGGTCATTCCAGTTCTAGGAGATTGGCATATCTCTATTTATATGATATTATTATTATTATAACACCACCCATGTGCCAGGGCAGAATCCAGGATCGAAAAGTGAGAGTTCCTACTACCAGAACTAAAGACCAGCTCTGTTAGCTCAATGGCTAATCTATATGTGATCCAGCCACTAGAGAGAGACGAAGAGCGATAGTGCGGGTTACCTGTGCTTTACACGTTTCCTCTGGAAAGCGAGATTGCAAGAGTTCATCCCCTATGGCCCTATCTGCCCTCACAATTAAAAGCAAGAAGTGTCCCAGCAACAAGCCTTTACCTCCAGAATTGGGTACAGCTTCTCGTCCTTCACGCAGATCCCAAGGTACCTACGAGGCAGGACAAAAACTCAGGTTTAGGTTTTGTCCCATAGCACAAAACTACTGGAAAGATGCAGCCAAAGATTCAAACTCTGACTCTTGACTTAAAAACACACGCCTGGCACATCTCTATCGGCGCCCTCTTCCCTAGCCACCGCCTCTCCTGTGGCGCCACCCACCTGACAATGTTTGGGTGGGAGAGCTTCTGCAGCAAGCTAATCTCACGCACTATCACCTCCTGGTCCACATCGTTCTTGTAGATTTTCACCACCATCACTTTGCAGGTCGCACTCTGAGTCACCTAGAGCAACGTGAAAAACGACACAGTGAGATGCATGTTATCCCAGTAATGTACACCAGCCCCGACCAGGGAAGGAAATCCTTCCCAAGATCACACAAGGCCTGGTGCCCCCCTTATCTTACACCTCGTGCAACGTGGGGCCTAAAATGCTACCACACAGATTCATGAACAGGTGTAAATTACTGCACAAGGTGCAGGGCCATCAAGTATCAGGCCCAAACTCCAGAGCACCTAGATCCGGCAGATCCAAACAGGACTACTCCTGCACTTAACGTTAAGCACGTGCTTATGAGCTTTGCTTGACCAGGGCCTACGTCACAATGCACCACCGAGTCACTGAACGAACCATCACCATGGAATCTGGGCTTCCCTCTCCTCGCCACTCTCAGAGATGCATGTTAGCAGGTGGTTCAAGGCAAGGTTACTCTACCATGCACCTCCTCAGTAAATAGCTACAGTAACTCCTCACTTAAAGTTGTCCTGGTTAATGTTGTTTCGTTCTTACGTTGCTGATCAATTCAGCTGTCCCTTCCCCTACTGCCATGTGCTGCTCCCCGAGACTCCTGCCTGCTTGTTGTGTGGGGGGGAGGGAAAGAAGAGGGGGCTAATGTCCCCCTGCACCTTGCTTACCCCATCTTCCATAGAGCAGGGGGGACATACAAGGGAGGGAGCTGCTGCCTTAGGCAGAAGCTGCAGCTGCCGGGCTTGCTGATCTAATTAACAAGGCAGTGTACTTCTGACCCCACTCTTGATACGTAATTGGAAATGTGCATCTCTATCTCTGAAACACATCTCTCGGTCTGCCTCCCTCCTTTCCTGCTGGCTTGTAGAGTGTGAGAGTTAACACTTGAGGGCTCAGTGGAGTGCTAGTTCATTTAGTAAGGCATTGCCTGGGAAATTCCCACCCTCTGACTCCTCCACCTCAACCAAGCTTCACTATCATCATCGCTCTGTACCAGTATTCAATTGTTTGTTTAAATGGTGGAAAAAATTTCCCTGGAACCTAACCCCCTTATTTACTTTAATTCTTATAGGAAAATTGGATTCGTTTAACATCGTTTCGCTTAAAGTCGCATTTTTCAGGAATAGAACTACAACGTTAAGTGAGGAGTTACTGTATTTCTCAAATTCAGATACAAAAATAGAACATTAACTTCTCCTTAAAAACATAACAGACTAAGGCTACATCCACACTACCCGCCCGATTCGGCGGGTAGCGATCGATGTTCTGGGATCGATTTATCGCGTCTCGTCTAGACGCGATAAATCGATCCCGGAGCCGCTCCCCGTCGACTCCGGAACTCCAGCGCCGCGTGAGGAGTAAGTGGAGTCAACGGGGGAGCCTGCCTGCTGCCGTGTGGACCAGCGGTAAGTATTTTTGAAATCAATCTAAGATATTCGACTTCAGCTACGTTATTCACGTAGCTGAAGTTGCGTATCTTAGATCGATTCTCCCCCTCCCCCCCTTAGTGTGGACCAGCCCTAAGTAAGGCATTTATAGCAGGGACCTCTATAGAAACAGGTAGAAACAGGGCTTGACTGTGATGAACACACTTCATTGAGGCTGCTGGACACTGACAGACCCTGTGGTTCTCTGCGGCTCTGTAGGCCCCAGATTGATAACAGAGTCTGTGCTGTCCAGTGTCACTACTAGGGATCTGCCTAAATCCTGAGCCGGCCCCACAAGTCACAGAACGAACTGCTGATTCGAGCTGGTTGGGAATTTTTTGACAAACTGATTTTTGTCAAAGAAACGCTGATTTGTCAAAACTGAAACCAACCGGTTCATTCAACAAGGCCAGGTTCCACACATTTCCCAACTCGAAAAAATTTACAGGAAAAAAGTTTCAAAATCGTCCAAATGTTTTGTTTTGACATTTTTTAAACAAAGTACCCTGGTTTTCCG
Source organism: Chelydra serpentina (assembly GCA_037349315.1). Classification (NCBI taxonomy): domain Eukaryota; kingdom Metazoa; phylum Chordata; order Testudines; family Chelydridae; genus Chelydra; species Chelydra serpentina. The sequence continues at coordinate 207,529 of JBAIAC010000239.1, read as the reverse complement.
CTTCAAAATGACTTTTCGTTTCAACATCTAAGCTCATTTTGATTTTTTCCCAAGGTTTAAAAAAAGAAAAAAAATGTCAAAATTGAAACAAAACATTTAAAAATTGTTGAAACAAAATGTTTCAGGTGAACCAAAACAAAAAATCAAACAAACCAGTGTTTCAGTTTGTGAATATTTTCAAGCTCGGAACCTTTCATCACGATTCAAGACAAGGAAAATGTAGAACTCTCAAAAATATTTGCAGGATGGGAAACGTATTTCTTGCCCAATTCCACCTCTGGCCAACTGTCCCTTTAATGTTTTCTTTTTAACCAAGGTAATTGTTAAGTGGAGGAAATCAGCTGGTACAGCCTTGATCAGTCTCTTGACATTACTGCTGGGGCTATCAGGGTAAACCCAGACACACTGTTTAACTTTCTGCCCTTTTTGTCATTTGTTCAAAGGAAAAAACCGTTTAAACACAGAATGAGCTGGCGCCATGACACCATTCAATGCCCCAACACGTCATGTGTGATACGGCTACCTGCATGAGCTACCTTACAGATAAGGTTACCACCCCCCACAGCAGGTGGACTGAACAAAGAGACTCACGTCAATCCATTGGATTGAGAGCGAGAGAGAGGAAAGCTAATTAGAACTAGGGCTGCAAGATAAATTAGCTTTGGGGCAACGTTAATTCTGGTCCTGCTCCCTTCCGAGAATAATGCAATCAAATACCCATGACAGGAATCACCCGGCCTCTGTGTTTAAACGAAGACGTTTTGGATCGGGCATTACCCAACCATGGGATTTACTAATCTGTAACTGAACTTTACAATGCGCATTATTATTACATGCACCGCCATTACAGTATATGGATAGAGAAGCATTGTGAGAACCAAGGGGGTTCTGGGCTGCCAACACTTCCACGTCACCACTGGAAGCTTAGGCTGGGTTTCTGCTAGAGGACCCTGTGAATCCAGGCATGGCAGGAAGTACCGCACAGCAGGGCCCTCGCAGCCCATTGGCTGGTATGTAAACCAGGAGCCATCTTGGGGAGCTGTCTGAGCAATGACGCAGACCATCTGCTTGCTTCCGCTCCTGATCATGCTTTGCTGCAGACCCTAAACTCTGGCTCCTGACCCCAGCTTGACCCCGACTCTGCTGCTTTTCTGTAACCTTACCTGGTACCTGACTCTGACTTCCTGGTGTCCTAACCCGGCTTGACGCGACCCCGCTACTCATCTCCTTACTGCACTTAGTAACTGACCAGTGCACCCAGACCGCGCTGACATACACAGAGTGAACGACATTTTGCCCCATAGGCTGTGGGCTTCCTGAAATCTGTGCCTGTGCAAAAGGCAGAGAGCGCGTTTAAGATGTCCACAGCTGTGTGACACCTTCTCGGGGCATCCAGGAATGCGCGTGACCTTGTTACGCCCCTGCCGCCTGAGTGAGAGAGTCTGTCTTGTGGAAGCTGGGCGTCAGCCCCTGGACAACACCCGCCTTTCAGGACTCTAGCCCTCTCCTCAGGACTCTGCCAGCCCTCGTCTGCTTTTCAGGTTAGCATTAGGTGCACCCCAGTCACTGAACGCTCCAGAAACATCCCCTGCCGTGTCCAGCCCCTGTCACGGGACACCCACAGTAATCATCAGATAAGCTGTCCCCAAAGAGAGAGTGTCCAACAGCTGGAAGGCCGCAAGTCAGGATCAGGTCCTTTATAACAACACAGGGCTGTGAGCTATTTATGGTGAAAACAAACATAAGTTTGTTAACAAAGAACTGAGATCCACGGATTCCAGTGAGTGTGGAATAAGAATAACGGAAAAGGCAAGGGTTACAAATAAAACACGAAGATAACCCGCTTCCCCAAGCCTAGAACTTCACTCCAGCAAGCTAGTCTCATCTAAAGCAATTTCTCACCTAAAACCTTTTCTGCAGAGCTTGCTGGTTTACAGATCTAGATTTTCATGAGTCCCCTACGCCCTTCGAGAGGTTTCGTTGGTAAATCGATAACAAAGGGGTTCTTTTTCCTTCTTCTTATAGCCCAGTAAACCTATGAAATGTATCCTTTTGAAGTGTACTCCCAGGCAGGACTCTTCTCTCCAGTTGCTGGCTCTCTGGTGTGCCGGCACCAGGCTGCCTTCACATCACCATGTTAGTTTGTTTTTCCCGTTTTGCTTCCAAATGTAACTCCCATTGTATTTGGTTCACAATGCTTCATTTACATGGAGACGGGCATAGCCGCACAGACATGTTTCTGTCCGGCAGAAGACCTGTTTGTCCACTCTGCCTTGCTGACTTAAAAGCATAATATCAGTAGATATAGACAATTCCTCATATACGTTTAATACATGTATTTTATGATTATATTAATGACCAGGGCATCACTGGCTTTCACTTGATACCTCACAAGACACTTTCTGGATAAACACTATGAAAAGAGGGTGTTGGGTGTAATTAGTTTGTCAGGCCTGACAGGAGTTGCTGACAGTACAGCGAACCCTTTGCCAGCTTGCGCTGAGGGGTTCTTAGACTCACAAGCTGCAAGTTCTAAAAAGCTTTAAGAAGAGCTACCATATCGTTCTGGGGAGGTGTATTAATAAATATATAAACAAAATAAAATGGAGATATGCCAATCTCCTAGAACTGGAACGACCTTGAAAGGTCATCGAGTCCAGTCCCCTGCCTTCACTAGCGGGACCAAGTACTGTCCCCTGACAGATTTTTGCCTCACCTCCCTAAGTGGCCCCCTCAAGGATTGAACTCACAACCCTGGGTTTAGCAGGCCAATGCTCAAACCACTGAGCTATCCCTTTGGCTCGTTAGAATGCTGAGAAACTGCAGCTGAACAGAAATGTGGGGACCCATTATGCAAATTCCACCATTATTTTCCGTGCAAAACTGACAATGGTGCCAATTATCTTCCATGCCTGTGCAGCACTTCTGGAGACATGCCAGGGCACACCTCACCCGGGCTTCTGAGCAGCCACATCCTTCTCCCGCCCCACCTCTGTCCTGAACAGACGCGCTGAGGTGGCCAAGCTGTCGAAGTCCTCTAGACACACATGACACCGCTTCAATCGGATGCGGAATTGCAGAGCAGCCTTTCAAACCTGCTGGCACGGGGTGAGTCACCAGGGACTGGGTTTCTCGCTAACATCCTTTATTATACAGAAAGGTTTTGCTGTCAGGGCTGCAACCTAGTGCTTAATAAGCTGGTACCATTTCCACAGTCATTCATTTTTAATTCCTTTCCTCCTCCCCCTCTCTCCTTCTCCAAAGCTGGGCCGGTGCTGGCACCATAACGAAGGTAAAGGAGAGCTTGGCACTGCCCACCTCACGTCGGTCACAGCTGGCTCTTTACCAGGCTGCTTTATTGCTCAATAACATGACTCCTCTTCCCCTTTCCTTCCGTTACACGGTTATTAGTTTATGCTGAAGGGTAGGAGCTATTGAGGTGGCAATGCAGGAGACAACGCCTAGCATGAGACCACCAGACCTGCTTTAGATGGAGACCTAGCCCTAAATTTGAGCCCAGGTCCCTGAGACTGAGAAGACCAGGACACCAATACTCCTTTGCCTTTCTATGGGCCAGATCCCAAAGCACATCCCTAACCAGCTTCCAGGGATTGCCCTGACATAAGAGGAATCCCCAGGTGGTATTCAGTCAGCATAGGCAGATCTGTGCCATCTGCTCTCCCCCGCCTGGTGGAGGGGACATTCCTAAGTGGCTCCACAGCGCTCCCCAATCCCCTGCCAGCTGAGCAGTCCCTAGCCAGCATAGTTTACAGCAGCCCTTTGCCTGTTAATTTATGCTGGGATCCAGCTCTGCCCTGGGTCGGCCTGAGGCTCAGAGGGACAGACAGGTATCTCCAGGGCTTTCCCGCCACTGAACACGAGCTGAAAAGTGATAAAGGGGCTTGCGCTGGGCCTAAGTCAGAGGACAGAGAGATGACGTTTAAACTCTGCTCATCAAAAAAGAGGCACATGAGAGGGAGTCGTGAGGCGCACTTAAATTAAGGTCCGTCGACAAGAGGAGCTGTAGAAATTCAAAGTCTTCTCTCCAATTGTATCTAAAAACCGGACCAGCAAGAATCCATCCATGGCTATGCCTTTAACTAGCATCATCACCACAGAATTTAAAAGTACCAGATAACTACTCACCCTGAGCCTTAATACCACATGTCACAAAGGGTGAAACTGAGGCACTCAGAGGGAAGGGACCTGTTCCAAGGTCACAGAGCGAGTCAAGGGCAGAGCCGGGCACTGAACCCAGATCTCTCGAGTCTGTCTCGTGCTGAAATCCAAGTCGAGCCTTCCTCTCTAGCCACTTTGCTTACACAGCTACCTGCTTGTGTGCACAAATGAGATATAAATGACAGCAGCACAAACGCTACAGGCAACATTTCAGTGCCCACATCAGAAATGTGGGGGTTTTATCTTGTGAGGTTACATTAATGTGCGTAAAGCTCTCTGGAGGGGAGCGACTACCGGGAAAGAACTTCCAAGTGTCATCTTCAACGGTACTTAAAACCAGGAGCAGCAAAGATGTCACAGTTACAGGATACAGGGTCCAACGGAGACTACCAGACCTACAAGGAAGATGAGGAACTGGGAATGCAAATAATCCACAAGCTTAGTAACCATAACCCTCGAATCTCCAATCAAATGTCAAATCCCCGTGTAGGACAATGGCCGAGCCCCGCCCTTCTCTGCATTCCAAGTCTCTGAACCAAGCATCTCATTCAACCTTTATTTTTGGATATATTTGCTTAACAAAAGTTATTTTATCTTTATTCAAACTGTGTGTCTCCAACCTGCCTACTGCTGGAATCCCATTCAGCAGCGGGACAGACTGGAAATGTCACGCACAATAGAAACAGCAACTGTTACTACGGCAAAGAAGGCAGAAGAGAGAGAGAAGAGGCAGTAGGCACTCAGTGGAGGTGGGGAGGAGTGATTACTCAACCAAGGCTCTTGTGGGAAGTGGGGAGGGGCATTGCACAGGCCTGAAAAGAGCTACTGTACCATTCGGGCTGGAGATACCCTTTAAAACAAGTCTCAATCTCGCCTCCCTCCCTCTCGCTCTCCACCAGAAATCCACCAAAACTTTATACAGACACTGTGCCCAGATCCCACAGTGATGGATGCAAGATAAGTGAGCACCTTGAAAAGTCAACACGCAGTATACTTCCAATTAACTTCTCAATTTTCTACATTTTGAGAGGCAGATCCCCCGCTGGGCCACCGTTAGCTTCAGCAGAGCAACACTGACGTACACCAGCTGAGTGTCTATATAGGTCAACCCATTGATCTGGCGGCAGCATCTTGCGCTTGCATGGAGAAGACCAGAGGTTACTGTCTTGTTCCCAGGGCTAGCCAGTCTATAGACTCCCAAGGAACACAGTCACACCACAATGACTCTGACCAAACTGCTGGTCCCATCGGCGATTTGTTTCCATCCAATGTATGTGTCACGTCCCCGTTAACTAGACTACTGTGAGCTGCAGCATTCTGGAAGGCTACTGTAAAATAAAATAGTAGAGAAGCAAATTTGGCTGGAAGGTGGCACTGCGAAAGAAGCAGAGGAAAGGGAACGGCAGCCTCTCCTGGAGTTGAAGGTCTGAGCCCCATTCCCCTAAAGAGACTACACCCCCGCTCCCGCAGGGCTGTTCGCACGGGTGCCACAAGGCAGTGGACATGGAGGCCAACTAGGCAAGGGGTGGGGGGGATTCATCCACCCCCAAACGAAGCGTTATTTACACAGGATCCACTGTCACGTGTATGCCACACCCCCTGCACAAGACACTCCAAGCACTTTGTCATGGGAGAAGGTGGACAGGTGATGTATGGAAAGCAGCACCCAGGAATTTGCACAGAGCGGGGTTTCAACAGCCTCCCACTTCAGCTGTCCCTGACGCAGCAAGTGAATCAGAAGCTCCTACATTCAGAATCCGATGCTACGCGTCATCTGGTGGTACGTCACTAGGTGTCACGCACTCGTACCTCACGAGGCATCATCAAAGACCAGCCTGCAGTGATCTATGGGATTCCTGCCCCGAGGCTGGGAGAGAGAAATACCCCATCCCAATCTGACTGCTCTGTATGACCCACCAGCCCATAACCCCGTGCCAGCTAGTCTAACGCACTGTGAGGATGCATCCAGAGGGAAGCGCGTGGGCTGGAGCTTCCAGAAGGAGTGGGCGGCTGCTACTTTGGGACGTGCGGGGGATTTAATTTTAGATTCTTTTTCACTGTGCGCTTCGGTTTGTTTTCGACACCAAAGCTGTACACAGTGTAAATATCTTCAAGCCTTGTACCGGCCAGGACACAGCCACGATCCTTATCTCCTCCATGGCTCCCCTTTTATCGGAGGCTCTCGGAGCGCCTGGCAATCACTGACGAACTAGGGGAATCTGAGAAAGAGAGGCAGCAACTCGCCCAGGGTCACTCGGTGACTCCCTGGGTGCTCTGGGGCTGGAACACCCACGGGGAAAAAACAGCGGGTGCTCAGCACCCACCAGCCCAGCTGTTCAGGCAGCAGCTGCTGTTGATCAGCTCTTTGGGTGGCTGGGGGAGGCGCTCGGGGGAGGGTGGAGAGCAGCAGGTGGGCAGGCGGGGCCTCGCGGGAGGGGTTCAAGCAGGCTGGGAAGAGGCGGGGCAAGGCCTCAGGGAGGGGCAAAGTGGGGGCAGGGCAAGGGAGGGGGTGGAGCACTCCTGGGAAAAAAGGGAAACTCAGGGCCTGTGCTCAGTGGCACAGTCAGGGACAGAACTCCTGGCTTCCAGTTCCATGCTTCCGGCACAAGACCGTCTTTCCCCTCATCATAAACCAAAGCGACCCCCTCAGAGCTTCTATAAAGGGGGGAAATGGGGTCAACGTGGGGGAGGTTCCTCTCCTCCCCAACTTCAAGCCGTCTCGCAGGGTGAGGTCGGAGGGAGAAAGTCTGGCAAGAAAGACGTCAGGAAGAGGAGTTCTCCACATGGACACATTTATCCCACACCCTGCATGCCGAGAGCTGCTCCCCGTCCCAGGGCAGCTCCTTCTCATGTTATGCCAGGCCACCCCTGTTGCTTTACCTTGTAAACCTTGGAGAAGAAGCCACTGCCTATCAGCTCAGCATTGAAGTTTTCCCAGAACTCCAGCTTCCTGACGGCCGTCCGGAGTTTCTGCCAGCGGTCAACATGGTAGTAGGTGTCGGAGGACTCTCCGTAGTACTGCATCGGGCTGGAGGGCTCCGGGGAGATCAGTCCCGTCTCGCACATCATGGGGACGGCTGCTAAAACAAATCACATTGCACCATGGAAGTTGAAGCGAGACAAATTGAGACGGCAAATACAGCGTAAATTTCTAACGGTGAGAGTAACGAACCACCGGAACAATTTACCAAGGGGCCTGGTGGATTCTTTAATCACTGACAACTTTTAAATCAAGATTGGATGGTTTTCTAAAAGATCTACCCTTGGCATGATTTTAGGGATGTTCTGTGGCCTGTGTTATGCAGGTGGCCAGACTAGATGATCACAAGGGTCCCTTCTGGCCTTGAGCTAGGGGGACAACAGCTGTGGCTAGCACAGGTGAAACAAGAAGCTGCGATGGATTCAAGCATCACATCCTTTTAGGCTTTCTCCTCCCAAGGCTTTGCACTTGAGGTGGGAGTGGGGGGAGGGGACTTCCTGTTGTTGTTATTAAAGCTCCATCAAATTCCTGGCGCTGGCTTTTCCTGGAGGAAAGCTAATTGCTCCGGCCCGGCACTTGGATGGCAGGTCGCAGGAAGATTGCTGCTGGGAGCAGCCTTGGGAGAGCTGAGCACGCCGGCATCATGCCGACACACAAAGTGCAAAGCCTGAAGTCTCCCCACACTGGGACTCCATTCCCCCCTGCCAGCCTGGGAAATTACCAGGCTCTTCCTTCTCCTGCAATACACAGATCCAAACAGCAGGCAGGAGCAGAGGGGGGAGGGATACAGCTAGGCGAGGGGGGAGGGATACAGCTAGGGTGACCAGACAGCAAATGTAAAAAATCGGGACAGACAGTGGGGGGTAATAGGAGCCTATATAAGAAAAAGACCCAAAAATCGGGCTGTCCCTATAAAATCGGGACATCTGGTCACCCTAGATACAGCCTGCCTGATGGTTACTATTCCATCTGCTCTACTGTAGCACCTTCGAGCTGGGAATCTCCGAGCACTTTTGAAAAGGTGATTAGTGCCTGGGAGCGGGGGAGTGCCCTGGACAGCAGGGTCTGTACAGCCCAAACCCCCAGGCGATGCAGGAGGGGTAAGCCCAGTGGACCAGGCTCATGTGTCCTGCCCTGCGTGAACCACACTCTCCAGGACTGTCCAGCTCCGTGCAAAGCACGTCAGCCTCATTACTTCCATTATGCACGTGGGGAAACACCCCGGCGCAATGAACTGACTTACCCAGAATCGCACAGTAACTCAGTGGTAGAGCTGGGTACGTAACCCAGGAGTTCGGACTCCCAAGCGGCTGCTCTAGCCAGCCGGCCACACGAAAACCCTCGCACCCAGTGGGCTTTCAATGCCTTCTCAGTGCTACTGTGACCTTTGGGGTCACAGGCTGCTGTGCCAGCAATACAGCAGAGGATTCCCCTTTTCCTCTCCCGGCCTAGTCCGACTTTGTCCTGTTCTTTGGGTGCACCAGGCACAATAGCTTAAGGGACAACTGACCTCCCAGGAGGTGGCTCTTTGACGGGAAAAGGCTTCCCTTTCAGAGCCTCTCCGCTCAGCTTTTTCCCACGTACCATCTCCTCCCGGGATGACTTAGTTCATCAATCACCTCTTTGTATGCAGGAGGATTCCAGCAGCATCCTCAGGGGGCTGGAAAGGGCCCCCCGCATTATTCTGCAGACTGGGGCGGATTTTTTTCCTTTTTATATAAATGGGGCCCTTTGTCCTCGGATTACTGCCGACATGGAGGGTGGAGGGAAATGGCCTTTTAAAATGCCAAGATTTATTTGAAGGCCTCCTAGGAACCTGGGAATGCTTGAAGCAGTGTCTGTAGGAAGATCGGGCGATGGAGCAGAGCCCGCAGCCGGGGGGAGCAGGGGGAGAACACCTAATTGCATCCCGATGAAAGTTTGTAGCATGCAAAGTTGTGCTATTGTGTGAGCAGATTAAAGGGCTCTGCGCCTTCCACTGTGCCCTTGGTGCTCCCAGCACATACAATTCATTCCATCTGCAACTCATTTCTGTCCCGGGAGCAACAGGGCCAGACACATGAGCAGGAAAACAAGTTGATTTGGGGCCAGATTCTCAGTGAGCGTAATTCACCACCACGCCATCGACCTGCAGGGAGCCATGCTGATTTACACCAGCTGAGGAACTTTAGGAACTTAAAATAATTAATTAGAAGACGTCATGATCATGTCACACTTGCTCCACCGGTTGGGTCCCTTCTGACCTCGACACCATCACTGGCAATTGGAGCTGAGCTGAACATGACAGAGGCATATGAAAAAATGAACGGGACAGACACAGTAGATGGCCACTCCCTCATACTACAAGAACAAGGTGACATTCAGGGAAACGAAAAGGCAGAGCATTTAAAGCCGATAGAAGGAAATTCTGTAATGCGTTATTCACACATAGAATTCATTTATCACCGGAGCCAAGACCTTAGCGGGATTACAAAATGGATAAGAAATGTATGCAGAGAACAGGGACATCTGCAGTTACATTAGTTGGGTCACACCCTTTTTTTTTAAAGAAGGGCTACGTAAACATTCATGCTTCAGGGCATAGTGACAGACCTTAAGAAACAACTTCCACAGGGAAATTCCACATTTGTCCACCACTCTAACCCTTCTCATCAAGGACCATGCAAAGAATTTTTTTAAATGGTGGCACTACCTTGCCATTTGCCCTCACTATGCTTGTCTGTTCTCTCCCGATTGGCTCCCCTTTGCATGACCTGTCTACTGAGATTGTAAACTCTTCGTCTCTCATTGTGTGTCAGTCCATCTTCCCTGCACATTTATATCTGCCTCTGGACATTTCCACTGCTTGCATCCGAAGAAGTGGGTATTGACCCACGAAAGCTTATGCTTCAATACCTCTATTAGTCTATAAGGTGCCACAGGACCCTTTGTCGCTAGTGCATCACGCAGCACAATGGGTTCTTGATCACGGCACGACCACAACACAAACAACCATACGTGCGACCAGCAACTGGTATTCAATCTCTTCCTTCCCCATAGTCTTTCTGAACATCCCATGACACGGCTAGCCCTCTCTGACATCATGATGCATTTTCAACCATAATAAGCAGAAGGTTCCTAATCTGAGACACTTGATTGAAAGGCTTTTCATGTAACGGGCCAGCTTCTGAAACAAGGGCCTGGCACTGCATCTGCTCCTGGGCTGAGATGAATGGTACCCTTTGCTCTGAACATTCAACTTCTGTTTTAAAGCAGCAATTCATGTAATATGTAAATGTCGGAGATGCGCAAAGATCACCGCAAATGTCTTCTCAGGAAGTGCCCAGGCCGGTCAGGCACTCAAACTTCCCACAGAAAACCCCAAAGAGGGGTCACATATATTCCTCTCACACCCAAATGCATAGGGCACAATAATTCACAGCAATTATCTCGTCAAGCATTGAGAGTGACTGAACAAAATGAGACCCACGCTGGCAGAACCCTTCTTGCCCCAGTCACCCGGACAGAGAACAGCAGCCTTGTCTGCAAAGCTGGATATTTTGTATTTGTTACAGTGTGTTAAAATATGTTCCCCCCCCCCAACATTTCTCAGCATTTCCCCCCCCTCCACAGCCAAGCACTACCCCCTCCTCCCACAGACATATCCTAGAATGCAACATTCAGACCCCTCCCTCCGACTTACAAATTGTTCCAGTTTTCAGTGTTCACTCTCTGTGGGCTTGTCTACGTGAGGAGGCTATTGCGACACAGGCGAGGGTGTGAATTTAACACACAATAACTCATTCCCCACGTGGATGTTCTTATTCCGCACTAAAGAGTGCCTTTGGGTGGTTTAGCTTAATCTACTTCCCACGGGAAGGTAGCAATTGAGATAGCGATTCCCGGCTACTTCCCCACGTAGACACGCCCTACAACTCTGGAATTTCTAACAGCTCCCACTATAGGGAGCTTTCTGTGGTGGCCCAGCCGAAAGCCAGGCCTGGCCAGCAGCTCCCACAGTCTGGTGAAAGAAAGAACTGCTAACAAACATGATAGATAGTGTCTGACAGGAAATCTTACCGCCGTGGTGTCAGTGCAGAAAGCGAAGTAGGGTAGTAAACCAGAAGGAAAAGATCAGGCCAGCACTGATGTCAAGGGAGCAGGGCCGGCTCTAACCTTTTTGCCGCCCCAATCAAAAAAAAAAAAAACACACACCGAGTGCCCCCTCAGCCCCCCAGAAAAAAAAAAAGAGCGCCGCTCGCCGAAACAACCCCCAAGACCCGCCGCTGAATCAACCCCCCTCCCCTGCGCCGCCGAGCCGAAACAACCCCACCTCCGCTCCCCTTCCCTCCCCCGAACCCCGAGCCGCTCCGCCGAGCCACCCCCCTCCCCCGCACCGCTGAGCCGAAACAACCGCCCCCCTCCCCCGAGCCGCCCCGCTGAAACAACCCCTCCTCCCCTCCCCCGAGCCCGCGCCACCGCCGAAGTAAAAAAAAACAACCCTGAGCACCACTGCCGAAGGCGGGGGGGGGGGGGGGGGGGGGAAATTCTAGCGCCGTCCCTTGCAAGGTGCCTCCCCAAGCACGTGCTTGGTCCGCTGGTGCCTGGAGCCGGCCCTGCAAGGGAGAGAGACTCCAAATGCCTTTCCACATAACGAAAGCTCTCACAGAAGGCTGAGAGAAGAGTTGTGGAGGCAATTTCCTGGTCAAAAGAGAGAGACGACAGGAATGGGGAGCTCCCCTCTGGAGCGAGAGCGGAGGTGCTTGGGAAGCCCCTTTGTGTAATACTTACGCGTGCAGCCATCACCCACCCAGCCCCTGAAACAGCCACAATCCGAAGACACTTGTCAGATCTGGGAATCAAAACCAGGCCTGACAAGGCCTTTGAGTGATCTTGCTGCCCGCTTTTTGCTCTCTCTGCTATTGCCACTTATTATTCAATTACTTCCGTTTCCGGACAGGCACCAGCTGTGGTTTATTCCCTGAACATAGTAACCAGATTTTCCCGTCTCCAGAGCAATCATCCCTCACCTACATCCCTCGGTCTCCTCTCCACTGGTTCATCCTGCTCTTCACAGTGCATATGCTCTTGGCCTCAAGGGAGAATCAGTCACCACTGATCTGTGACCCTCCTCTTCTGACTTGAAGTGAATATCCTTAGCCCATTAAAAACTCAAACTGCCCCTGCCCTGAGCTCCCTTCCTGCCAAACTCAGGGCTCCTGTCCCATCCTGTGCAGAGAATCCTGCTAACAGCGGGTAGGAACGGGAAAAGCTGCTGCCCACCCCCCCCCCCCCCATATCACTGCTACCAGGATTTTCACTGCATCAGGATGGGACTTAACTAGTTGTGAGCTTCTTCACAGCCAAGGCTCTTTTGCCACTCACGGGGAGGTGGATTAATACGATATTTGAGTAGTTATGAAAAAGAGGCCATGGGTGGGGGGAAAGGATGGCTCAGGGGTTTGCTCATGGGCTATAAAGCCTCCAGTTAATGGTTCAAGCCTAGCTCAAGTCAGTAGTGGGCAAACATCATCACCATCTGAATCCTATTTACAGACAGGAGCTGTTGGTGCCAGTGCATTTCCTAGTGATCATGTGTCCCCGCTGCAAAATCCACCCAGGTGATTAGTACTAGCTGACACACCCACCAGAGAGGGACCGTGGCAGGGCAGCATGTGCTGGTTCTGCAGATAAAGAGAGGACTTCAGGGTGGCACCTTTCCTGCCAGACATAGAGCTCTTCCATCACTACTTCTGGGGGCTAAAAGCCATGTTTGTAACCAGGACACTTTCTAGAGGGGAGCAAGGTCTGTTGTCCTTACGCCTCTCTCTTGGGAGATGGACCACATGGTCTTTCCCATCTCTTACTGCTTTGATTTAGTTCTGCCCTATCCCTATCATTTCAGACCTGATTCTCCTCTCTCTGACAGAGAGTACGGTCTGTGCAGCCCGGGGTAGCTGCCTGCTCTCCCCCAGCAAACCCTCCTCCTCATTGCTCCACAATGACACAGCCTCCCAGCGGGAGGGACTCCAGCAGTTCATGCCTCAGCCTAATTGCATCTCCGGCTTCACTCTGCATCCCCTCCAGGCATCTCCTAACGAGCCCCAGGAGAGGAAGGTTTTAATTGCATGTGCCAGCCACTTCCTTCTCCTCGCCTAGCCACCTTCCTAGATGGATGGAGGGCGGGATTCCACCTTTCACACAGTGTCCCTCCCATCTGCAGGGAACAGACGCCACTTCCATGATTCCATCAGCCCCGGCCCTATTTAATTAAACCCAGCCCAGCTGCGTGGCCACAGCTCTTAGCACGTGCGGTTGTTTTCGTAACCTATAATCAACCGCCCAACCCTGGCAATGGAAGCAGAAATCCTGGGCGAGGCCAGAAGCCACAGACCCATTAGCCTTTGGAAACCAATTGTGTGTTTCTAGGCATTTTGCATTTGCAACGGTGCCAAGTTAAAGCAGTACATAGCAGCAAGGAAAACAAGGGAGAACTCATGTATGAGCAGGGTTTGATCGATGGATTCGCTCTGATATTCATCTGATCTCCCTTCCTCATCTCTCCTGCCTCTTCTTTTTCCTCCTCTCATAGAGTCACAGATTTTAAAGCGGGAAGAGACCATTATGATCTAGATGCTCAACCTTTTTCTATCTCATGCCCCCCCCCAACATGCATAAAAACTCCACAGCCCCCCTGTACTACAATAACTGGGGCGTTAGGGGATAGCCAGCAGGGCAATTGCCTGGGGCCTCATGCCACAGGGGCCCCCACGAAGCTACATTGCTCAGGCTTTGGCTTCATTCCCGGGTGGTGGGGCTCTGGGCCTAGGCTTCAAATCCATGCAGCAGGGCTTCAACTTTCTGCCCTGGGCCCCAGCGAGTCTAATGCTGGCCCTGCTTGGCAGCCCCCCTGAAACCTGCTCACGGCCCCCCAGGAGGCCTCGAACCCCTGGTTGAGAGCCACTGATCTAGTCTGAGTCCTGCATAATACAGGCTACAGATCTCACCCAGAGGCCAGTAGCGGAGTTGGGATTAAAAGCAGAACCCTGGATTCCTGAATCCCAGTTCCATGCTCTAATCGCTAACCAAACTGCCTGTCTCCAAGCCCCTGCAATCCTATGCCTCACCTCTCCCCTTGTCTCATTCTGCTGCTCCCCTATGAACAATATATTCTCGAGTGGCTAATTGTGACATGAGTGGTGAATCACTCCAACCCTCCACCACTTTTCTACTCCTCCACTTCCTCCCTTGAGATCATCAATAATTAATTTGCATACTGCAATCCTATTGGTTAAAATGATTAGTCAGTTGGGGGGAAGGACAGAGACACAGAGACTGACAGATGTTGGGGCAAAGGTATTGCTGAGTTCCACAAGTCTAAATGCAGAGGATGCTCAGATACCAGGGTGATGAGTGTGGGATGGATGGATACAGAGGCTTCAGTAGTCACTCTTGATTCACACTCGATTTGTAAATGGGAGCAGATTTTGGCCCGTGCTGGCTTTTTGATACAAAGCTGCCAGTGAGCCTTGTAAAATCATAATATAAATTTACCAGACCAGGCACAAATTGTACTTGCCCACCCATACTATGCTGCTGACTATTAAAAATACATATCTTATTTTGCTCTCCTGTCAAAAAAAAAATATCTGCCCCAAATAAGTAAGCAAAAAGCTGTACAAACCGGTATAGATATAACAGAACTCCATGTACTGTGCAGTGAACATAACTCTCCCCCTTGGATAAAGTTATACTTCATGAAACCAGGCTTTTTACCAAGTGTGAGGAAATCCCAAGACAATCCCTACAGCACTTGAACCAATAGGATTACAGTATACAAATGTATGCATGATGATTGGCTGAGTTTCCACAGATCTTGCAATTACACCAATGGACAATTTGTTTTTCTTAAATGTCTTGAAATCATACTAAAATTTTTATTCTAAGCTTGTATTTTTTCCAAGCTAACTCTGTTATGCAGGATTGATTTCTTCAGTCACGTAAAAAAAAAAAAAAGTTTCCACCTCTGACAACCAACACCAGGCGTTATGCACACAGAAAGATAAATTAAAATCAGGTTTTGCGATAGCACAGAGAGCTATTTTGTATCTGATTTTAATACAAGTATATTTTTCATTGTTAAAGTGAAGCAAATAGCCTTCAAATATATAAAACACAAACAGGAAAAATGCTAAATAAGGCTGAAACCCCTCCAAGTTATATATTGACATGATAAACCCACTCTGATGTGTTTACTACAATGTCCTAAACAGACATAACTCTGAGCCATAGAGCCTGGGGTGAAATCCTGGCTCTGGTGAAGTCAACTGCAAAACTGTTGACTTCAATGGAGCCAGGATTTCACCTTGGATTGTGATCCAGATCCAAACCCAAACTCTTCCACTGTATGTGGAGATTAAGATCTAAGGGTTCTGATTTAGGCCCACCTTTAGCCACAAACAGAAAAGAGCCCTAAGAATGATTTGAGGTCTGGAAAATTTGCCTTACAATGAGAGACTTAAGATGCTCAATTTATTTCCCTTGTCCATGGAAGGTTACGAGATAGTCTGCTCCCAGAGAGTACCTACAAGGAGAACATTTCTTACAGTACAGGTCCTTCAATCTAACAGATAAAGATATAACAAAGATCCAAGGGCTGGAAATTGAAACTAGATAAATTTAAATAAAATAAGCTGAACATTTTTAACAGTCAGGGTAATTAATTTTACTTAGGGTAATTTTTAAATCAGGGTAATTAACCACTAGATCAATTTGCCAGGGAATATGGTGGATTCTCCATCATTTGAAGTCAAGATCAGATGCCTTTCTGAGAGAGATGCTATAAGCAGAAGTTATAGGCTTGATACAGCAATCACTGGGTGAAATTCCATGGCCTGTGTTCAGCAGAAATTCACACAAGAACCTAAATAATGGTCCCTTCTGGTTTTAAAGGGTAAAATTTCCCAAAGCGCCTCAGTGACTTGGCATTGTAAGTTCCATTTTCAAAAGTGATGAAGACACTTAGGGCCACATTATAGTGGTGCGGCAGCGCCACCTCAGCTGTGGTTGTGTCATGACTTCTGTTTAAAGGTTGACCTTTCTAAGCCCTCTAAAATCGACATGCTCAGTCAGATTCCTTTGACATTTGATGTGCCTCGGGAGGGTGCAGCATAAGGTTGGTAACATACATTTGGGGACATTTCTGCTAGGGGTTCTGGAGAGATACACTCCGCTGCAAAAATAGTGTCTAGTGGGGTTTTATTTCTCTGTGTGTGCAACCGCACAGAGCTAGAGATCAAACTATTGATGTGATATAGCTCAAAATAGACTCAATCTGTCGAGTTTTACCCAAGGTAGTGCATTTTTGTGTGTGCACACGCCAACCCAGAAAATCAGCTGGAAAGTTTCCATTCCTGCCATAGTACGTGCTTTAAACTTAGACTCATGAGGGCACAGGATAAGGTTAGTGATCCAAATTTGGGGTCATTTGATCAAGGGGTTCCCAAGTTACAGTTTCTGTCTGCTGCTTTGTACTTTTATGCTGAGAAGTGCTAGTGACTGGATGAATCACAGGCCCCATTGAGATTGATGGGTGTGAACTCACCCTTCAATTAACATAACTAAGGATGAGTTAATCACAAGCCCCCACTTAAAACAAAAGTAGTTTTGGATGGTGTGGCTGGATGTTGCTACAATTTGTGAGTCATGGGTAGCAACTGTATTTTGGGGAAATATAATAAAAGTATTTTGGGGGGAAAACAGACATGTGGGAGGGTGTGGCACGCTGCACCTCGAAGTAGCACCCTGGAACTCCCATATTCACCATGGCGATATGATTATATGTTATGTTTTGTATGAAGTATACTTTGGAAGATTTATATCTGCACATTTATATCTGCCTCTGGACATTTCCACTGCTTGCATCCTGTAAGGTTGCTCGGACTCACCCGGCGGTGCCTCCTGCTGGTTGTCCTGGGAATTAGCTCGTCCAGCCCTGGAGCGCCCTCTGCAGGCCGGGGATCCGGCTTCTCCACCACTTTCTCTGAGGCCCACGAGTCCCTCCCAGGACCCGGTGCCCCTTTCACTAGGGTGTTGCCCCTTTTACTAGGGTGCTGCCCCTCCCGGCAGTACCCCACAGATCTGGTCTCCCCTCCCCAGGGGAACCCCCAACCCACTACCCCCACCTCGCCTCAGTCTTAGGCTACTGCCAGTCACCAGCTAGCCCCCACGCCCTGGGGCAGACTGCAGTATAAGCCACTCATCACAGGCAAAGGGGGTTTGGACCTGCTGCCTCAGCCTACCTATGGGTTGCCCCCTGCAACCCCAGTACCCGGTCGGGCCTTACCAGGCCTGCAGCCTGGGTTTTCCTAGGCCAGAGCTCCCCAGCTCCCTTGGCCTTTCCCCAGCCCTGCTCCACACCAGGTACCCTGCTTAGGTCCTACAGCCAGGCCCTTCTCCCTCTACATGCAGAGAGAGAGTGTCTGTGTTCATTTGCTCCAGGCCCACTGCCCTCTTATAAGGGCCAGCTGGGTCCTGATTAACTGGCCACAGCTGTGGCTGCTCTGAATCAGCCCAGCTTCTGGGCCTCAGCCCTCTCCCAGGGCTATGTCCAGCCCTTCCGGGCAGGAGCGGGTTATTCACCCCGCTACACATCCGAAGAAGTGGGTATTGACCCACGAAAGCTTATGCTTCAATACCTCTGTTAGTCTATAAGGTGCCACAGGACCCTTTGTCGCTACTTTGGAAGATATCATTTTAAAAGTCTTGATCTGCTGAACATTAATACCATGTTGTACTGTATGTGAAGTTATGAAGTATTACTATATTTGTTACTGAAATATGTTGTAACCCACAACCATCCTTTCCAGTTACAACAAAGGAGCATCCATCAATAGCAAGACAGCGTTACTGACCCATCAACATTCATCAACTCACAATCCACTATCACAGAGACTTCTCGGAGGAGACACGTACAACATGGGGGTGGACTAACTCACCTCACAGCAAAGATCTTTCCAGCAAGCTGGGAAAAAATATAAAAGAGAGACAGTGACATCATTTCTTGGCCTCTCTCTCTCCTTCCCCTCCCCCCAACTCAACACCTGGCAGAACATTTGGAAGGCAAAGACTTTGAACTGGAAAAGATTGGACCCAGGCTAGAAGGTAGCCCCAGTCTATGTATTGAGGAACTTTAACCTGCTTGTATTATCTGTCAGGGTGAGAAAAGCTGTATGATTCAACTCTTGCTTAGACTAAAAGTTTAGGATTTAAAATGCATGCTTCTATTTTTATTTCTTAAGGTAACTATTACTGACCTATATGCCTACCATTTATAATCACTTAAAATCTATCTTTCTGTAGTCAATAAATCTGATCACTCCTGGGGGAATTCTGCACCACTGCATATTCACAGAATTTATGTTCCCCACAGATTTCTTTGCTTCCCTGCAGAAAAATGACTTTCTGGTGAGGAAGCAAAGGGAAGCCACAAGAGCAGTCATGTGACCCTCCCCAGCAATATGTTTCGGATGACCAGGGCAGCTGGCAGAGGTAAATCACTGTGGGACAGGAGGCGGAACTGGGGAAGACCCGTTTTGTGGCTTCTACCCTATGCTGGGCTCAGCTGCTAGTCTGGGCTGGGCGGGACAGGAGTTCCTCTTCCCCTGCATGGCATCCGGGGCCAGGTCAGACCCATCCCCAGATTTCTCCCCCAGCTGCAGGAAGCGCCACAAACTCCCTCTTCCCTCTCCGCACCCATCGCGCCTCAGCTGCAGGGGGAAGGATCCCTGTACAGGGAGCTGCTCCCCCATCCACCCAACCCCCATGCATTCAGACCCCCTCATACCCAGACCCTTCTGCCAAGCCGCATCGCCCCGCACTCAGAACCCCCCAATGAGCCCCACTCCCCCTGCACCTGGACCACCCTGATGAGCCACCAGTACCCAGATCCCCATCCCACCGAGCCCCAATCAGTTGCACCTGTATCCCCACCCCACTGAGCCCCACTCCCCCAGCATCAGGACCCCATACTAAGTCCACCACACCCAGATCCCCCTGTCAAGCTCTATCCCCCCCACACGCAGACACCCCCCCACACTGAGCCCCAACCACCTTCACCTGGACCCCCCCTGCAGCACAATTGCACCCAGAACCCCCCAACAAGCCCCTTCCACGCTCCTTGTCACACAATTACTTGTCTATCTTCACTCTCTCTGTACTGTACTCTTTGTTCCCCTCATATGAGCTTTTGGTACTATTAGATTCTCTGTCCAAGGCTTTTAATTGATGTCATAAGGCAGTTATTTCACTGGTATATATAAAACCTGTTTTGCTCCTATATTAAATATGCTATACAAATGCAGAAGCAAAGCCAAGCGGGTGTTAAAAAGGAGTAGGAGGCTAAAAGGGTGGGAATTATCAAGGATCTGAGATAGCAAGAATATCCTTACCCCACCCCTTCAATCCAGAAATATCAATTCTTTTGAAAAATGCATTGTCACCTTAATACTAAAATGATTACAGTCACTTGCCTATCATTATGGGCAGGGATTAGGCCCAGAATTTTCAAAGGGCCTCAGCACCCACAGTTGGAGCCAGATTCTCAAATGACCTCAGCGCTTTGGGAGGGTGTTGGGTGCCGAGCTCTTCTGAAATTCCAGCCCCGATTCCAGGGGCTGAGCATTTGAAAATCTGGCCCCACATCTCTGGACATGGTGTAGACAACACTCACTCAATATGTTCCCTAGAAGCCAACAGACGTCATTTTAATACAGTCCATGTCGTAGGCGCTGACTCCAGGGCTGGAGCACCTGCGGAAAATAAACAGTGGGTGCTGAGCCCACCAGCCACAGCTGTTTGGCGGCTCGGGGAGAGGTTTGGAGGAGGGCAGAGAGCAGCAAGCGGTGGGAGGGCAGGGGCCTCAGGGAGGGGGTGGAGCGGGGCAGGGGAAGAGGCGGAGTGAGGGCAGAGCCTTGGGGGAAGGGGCAGAGTGGGGGGAGAGCCTTGGGGCAGAGCCTTGGGGTGCAGCACCCCCGGGGAAAACTAGAAGTCGGCGCCTATGGACAGTGATGTCAGCCCAGCTGGTGAAACAACCTGGTCCAGTGGCTAGAGCACTACACTCAAACTCAAGAGACTTGGGTTCCAACCCTAGCTCTGCGGCGGGATCAGTCGCTTCCCCTCTCTGTACGCTGTCTCCCCATCCATCAAACGGGAATAACGACACCCTTTCCTAAAGGGCTCTGAAATCCATGCATGGAAAGTGCTAAACATCGATGCCGTTGTTTCTGTTTGGTGTCAGGACGGGCACTGTTGTTTCCCGATTTTAATTCTATTTGCTGGTTAACTCCAGCATGTGTCATTGATTTCTTCAGGCATTTTACTAGTTGTCCTTGAAAAGGGATCTGATTAGAAACAGCCACGGGCGGTTGTGCGGCAGGGTAAATGGGTGGCTCACCAGTAAGCAGCCCTGATCGAGTGCGTTACATTGTCAATGAGACATATGAAAGTAACGC
This sequence comes from Chelydra serpentina, assembly GCA_037349315.1. Taxonomy (NCBI): domain Eukaryota; kingdom Metazoa; phylum Chordata; order Testudines; family Chelydridae; genus Chelydra; species Chelydra serpentina. The sequence continues at coordinate 186,880 of JBAIAC010000239.1, read as the reverse complement.
ATTTTACTTACTGGTTGTTTATAAAAGAATGGGACGAGATCCCTTTGAATTCTATAGACACGTGCTGTCACTTTTTTTAAGCATTCATTTCCATCTCAAACCGGGTTTATTTCATCCCCAAACCATCTGGAAACCAGTGGGCTTCTGCCAGCTTCTGTTAATGAGTAACTAGAAAGTTAAACACCGAGTGATGAGACACGGGATGGAAATAATAATGTTGCCCCTTTTTGATCCAAGTGGTTGGCCAGTTTTCAGGGGTCTAGCACAGTGGTTTTCAAACTTTAGGCTGCATATCACTTTCCAAATAATTTAATCTACCACATATCCACCTCTGAGATAGGGTCATAATATACCTATGATTAGATTTAGGGTTGCCACCTTTCTAACTGCTGGTAACCAGACCCCCCCCGAGGCCCTGGCCCCTGCTCCGCCTCTTCCCCCAGGTCCCACCCCCTGCCCCGCCTCTTCCCCCAAGGCCCAGACCCCGTTGCTTGCTCCACTCACCCCCTCCCTCCATTGCTCGCTGGATTGTCTCAAGGAGCCTGCCCGCAGGTAGGAGGTGGCCCCGGCTGAGCAGGGGCTGGCCTGGGTTAATTACCCCCCACCACACCCTGCCCCACCGTAACCAGATTTTTGGTTGAGGTACCATTTAGGATTGCCAGGTCCCTGAAAACCAGGCACCTGGCAACCGTAAATGGCACCCGGACACAGAAACCAAAAACCCGACTGGGTAAAAACCAAATGGGTGGCAACCCTAATTAGATTGCCAAGTCTCGATACAGCGCACCGTCCGCCATTACAGGGTTTTTCTCACCTACTCCCTGAAGAGAGCTCGCATACCCCACTTTGAAAACCACTGATCTAGCTGATTGTTTCTATTAGGAGGAGAAACGGATGATGGTGTCAGGTATTTCTTTGATGCAATCCTGTTAATCTACAAAGGATGCATAGGCGTGCACATGTAGTGTCTAGGGTGTGCCCAGGCACACCCTAATGCCCTAAGCTCCGGCTGGGAAGGCTGCTCCCACCCCCACCCCCCCCGCTGGAGGCTCGAGGAGGAGGCTGCAGGAAGCGATGGCAGCGGAGCCGTGTCCAGGATTTCCCCTGGCGCGGCTGAAGGGTGGCTGGACCAGATTGAGCCGCTTGCATGGGGCCTCCGGCAGCTGAGGAGCTCGGCTCCTCCTCCCCGCTCCACCCCTCTCCCCTGCTGCCCAGCGCGCCGCTCCGCAGCACTCTGGGGGGGCGGGAACCGGACTGTGCGCTCCGCGGAGGAGCGCGGCAGCGCAGAGGGCTCTGCGCGGAGCCCAAAACGCTGTTCTGAGCTGGCACGGTAAGGGGGCCAGAGGGTTGGAGAGGGGGCAGCAGGGGGTTTCTGGAGGGGGCAGTCAAGGGACAGGGAGGGGGGGTTGGATGGGTCAGGGTCTGTAGGGGGGGCCTGTCTGCGGGAGGGGGTGTGGAGAGGGGCCAGGGCAGTCAGGGGCAGAGAGCAGGGGGGGTGTTACATGGGTTGGGAGTTCGGGGGGGGGCTGTCTGGGGGAGGGGTGTGGAGAGGGGTTGGGGCAGTCAGGGGCAGAGAGCAGGGGGGGTTAGATGGGTCGGGGGTTCTGGGGGGGGCAGTCAGGGGACAGGGAGTGGTTGGATAGGTGTGAGAGTCCCAGGGGTCTGTCAGGGGGCAGAGGTGTAGATAGGGGTCAGGGAAGTGGAGCCCGACATGCTGTTCTGAGCTGGCATGGTAAGGGTGCCAAGGGGTTGGAGAAGGGGCAGCAGGGGGTTTCTGAAGGGGGCAGTCAAGGGAAAGGAAGCAGGGGAGGTTAGCTGGGTCAGGGGTTCTGGGGGGGCCTGTCTGGGGGCACGGGTGTGGACAGGGGTTGGGGCAGTCGGGCAGGGAGCAGCGGGGGTTAGATGGGTCGGAGGTTCTGGGGGGGGCAGTCAGGGGACAGGGAGTGGTTGGATAGGTGTGAGAGTCCCAGGGGTCTGTCAGGGGGCGGGGGTGTGGATAGGGGTCGGGGCAGTCAGGGGACTGGTAGGGTACTAGGGGGGGCAGTCAGGGGACAAGGAGCAGGGAGGCTTAGATAGGGGGTGGGGTCCCAGGAGGGGGCAGTCAGGGGACAAAGAGCAAGGGGGAATTGGGGGTTCTTGAGGGGGGCAGTCAGGGGGCAGGAAGTGGGATGGAGTGGATGGGGGAGGAGCAGGGGCGGGGCCAGGGAGGGGCGGGGGCGGGGCTAGGGCGGGGCTCCCTGGGTGCACACCCTAATGAAATGTGCTGCGCACGCCTGTGAAAGGATGCACAAAGTCCTGTTTCCCTGGACACAGTAGGAATCAAACAGCCGCAGACAGTTCCTTTGTACACAGATCCAAGCCTCTTTCAGCCAGCACTTCAACCAAAAACTCACTCGCTCTCTGATTTTTTTCCCTCACGGCACTGACACTAAAAGAGCTTCTCTCTGGCCGTGTCTGGCTTTTTTGCTCCTTCTCTGAGTCCTTCTGTGTTTCTGCTGCTTGCTTCTCTCACACAGACACACGCACAATCAATGCCCCGACCCCTGTGTTTGCGATCAGTTCCACGAAAGTCCCTTGGGCCACATGGTTCAGCTTCTATTCAAGCTTTGCCAGGTGCCTATGTTTTGGGTGGTGGTTTCTATTGTTTCAGCTACCTGGTCCATAAAGGAGCTTGATTGTTTCTCTCTCCTGAATGAGGGGCGGTAGTTATGCCCACCGGCTTCAGTAAGATTTCACCCAACCAACCCCCACTCTCAACATGAAGTGCCCACCTCTTATGTGACACTCTCAAACTGCTTTAGAGTTAAAGCGCCACACTGCTCTGGGAGATGAGTGCTATTCACCTCATTTTACAAGTGGAAAACCTAGGTGATTTATCTAAGGTCACCCAAAACGTCAAAGGCAGATAGGGAGAGAACCCAGGAGTCCGGAGTGCCAGTGCCTCACTCCAGCTCTTTCTCCACAATCACACAGCGGTGGGCAGGGGAAGGAGAATAAGGTTGACAGAATCCGTCTCCTATTGATTCATATCTGTAAAGTGGGGATACGAAGAACGGGATGAAACTTTCCCGTCACTGCTTGCTGCAGGGCCTCTTGCCCCATCATTTTATACAGCTGGCTACTTTCAGAGCCAGGACACTGGACTAGATGGACCACTAGTGGTCTCATCCGCTATGCCACTTCCTAAAATGATACAGTCCTGCCCACAGGAGGCCACACATTCATGAACTAATGTGTATAGAATCCATTGAGATCTTCAGAAGGAAGACACAAGAGCAATGCAAACTGTATGGCTGGGATGAGTCTACCCATGGGATTACTCGTGTTCTCTCTCCAGCCATGGGAGACCACTAGAGGAGAGGCAGCATGGCCCGGTGGATAAGGCACTGGCCTGGAAGTCAGGACCCCTGGGTTCAATTCTGACCTGCTGGGTCTCTGTGCCTCTGTTTCCTTTGCCTGAACTCTTTAGACTGTAAGCTCTTATTATGCATGTGTCTAGCACAATGGGGTCTTGATCTTGGTTGGGACCTCTAGGTGCTGCTGCATCCAAAGAGTTGATAACAATAACAAAGCTGTGCTAGAGCTGGGTATTGGCCCTTTAAGAGCGGATACCAGTAAGTCCAAAACTAAGGCCTAGGCTACACTTGCAGATGTACAGCACTGTTAGTTAAACCCGTGTTCGTACAGCTGAGTAGGGAAAGCGCTGCAGCCTGTCCACACTGGCAGCGGCCAGCGCAGTAACTACCACTGATGTGGCTACATTTGCGGCACTTGCAGCTGTATTGGGAGCGGTGCATTATGGGCATTCAGGTAGCTGCAACGTGCTTTTCAAATCGGGGGGGGGGGTGAGGGGGACTTTGACAGGGAGCGTTTTTGGAAAAAGAGTGGATTTTTGGAATAGCCACAGAGTGTCAGCTCATTATTTCCACACCTCCACATCCCCTGCCTCTCTCTCAATCACTGAAAGCAAACAGCAGGGGCTTTGTTTGTTTTTAAAGAGCAGATAAAAGAGAGGAAAGGGAGCCTGTGATCAGCAGCTTAAAGAATGCAGCTCTGAACTCCAACCCGGAAGTGCCGTTTCAAAACAAAGGCAACTTCGGAAGATCATTAACTGCGTTGTTCCTCGGCTATACTGACAGACCAACGTTCCACCCACTTCGCAGCAGCTGTTATTCCTCTCGGGGAGGTGGAGTACATGCAGCGCTGTATCTGAGGAGATACAGCGTTGCACGTGCCTTGCAAGTGTAGCCAGTTAATGAGTTACAGCGCTGCCGGCAGTTTTATTACGCTGTAACTTGTAAGTGTAGCCAAGCCCTAAAAGGGGCTTTAACTTTGGAGCAAGTTAATGGTTAATTCCTCTGCATTCCTTATCCCCTCGATACTGAGCTAGATGGACTTTTGGTCTGACCCAGTACGGCCGTTCTTATGTTCTCTGAGCAGACCTGGGTCTGCAGCCTGTATCCCACACATTCTATGGGTCTGAGCCCTTCCAAGCTTCACCCCAAGCAAAAGGCATCGAGAGCTTGAGATAATAAATCATCCCCAGTGCTTAATGAAATGGCTCTTTCCTCAAGATGGCACAAGGTGAGGAAATGAGTCCCTTGCACAGCAGACAGGGAGGCTGGCGTTGGATTGACCCAACATGTCAGCAAGACAGGCGGCTTGCTGGGAGGGAGGGATTGGAAAGAGCAGCCTCGCAGGACGGTTTTTGCTGAGCGATCTATTTGCAGACTTTGGCTTACAACGGGGAAAAAAAACCACACTCTTCCATTTCTTGGAGCTGATGCGGTGTGCCGAGAGCCTGGGATGTCGCACTCGTGTGTGTGTCAGCAGATGCTGCTGCAGAGCGGAGACCCAGTGATCACTTGGTCAGTTGCACTCAGTCGGCTTCTCCTTTGCTCTGGCAAAGCAAGGCTTCACATCATAGGCCTTTACCCCACCTCCCCTTCTGACCCAACTTCTCCAGGACACAGCGAGCAGGAGGGAAGGGGGCATATCCCAGCAGATCAGAGATGGCTTCACAGCATGAACCACACTGACTGGCTTCTCTGCAGCTTGACCTGTTTAGGGGAGAGAGAATCAAGCACCTGTCGACTGGACGTGACAAGCACTTTCTGCTACCTTGGCTTGAATTTGAGCTGCAAGGCTGGGATCTAGGTTCAACCCACCCCAAAGGCTGCAGGGGGGTTGGGTCAGCCCATTACAGATGCACAAGGCCCCAGATCCACACACCCCAACAGTTCAGGCAGTGCTGGATCCAGGTTTTTGTTTCAAGCCGATCTCTAATGGCAGTGACTCCATGTCTGGGGTTACCTGATGAGACAAGCCAATGGGTCTGGGCGAGCCCCGCTGTGGTATCTCCACGCACTCCTGGCACACAGGCCACCAGAGTTCTAAAAACCTGAGGTTAGATGCAAAGCACTCACATTAAAAAGCAGCTCTTTACAGGCCACGTTTTCTCCCTGTTGTATCAAGGAACAGCTTAACATGCCGCTATTGTTTCCTCTCTTTTTAGTGGGATATACACTGGAATCAAATGGGCTCTCTCCAACCACTCCCACGGCATTTAATCTGCGAGCATCTAAAATGCCGAGTGCAGGGTTCACTCTCCAAATGAACACATAAGGGACAATTGCACCAGCTACCCCAAAGCAGAGAGCAATCGTGCTGCATTTGGAATAAACCACAATCCATTTGAGACCCAGTGCATTAGACCACCATGAGGTTTAAAACAATTAATGAGTGCACAAGAGGGCTATAATGCACCAGAATAATTCACCTGAGGCCTAATCATTCCCACTCACACCAAAAAACACAAAGGAAAAAGGATTTTTAAAATGCCCTGCTTGCTAGGAGTGTTAATTTCGTTGTACTGCCTCCCTTATCTGCACACCTTAGCGGGTTTTGGGGCACTCTCTGTAGCACAGTTCCATGCCTAGCCAGAAAGTGAGAATGGTGTATGAAGTGTCATCTACACAGCCACCCCCTGGGCAACAAAGAACAGACGTGATGAGACCATGGGCCTGACACGGGAGAGGGAGATCAGTCAATCAATGTGCACGGATCAGCACACAAGTATGGCTCCAGGCAGACATAACACTGATTCTAGTCCAGTACTGAAGGGCATAGGTGTTATGGGCTGCTGGCTAGAAATAGCAGCAACCCAGGCAGAAGCACAAGTTTGTCCATGCCTAAGTGCAAAATGGCAAGCGTCACATGGGAATGGAAATCAGCGCCAATACTTTGTACTTTGCTATCTGATAATCTCAAAGTGCTTTACGCTAATTAAGCCTCACACCCACTCAGGCAAGTATCATTATCCCCCTTTGACAGAAAGGAAACTGGAGTACGAAGGGGAAAAGTGTCTTGCTGGGGGTCACACAGTCAACCAAATCCTGTAGCTCTGATTCTCTGGGGCTGTCTATCTACACTGCAGTCAGGAGGGGTGATTGCAGCACATGTACACACATACCCTAGTTAGCTTTGACTAGGTTAGCTCTAAAAATAGCAGCAAAGGCAAGGCAGCATGGATTAACCACCCACTACATGCCCAGGGCCTGGGATGGGCTTGTAATGGGCAATTATAGCCTGGCTCCCATGGCTTTACTGCAATTTTTGGGCAAATTCGTTTGGGTACGCCTACACATGTTGCAATCACTATTCCTGAGTGCAGTGTAGACACACCCTTAGGGTACGTCCATACTTACCGGCTGGTTCGGCGGCACGCAATCGATCTTCTGGGCTCAATTTATCGCGTCTTGTCTAGACGCGATAAATCAATCCCGGAAGTGCTCGCCGTCGACCCCGGTAATCCTGCTCCACGAGAGGAGTAGGCGGAGTCGACGGGGGAGCCTGCCTGCCGCGTCTGGACCCGCGGTGAGTACCTTGAAGTTCAAACTAAGATACTTCGACGTAGCTGAAGTTGCGTATCTTAGTTCGAACTGGGGGCTTAGTGTGGACCAAGCCTTAGTCTTCTGCACTAACTCCTAGCCACTACAGCCATTGTGAAAATAGGGACGTAGCAATCCTCCGAGTGTCCTTTGAGCCAACTGGGGGAATTATTTCAATGATGATCTGCAAAGGATTGTTCCTAACTGGTCTTGTGGCCTTTTTCGCTTCTTTATGATGAAGAGTTGAATAGAGTAACAAAATTTGGTTGTTTTTTAATTAAAAAAAAAATATTAGGAATATCCAGTCTGGTTTGGCTGTAGGGTTGTCTATGGTGAGCTCTCACACTTTAATGGGGGGGGGGGGTTGTTTTTTTGACACTTTAACAAAGAAGCCCTTTTCTCAATTGTTGATTAGACATTGGCGTTAGAAAGGTGTTAATACAGAGTTACAAACGGTCTAACTAAATATCCGTTCTCCACTCGGTTGCTAAGGCTTCATTCTCTTGTTTCTTACCCTTTCATAGTTTCACAAGTTTCCTGCCATTATACAGTCCTCCAGGCGACAATGGCAGAAGCCCAAACTCTTCCCCCATTCCCATGTCTCCTTTAACGGGGAAACATTTGTATGTAGAAGGGCTACACAAAGAACCTACAAAATCTACTCTCCCTTCTGCATAAAGATAAAGAACTGCGTGGAGCAGCAGCATGCGGCAGGGTAGCTGACTGAATGAAATTTAAAACCTGAATAACTCAGCAATGGCTGGATGGATTTTACCCAAACTTCCGAACACTTTCTCCGCTGCATCACAGCCCTGTCCACACAGGAACGTTGCAGTGCTTTAACTTTTTAAGCCAACGCAGTTCAAGCAGTGCAAGCCCCTGTGTGGACACTCATATTTCAGTCCGGGTGGCTTGTTTCAGTTTGCTTAAACCTGTTTCTAATCAACGTACAATAACTCAAAATAAGCTGCCCTCCAACCAAAACAAGAGAGGAAAATGGTCAGGTGGTTCGGACACTAGCATGGGACGTGGGAGACTGGGTTCAATTCCCTGTCCTGCCACAGACTCCGTAGGTCACCTCGGACAAGCCATGAGGGCCTTGTCTACATGGTGCGTTAGTGCTCAGTAAGCCAGGGTGCGAATCTACAGTGCACCTTCTGGCCACGTCCCATGCGAAAGCCCTGGAGCGCCACGCAGTAACCTGCTGTGCAGACGAGCCCTTAGTCTATCTGTGCCTCAGTCCCCCATCTGTATAATGGGGATACTACCACTGCCCTGCCTCGCAAGGGCGTTGTGAGAGCATTACAGATTGTGAGGTGCTGATACTACTGAGATGGGGGCCATAAAAATACCGTAGAGACGTCCACATTGGAGGAACTGGCTCCGTTTAAATAAAACTTTCTCATGCAGACAAGCCCTTTGAGAAAACATGAACTTTCATAGCCAAAGGAGATTTTTTTCAGGTATCAGAGGGGTAGCCGTGTTAGTCTGTATCAGCAAAAACAACGAGGAGTCCTTGTGGCACCTTAGAGACTAACAAATTTCTTTGGGCATAAGCTTCCGTGGGCTAGAACCCACTTCCCAAATAAATCTGTTAGTCTCTAAGGTGCCACAAGGGCTCCTTGTTTTTTCAGGTAGTTAGAAGTCACCGAATAAAGGAAAGGTATGGACAGAACGAGGATTTTTATGGAGTAGTACAAAGTAGGAGTTCGGTAATCTGTTCTAGTGGTTAAACACCTAAGGAAATGGTCGATTCTCCATCTCTTGATTTCTTCAAATCAAGCCCAGATCCCTTTCTGGAAGATATGCTTTAGCCAAATACCAGTTACAGAGCTCAGTGCAGGGGTAACTGGGTGAGGTTCCTGTGATACACAGGAGGTCAAACTAGATCAGGGGTGGGCCAACTACGGCCCGCGGGAGCCGTTTTAAGCTGGCCCGCGAGCCACACTACGCGGCTCGGCCCCGCTCCGGCGCTCCAGCCGAGGCACAGGGTCAGGGCCGCACCACACAACTCCTGGAAACTGCGGCATGGCCCCTCTCCAGCTCCTACACGCTCCAATGGGAGCTGCAGAGGTGATGCCTGCGGATGGGGCGGTGCGCAGAGCCACCTGGCCACGCCTCTGTATAGGAGCCGGAGAAGGGACATGTCACTGCTTCCGGGAGCCGCTTGAGGTAAGCGCCGCTCGGAGCCTGAACCCCCTGAGGCTCTTCCCACTCCCCAACCCCCTGCCCCAGCCCTGATCTCCCCTCCCGCCCTCCAAACCCCTCGATCCCAGCCCAGAGCACCCTCCTGCACCCCAAACCTCTCATCCTCAGCCCCACCCCAGAGCCCGCACCCCCTCCCACACCCCAACCCCAATTTTGTGAGCATTCATTGCCCGCCACACAATTTCTATTCCCCGATGTGGCCCTCGGGCCACAAAGTTTGCCTACCCCTGAACTAGACGCTTCCTTCTGACTGTGAGGGCTGAATAGCAGGAAACATTTCCCAGTGGTGAAATCTAGGAAGCAGTGGAATAGTCCAAGGGAAAGGATGGAAATCCCATGGTTTGTACTTTTAAAAAAAACAACTAATCTGGACCAGGCATCAGAGAATAGGCTGTAGGGACAACCCTGCTTTGGCCCCTGTAACCAGACCGGCCGCCTCTCGTGACCTAAGGTATGGCTACACTTGCGAGTTAGAGTGCATTAAAGCAGCCCCGGGCGCCCTAACTCACGACGCATCCACACTGGCAAGGCACGTAGAGCGCCCGGACTCCGTGGCTAGAGCGATCCTGGTAATCCACCTCGGCAAATGGAATAATGTTTGATGCGCCCCCGCTGGAGCGCCACGGCGCCAGTGTGGATGCCCTGGTCTGTTAATGGGCTCTGATCGGCCTCCAGAAGTGTCCCACAATGCCTGTTCTAGCCACTCTGGTCATCACTTTGAACTCTACTACCCTGCCCTCAGGTGACCAACTGTCAAACCTGCCCTTTAAATTCTCTGAGAATTCTGAAAATCCCCTTCCTGTTTGCTCAGCCAGGCGCGGAGTGCTCTCAGTGACTCTTCCCAGGTGACCATGCCTCCACGCGCCAGGCGATCCCCTGGGGACTGGGCTCATTCACAGAAACTAAACTGCAAACAAAACTCAAAATCCTCCAACAAAGGCCATTCCTAAAGCTGCACCACACAAGGCCTTCCTGCCTGGGGCCTTTGCAGTCTGTCTCCTGCTTGGACAGGATCTCTCCCAGACCTCCCTGCCTGGGACAACTCCCCTGGCCTCGGGTCTTCCCTGCAGGAACCTTTCCTCACTGCACAGGGGCTTCCCCTTCACTGCAGCCACCTCCTGCCCTTCATAGGGAAGAACCTGATTCAGCCCAGGCGTGCCTCATTCTGCGATCAGGGTTGGCTAGCTCCAGGCCTCCAGCCGTGAGCCCCCCTGTTACAGTCCCCCTCAGGGGATGAACTCGACGGGGCCTAGCAGGTCTTTCCACCTCTAATTCCATCCTCTCTACAGTCTCGTCATAACAATACCCAGAAGTGAAAGCAGCGACGTGGGGAGACTGGGGAAGGACAAGCCAGCATCTAAAGTACTATAGTGCTAGGCCACTCCCACGGGTGCCCCACACTTTGCCACTATAACACTGGCTGTGCTCCAGCCATTGCCGCTGGCATCAGCAGCAGCCGGTGCCCCATCCTCTGCCACCACCACCGTCAGCAAAGGCCCGACCCCGCCAGCACCCATTGGCAGTGCTCTGCCCTCTAGCACTATACACATCAGCTCCACTCCTGCCTCTTCCAGCACGGGTAGTGACCCGCCTGCTGACCCTGTCGATGCCAGCCAGACCCGCCCCAGCTGTCAACACCCACGCCCCGCTTACTGCAACCGTCACTACCAGCAGGGTCCTCTCTCCTGCCATTTCATCCATAACCAGCCCAGTTGCCAGCACACACACTTCCGACTTCCATGCCCCGTCCCTGGCTCATCACCAACGCCGTGCCCAGGGATGCAGCCCACGGGACAGAGCTCTGCGTTGCAGTCTGGCAAATCTGCCCATTGGCTCCAGGCAAGCACCAAAGTTACACTAGCCACACTGCCAGCTCCAAGTACCTAAGATCCATTCCTCACCCCCGCACCTCCGAGAACAGAGCTGACACTAAGTGGCAACTCATAAAAATGCAGAAGTGTCTGTCAAGGTAATTTATGTTATTCTTAAAGCCATTTTCAGAGCCGGGAGTGAATGTAGTTCTCACAAAAACAAAGCATTAATTGTGCTGTTCTGACAAAGGAACAGTGCGGGGAGGAGCTGTGCTAACTTCCCACATAGATTCAGTCTGGTCCTGCAGCCTCACTGCTAGTCCAGTCCTGGGCTCTGCCAGGGCACCTCAATCCTGAAACTCCTTCTGCTATTCCACCCCTGGATTCTCTCAACAGCTCACCTGGTGCATCTCAATCCAGACTCACACCGCCCTCCCCCCAAATATTCCTTTCCTGCACCCCCCATGCCATGCTGCTGAGCCCCACATCCTCTGCTGTGCCAATCCCAGGTCTCGGCCGAGCAGAAGCTCCACGCCATGCTGTGGATCTGTGACAGGCACAAATGCAGATGAAGGCGAGACCACAATGCAGATTCACTCTTGTGGTACAAATGAGGATCTGAACCCTAACTCCAGTAGTGGAAAGCTGGGGTGTGGATCACATCACCAGTATCCCCATTGACCCCTATATTCCTGGGGCCCAACACTGAGCTTCACTCCCCACTGAAGTCAATGTGAGTTATGCCTAAAGAGAGAGAGTGGAAAGAGCGGAGAAGGAGTCATTTATTAATAAGCAGACAAGTCAAACTGGACCCTCTCAAACTACAGGGAACTTTAGATCTGCATGAGAAGACAGGGTCAGCAAAGGAAGCACAGTGCCAGAAAGAGGAGAGAGAAAAGCCCGGAGAAGGTGGGCAGAGAGGAGTTCGATATCTCTGTCTCCAGGATCAGAGCCATCCCAAGGGAAGGGTCCTACAGGTGGCTGCTCTGTGCCCCCCATCCCAGAACTCAGCCACCCCCTGTCTACATCTACCAAGTCAGAATCAGACTAGGCTGCCTCTGGAAGCCATGGCTCAGCTGGTTCCTGGACACGCGAATGCTTCCCCCTAAACTAGACCCCTTGCAGCAGAGGCCCAACAGTCCTGCAGCCAACAGCAAGGAGAGACGCAGGTCAGGGCCGTGGCAAGTAAAACATGCCACGGAGAAGGAAAAGCCTCAACAGAATGAAGTGGGTTTTGTGTTGGTGAATGGCGCTGGGTCAACAGCCCCAGTTCTGGGCATTCACAGCATTGGCACAGCCTGGGCAGCTGGCTTCCCTCCCACCGCCCGGCTGAGGTACCTCACCCCGGCCGGCACAGACGGCTCCGAGGGCACAAAGGGAGTTCAGTCAGTGGCCCATTCAGCGCTTGGCCTCTCTGCTGAAGCTGCCAGCAAGGGGCTTGGTTAGAAGCTGCCATCTGTGGGAGTGGTTTCGCAATCTGACCCAGGCGCTTTCTCTGCTGCTTCTTGCAGATTCCTTCAGGCTCTCCGGGCTGTGTAAGGTTCTCCCCGGACTCCCACACTAAGTGCTGGGCTGACAGGAGTCGGCGTGGATAGGGAACAGAGCCACGGACTGGTCACACCACGCTACCTAACCCGCAGCTGCAGAGAGACCCTGCCCCTCCCGGGACGGGATCTTTCCCGCTCATCATTCTGAACCAGCTCAGGAGGCTTCATGCTGATAGAGCCCCATGATGACGCCTTGAAACCACCTGGGGAATCGGGGCCTCTCCTCTCCATTTCTGGGGACACGCTGCCAGCTCCGTCCTCTGTTTAGCCAGAAACCTTCACCCCAAGCCCCTAACCCGCTCTACAAACAGATGCTCTCTCCTGCGACCCCACCGCTACTTAATTTGCAATGAAAGAGAAGCTGGAGATCAAGCTTTTTTTAACTTTTTTTTTTTTTTTACAATTTTTTTACTTTCATAACCCACACGGCAAGCCTGGAGGTGCGGGGCTCAGCACTAGCAAGCCCTGGCACAAATTAAACAACGCACCCCACAGCAGTTTGGGGCAGGGGTAAGGTTCCACCCTGAACCTTGGGCCTTGTCATGGAGAGGCCCAATCAAATGGCTTCCCAGGAGCCCCCATTTGGATTGAGATGTTGCAATATTTAGCACACCTTTGTGACCGTCACTGAGAAAAGAGGAAAAATAGTTCCCCAGAAAAAAATCCTGCTGCAAATGGATTTCTGCTCAGGAGCATCACTGCCACAAACCAGCATTCTGCTAAGGGCACGGGGGGGGGGGGGGGGGGGGGGGACTTTAACGGCTTAAGCCATTCTCACTGTAACCCTGTTGGCTTCAGACGACTTACACAAGGAAGGAAGTTTACCCGATGGAACGCTACGATCTGTCGGCCCATTTATCTAGGCATGTGCGGTTCCTTTTGCAACCCCAGTGGAACGGGGATAAACTCTAAGCAAAGAAAGTTAATCGCCATCTAGAATACTTCAAAATATTTATAAAGAAAACTGGAAAATGAATCACAATAGTTCCATCGATTCTCACTTCCCAGGTTGAAACTATGACTCCTGGGCAGTTAAATGATTTCAGTTTAGATGCTGCTCCACGGCACACATTCAATAAAGACAAAGGATTTGGATTTTTAGGCAAATTTCTCTGCTACTATGTAGAGGTGAGAGAAGGAAAGCACTCCGTGACTTAGCATTTCCCCTGCAAAAAGCTACAGTGCAAAACTGTTCTAATAGATCTCCCAGAGGCTGTTGTGTTTTGGATGTTTTTCAGTCTTAGAAGACACATTTTCAAAGCCCCTTTTATTGAATTATGCAACTCATCCTCACAAGCAAAATGCCCAATCTTGCAATATAATGACGGGGTTGGAACTTAATGAATTCTGTTGAATTCAACATGATTAAGGAGTGTTCAGTACAGCTAGCACCTATCTTTAGGACTCCATCATACAAACACTCCTAGTCATTCTCTGACACAATAGCCAAGTGCACATCCATCCTATGCTTGTTTCTCTGACAACAGCGCTGGGTCAGCAAGGCAACTTCAAAAATCTGGATTCTAATAAAGGAGAGAGTCCAAGGTTCCAGGTGTAGGCCTTGCATGAACAAAGAAAGAAACCAGAAGTAAGGAAACAGTGATTAATTAATGGACAGAGCATGAATTCACAAATGGCCTTGAAAATAACATGTAGTTAGTGAATAAAGACAAAGAATAAAGAAGAGTAAGTGGAATAAGTTTGCAGTTGCAGCTTTGCTTACTAGTATATTTTGTAGTTTGTAGACAGTTTAGGATCTATACAGGGATTGGTTATAAAAATTAGTAAAGCAATTATAAAGTGCGATGCAATGTAAAAACGCAATGAGTGGGCATTAGTCTTTGCATATAATCCGATTTATTATTATGTGCTTTGCAGTTGTGGTGCACCCTAACCCAACCCCCTGCACCAGAAACTCGGGTGGAGCTTTATGAAGTGACAATAAAGACACCTCAGTGATCAGTCTGGATTGCAGAGAACTGGATAAAGTGTTCTCCCAGAACCGGACAAGGGGATCCAGATCAGCCAAGTGGAAAAGGTCTCGGAGGGAATCCCAACACCAGATCTCAGCCTTAGTCCAGTTTCTGGATTCTAAGAATGTGTTTTGGCTTTTTTATACAATAGATTTACTCTCCTTCCGAAAACAAAATGTGACTTTGTGAAGCAGCTAAGTGGTGGTGGGGCCACTCAGTGGGCGAGAAATAAAGTTATTAGCACCGCACTTTAACACATGGTGATAGCTGTAAGCCCACACTGGGTGAGAAAACCCTTTTGCAGCTGCTCACAAAAGCAATGTACATAGGCACATGAGCTGCTGAGAGAGGGGCAGTGGTTAGGGTGCGCTAGCCTAGAACTTGGGAGAGGTGCATTTAACTCTCTGCTCTGCCACAGGCTCCCTGGCTGACCTTGGGCAAGTCACTTTCAGTCTCTCTGTGTCTCAGCTCCTCATCCGTACCCTGGGGATAATTGCCCTGCCCTGCCTCACGGGGTGTTGTGAGGATAAATACATTAAAGACTGGGAGGTGCTCAGACACCAGGGCAGCGATACTCAGACTGAGGCTTGCAAGCGGCTCTTTGCAGAACATGATATTAAAACACTGGCTGGTTTAATAATTAACCAATGGGGATGCTTTTACTATGTTATTAACTAATTACATTATCAGCTTTCACAAGTTATTCACTTATTTGCTGTGAGAATAATAAATATACAGAGAGAGAGAGAGAATTACAGTAGATGCAACACTGAATTCACACTCCTGTGGCTCTTTTGGGGAATGTCGATTGCTAATTTGACTCCTGAACCACTGAGGTCCGAGTATCACTGCCCTGGGTAATTGGGGCTATACCATAGCTATCTAGAGGGTGCAGGATGCAGTCCCTCTTTACTAGTATTATGTGTATTACTGTGGCACCTAGGGTATGTCTACACCACTCTCAGCCCAGGCTGTGACTCAGGTTTGAGCCAAAGCCCCACTCCTGTCCACACACAAAGCAGACTGACTCTACTCAGGATCTGGGTCCTAGGACTCTGCTGGGGGCGGGCCGGGTCCAGGTCCAGGTCCAGGCCCTGTCATTTTCCAGCGTGAATGCAGTGAAAGCCACAGACCCGAGTCAGATGGTCTGCACAGTGTAGTGTGAACGCATTAGCATGGCTGAGAGACCCGTGTCGAGCGACTGTAAGCCCAGGTTTACAATGCAGCGGGGACACTCAAGGCCACAAGCCCGGGTCCCACAAACTCAAGTTTACAATGCAGTGTAAATGTACCATTAGAGGCCCCTGCTGAGATCGGGGCCCCATTGTGCTAGGTGTTGTGGAGTAGGAGACAGCCCCTGCCCCAAGAAGTTGCCAATATAAATACACAAGGTTGGAGAAAGGAAAACATTGTTTTACCTGGTCCACAGGTAATGGGGATGCTTTTACTATGTTATTAACTAATTACGTTATCAGCTTTCACAAGTTATTCACTTATTTGCTGTGAGAATAATAAATATACAGAGAGAGAGACAATTACAGTAAATGCAACACTGAATTCACACTCCTGTGGCTCTTTTGGGGAATGTCGATTGCTAATTTGACTCCTGAACCACTGAGGTCTGAGTTCCACCACTGTGGAACTGATGCATGGAGACATTAAGGAACTGGAGCACAAATCCCATAGCCTTACTATGGCTTTTGTGCTTCTGCACTCCTCCTGTCAAGAGACTTGCCCAAACTCACACCAAGAGCGCATGGCAGAGTTGAGAATTGAACCTACATCTCCCAAGGGCTAGTCCAGTGCCTTACCCACCAACCTACTCTTGCATTCCCCCTCTCTGCCAGTGCCATCTCTGCTGACTTAGTTCTGTCGGCTGATGCAAGCACGTTACTGGCTAGCCCTGCCCCTCCTCGCCATCTCTGAGGTATTTTGTGACTGGATCCTTTGGCTGGGCATGAACAGATGCGAGGGGACACATGCAAGGAGCAATCTGCAGAGCAAGAAGGCACCAGTTTCACGTAACTACTCTTCAGAGCGGGGCCATCCTTGATGTTTCTAATTAGCCATGTAGCAGGGTGCCTGGGGAACACGGTATAGCTGTACCCCTGTACAGAGCCAGACACAGAGAGATACCTCGAGCTCTTCCTTACTGAGTCAACAATAAAATCCTCAAATAAAATCCTCAGCAGCCAGGAGCCATAAAGCAGGCCACCCGAACAGATGTTTGGGTTAAAATCCAGGCCCCATGGAAGTATGTCCAACTCCTCTGAATCACACCTGCTTATACCAGGCCTGACTCCAGACATTATCTCTTTGGTGTTGAGACGTCAGGGGCCGTTGATGCCTGACATCAGTGGAGTCACAGCAGGGATGAGCCGAGCCCAAGAAACGAGAACCGACTTAGTAAGGGAGTCACTCGATACAGCACATTTATTAAGGATTAGCTCATATCTTACTGATCTCTCTTTCTCTGCTGCTGAGAGTTTCCTCCTCCCTTCGTCCTGCCCTTTCACATCTGCCTGCTGAGTTCTTAGGCCTAGTCTACACTTACAAAGTAGGTCAACATAGCTACATTGATGGAAAAACCCCTTCCGTTGGCGCAGGTTGCATCTACACTACAGGGTTATGGCATATATGACATAGCTATGCCAGTATAGGCTCCATAGGGTAGACACAGCTGCGAGGCATTAGAACTTTCCCATGGCTTGTCAGTGACCTATCCATCTCTGCGATAAACTTTCCCTGAAAGACAGGCTGTCCTTGCTGGATTAAATGCATTTCCACATGCAGCACAGTATAAACAGACAGTATTTGCACAGGAACTTGTGTTAGACCAAGTTTCTCAAGGCAACCAGGCTGTTTCCAGAAACCTTACATGCAAAGTCACAGTAACCACCTCTTGCTAACGTTGGATGCATCAAACACAATGCGTTCAATGAGTGTCCATCTCAATTAGCACACAACCAGCAGGGAGGCACATGGCAGATCGTAATAGCCCTAGACAATATGAGAGAAATGGGCTAACACCTGAAATAGACACCTCGTGGTAATACAGAATAAGGATACTTAGCACTTAACATAATTAAAGTGCTGAACAGACAATAAGTCATCGATAACCATATTTCCCCCTGTGAAGCAGGCAGGTATTTTTATCCTCATTTTACAGGTTGGAAAACTAAAGCTGAACAAAAGAGAGGCTAGGCACCTAACCCAAGGACATACAGTGAGTCAGTGTAAGAGACGATTAGCACTCGGGTGGTGGTGAACAGAGTTGCTCCCTCCATACCGCACAGGTGTCCCCAGAATCACAGCCATGTGGAGAAACCTTTTAGAGGCTCTAATTTACATTAGAGTTTTCCATGTGATTTACATGTGGATCACCAAGGAAAATACCCCGACACTGCACCTGGAGGAATGTCTACACCATGCCCTCTTTCCATCTGGCCTTATTCCTTCCCTCAACTGTGCTGCCTGCTACACTACCAGTGATCTATGTAGGCACCGAATCAGACCAGCACATTATACCAATGTCAGGGGCTCAGTCAAGATACAAAGCATATTTACACCAGCAGAATTACCTTAGTTCACCCAAGAATCTGGCCCTACATTTTTACTATATCGTATCCCAGTTAGTCCCTGAGAACCAATGCAGCTCTGGGAGAGTGATCTGGACCACGTCTGGCTCATGCACCATCAAGACTGAGTTCTGAATGCAGACTCTTCGGGGCTCTTGGCACATGAGCCAGAAAGTACCCAGCTTGGCTCTCAGATCCCAGGGGATAATTGCAGGGCAAGCAGCCTTCCTAATTCTAAACCAAGCAGACTTGATCTGGAGTTACTGAGAGGAAATGAACCCAGAGCCCCACTATGCTGTGTTTATAAAGTCACTTTTCAGAGTGAAATCGTGAATGATTATCGAGAAGGATATTTTCACTACTTACTTATGGCTAAGTCACTTAGGAGTAAGGCTATACAGTTCTTATCCCAGTAGCCATAGCCTCAGTGTAATTATGATAGAATTCATTAATTATCTATATATCACAAAACATATAGGACTCAATTCATCCCTGGCATAACTGGCTTTGATGAAGTTACACAGGGATGAATGTGACCCATAGAGTTTTGTTTTTAAATGCAGCACCCGATTTGTAGACGTTCCTCCAGGTGCAGCGTCTGGGTATTTTCCTTGGTGATCCACATGTAAATCACATGGAAAACTCTAATGTAAATTAGAGCATCTAAAAGGTTGCTCCACATGGCTGTGATTCTGGGGACACCTGTGCGGTATGCAGGGAGCAACTCTGTTCACCACCACCGCTCCCGAGTGCTAATCTGTCCTATTGCAACCAGACCTGTTAGAAATATCGGTGTCACTGATACCGACACTGATCCAATGGAAAAGGACTAATTCCAAACATTCATTGTATGGCAGTGACACTCAGGATTCAGGGGAGAGAGAGTTAAACCTCTAGCCCCAAAAGCTCATATTAAAGACTTAAGAAACAGTAGTCAGCGCATTTGCCATCGGTACTCAGTGCCTCAAGAAGTGCCAAGGCATAGACTCTAGCCACATAAACCAGACTGTATTCATGTGAACCAAGCCAAGCTACTTTACATAACATTTCCCTTGCAGATATTAACACTGAAGGGAAGGGGGGAAAGAGATTATGCTGACTTCCATGTCTTAGTTCGCATCAAGTATGAGAGACCCTGAAATGACCTCTTTAAAGATCCAACAACTCTGCTCCTTCAAATAATGGCTGACAAACCTCCCAGAGTCCTCTAAAACGACCTTCAGCAGAAACAAGGCAGACCTCAGCTGACATTCTTAAGGTAAAAACCAAGCAGCCATCTATCTATATCATAAAAGCGGGGAAACGAGCACAAACACATTCATTTCCTTTGCAGGCAAAACGTCCCCTCTTCCTTATCCTGTTGTTCAGTGTGCTCTCCACATGACTGCCCCCTACGCTCCAGAGGTGGGTGCATTTAATCCCGAAGGCCTTGGTTGGCTTTCAAGAGAGTTTTGCCTGCTTTAGGACATTAGGTTTCAGTCCATACATTTGTACGGTGCTTTGGGACCCTTTGTAAAGACAGGAACTAGAGAAAGATCGAGCCTTATTATTACAGAGTTTATTGCTGCTGATTTTGATTTTGATTTTTTAGTGCAGAAATGTGGGATTTATCCAGACAGGCAGGGTGTTGTGTGACAGGCAGCTGTGTCTAGCCATCAATGCACAATGCCCTGAGTGATGACAGCACTCATGATATGTACAAGAGCCAGCTTTCAACTGAGCAGGTCAGTGTAAAGGTTTGATGGAAAGATGAAGGTGGTGGTGCCTAGGGGTCCCTGATCTCAGCCCCCCTGACTTCCATGGAGGAGAGAATGAGGCCCAAAAGCCGCAACACAGCAAGGTTCTTAAACACGGGCCTAATGTTCTGCATGCAAGCAATGCCACTGAAGTCAGCGTAACTAGGTGCTTAACATCAGTCATGTGTTCAAGAACCTTGTTGGACTGAGGCCTGACGACTTCCAAATCTTTCTAGCACTGAGGGTTTTTGAACGACAGTGATCTAATATTTTGCCTTTTCAACCACGTGATCTTTTTAAATCTCAGCTCTGAATCTCCTGACTTTAAAGGGTTTGGGGGAAACGTTATGATAAAATTGGCTTAAACCAACGGCTCTTTATTTCCAGTCTTTAACGCGGTCTTTAAAAAGGGTCTGATGTTGCTGAGGGTGTCAAGCTTCAGTTCAGCCTCTTTTAATCCCCCCTGCTATTGGCCGGCACAGTATTCCTATTCTCACTTATCATTCAAGATTTGCTTTTTTTGGTGTCTTTACTCTGCCCCATTGTCAGCACTTCACACTCCCTGCTTCTCTTGTACACTCACTTTCTCCTCTTGTTTGTAGGAGTCTTTCATATAGTAGCTGGGGAGAAAAAACACATTTACAAATCTGAAAGTGTAGTTGTCAAACCACAAAAACAGGCTGGGGCAGCAGACTTAGGGCCAACGTAGGAACCAAAACAACTTTCAACTCATTGATTTAAACTGGATGCCTATGAAGTTGACACTGTCCCTTCAACAGAACTTTCCAGAGTATCCTCTATTATCCAGGGGTAACGGAGGGAAGCAGGAGATAGAGCAGCAGCTCAATAAACAGAGGAGGAGGAGGCAACACCCCCAGGTGGAGAGAGGTCAGAGAGAGAGGAGATGAGATAACAAGCCTGTTAGAAAATAACTGCCTTTGGAGCGGGGAAGAATGTGGCTGCCAGGTACCGTGGTGGGGATAACACCCCCAAGTTATCACACCCCACATGGGTGTGAGAGGGGTGACACTTCTGGGAGGGATGAGGGGGAGACACAACCAGGCTTGAATCACACCCAAGAGGTGGGGGAAAAGAGAGCAAGACACCAGGTGGAGATGGGGTAACACTGGGGGAGGGGGAAGAGGAGCAAGTTACATACCCAAGGGGAGGGTAACATAATCAAGCTGTGCAACAGTCACCTTATGCAATCACTCGGTCTTAGAACCATCAGACTCCCCTTCCCCTATTCACTCCCATTGTTTGTTATGCTGGCTTGTTGCATCTTGTCTGAAATTAGACTGCAGGCTCTTCCATGGGTCTGTTCAGTACCCAGCACAGTGGGGCCCTGTCCTGAGTGAGGCCTTTGCACATTACCATAATACAGCTATTAAACAAGAGCAATAAAGAGGCAACAGTCCTCTCTTTCCTTCCATCCCTTGCACTCCGTGTCTGCTTTCCCCAACTTCTTATTCTTGTGTCTTCTGCACATCGGAAATGCTGAGTTTGCGAAAGTAAATTTCAGCCTTGGTGAATACTCACAAACCTATTTTGGAATGTCCTGCCCTACTAATTTGGGGTAGTTGTGGTGCAGTCACTTGTACCACAATCAGCTGGGAACTTGTCCCTGATTTCCTCTGTGGTAGAATGATGTCTGGGAAGGGGAAACTTTCTGCAAAGAAATAAACTGGGCTGGAACCTCCTTTTTCCTTCAGTGCTAAAATGTGCATTGACATGATACATGTGATCTGTGGTCAACGTTAGCAGCAAATTAGTTTAGTTAGAGTTATAGGAATTGTTAAAAAAAAAAGGGGGGGGGGCATCCCGTTGAGAGAGCGTGCACATAAAACCTCACACTGAATCACACACACGTTTTTTCTCCTGGTATCTGCTCCTTCTCTGTGGCCTTTAAAACACCTAGGGCCCTTCCCCTGAAGCAGCGGGTACTGGCCACTGTTGAAGATGAGCCGATGGACCATTGGGCTGATCCAGGACAGCATCCCTGGTGTTCCTCCCCTATAGTCCTAATGCAAGCTCAACTCCTGCTGAATTCAATGAGAATTTTGCCTATGGTGGAACTACAGGATCAAGCCCCTTAATTTCTAAACGTGCTTCTTTTCCACTCCCCAAAAAGCACAGCTCTAGCCCTGATCCTCGCCCTGGCAGGGTTTCTCTTCAATTCAGAAGGCTTTGTGGGAAAGCGCAAAGTAGGCCCATGGGACCAAAAGCCCTTTTGCAGAAGAACTAACTCGCCTGCCACATTGAAGTAATACAAATAATTATTTTACCATTCTATAACCTCTTCCAGTCAAAAATCTTAACGTGCTTTTAAAACATTAATTCATGTAGCCATACAGCACGCATGGGAGGTGCATCACAGATATATAGGGACCCACCACTTCATGATCTAGTTGGGGTTGGTCCTGCTTTGAGCAGGGGGTTGGACTAGATGACCTCCTGAGGTCCCTTCCAACCCTGAGATTCTATGATTCTATGATTCTATGATCCAGCTCTGACATACAGATCCCTCTGCAGGACAACGGCTTACCAGCACATGGGCAACTGATTAGCATTTACAGCTACTATAGTCATTAGTATGTTGAACGCTAGTTCCTGGAGGTCTGTCCAAGCCAGCCTCAGCCATACTGGCATTTCTCTGGCAGCCCCATCAGTTTCCACAGAATTTAAGCGTTTATTTGCGGGAAGAACATTTCCTACCCTCAGGGCTCTGAAGCACCTTCACCATGTGACCGGATACAGTTGCTGTCTGCAGTCAGCAAGAATGGACCAAATTCAGTGTTGACACCCGGGGGTGCAGCACCCTATGAAGTTAATGGAAGTTGCACCCTTGTTGCGTCAGGTCTGAATTTGAGCCATTAGCACCGAGGGGTGTGAACCACCCACAGTCAGCTACTGGGTGTTGACTCTGAAACCTAACGATGACCACGAAGACAGCTGGTTGATTCGGTGTTTCCGCTAAAACGCTCAGAAGTGAAAATAATGCTCGGTGGAAGGCACACCCAGTCGGTAAAGCACCTACCACTGCAAGTAGGAGCGGTGCGCGCTCTCCGGGGCCGGGAGCGAAGTTGCGACCCGGGCCGGATCCTGCCCGGAGGCTGAGGGTGCTACCGCAATACAGAGGAACACCACCACTGTGGGGCTGTGGGCCGGGCTAGAATGGCAGGCGGAGCTTGCACAGGGGGGCCCCACCTGGGCCCGGGCGAGGGGGCCCCCAAGGCGGGGGTGGATCCGCCAAGTTGCTGAGCCGCGGGGCTGGGGGGTCCAGGCAGGCTGAGCGGTCTCCCCTCGGGAAGCACCGAGCCCATCCCCTTCCCCGGCTCAGCCCCGCTCCTGCCCGGCGGACGCTGGCACCGCGGCGCGCACTCACCTGCGGCTGCTGCGCTCCCGGGGCGGGCTCCCGGCTCCTTCCCTGGGGCACCCGGCTCCGCTCCCCGGGGAGCTCCGCGCCCGGCAGCAGCGGGCGAGAGGCAGCGGCGCCCGCCGGCGCTGACAGCGGGGGAAAGGAGCGGGGCTGAGCTCAGCGCCTGCCTGTCTCCTCCCGGGCAAGCTGCGAGGGGCTGAGCGCAGCACTTCCCCCGCCAGCCGCATCACACAGCCCGGCCCAGCGCAAGGCAGCCCCCCACCGGCCACCCCCTGCCGGTGCAAGGCCCCCACCCTCCAGCCAGGCCCCCCCTAACAGGTGCAAGCGCCCACCCTCCAGCCAGGCCCCCCCTAACAGGTGCAAGCGCCCATCCACAGAGCAATACACCCCCCCCCATGCAATGCAGCCCCCTGCCACAGCAAGGTATCCACCCCAGTGCAATACACACCCCCACCCCCACTGCAATGCAGCCCCCTGCCCACCCATCCCCAGAGCAATATACTCACTGCCAATGCAATATACCCGCCCTCCAGTGCACCTCCACGGTGCAATCCCCCCTGCCACTGCAATGCAGCCCCCCCGGGGAGCAATATACCCACCCGCCAGTGCACCCCGCCCCACTATATACCCACTCTCCATCACAGTTCCCTCTACGTTTTTACATCCATGCGGAGAATGAATTGTGTTATGTGCACCAGTATGGAGGTGATGGGTACTGGAGGTGGGGCCAAGGGGTTCGGAGTGTGGGAGGGGGCTCAGGCAGAGGATTGGGGTGTGGGAGGGTGATGGCTCTGGCTGTGGGTGTGGGCTCTGGGCTGGGGATAAGGGGTTTGGGGCATGGGAGGGGGCTCAGGGCTGGGGCAAAGGGTTGGGTGCAGGGCGTGTGGGCTCTGAGGTGGGGCCAGGGATTAGGCGTGCAGGTTGCCCCGGGGCTGTGGCAGGGAGAAAGGACTCCCCCAGCCCTCTTGCTGCAGCAGCTCGGGGCCAGGTGAGTGGCGCCTCTCCCCAGCAGCAGCAGGTCTGGTTGGGCCGGGCCGGGCCGGGGAAGGGGTGCCTCTCCCCACCTGCTGCAAGGCCCTAAGCCTGCTGCGTGGCTGCACAGTTTAGAGGGAATTTAGCTCTTCACCATCCACCTGTGCACTGTACCCATTCCCCCATGCAATGTATGCAACCCTCCATTGCCCCCACCTTCCAGTACAATGCACCCATCCCACCAGAGAAATGCAATGGCACCCAGTAGTGCACCTTGGTGTATTCGGGTCACACTCCCTCTCTCAGGAGACAGAGGTGCTGTTACATTCCATCCCCCCTCTCCCTGCCAACTTTCCTGGGCAGAGAAAGCCAAGGAAATTAAAACCCTCCACCCCTATCCCTCCCCACTATGCTCTGGCTCTCTATGTAATCACCCCCACAACTGGGTTCTGACATGTTCAGGAACATCCTCCTCTCTCTGTATTTCCCCTGGGGATTTCACTCCAGTTTGCTGAATGAGCCTTTTTTACCTTGGTCTGCAGCAAGGAGACCTTTGTGTAGCATACCCCTCCCTCCAAGAATATCAGTGTCAGCAGGTGTGAATACCTGAATGCCGTTAACAGAGAGTGCAGCGGAGAGTGCTGGGGACAGGGTTGAAATCAAAGACATGCCTTCAGTTCTCGTGTTTATCTAACGCACCCATCACTGGACAGCTAGATAGCCGAACTCCAGCAGATTTACCGAGGATAACCAATGACTGAACTCTTGTATTTGCACCTCCCTCTCCTTTTATTGAGGCAGAAGAGCTTGTGTGGTCAAGGGAAAGGGACTTAGCCAACCTGCGTTCTATGCTTGGGTCTGCCAGCTCTGGCCTCTGTTCTGGCCAGTCATTTCGCCTGTCTGTGCCTCTATTTCCCCTCCCACATTTTGTTGGCCTCCTTGGCTATTCAGTTTGCAATCTGAGAGGCAAGCAATGTCTGCTATGAGGTGCTAATAATAGTCCAGCGTCTAGCACCATGGAGTCCTGGTCTCAGCTGAGGCCTCTAAGTGCTACTTTCATGCAAATAATAATGTGTGGAGCTATTATTTGAATTTCATTGATTTACATTTATTTAATATTGGTTGCTACATTCAAGGAAGGAATGCCAAGCCATTCAGTAGGGCTATTAGTGGACTAGATTAGCCTTCTTCCAAAGGGCACGGTGGGGAAAATATACATATATAAAACAGGGTTAAGAAGTATTAACTTAGATGTATTGTATGTGGCACAAGGAACATCCCTGCTGAGCAGGGGAAGTGGTATGAGATTTCCAGGTTACAGTGTAGTAGCCGTGTTAGTCTGTGTCAGCAAAAAGAAAACAAGAAAAATACCTGTGGCACCTTAGAGACTAACAAATTTATTTCAGCATAAGCTTTCGTGGGTTAAGAACCCACTTCATCGGATGCATGGAATGGAACATACAGTGAACAGATATTTATACATTCAAAGAAACATGAGAAGGTGGAAGTGTCTATACCAATGTTAAGAGGCTAATTAATTGAAAGGAACTGTTATCAGTAGAAACTTTTGAAGTGATAATCAACAGGGGCCATTACAGACAGTTGACACAAAGGTGTTAAGGGGGGAAATAAATTCAATTAACGTAATGACCGAGCCATCCACGGTCAATATTCAAGCCTAAGGTAATGGTATCTAGTTTGCATATTAATTCCAATTCCACAGTTTCTTGTTGGAGCCTGTTTTTGAAGTTATTTTGTTGCAAAATTGCTACTTTTATATCTGTCATTGAGTGATTAGGGAGGTTGAAGTGTTCACCTACTGGCTTTTGAACGTGATAATTCCTGATGTCAGATTTGTGTCCGTTTATTCTTTTGCGTAGAGACTGTCCAGTTTGGCCAATGTACATGGCAGAGGGGCATTCCTGGCACATGATGGCATATATCACATTGGTAGATGTGCAGGTGAACGAGCCCCTGATGGCGTGGCTGATGTGATTAGGTCCTATGATGGTGTCACTTGAATAGATATGTGGACAGAGTTGGCATTGGGCTTTGTTGCAAGGATAGGTTCCTGGGATAGTGTTTTTGTTGTATGGTGTGTGGTTGCTGGTGAGTATTTGCTTCAGGTTGGGGGGCTGTCTGTAAGCGAGGACTGGTCTGTTTCCCAAGATCTGTGAGAGTGAGGGATCATCTTTCAGGATCGGTTGTAGATCTTTGATGATGCGCTGGAGAGGTTTTAGTTGGGGGCTGAAGGTGACGGCTAGTGGCGTTCTGTTGTTTTCTTTGTTGGGCCTATCTTGTAGTAGGTGACTTCTGGGTACTCTTCTGGCTCTGTCAATCTGTTTTTTCACTTCAGCAGGTGGGTATTGTAGTTTTAAGAATGCTTGATAGAGATCTTGTAGGTGTTTGTCTCTGTCAGAGGGATTGGAGCAAATGCGGTTGTATCTTAGAGCTTGGCTGTAGACAATGGATCGTGTGGTGTGTTCAGGATGGAAGCTGGAGGCATGTAGGTAAGTATAGCGGTCAGTAGGTTTCCGGTATAGGGTGGTGTTTATGTGACCATCACTTATTAGCACAGTGGTGTCTAGGAAATGGACCGCTTGTGTGGACTGGTCTAGGCTAAGGTTGATGGTGGGATGGAAATTGTTGAAATCGTGGTGGAATTCCTCAAGGGTTTCTTTTCCGTGGGTCCAGATGATGAAGATGTCATCAATGTAGCGCAAGTAGAGTAGGGGCGTTAGGGAACAAGAGCTAAGGAAGCGTTGTTCTAAGTCAGCCATAAAAATGTTGGCATACTGTGGAGCCATGCGGGTACCCATAGCAGTGCTATTTCCAGTCGCTACCTGCATGCATAAGGCCAAACACATCCACGCCAATGATCTGTGTGATGGTCATGGATTTCCGTGTGTTCACACGTCCTTTGGGTCTAGTGTTCCTGCCTTCATTCCCACCCAGGCAACACCATTGACTTCAGTGAGGTTACACAGGTTTAAGTGAGATCAAAATCTGGGCCCTCTGCCATTCTCTGTATTTTATAGCCCAGTTGGTTTCCTGGATGCATGTGGAAAATGCGTCCAGGTTATAAAACATCAAGTGTCTTAGACAGAACCATTTATGTCCAGGAAGTGAATCTCCAGGATACAACGGGACAACAGTCGTTAAATCATCCATGTGGACAAATTAAAATTAGGAATCATTAAAGAAGGGATAGAGAATAAGATGGAGAATATCTTATTGCCCTTATACAAATCCATGGTGTGCCCACATCTTGAATACTGCGTACAAATGTGGTCTCCACATCTCAAAAAGGATATACTGGCATTAGAAAAGGTTCAGAGAAGGGCAACTAAAATGATTAGGGGTTTGGAACAGGTCCCATATGAGGAGAGATTAAAGAGGCTAGGACTTTTTAGCTTGGAAAAGAGGAGACTAAGGGGGGATATGATAGAGGTATATAAAATTATGAGTGGTGTGGAGGAAGTGAATAAGGAAAAGTTATTTACTTGTTCCCATAATAGAAGAACTAGGGGGCACCCAATGAAATTAGTGGGTAGCAGGTTTAAAACAAATAAAAGGAAGTTCTTCACACAGCGCACAGTTAACCTGTGGAACTCCTTGCCTGAGGAGGCTAGGACTATAACAGGGTTTAAAAGAGAACTGGAGATGAATGGAGATGAAGTCCATTAATGACTATTAACCAGGGTGGGTAAGGAATGGTGTCCTTAGTCTCTGTTTGTCAGGGGTGGGTGATGGATGGCAGGAGAGAGATCACTTGATCATTACCTGTTAGGTCCACTCACTCCAGGTCACCTGGCATTGGCCACTGTCGGTGGACATGATACTGGGCTGGATGGTCCTTTGGTCTGACCCAGTACGGCCATTCTTACGTAATTCATTCAGGGCCAGGGAGGAAGTCGGTTCATGTGAGGACTCTGCAGCACTTCAATTAGGAGAAACAAAAAAAGACTCCATTGTCTAAGTGTAAATTCTGCAGGGGGCAGAGCTACCAGACAAAAAAAAAGCTGGGCCAGCTACCAACGCAGAAAGTGGATTTAAAAGCAGCCTCTCAAAACAGCTAAATGCAGCATTTAGAAGTGAGTAGTAGATGAAGTGCTTAATGGCTACCAAATACCTGACCTTAAAGCTGTTTACTGCCTGTTCACTACTCTCCTCTAAACACTGGTGCCCCAATGCAGCTGGCTAAGGATGAGAAACCATTTGTGTAACTCTCCTTTCCTGGAAGGGGTAGAGCTGGAAAGCACAATGGGCTCCACAGTTATCATCTTTCATGATCTTTGTGTGGCGGTTCAGGGATGTCTGTGGCCAGTGGGAATAGCTGAGCATAGATGCAGTTCTGATCAGAGGCCCAGATCCTCAAAGGTAGATAGGCACCTCCCATTGAAATCGTTCAAATACCTTTTCAAATCTGGGCCTGAGACCCCAGCTCACAAAGCCCTCAATTGAGGAGTGTCTAAATCCTGGGACTAGTCTCGTTGATCAGGGGAGTAGAGGTTTGCAGGATCAGGCCCTGAATATAGACCAAAGGCTTGTGCTGCAAACAGCCAGGTGTCAGCAACAGCAGCCTTAATTCCCCATTCATTTATTTCCCCATCTCCTTGATTGTTTTTCTTTTTGGGAGCAATGAGTCCCAGATCTCCCAGTTTGCAAGATCAGGTACCGATTCCCTCCTTGCAACTCCCTTCTTCTTTGACGCCCATTAGAGGGGAATTTATTTTATGCTGGGGAAAGAAAGAACCCCAAGGTCACGCCCAGCTCTGTCTTGCCCAGCGTGCACTGTCTTTATGTACTCATCTTTTAGACTGGGAACTCTTTGGGGCAGGGACTGTTTTGGGGTTTTTTGCAATGTACAGCGCTGAGCACATTGCAGACGGAGAGCAAATCATTGTTCATAATTATATTGTGATTGCTTAGATAAAGCATCCTGCCAGATAGTCACCCTGATTTTGGAAGGGATAATGATCACTTTTCCTGGCCTGCATAAGCAGTGATATTCACAGACCCTCTGGCATTGATTATTTTGTCTATTTTTAGAACGAGAAGAGAAGTTTAAACTAAATAAGCAATTATTGGCAGGTGTCATTGCTGATCAGATAGTAGCTAACTCTGTGCTAAGGCCCTGATCCAGCATAGCACTTCATCCTGTGTTTATCTTTAAGCATGTGCATAATCCCATTGACTTCAATGGAACTATGTGCATACTTAAAATTAAATATATGCTTCTGGTTTTTGTTTGAATAGGACCTAAACAAGTACTAAGTCCTGAAAGAGACTGTTGTAAACAAAACTAATAACATCACTTTCAAGGCAATAGTATATGTAGAATAATCATATTGTACTGATGGGAAAAAATGAGGGATAAAATGTCCTTATTAAAAAATACCAGGTGTCATAAATATAAAGAGAAGGGGGAGAGGGTCTGATGCAGATAAAATCCTTTTACCAGTAAAGGGTTAAGAAATGCAGGTAACCAGAC
This sequence comes from Chelydra serpentina, assembly GCA_037349315.1. NCBI lineage: Eukaryota > Metazoa > Chordata > Testudines > Chelydridae > Chelydra > Chelydra serpentina. The sequence goes on along the minus strand of JBAIAC010000239.1, from coordinate 157,292 downwards.
TGACACCTGACCTGGCCGGCATCTGACCAATAAGGGGACAAGATACTTTCAAATCTTGGGAGGGGGAAAGCTTTGTGTGTGGGTCTTTGTCAGACTTAGAGTGATCTTGGAGTCAGAAGGAACCAGTCATCTTTTCATCAAATTCTCACTTTTCTAAAGTAAGTTTAGATAGCATAGCGACTAGATTTCTGTTTATTTTTGCTTGGTACGTTCCCTGTGTGAGAGGGAGGGGTTATTCCTTTTTTTTCTGTAACTTTAAGGGTTTTTCCAGAGGGGGAATCCCTCTGAGTTTGGAAATTGAGTACCCTGTAAAATAGTTACCATCCTGATTTTACAGAGATGATTTTACCTTCTTTGTTTTAATAAAATCCTTCTTTTAAGAAGCTGACTGTTTCCTATGGTGTTAAAACCCCGGGGGTGGGTTTTTTTAGATCACTGTGTAACCAATTGGTTAGGAGATTATTCTCAAGCTTCCCAGGAAAGGCGGGTACGGGCTTGAGAGGGTATTTTGGGGGGGGAGAGAACTTCAAGTGGTCTCCTTTCCTGGATTCCTATTTAAAACACTTGATGGTGGTAGTGGAAGAAGCATTTCTCAGGGTGCAGGGACTTTTGTACCTTGGGGGTTTTAACCTAAGCTGGTAAAAATAAGCTTAGGAGCTCTTCATGCGGGTCCCCATGTCTTTACCCTAGAGTTTAGAGTGGGGAGGGAACCCTGACACCAGGGAAAATACTAAAATATTCAGCAGTAAGTGTCCACACACTGCAGTATTGCTATTGTAAATGATAGAGCCAAAGTCAGAGCTGGTGTGTAAGGTGTGGTAAATTAGACTCCCTTACACTGACCCCACTTCCCAACCGGTAAGTGTAAATTGATGCACTGTGTACTGTAATAATGACAGCAGGTAGATGTGAGTTACACCTAATAGACTCCTTTCACACTCACCTAGAAACACCTCTGGGTCGTTTGAACCTTAAAGAGGGGGCGAACAAGAGGCATGATCAAGGTATACAAAATAGTGACTAGCATAGAAGAAAGTAGACTGAGAACTTCTATTTACCTTCTGTCACAATACAAGAACACAGGTACTCAATAAAAGTGAAAGGCAGCAAATTCAAAACTGCAAGAAGGAAACACTTTTTCTCCCATAATGCACAATTAGCCTGGGGAACTCACTGCCACAAGAGCTGTCACTGAGGCCAAGAGCTGAGCAGGATTCAGTAAAGGATTTTCTATTTATATGGATAACAAGAATATCCATTGCTCTGAAGAGCTAGTACTGGCTACTGGCAAAGACAGGATATTGGGTTAGATGGACCTGTGGTCTGATGCATCCTGGCAATTTCGATGATAACCATTACTTTAGAAACTATAGAGCTATATCGTAAGAGAAGTCATGGAATTCAATTTGAATCTGCCCTAACGAACCAGCAGATACCAAGCCTGGGTTATTTTGCGTAAAGGAAGACATGGTCTCCCCGGTGTGAAGGATCAAAGGATCTTTTTACTATAATTCATGAGCCTGAGTTTATTTTGATCAGTCAGGGTCAGAAGAACCATGAGTGACCTAATCATTGAGTGACATTGCCAGAAGCTATCAGGAGACATAACCTTCTAAGTGCGATGAGGATTCTTGGTAATTTCTGTGTGAGGCCCATGATTTATAGGGTTTTCCTTTAGAATGTGTGGGGAGTTTATTGCTCGTAAATGGACTGACAGCCAAAATCCTCGATCTATTTGTAGAATCGGGTAAAGTTCATAGAAAGCAACAATGCAAGTTCCCGCAGGCTGCCCTCTGGAGTTCAGTCTCCATGACCCACTCAATCCTTGGCCTCTACTGCCAAGAAGGGGGCAAATTATAAGGGTAGTTTTGTGATGTGGACTAGGAACTGAACACACACCCACCCCACTGACTCTGGTTGTCAGATGGGAATACATTTTGGTCATTACCGACCAGAGCTAGAGCTGAAAAGGGTAATAGTCTATTACACATGTAATATAATCACATCACAATGTAACATGTCATACAGCTAAACTTCTGTAAAACGTGTTGTGTCCGGGAATCTGAGCAAGAAATTACACAGAACATGGCATAGGCCTGTGAATTAACTAACCACTATTTTATTACAATACAACCTCTTCTACTGCAATCTCTCCAGCTAGGCATCATACGAGGCTCAATTTTCAAATGTAGGTGCCTAAACATATTTATAGGCAGCTAAATACCCATCGTAGGTGCCTAAAATGAAATTTTGGGTGTCCAAATATTGCTTAAGGCATCCAAGTTTGAAAACTGGGCTCTGTAATGTAATGGCTTCTGCATTTGTACCAGTGCCAACTCCTGGGATATGGCAGACCTCTCAATGTTTGCTAGACATGGTGTTTTCCCCTGCCATGTGTGATAGTGGAGTTATTCCTCTGAGAGGTTGTGCTTTAGGAACCTAAACGTATGACTTCTATTGTCTTTGTCACAGACATGCAGTTAACTGGCAATTTGCCTATACATATAGTAAATGGCCATAATCCTTATTATGCAGCAATGCAAAATGTTCCAGAATGTAATTCCCAGTGTTAAACTGATCTTGAATCCAACTCACCTTGTTGTATAATGTGCTTTATACTCCCACTCTCATCCATATATATATATATAAACCTTCCTGTCACCCTCCCCCTGGAACTTTCTTAGAGGTCCTAGTGTCAAAACATAGTTCCTGGTGTTACACGCTGGAATGAGGCTCTGTCAACAGTTTGCAAGTCAGATTCTTCCGTCTGCTGCTTATAGTCAGATTTCCTGAATTAACGCCACAGCTCAAATTCTTATTGGCACTAAGATGTCCCAAGCACCAGCACATCTCCCCTGTATTAAAACCCTTTATTTGGCACCAATCGAATTTCATACCCTGGTCAAAGTCCTTTCCTTCACTTACAAGACTCTTAATAATAACATTATCATTCAAAAGTCTCTTTCCCCTACTGATAACAGTTCCTTTCAATTAATTAGTCTTTTACAGTTGGTATGGTTACCTCCACCTTTTCATGTTTCTCTGAATGTATAAATATCCTCCCACTCTATGTTCCATTCTATGCATCTGACGAAGTGGACTGTAGTCCACGAAAGCTTATGCTGAAATACATTTGTTAGTCTCTAAGGTGCCACAAGTATTCCTTTCTTATTTTCTTTTCATCATCCTAGTGTTTCTCTCCGGTCCTCTTGCCCCTGGTTGCTCACTCATTTCTGAATTGGATGAGTATTGGGCACGTGCCAAACGCTGACCTGAAATGCCGTGAGTAGAGCCTTTGAGCAGCCATGCGTGAGCGGCTCTGGAATCCGCTCCCCGCTCAAAATCAGACAGCCGTATGTGGTCTGGTTTTTAAATTGAGATTTTAGACGTGCTTTCTTACCACTGCTTTCAGTCAGTTTAAGGTTATAAACTGACTTGGGATTGTTGTGAAGGATGCCGCAATCCCTGTGTTTTGTTGTCATTAAAATAATTGGACACATGCTGAACTTCCAAGGTTAAAAAGTCTCACTGGAGAAGCCTGAACTATCTACTCCCAGCTCCTCTTCTGAAACAAAGGGCTAATGAATCCAGGTCCTTTAGCTAGGAAGACCTCTAGTGGTTCCTTCTATATTTTCAAGAAGCAACCGCAGCAGCGCCCTACAACCCAAACAATACACATGATGTTGAATTTTGAAGTTTTCATGGGTGGACATTTAAAGGCCCCTGGCTGGACTTTGTGGCTGGCTGTGACAACTGTTGTGTCACCACATCATGTGCAATGCCATTAAGCCACTTGGATATAGATTATGTTGCTGTTGCGAGAATTTGATCCCAATGTGAAACCTGAAAATTCACAACTGTCATAGCCAGTGTCACAAAATGCTTCATAGAAAGGGTTCATCATAAACCAAATTCATTGAGAAGATGCTAAAACCGGACAGATGGGACAAAACAGAGATAAACAGTGGTTCCATCCCTGCTAAAATGGCAGAGACTTGCATGCCTTTTCCTCCAGCACATCGATCCCAAGAAGAGACACTTTGCTTTCAACCTTCCGACGAGTGATATCCAGGTGTCCCTGCAGGGCCTAGAGGAGCAACCCAAAGGTGAACTGAGATTCAAGGGGAGATTGCCCAACTAGAATCTGAGCCTGGCAGGCTGACGCACGCTTGTCCCTGAACTATGGAAAGGCTGACCAGGGTGTTTGTGTCCCTGGAAAGGACTGAAGTCTTCCATAGGTCATTTGATACAATGCCCCAGGCACTAGGCCTGAAGAACCCTGACTCTCAACTGGACTTCCCCAGGGACCCCGACATTTATAGTTATCGCTCACTTGAACTGTAAGTGTTTAAGCTTCTGTACTGCGAGTATTTGTCACCTTTTGCTTTTCTGCCAGCCCTAGTAAAATACCCTTTCCCACGTTTTTGAGTGGCTATTGGGACCCACCACGGCTGGCACCTACAAGGCCTCGCTGCTGAAGAATCTCCAATGCTTGCCACTGAAAGCCATGGCACACCTGGCACACTACCGGCACCTTAGGGGTTTGGTGAACTCCATCACTGAGCAGCCCTCTTTACACCCCTCTTTGGTCGCAAGCTCTGAGATTTGTCCCCAAATCCTTGCAATTGTAAGGGGTTAGGGTTAGGTTTGTCTGCCTTGTTCTCCTATGTTTGAAGTTAGTCCATCACCCTTTCAGGCCTTAATCCATTTTCAGTAGGCCATTTAAAAAATCACTGGCTGCGTTTCAACTTCCACTGCCACACATGGTCTTTTCTGGTGACACTCAGGACATGTGCACAAAGCAGATCCACAGCTCCATTTTGAGGTGCCAGGTGCAGTTTGCAGGGCTGAGCAGGTAGAAAAATTAGCCCTATCTAAAATGCCTACCGTCAGGTTTCTTGCTCTAAACACACTGTTTGATTCTTATGGGAATTGACAAATGTATGGAACTTGTTCTGAACGCCGACATGGAAAGGCCCGCTTTGCTATTAGACATTGCTGGCTGCAGCACCTCAGGCAGCTCGTTAAGGAGTGCAGTGCATATTTAGCCATTTCACCAGTGGATTGACTGTCCCTTTAAGGCTTGGGCCCCACTGGAGAAACCCACAGTGTGACAGTGAAAGCAGACACCTGTAGAGAGCTGCCTAAGCCACAAAGGTCCGATCTAGATGGGAACATTCCCAAAGTTCAGGGGAGTTTGGAGCAGTGGTTCATTAAGTCCATCCCTGTCATTGTGGTGATGTATCGCAGTGCTATAGGTGTGTGCGGTGCTGAGCAGGCATTACAAAGGAGAAGTCAAGAGTCACTTACGCCCTGGAAACCAGACCTTTAGACTCTGCACGTACAAGACATAGTAGGTTGCTTTCCCAGGGCTGATGTTACAGCTTGGGAAAATGCCAACTGAAAACACATCCACTCTTGCTAATAGGCAGATGTTATCAATTGTCAAGGATGTTCAAGGTTAAGATGCTGGAGGCCCAGAATCAGCTGCTGAAAACATGGGCATTTAAAGCTGCTCCTGCTCCCACTGGGGGATTTGCCAAGGGAGCAGGTGTGGGTGCTTAGTGAGAGATTAGCAAGGGGAGAGAAAGAGCCTTTCACCTGCAGGTGACCAGTTCTAAGTCAGGCGAGGTCAGTAGCTAAAGTCCCCACCAAAGGACAGCTGTTTGGCCTAAATGAGAGGAGCTGGCAGGCTCAGTCCAAGTTCTGGTGAACAGGTGTTTCCATCACCACCACTGCTTGGGCCCTGTTGATAGAAACCAAGGATTGAAAGGGCTACGGGAATGGTCAATGGTCTAGGTCCGGGGTTCTCAACCTGGGGGTTGGGAACAAGTGTCAGGCAGGCATGAGCACCCTACCCTTCCCACACTGGTAAATGGGAGGATGGGCAGCTGGCTGGGAGGAGGATGATCCTGGAATGGAAACTGGGGGCAGAGTATGGAAAAGGATACCACAGGAGCACCACAGGCCTGAGTGGTCTGGAGAGGCACACTGGCAGGAAGCAGTGTAAAGGAAGCTTTCAGTTCTGATTCCCACGCTGTATCCTGTCTGCGGATAAACAGAGGCCTTCGGTCTGCAGGCCTGTCAAGCTAGTGTCTTCCAGCTCCTCCAGAACCTCCTGCTGGGATTCTGGCTGGACCTTTTCCCCAGGCCTAGTCCTCTCTGCACACCCTATTTGTGGTGCTGCACCTAGGGTTACCACCTGGCCAGTATTTGACCAGCATGGCCTGTTGTTGTTTTTTTTAAATGGATTTACCAGTTGCCATAAAAGTAATTTAATCTGCCAGGTTTTTGTACGTGGGTCTAAAGATTTGTATTATTATCACAATGCACTGGGCTAGCTAGTGTTAAACGTTTTCTGTGTCTAGCTTAAGATGCTGCAGTGTTCCCACTTCCGCAATGGAAGTAAGGAAATGGTGTTATGGATCGATCTATAGGCGTTGTCTCTCTAGATACTGGAAGTGGCTGCTGAAAGGGTGGGGGCTGTGGAGTTGCCTTGTGGCTGGGCTTGCGGGGGGCCTGCTTTGTGGCGGGGGGGGGGAGGGGTGTGCCGTGTTTTTTGCACTTCAAAGGGGGTAACCCTAGCCCCTAGCTGCACCATGCACTAAGCCACAGAAACCCCCCTCGCTGGAACTGCACCCCCTGCAGAGGGACCCAGCAGCTCCAGCTCCCTGGGGGGGGGCTGTTTTCCCCTAGAGGGGGCTGCATCCACCCGGCCCAGTTGTCCCCACCCCCTCATCGGGACCCTCGGGTTGCCCTGGAGTAGCGGGGGCGGGGCCTAACCATTCTCCTCCAGGGCAGAGCTAAGCGGGAGGGCCTCATTAAGTAAGATGGCGGCGCCCCGGTAGAAATGGCGCCCTCCCCACGTGATCTCCCGGTTCCAGCCCCCCCCCGAGGTCATGTGACCACCCTTCCTAGAGTCATGTGACTTCCCCATCGCCGCCGACACCCTGCTGCGAGCGCCTTGCCGGCGGGGGTTCCACGATGGTTACCATGGGAACCCGGCCCGGAGCTCGCTCGCGCCCACTCCTGCTGTCCCTCCTTGTGCTGCCGCTGGTGCGGGGCCTGGGGTCCCGGGGGCAGGGAGGGGACCCGCGGCCCGCACTGGGTAGGTGCCCCCGGCCCCCGCTAGCCATGGCCCTGACCCGGCCCCGGTACAGCCCCGCCGCCCGCGGGGAGAGCCCTGCCCGGCTCCGCTTCCCTCCGCCTGGCCCGTGGAGTGACCCCGGAGCAGACCCAGGCTCCCAGCCCCGCGCTCCATGCGCATCGCGCGGGGCGGGAGCGGGGACGGGGGGATCTCTCCCATTCAGAGTAACCTAACCACACGGAGTGCTTCGGAAGAGTCATGGAAACGTTTCTGCTTCCGTTAAGCTTTGTAGACGCCCGTTTTACACCGCCTGGCCGGGCCCCTCAAAACCCGGCCTGCAAACCCAGTGTAACCCAGCTCGGGATTCTTTAGTTCACAGCACCCCGGAGCCTGTTTTCAAGGAGCAGTACTTTGAGCAGGTGTTGGATCACTTCAGCTTTGAATCGTATGACAATAAGACCTTCCTACAGAGATACCTCACAACAGGTACGTCCTTCACAAACTGGGGCTGGGACAGAGCCGTGTTTCATCTCCAAAACATGTTTACTGTTAACAGATTCCAAAAGAGTTTGCAGATCCGGGTATGTGTGGGCCCATCTGTCAGTGATCTTTGGACATAGGGTGAAACTTTCACAGAAACATTGCTGTCCTGTTGCTTTTCTGGAATGACGCATTAAATATACTTCCAGATTTCCCTGTAGTAGGAATACAGTGGCTGGCATTCCACATAGGCCCTGATGTACTGCAGCATCTAGTAAACCATTTCATGGAATTAAATTAAAGATGGAAGAGACCTACTAGTTCATCCCGAGTCCCAGTTTCAAATATTTTAAGTGATCTGGCTTCTATTATTACTTCCCTTGGAAGATTATTCCACAGTCAAATAAATCTCACTACTATGTTTTTTCTCTTCTTTTTTTTTAAACTTGAGAGATCCTCCTGGATCCCTTTAAATCATTTCCTTTTTTCCTTGAGGTTTACATCCATCAAATACTTGTAGACAGTTAGGGCTATGATAGTTAGTAGTTAATTTAATCAAGCAATACAGATTTAGCTCTTCTGATCTTTCCTCACAAATCAGTTTGGCGTTCCTTCATCATGTCTGTTGCTTCCCTCTGTATTCCTCCAATTTGTCATCTGTTCTGTTAATGAGGTGTGCAGAGCTCAATGCAGTATCCAAAATGTGACCACCCCAGAGCCATGGAGTGACCAGATATGTGAGGCATGAACTGGCCTTTGTTGCTTTGCTGCTGCATTATTATTTTTGGTAACTTCTATGGCACCTATTGCAGGTGCAGCTTGGTGCTTTGAATACAGCAGGGAAAACAAATGGTTAATCAAATGTTAAATATGGAAAGTCAGGAGACTCAGTCTGCACTGCTGAAGGGGTTAAATTCCAAAGGGGTGTGCACGTGTGTGTTCCCCCTATGACATGTAAATCCCTAATCACACCACCGGAGTTTTGCTGTATTTTACACTAGGTATAACTGACAGCAGAATCTGGTCTTGTGTATTCAAACTTTACTTCCTCGCAGTCAATCTTAACCACCAAGATCAGGTAAAGAACGGAGATGATGCATTAAGAAACTGTTTTCCAAGCTGTTAAGAGCTTTAAAGTTTCAAACATTTTGAACTGTGCTGTGCAGTGAAAAAGCCCGTAAACGTGTCTCAGATTGATACTCAACAGTACATATTGTGACTCAGCTAGAGGTGAGCCATCTTTTGTGAGTCCTTCAGAGAAAGAAGGTGCTCTTCAAGTACTGAATGATTAAATAAATTGAAAGGTTTTAATAGTTATAGAAAACACTTCTTTGAATTTTAATTTTTGTAGGGGGAAAAGATCTCTTTATAGGAGAAGGAATGAAGGCCTGTTAGGAGGAATTTGAAAGTGTGTGGAGATCCAGGTTTTTGTTTTTGGAGGGGGAGGGAGGGTGCTACCATCAAACAATCAACAGCTCCCATTTATAATTTTACTGTCTCCGGGGGAGAGGGGGCAGAGGTGAGACCGCCCATAGTTTCTGCTTCTCTCTTCTCCCCCATGAAATGTCTGCTGCAACATTTTGTATCCTACACTCCCTTGTGCTTGTCTAGTTTGTTAAGAACATAAGAAAGGCCGTACTGGGTCAGACCAAAGGTCCATCCAGCCCAGTATCCTGTCCACCAACAGTGGCTAATGCCAGGTGCCCCGGAGTGAGTGGACCTAACAGGTAATGATCAAGTGATCTCTCCCCTGCCATCCATCATCCCCCTCTGACAAACAGAGGCTAAGGACACCATTCCTTACCCATCCTGGATAATAGCCCTTAATGGACTTCATCTCCATGAATTTATCCAGTTCTCTTTTAAACCCTGTTATAGTCCTAGCCTTCACAGCCTCCTCAGGCAAGGAGTTCGACAGGTTGAATGTTATAATAAATAAATGGAGAAATGCCTATCTCCTAGAACTGGAAAGACCTTGCAAGGTCATCGAGTCCAGTCCCCTGCCTACACTAGCAGGACCAAGTACTGTCCCCTGACAGACTTTTGCCCCAGATTCCTAAATGGCCCCCTTAAGGATTGAACTCACAATCCTGGGTTTAACAGGCCAATATGCTCAAACCACTGAGCTATCCCTCCCCATCTATGTTGCATGGTTGGTTTTTTTAAATCACTGAAAGAAACACTTAATTTAAATTAATTGTTACACTTATTTGATCCTAGTGTCATTTCAGGCCAAATTCTGTAAACTGTAACTAAATAATATTTGTAAAACAAATGGAACATCAGCATTGCAGTTCTGTTAGTTGCAAAATATCTGGGGGGAAGGGGTTCTGGGTGTCTTCCCCCATACCCACTCACACACTTTCCTTTTGTGCATTGTGGGCCTTTTGTGATAGTCAGTAAGGATTTGAAACAACTAATGACAGCTGGCTGCCAGAACTTATTTCACAAGTAAGTCAGCTGACTCTCATGGGATTAGCTGGGAGTTGTCCAAAGTTTCAGTCTAAAAATAAACAACGTTTAAAAAAAACCCCACACTTAGGTTGGCTGTGAGACCAAATCATTCTGGTTCTTCAGAGAATTGCTAGTCACTTTTAGTGATCTTTCCAGTATGGCATATTTGATTATAGTTCCACTCAGTGGTAATTTACCTTCTCTCTATTTCCCTGCTGATTACCCACGTATGTCATGGAAACAGAAGATGCCCCTTTGCAAATGAACCATACCTGAGTCAGTGATTTCACAACTGATTGATAAATACTTTATCATTATCTGGTTTATAAATACAAATATAATTATCACTATTTATAATAGTGATAATCTCCCAGGGATCTGTACCAGTTCAACATATTAATAAATGATATGGAAAAAAGAGGTGAACAATGAGGCTGCAAAATTTGCAGATGATACAAAATTACTCAAGATGGTTAAGTCCAAAGCAGACTGTGAAGAGTTACAAAGGGATCTCACAAAACTGGGTGAATGGGCAATAAAATGGTAGATGAAATTCAGTGTTGATAAATGCAAAGCAATGCATATTAGAAAACATAACCCCAATCATCCGTACAAAATGATGGGATCTAAATTACCTGTTACCACTCAAGAAAGAGATCTTGAAGTCGTTGTGGATAGTTCTCTGAAAACGTGCTCAATATGCAGCAGCAGACAAAAAAGATAACAAAATGTTAGGAACCATTAGGAAAGGGATAGATAATAAGACTAAATACATCCAAGCCCACACCTTGAATACTGCATGCAGTTCTGGTCTCCCCATCTCAAAAAGGATATATTTGAATTGGAAAAGGTACAGAGAAGGGCAACAAAAATATTGAAGGATATAGAACAGCTTCGGTATGAGAAGAGATTTAAAAGATGTTGACATTTCAGCTTGGATAAGAGATTATGGGGAGATACCATAGAGGTCTATAAAATCATGAATGGTGTAGAGAAAGTGAATAAGGAAATGTTATTTACTCCTTCATATAACACAAGAAGCAGGGGTCACCCAATGAAATTTATAGGCAGCAGGTTTAATAACAAACAAAAGGAAGTACTTCTTCACACAATGCATGGTCAACCTGTGGAACTCGTTGCCAGGAGATGTTGTGAAGGCCAAAACTATGTCGGGGGGTTCAAAAAAGAATTAGGTAAGTTCATAGAGAAAGGGTCCCTCAATGGCTATATTAGCCAGGATGGTCAGGGATGCAACCCCATGCTCTGAGTAGCCCTTGCCTCTGACTGCCAGAAGCTGGCAGTGGATGATGGGATGGATCACTTGATGATTGCCTGTTCTGTTCATTCCCTCTGGGGCACCTGCCATTGGCTACTGTCAGAAGGATACTAGGCTAAATGGACCTTTGGTCTGACCCAGTATGGCAGTTTTTATGTTCTTCTTATCCGCTTATTGCATCAACAACTTTACACTAAATGTTTGTCAAAATAAATTTTCAGTCATGTTTCTGTTAACCAGTAGGAGTGTAAAGTCTAATGTTAGACACTTCACAAATGTTTGTTCCAGGATACACGTCTACATTAGAACTCAGCAATCCACAGGCACCTCATGGGATCTTACTCTCACTTGGATTCAGTTATAGACAAGTATATACATGTGATCTGCAAGAGTTTTCCAAATGGTGGGCTAAATTACATATCACAGTAAGAATGGGAGATTAGACACAACACATATGGATGGATATCAACTAGATATCAACATTTTTCCTTGTGTTGCCCATTCATACACCATAGGGGAGAAGTGATCTCAGATAAACGTTTTGGGCTCCTTTGTGCTGACTTTATTACTACTATGGGGACAGCTGTTTCTAGTGTCCTGCAGTTTTCTGAGACTTGGGATTTTTAGGCCTAGAAGAGATATTGCAGGCCATATACAGTCCTCAGTAAAACACTGATTTATCATAATTAGATGCTCAGAACTGGGATGGCACATGGCCTTAAATCTGGAATGTCAGTATTTCTCAGTGTGTCATACCATCATGAGTTAGTCTCCTTTCAAAGAACAATTCAGCCATATCATATAGTCCTTAATCATACAAAAATCCCCATTAACTTTGCTGAGGGGCAGTCCTATAATGCTTCACCAGGCACTTTTTGTTTTCTCTAATGTGCTTCTAATGACTGTCTTGTATAGCTAAATTCTGGAAGAAGGGAGTTGGGCCCATCTTCTTTTATACGGGGAATGAAGGAGACATTTGGGAATTTGCTCAGAATTCCGGCTTCATCCTTGAGCTGGCGGAACAGCAGAATGCGCTAGTGATTTTTGCTGAGCATGTGAGTATTTTATTAACTTTTTTCCCCATATTTTATCTGCATCAGGTATTGCCAGCAGCAGCCCCCTCCAGGCGCAGGATAATTTGATGCAAATCCCTTACTCTGAAATTGCTGAGCACCTCCCATGGACAGTCGAGACATACTAGTGACTTCCCCTACTGAACCACGTACTCTACATTATTTATTATGCCCATTAGCGCTGCAGTATAAATAATCGTTCGCTCAGCAAAACCTAGGCTGTAGTGTGCTTTAGAATGGTGCTTTTGTGATCGGTTTTCTGTAGCTCTGAACATCAATACATTCACAGCTGGAGAATGGGGTGTGGTGCGGGTCTGCATTATTGTGCCTAACTTGATAACTGATGGGTCAAATTCTGCCCTGATTTACCACCCACGTGAGCTCTCTGGACTCTGGGGAGCTGTGTGAAGTCGAAGGTCTATGAATGAGGGGAGGGTTCAATCTTCATCACTCATTCAACCCTTGGTGTTTTGAGTTGTTGGCGTCTCTGCTAAGATGGCCAACAAGGGGGCCAGTTAATGCCCACTCATAGAATCTCAGGGTTGGAAGGGACCTCAGAAGGTCATCTAGTCCAACCCCCTGCTCAAAGCAGGACCAACCCCAACTAGATCATCCCAGCCAGGGCTTTGTCAAGCCTGACCTTAAAAACCTCTAAGGAAGGAGATTCCACCACCTCCCTAGGTAACCCATTCCAGTGCTTCACCACCCTACTAGTGAAAAAGTTTTTCCTAATATCCAACCTAAACCTCCCCCTCTGCAACTTGAGACCATTACTCCTTGTTCTGTCATCTTCTACCACTGAGAACAGTCTAGATCCATCCTCTTTGGAACCCCCTTTTAGGTAGTTGAAAGCAGCTATCAAATCCCCCCTTACTCTTCTCTTCTGCAGGCTAAACAATCCCAGTTCCCTCAGCCTCTCCTCATAAGTCATGTGCTCCAGCCCCCTAATCATTTTTGTTGCCCTCCGTTGGACTCTTTCCAATTTATCCACATCCTTCTTGTTGTGTGGGGCCCAAAACTGGACACAGTACTCCAAATGAGGCCTCACCAGTGCCGAATAGAGGGGAATAATCACGTCCCTCGATCTGCTGGAAATGCCCCTACTTATACAGCCCAAAATGCCGTTAGCCTTCTTGGCAACAAGGGCACACTGTTGACTCATATTCAGCTTTTCGTCCACCGTAACCCCTAGGTCCTTTTCTGCAGAACTGCTGGCCAGCCATTCGGTCCCTAGTCTGTAGCAGTGCATGGGATTCTTCCGTCCTAAGTGCAGGACTTTGCACTTGTCCTTGTTGAACCTCATCAGATTTCTTTTGGCCCAATCCTCTAATTTGTCTAGGTCCCTCTGTATCCTGTCCCTACCCTCCAGCGTATCAACCACTCCTCCCAGTTTAGTGTCATCTGCAAACTTGCTAAGGGTGCAGTCCACACCATCCTCCAGATCGTTGATGAAGATATTGAACAAAACCGGCCCAGCATCGACCCTTGGGGCACTCCACTTGATACCGGCTGCCAACTAGACATGGAGCCATTGATCACTACCCGTTGAGCACGACCATCCAGCCAGTTTTCTATCCACCTTACTGTCCATTCATCCAGCCCATACTTCTTTAACTTGCTGGCAAGAACACTGTGGGAGACTGTATCAAAAGCTTTGCTAAAGTCAAGAAATAGCACATCCACTGCTTTCCCCTCATCCACAGAGCCAGTTATCTCATCATAGAAGGCAATTAGGTTAGTCAGGCATGACTTGCCCTTGGTGAATCCATGCTGACTGTTCCTGATCACTTTCTCCTCCTTTAAGTGGTTCAGAATTGATTCCTTGAGGACCTGTTCCATGATTTTTCCAGGGACTGAGGTGAGACTGACTGGCCTGTAGTTCCCCGGATCTTCCTTCTTCCCTTTTTTAAAGATGGGCACTACATTAGCTTTTTTCCAGTCATCCGGGACCTCCCCCAATTACCATGATTTGTCAAAGATAATGGCCAATGGCTCTGCAATCACATCGGCCAACTCCTTTAGCACCCTCGGATTCAGTGCATCCGGCCCCATGGACTTGTGTTCGTCCAGCTTTTCTAAATAGTCCCGAACTACTTCTTTCTCCACAGAGGGCTTGTCACCTCCTCCCCATACCGTACTACGGAGTGCAGCCGCCTGGGAGCTGACCTTGTCTGTGAAGACAGAGGCAAAAAAAGCATTGAGTACACTAGCTTTCTCCACATCCTCTGTCACTAGGTTCCCTCCCTCATTCAGCAAGGGGCCCACACTTTCCTTGACTTTCTTCTTGTTGCTCACATACCTGAAGAAACCCTTCTTGTTACTCCTAACATCTCCGGCTAGCTGCAACTAGCCTTCCTAATTTCACTCCTGCATGCCTGAACAATATTTTTATACTCCTCCCTGGTCATTTGTCCAATCTTCCACTTCTTGTAAGCTGCTTTTTTGTGTTTAAGACGAGCAAGGATTTCACTGTTAAGCCAAGCTGGTCGCCTGCCATATTTACTTTTCTTTCTACACATCGGGATGGTTTGTTCCTGCAACCTCAATAAGGATTCTTTAAAATACAGCCAGCTTTCCCCCTCATGTTATTCTTCCAGGGGACCTTGCCCGTCAGTTCCCTGAGGGAGACAACGTCTGCTTTTCTGAAGTCCAGGCTCTGTATTCTACTGCTCTCCTTTCTTCCTTGTGTCAGGATCCTGAACTCGACCATCTCATGGTCACTGCCTCCCAGGTTCCCATCCACTATTGCTTCCTCTACTATTTCCTCCCTGTTTGTGAGCAGCAGGTCAAGAAGAGCTTTTCCCCTAGTTGGTTCCTCCAGCACTTGCACCAGGAAATTGTCCCCTACACTTTCCAAAAACTTCCTGGATTGTCTGTGGACCGCTGTATTGCTCTCCCAGCAGATATTGGGGTGATTAAAGTCACCCATGAGAACTAGGGCCTGTGATCTAGTAACTTCTGTTAGTTGCTGGAAGAAAGCCTCGTCCACCTCATCCCCCTGGTCTGGTGGTCTGTAGCAGACTCCCACCATGACATCACCCTTGTTACTCACACTTCTAAATTTAATCCAGAGACTCTCAGGTTTTTCTGCAGTTTCATACTGGAGCTCTGAGCAGTCATACTGCTCTCTTACATACAATGCAACTCCCCCACCTTTTCTGCCCTGCCTATCCTTCCTGAACAGTTTATATCCATCCATGACAGTACTCCAATCATGTGAGTTATCCCACCAAGTCTCTGTTATTCCAATTACATCATAATTCCTTGACTGTGCCAGGACTTCCAGTTCTCCCTGCTTGTTCCCCAGGCTTCTTGCATTTGTGTATAGGCATTTAAGATAACTCACCGATTGTCCTGCTGTCCCAGTATGGGGCAGGAGCCCTCCCCTCTTGCACTCACCTACTTTGTGCTTCCTCTCAGTATCCCACTTCCCCACTTACCTCGGGGCTTTGGTCTCCTTCCCCCGGTGAACCTAGTTTAAAGCCTCCTCACTAGGTTAGCCAGCCTGCTTCCAAAGATGCTCTTCCCTCTCTTCGTCAGGTGGAGTCCATCTCTGCCTAGCACTCCTTCTTGGAACACCATCCCATGGTCAAAGAATCCAAACCCTTCTCTCCGACACCATCTGCGTAGCCATTCGTTGACTTCCACGATTCGACGGTCTCTACCCCGGCCTTTTCCTGCCACCGGGAGAATGGACGAGAACACCACTTGCGCCTCAAACGCCTTTATCCTTCTTCCCAGAGCCACGTAGTCTGCAGTAATACGCTCAAGGTCATTCTTGGCAGTATCATTGGTGCCCACGTGGAGAAGCAGGAAGGGGTAGCGATCTGAGGGATTGATGAGTCTCGGCAGTCTCTCCGTCACATCATGAATCCTAGCCCCTGGCAAGCAGCACACCTCTCGGTTTTCCCGGTCAGGGCGGCAGATAGATGACTCAGTCCCCCTGAGGAGAGAGTCCCCGACCACCACCACCCTCCTCCTCCTCTTGGGAGTGGTGGTCGTGGAACCCCCATCCCTAGGACTGTGCATCTCATGCCTTCCAATCAGTGGAGTCTCCTTCTGCTCCGTTCCCTCAGATGTATCATTCACTCCTCTCTCTGCACTAGTACCTGTGGCGAGAACATGAAAACGGTTGCTCATCTGAATATGCGTTTCTGGTACATGGACTTGTCTCATACTCTTTCCTCTTCTGGAGGTCACATGCCGCCAATTATCCTCACTGGCCTTCTGTCCCCGCTGCGTAGCCTGCTCTGAATCCTCAGAACACTGTGCCCGCTGAAGCCTATCCTGACGTCTATCCAGGAACTCCTCATTTTCTTTTATGGAACGCAGGGTTGATACTCGTTTCTCCAGACCTTGAATCTTCTTCTCCAATATGGAGATCAGCTTGCACTTTGTACAGACAAAGTCGCTTCTATCCTGTGGAAGGAAGACAAACATGGCACATCCTGTGCAGGTCACGACAGCGGATCGCTCAGTATCCATAGTCCCTTCCTTCGAAGAGTTTCCTCACTTGTGGCAGAAGCTACTCAGGGAACCTGCAAGGGGGATGCCGCAGTAGGCTCTCTCCAGGCGAACTCCCAGGCTAACTCCACCTGTTTGCTTCTCTGCTATTCGCTGCTCAGCTGGTTCGCAGCTGACTGACTGTCTTTTTAGAAGAGCCTGGAACAAAGCACTCCCAATTCACACTATTCAAACAGGCAATCAAACAATCAAGCACACGGTCAAACTGTCCCCACAACAGATACTCACTCCCCCGTCTGCAGCCCCCTGGTTGCTCTGCCTCTGCCTTTAGTTTGGGTTAAAGGAGTTAGGAATGGCAAGGATAGCTTGCCCCCTTCGCACTCCCCTTCCCAACTCCCTCTCAAACTCCCCTGTTCGCAGAGCTCCCTGGTCGCTTGCTCACTGCTTTATAAAGCCCTAGCCTGACTGATTGATTAGCCCCGCCCCCTGGTGTAGAAGCTCACAGCTTCCAACTGCCAGCCACAACACACGGTCCTGCAAACAAACAAATGAATGTTTTAGCTTGTCATGTGACTACCTGTCAGTTACGAAGAGGACGGACCACTAGGGCATTTTAAATTGGCCACCAAACAGCTGTAGGATGGCAATGACTTTCAGCTTCTGCTGACCCAGGCAGGCTTGAACATGATGACCTAGGAGGAGAGGAGATATGATGCGGTGGGTCCAACATCGCTTTATGCCTCGTTTTCTTTCAGAGATATTATGGGACAACTCTTCCATTTGGGAAACTGTCAATGCAGCGGGAAAATATCGGCCTGCTCACTGTGGAACAAGCCCTCGCTGACTATGCGGTGCTCATTACAGAGCTTAAAAAGCAGTATGGTGCCAGGGACTGCCCAGTCATTGCCTTCGGAGGCAGGTAAATGCTCTCAGGTCTCTCCAGATACTTATCTTCCTTCTCTACATTGTGCCCTAACTGGTGTGGTGCTGTCCTTACAGGCTTCCCCTTCCAGTAGAAAAGCATGCTTTCCCAGGATTCCTTGCTCTCTCACTTCCGTTTTCTTTGCACTGAAGCATGATGGGTACTTGCACGTGGTAGGATATAACTCTGGAATGCTACTCCTTCCCCTAGTTGCTTCAGTTTGTTTCCTAGCACTGATTCCTGATATTTGCTCTCTGTTTAAAACGTGTGCTGTCTGAGGGCAGTAAAGTCTCAACCCAGCAGCCTTCAGTCCCCTGCCAGGACATGAGGTCTAAAATAGGAGACCATGCTGAGCAGTCAGTTCCTGATCTCTTCCCTTCAAGGCTGCTTAAGATAAGGAGATCAATCAGACAGTGTTGACGCCTCCCTTAATGGAATAGGTAATTAATCTCAGGTATTTAGGGCTGCAACTCCAAAAGGTAGCTTGTCACAGTCAGTCCTGGTTTCTAGTCACTTTAAATAGGCACCATGAACTGGAAATCTCTAAGGAGTGTCAGTGAATGAACTAGTTCCAGGTTCTGTGCCTGTCCCTGAGCTGACCAAGAGTGCTGGAGCACCCCACCCCAAGAACTTTAGGAGACAGGGATGCTTCATGTAAAACTGTAATAAAACATTTTGTACTGGGAAGGCAGGAAACTGGTAATGAGAGAGAGAGAGCTTTTGACCAGTAAGACTCCAGTTCACATTCAGCCCAGGCTGCTGGTAACTGGAAAGATTTTATTAATCTATTGCACTTCAGTAGCATGTGTGAAGAGAATCATTGGTGTGAGTTGTGTTTGCAGTACGGAAACTATCATAGTGGTTGGTAGACTCAGTAGAGAGGCCAAGTATTGATTATGGAGACTGAATTCCCCACTTGACTTTGGAGGGGATCTTGATGATGCACTTTGGCTGGGCCACAGGGGGGAATCTTGTGCTGCTGCTGTTCTGTAGGTAGAGAGTCTCCAGGGTATGCACGGAGCTGCCTGAGGATTTGGGAAAGAACAGCAAGTACATACTAGGGATACACCCCGAACATAGAATCTCAGGGTTGGAAGGGACCTTAGGAGGTCATCTAGTCCAACCCCCTGCTCAAAGCAGGACCAATCCTCAATTTTTGCCCCAGATCCCCAAATGGCCCCCTCAAGGATTGAATTCACAACCCTGGGTTTAGCAGGCCAGTGCTCAAACCACTGGTCGGTCGGTCTGTCTGTCCTCACACCCAAGCTGCCTCCTGCAGAGTGGAGACCAACGGCTTGCTCCTCTCAGCCTCAGTGATGGGTTTAGATTCGTGTTAATGCTTTTTGGAAAGGAGAGGACCAGAGAGCTGCTTTGTTAAAATGTAAGACGAGAGTCTCAGGGGTTGGGCAAGGCCACAACTGCTGGCTCCACAGGGCCCAGATTACTGAACAAATTTGCTTTAAATCACGTGTTGAGTGAAGTAACCCTTCTCTCTCTCTCTCCCCCCCTCCCCCCTGCAGTTACGGAGGAATGTTGAGTGCTTACATGAGAATGAAATATCCTAACCTTGTGGCTGGAGCACTAGCTGCCAGTGCTCCTCTGTTGTCTGGGGCTGGGATTGGAGACCCCAACCAGTTCTTTCAAGCCGTCACTGCAGTAAGTGGAAGCTCCACTGGAGGAACAGTAGCTGGCTTGTCTCTAAGGCCTTGGCTACACTTGCAGATGTACAGCGCTGTGAGTTAAACCCGTCTTCGTACAGCTGAGTAGGGAAAGCGCTGCAGCCTGTCCACACTGGCAGCTGCCAGCGCAGTAAGGTGGCTACATTTGAGGCATTTGCAGCTGTATTGGGAGCGGTGCATTATGGGCGTTCAAGTGGCTTCAACGTGCTTTTCAAATGGGGGGGTGGGAGGGGGAGTGTGACAGGAAGTGTGTGGGGAGAGAGAGTGGATTTTTGGGGGTATCCACCGAGTGTCAGCTCATTATCTCCTAAGTTTACACACCTCCACGTTCCCCGCCTCTCTCTCAATCACTGAAAGCAAGCAGCAGGGGCTTTGTTTGTTTTTCAAGAGCAGATAAAAGAGAACTCGGGGAAATGGGATAAATGCCCAGTTTTGCCAAAAAAGTCGGGACAGTCAGAACAGGGCCTAAAAAAGGGACTGTCCTGGCCAAAACAGGACATATGGTCACCCTACAACCCACGGACCCTATAAACACCAGATACCTACTGCTTCCCTTGATAGTTGCTGCTGCTGCATTCCCTGGGCTGCTTCCCACTCGGCCACATTCACCTATTGCCTTAGAGTTATAGTCCTTGGGTTGCCTGGGTCTGTTCCCTGCTTGAGCAGGGTCTCTCCAAGCCACCTTGCCTGGAGAGTCCCTCTGTCTTATTTCTTGTGGTCCCAGCCAGAAACTGACCTGCTCAGGGGCCCTGCAGCTCTTTTTATCTGAGCTTGCTGCACTCTGATTGGCTGCTTCCCTGTAGCCTTTCTAGGCAGGCCTGGAGGACCCACCTTCACTGCTCCTTTCCTGGCGGGAGGCGGGTGGTAGGACTGCAGCCGAACTGGGATCCTGTGGGTCCCACAGGACCCACTGCCATAATAGCAGGAGCAGGTAAAATGTATTTTGTTGTAGGTGGGATCAGGTGGGCAAAAAAAAACCCCAACAGGCTCTGGTAATTTGCGGGAAAACACTACATCTCTCATCAGCTTGTCATAAATAGCATTTCAGCAATGTAAAGCAAGTTTTTCTTTTTTTAAAAAATAAAGGTTTTAATACTTAAATTTAAGTGAGGGATAGAAAGAGATTTGATGTCTATTATAACAGGAGTTAAAGTATTTTTGACGTGGTTTAAGCAAGATTTGTTTTACTCTTTTAGTGGTAAAAATAGCATGAGGGAATCTGTCTCTTGTGGGATTTGCAGGATCTAAGGTTTTTGTGGGTGGGAGTGGGATAAAAATGCAAGAAACAATGCGGGAGTGGGTATTGCAGGGCGGGAGCGGGATTAAAAAAATAGTCCCGCGCAGGGCTCTACCTGGTACACCCGTCACAGTTCCGTATCCTGATTCCAATCCCATGTGACTGTGATTAATACATTCTCACAAGGGCAGCCTGCAGAACTCTTCCCTCCTCTTTGATGCAACTTAAAATGAATTTGCTTCTAAAGCAGAGGAGGGAAATTCATTCCTCTTGGCCAGTGAGCAGCAAAGCTCTCACTGAAATCCTGACACATTTACCATGTCATTGCTCCTTCCAATCTGGTATCCTGCCTCTGCCTTTGCCATCAAAGGAAGCCTCTAATGTTCCTGTTAATTTCCCCAATACACTTGGAAAGATAGGAGGGAACTTGCAAGCTGTTGTCTTATGTCCTAAGGTAGTAGACTGGATTCTGTCAATCTTAGCTTGCAAAGCAACAGATAATACTCGTGGGGATAATCTGTCCAGCGCTGCTTGGAATAGTCACTGTGTCTGACTTGGTGACCTCCTGCAGCATGGAGTTCCACAGGCTGATGTGAATGAACGTTTCCTCAACTTGGCCTTAAATTAACTGCCTGTTAATCTAAACACTAGTGCCTTTGAGCCTGCACACTCTTGTTCTGCAAAGCTCATTTAGATTTGGTGGCTTCGAGCCCAGAGGTATCTGTGGAAAATCTTAAGGAAAGGGAATAGCTTGTGTGAAGATGAACTGAAATGCTCTTTAGGTGAACAAATAAAAAGTCTCATTTAAGATCCTAAATTGTTACGGGAATACGGATGTTATGCCTTAAAAATACGCTTTTGAAAACTAAATATTTGAAACCATTTCTTCTCAATCACCAGCCTGGCCCAGCTCCGAGAATGCTTCCGTGTGTGAAGTTAATTCCTTCCCTAATGCAGTGTATGACATGTAGCTCCCTGCTCTGCTTTAGGTATTAACGATGCCATTCATTATTGCACAAACCAGAAACTGAACTTTTGCTGGGTCTTTTATATTAAAAAAAAAAAAACCCTTTCCATTGACTCCCAAAATGTGTTTATCTGCAGCGTTAAGACTATCGGTGTGTTAAGATCCTAAACAGTCCCTTTGTGTATTTTTTTTTTTAAATGCTTCCTTTCACCTTTAAGGAATCTTCATAGCAGCATTGTGTGCATTTGAAGAGAAGGCAATTCAGAGTTCAGTTGCTGTCCTTGGTGAGAGAATGCATCTGTGTTGTTAATATTCCTAAAGGCAAACATTTCATGATTCATTCGCAGTAGTTTTCTTCCTCATTCATTTTGCATGTTTACTTGGAGTGAAATGCCTTCTATTGAAGGCTCTCCAAAGCACTCTATAAATACTAAGCCTCAACACACAGAGGAGATGGGGAGCGTCAGATCCATTTTAAAGATGGGCTGAGCGTAGCACTGAAGGTAGTGGCCGTGCTTATAAGTGCATGTGTACTTTTTTCACAAGGCTGAGTTAAATGTGCAAACTGCCTGTCTTATACCTGTGGACTTTTGTGTGTGCAACTCAGGTACACCCAAGTGCACACTTCCAATAGCCTTGCACAAGTTTTCTAGTACCAAGCTTATCAAGTGACCAGGAGAGTTGGTAATAGAAACCAGGGCCGTGATTCTTGCTTACCTTAAGGCCAGGTCTTCACTAGAAAAACTGTTAACACTTTTTTCCTAGTGTAGACATCTCTTGTGGCTACTTCACACCACTCTGGTAGGATAAAAGGATCTTAAAATGAGTGTTATTAGGAACAATAATCCCTAGCTCTTATATCTTCTTCATCAGTAGATTTCAAAGCACTTTACAAATACATTAAGTATCATTATTGCCATTTAACAAATGATAAAGGGAAACTGAGGCACGGAGCAGGGAAGTGAGTTGCCCAAAGTTATCCAGCAGACCAAAGGCAGAGCCAGGAATAGAAGCCAGGTTTTCTGAGTCCCGATCTAGTACTCTATCCAATAGGCAATGCTGCCTCCCAAACCACCATTTACTCTTACTTTTAAGGCCCCTTTGCACCGGCAGAATGCTCCCAAGTGGCCTTGAGGTAAATAAGAGTCAAGACCTTGGCGCTCTGTGACCATGACCCATTCCCTTGTCCTAGCTGCTGAGTGTCACTGAACACTGAGAGGAGAGGTTATTATATCTGACTCTTTCTAGCAGAGAGATGGCAGAAAACCAGCTGGCCGCCGTTCTGTTTGGATAAGATGGAATTGCAGCTTACTGCACCTGGGGGAATGGGCAGGGGATCCTTTGGAAGAGAGGGCAGAAGTTGTATCAGCACCATCCATAAGAATGTACATATGACTTGCCAAAGTGGCTTGCAGTCTGTTGGTGGCTCATAGTGCCTTCTGCCATGACTGGCTGCTCAAGAAGGCAGGGACTGCTCCCCTTGGATACGCACCTCAGAGCTGTTATCCGTGTTTGTGTAACTTCCTGGCTTGGCTCTTCTAATCTGTCTCTCTCTCGCTCTCTCATCATTTTAGGATTTTCAGAGCTCTAGCCCAGCTTGTGGCAAGGCCGTGAGCAAAGCCTTCCAGGAAATCAATGACCTCTACTTGAGTGGCGGTAAGATGAGCTTGACTGTGCCCACGGCATAGTGCTTCTGAACAGCAGGCAGGAGCAGTCTCCAAGATCCTCTCGGATTGAGATAGTTGCAGTTTTTAAACTGTTTTAGTTAAGCCAGTGCAAACCCCTGTGCAGATCCTAATTTAGGGTTAAGAGTGGCTTATTTTGGTTTACAGCGAAAGACGTCAGCTAGATTGAAATGGGACCCTCTTAAACTGAAATAAGTGTGTCCTCACAGAGGTTTGCACTGGTTCAACTAAACCAATTTAAAATCACACCTTTAGGTAGGCGGGTGTAACTTCCTCATGTAGACAAGGCCTCAGGGTTTTTTTGTTTTCTGTATATACACCACGAACATGTGATCCACAAGCAGATGATGTGCAAGCCGACGGTGATGTCAGCAACTGTTTGATGATCCCAAGCAGCCTCTTACTGGAACCTTATCAAACATTAGTTATTCTCGCCCTTCCTCCTTACTTATCACTCCCTCACTTCTCCTTTGCTCGGTCCCTATTCTAACTCCTTTCCTCTGACGTAAAGACGGCACGTGCTGGGACCGCTAATGCAACCACTGCTGCTAACTAGGCCAGCCTGTGGTGTAGTCTCCAGCTTGCCTGCTCTCCGCTAACCTAGGGTGTCTGCAACAGGGCTCCCCTTTTCAGAGCCGGGTCTCCTGACTTTAGCAGGCCTCTCCAGATGATGGTTGTGTTTTAAGGTACATGTGATCTGTAATGAGGCTGTGGGCCCCAGGTTTATCCTCACTCAGTGACTCTCACAGCCCCCAAATGGAAAAAGATGCTTTTCCCCACTAACTACCAGCTCTGCAAATTCAGCCCTAGGTCTGACCGTGCAGCTGGGATCTTTCCGCCTCTGCCTGTCTTGGAATGTGCAATGAGAACTCAGCTGAGGCAGCACAAAGCATTCCCCCAGGGCTACGCTGGCTCTGCAGAGCTAATGGGAGCGAAAACAACTCTGGGAGCAAACTGAAGAGTCTGCTGCTCCTGCTGCAGGGAACCAGTAACCCTCATTAGCTTCCAGTGGGCGTTGTATCCTGCTGGGGAGAGACTAGGCTGCATGAGTGGAAAGGTGTCTACACTTAAAACACTACAGTGGCACAGCTACAGTACTGTAGTGCTTCAGTGTTGACACTAACTATGCTAACAGGAGGGATTCTCCTGGCGGCGTGGGTAAGTCACCCTCCCCCGCCAAGAAGCAGCTAGGTCAGCGGAAGAATGCAGAGTTCGTACACATTTGCATGTGAATACCCAAGCTTGTGTAAGTTAATATGTAGTATTACAAACCCTGTTCTTGTTTCCATAGCTTCACATTACTCCTGACTAGCCAGCCACGTGGAATGAATGAAACATGGCACGGCTCTATGATATCAGTTTACACTCTTTGGAGCGTATGTATCACTTTTCTTTCCCTTTGCAGCCTATGATAGAATCAGCAGTGAAATGTCCACGTGCAAGAGGGTTTCTAGCAAGGAAGATGTCTACCAGCTGTTTGAGTTTGCTCGAAATGCCTTCACCATGATGGCTATGATGGACTATCCTTACAAAACAGACTTCATGGGTCACTTCCCTGCTAACCCAGTCAAGGTGAGTGCCAGGGCGCTGGAGGGATCAAGAAGGGCTCTTACACCTTCTTGAGACAATGAACATCATCTTGTGTGTTCTTTTCTTTTTGTCTGGCCACTAAATATATCTGAAACTGATTGCTCTGGGATGGATGGCTGCAGTCAGCCTCGGCCAAACTCTGTTTTCACTCAAGTTACACACAATACAGGCACGTTGGCCTCAACTTTCAAAAGTATCTAATCACTTTAGGAACCTCTGTTTTTTTGGTTGTCCAACTTGAGACGCCTTTAAAGGGTACTGATTCTCGGCGTGCAAGTGACTCGGACTTCCTAACAATCAAGCTCCTTTTAAGATGTCTCAGGTCAGCCCCCCGCCCCACCAGCTTGAGGCACCCAGAATCACTCATTGCCAGGTCTTAGACTATATAGGGTAGCACAGTGGAAGCAAGAACTGGATTTGTCCCCCAGAGTTTATATTTTTGATCATTTCTAGACAGCTAATCCTTTTGACCTTTGTCCTGTGGTAATTCTTCCTCTCTCCATTCGCTCAGGGAAAACACTCTCTGGAGAGCAAGGCTGTGACTTGTGGATATCCCTTCTAGCATAATACACTGTTTTGTTGACTCTAGAATAAGAATATAATAGAATACTTAGCTCTTATCTAACGCTTTTCATCATTGGATCTTCAAGCACTTTACAAAGGAGGTCAGTATCCGCATCCCCATTATACAGATGGGGAAACGGACGCACAGAGGGGAAGTGACTTGTCCAAGGTCACCCAGTAGCAGAGCCAGGAATTGAACCCAGGTATCCTGAGGTCCAGTCCAGTGCCTGATCCACACCATCTCTCTAAATAGCCCAAAGGATTGGGACCACGGTACGGAGCTCTCCAGTCACCCCTCCCAATCCATCCAGGGCAGTAGTGTCCTGGTGGTTTGTAGGTGGCCTAGGTAAAATGGAATTAATGGTCTTCATTCAGTTTCTGGTGTGTGACTTATAGCCTGCTCTTGGGCCACGGTGCTACAGCACGGAACTTCCCCCAAGTTCCTAGCTGCTCCACTTGGCTGTTTTGCTAAGGAGCTCATGAATGAGCCACAAAGGCTGACCTTCCCCATCCTCTGCAATAAGTGGTCCTCCTCGGGCAGTTGAGGCACCATGCCGGGTGGTGTGGAGAAGCATGCGTTGCTGGGGCCCATGTTGGACCTCGGGCGACGACTGATAAAACTCCAGGCCAAGATTTTCACAAGCAACTAGTGATTTTTGGGGGGCCCAATTTGAGACTCCTTAGAGGAGTCTGGTTTTCAGTGGCCGAGTGGTTGGCCCTCTGACCATCAGCTCCTTTGAAGGTGTCTCAAGTTGGGCCCCTAGAATCAATAGTCTTGGCCTCTTCCTCTAGGCTATTAGCCTAGCACCTTCTGTCACCCAAACTCTGCTAAACACTGGCATACGAAAGGGCTGTAACTGCCTTTGATTCCCCGCACCTTTTTCTGCTGTCAGAACCTACTGCAGCCCTTTAACTTAGTGGCTCCAGGGTGAACTGCTTATTTCCTGGCCAGTTCCTCCAACACACGTTGTAATTAGAGGACAAAACTGTTCCATTGTCCCCTTACAAAGCAGCTAAACTCAGCTAAAATGCCTGAGTGAAGGAAGATCTGGAGGACCTTGAAAACTGGAGAAATAGAAATGGGATGAAATTTAATAGTGCAAAGTCATGCACTAAGGGAATAAAAGAATTTTTGCTATAAGCTGGGGACGTATCACTTGGAAGCGACAGAGGAGAAAGACCTGGGTGCTTTGGTTGATCACAGGATGACTATTCGCTGCCAATGTGATGTAGCTGTGAAAAAGGCTAATGTAATCCTAGGATGCATCAGGCAGTTCAGGTCTCCCATATTTAAGAATGATGAATTCAAACTGGAACAGGTGCAGAGAAGGGCTACAAGGAAAACCTTACTAAAGGAGACTCAAGGAGCTTGGTTTCTTTAGCCCAACCAAATGAGGATTGAGAGGAGATAGAACTGCTCTCTATAAATACATCAGAGAGAGAAATCCAAGGGAGGGAGAGGAGTTATTTAAGTTAAGGGCCAGTGTTGACACAGAACAAATGGATATAAACTGGCCATCAACAAGTTCACGCTTGAAATTAGACGAAGGTTTCTAACCATCAGAGAAGTAAAGTTCTGGAACAGCCTCCCAAGGGGAGCAGTGGGGCAAAAAACCTAACTGGGTTCAAGACTGAGCTAAATAAGTTGATGGAGGGGAAGGTCTGATGAGATTGCCTACAATGGCATGTGGCCCGTCTGTGACTGCTAGTAACAAACATTTCCAATTGGAAAGGGGGCACTAGATGGGAAGGGCTCTGAGTTATTCAGAGAATTATTTCCCAGGTGTCTGGCTGGAGGTCTTGCCAATGTGCTCAGGGTCTAACTGATCGCCATATTTGGGGTTGGGAAGGAACTTTCACCCAGGTGAGATTGGCAGAGACCCTGGGGGGTTTTCACCTTCCTCTGTGGTGAGGGCACAGGTCACTTGTTGGTTTAAACTAGAATAAATGGTGGCATCTCTATAACTTGATGTCTTTAAGTCCCCTAGCCTCTGGCTGAGTTACTGTTTATTGCTGAAGGGGGTGGGTGAGGTTCTGTGGCCTGCAATATGCAGGAGGTCAGACGCGATGGTCCCTTCTGGCCTTAAAGTTGAATGGAGTGTCTTCCCTCGTTCCATTTTTTTATTTTTTTTTTGGAAGCCTCCAGGATAATCTCTTTGTGAAACTGAGACCTCCAAACTAACTTCTAATTGCTTGTCATTTAAAACATCTGTCTGGAAACTGACCAAAGTGTATGTGTCCCTTATCCAGGTTGGCTGTGACCAGATCCTTGCACACCAGGACCATATTAAAGGACTGGCGGCTCTTATCGGTGAGTTCGTTTTATCAGCTTTGTCTTATTTGAAACTCTCCTTCAGGAGCACCTGTGAATGCTGAGTTATCCCATGTTGTTTTAGGGGCTGTGGAACACTTTGCACTGCAGTGGCACAGGGACCTTAACGCTTCACAGACAATGAATTAACCCTTCCGCTCCCACATGACGTAACTATTAGCTTGGGTCTTGCCCATTTTTTCAAAAGTGGCTTTTAGTGCATGTCTACACTGCCAGGGAGGTGTGAGCCTAGCACAGGGCTAGCTTTAACCTAGCTAGCAAGGGGAACAGGAGTAGGGAAGATGGTTGGCATGGGCTAGCAACCCCAGTACAAGCCTGCTGGGGACCCCGAGTAGGTACTTGGGTTGCTAGCCTGGGCTGCCACGTCTTCATTACTGTTGTTACCCATGTTAGTTAGATAAGAGCTAGAATGGGCATTCCTACATACACTACAATCAGATCTTGTAGACATACTCCTATGCTCCTTGGAGCCTCAGCCCCATGGACTTTCAGTGAGACTTAGGCTCCTAGGTAGGGTGACCAGACAAACAGTGTGAAAAATCGGGACAGGGGTGGGGGGGTAATAGGAGCCTATATAAGAAAAAGCCCCAAAAATCAGGACTGTCCCTATAAAATCAGGACATCTGGTCACTCTACTCCTAGGTCATTTAGGCCCTTTGGAAAATTTTACCCATACTCCAGCTCAACCAAAAGTTACGGCTCGATTCAGCAGTCCCTGCTGGAGGTTCTCCAGCCTGTGTCTGCAGGTCAGACTAGATCAGTGGTTCTCAACCTAGTTACCATTGTGGGCCACCCAGGCAGCTCTCTGTGTTATGTGAGCCACATCCACACAAGATCTATACTGCCCGTATGGCCTTAAGGATGTCACATGGGCCACAGCTGTGTGCTGATTGGGCCTCAAGGGTTGAGAACCACTGGTCTGGATGATCCTAAAGGTCCCTTCTGGCCTTAAAATCCCGTGCATCTTTGTGTTTATATTGGGCTTCTCACTGGGGGAGGGAGGAGGGTCTCTAACGTACCTGCCTAAGGGGACTTGTAAGGAGATGTTTGACATTTTAAAAGAACTTTGAGTGCAATTTGCAGAGTAAAACATTTCTTTAGAACTGCTCTATTTTTTTAAAAAATAACTAAGCTTCATCTTCGTTCATTTCAAATAAGATTTGCATGTTTGAGATTTAGAAGGGAAAATAGAGAAGTGTCCGACCCAGCGCATTGCAGCTAGGACATGCCTCCACTTCCTCTCTTTCTTTCTGCTTGCACTGCCACCTCAGCAGTGCACGCCAGCAACATGCTAACGTTAAGCCAAGCATGTGCGGCTCCTAAATCACAAGCTGCAGTGTTCGGCTAGGCATTGAGGAGAGCTGTTAAAACGCTCACGTGCTCCGTCGCGGATCCAGTTCCCGCTCCCTTTAAAAAGCCGAGTAGGGCTCTTGTTTGGTGATAAACAAGCTGAGAGTGGATCTCTTCCTGCTGTTGCCACTCGGCGAGCACTTCACTCCTCTCTCCTGCTGGTCAGCTGTCCTCTCACAGGACAGTTTAATCATGCAGGAGGCGTGATCCACCAAAGCATTAGGCAAGGAGCCAGCTTTCTTCCATATCCTCCCGTCAGGATCATAGATGAACACCCCATCTTCTTTACTCATGCATCGCAGTGATCCACCTCCTGTGATATAGAGGCTGGAGTGGAGCACAGCGATACTGAACTGGCAGCAGTCAAAGGGGGATAGTGTTAGCGTGGTCCACTGGTCAGTCATCGGACAGTAATGTTCTGTCTCGTTCACTTGAATCCATTCCTCTGCCTGCAAAGAACCAGATCAGCACTGATTTGCCACATGACAGCTTGGGTGGATGGTACTGTAACACTGGACTCTTTCACTCTAACAATCCCCCACCCAACGAGTGATGCCAATGTCTGAAGACATGGTTAAAGGCAAATTGTGTTCTTAAACCATTTGCCCACCAGGGGGCTCATTCACAGTTAAATTAAAGGCATCCTAAGAAACCCAAATGAAACACCCAAGTGGTATCAGAAGATGGCTCTGAAGAGGGGTCGTTCCTCTCTGGAAAATGGAGAAGGACTGCAGGGAAAAGCAAGTGCACCTAGGAGCTGAAACAGCCCAAGTTCTGATCTGTCCCCTTTAGATTTAAGGCACTCGGGGGGAGCCCCTGAATGGTGGGTTGTGTTGTATCATGTCATGGACAGCAGCCAAGATGAAGCTTGGGGGAGAGGTGTCATCCACAGCTCCATCTACATCAACCCATCCTCTACATCAAAGGCTCCAAGGGCTGGTGTTTTTGCACCCACCGATTTAACCCACTTAGATACCTGGGTCCCTGTCTGAATCTGCAGATCAGGGCACCATGCTGGGATATGCAGGTGGCCAAAACTGCTGGCACAAAACCAGAGGGCTCCAGTTAAAGGCAGGCCTGAAAAACGTCCCCATCACTAATGAGTCGTCCTTGATGTCAGTAATAACAAAGCCATGTGTATCCTTATGCATTGAGCCTCCGCCTGTGGAGCAAGAGGCTGGCGGCAGAGTGCTTGGGAATGCCACAGGAGCTGTCGTTGCAGTATGGAGCAGGTTGCTTGTTACACTTTGAATTCTGTTCCCTCCACCACAGCATTTAAAGGGGTTGGAGACACGCAGAGAATCCTTTTGAAAGGCAGGCTGCCACAGGAGAGCGTATTGTAAAAGAGAAGCCCTCACCTCTGTTAACCCCCTGCAACGAGTACAACTGAAAGAGCTTTAGAAACCTGATTTACTTGACAGTTCTCTCTTTTTATGGCCCTCATTACTGTAGGATTGGAGTGCAGCACAATTGTTAATCTATTTATCCTCACAACATCCCTGGGAGGCAGGGCAGTGCTATTCTCCCCATTGTACAGATGGGGAGTTGAGGTACAGAGAGACGTAGGCCTGGTCTACACCTAACAATTAGATTGAGCTAGCTTCATTGCTCAGGGCTGTGAAAACTTCCCCCTCTGTGTGATGTGGTTCGGTCGACCTGACCTCCACTGTTAACACAGCTGGGTGACAGAAGAATTCTTCCATCGACATCGCCTCAGAGACGGATTACCTACGTCGACGGGCAAACCCCTTCCTTCCATGTCGGAAGCATCTACACCACGGCAGCACCCTCGCTGTGGCGCGATAGCTGCTGTAGCGTAGACATGGGCTAAGTGACTTCTCCGAGGAAGTCCGTGACAGAGCAGGGACGTGAATCTAGGCCTCCAAAGTTCTAAGCTAGCTCCCTACCCACTGGACCATCCTTCCTCGCTCTCTTCTGCTTGCTTTCTGCGTTTCTCTTGGCATGCATGAGGAGAATCGGCTTGTCCGTGTCACTCCTGCATTAGGATGCGACTGCAGAGGAATGATGATTTGGCTTTTTAAACATTTCCATTAATGCTGCAAATATGCTCACTAGTGGTAATAACTAGGATCTGATTGTAACAGGGCAGCAACCCATGAACACAATTTTATGGACCTAGGCATTTGTCCAGGCTTATTGGCCTGATTCACCGCTGTATTAGTACACTGCAAGACTGAAATCCATTGAAATGAATGAAGTTTACAGTGCTCAAACTGGACTAATACAGTGCTGTAGAGTAGGACCGGTAGGTAGAAAGCCTGCATCTGGGGCCCAATCTGGCCGTTTATAAGAACAAATCCCAACTTACAGCATTTAAAGTCCTGCCTCCAATACAGAAGATCCTGTCTCTGACTGCAGCCATTCCATGGTCACACCGGGCAAAGGTCATGGCACGGTTAGCGATCCAGCGCCGGAGGCGAGGGAGGTAGCTGTGTGTGTCCCTCAAGGTCTTGCCAGCAGAAAAGCCCCCTGGAGGAGAGAAGCGTGGATAGAATCCCTCTGCCCTGCTAAAGCTGTTCTCATCAGAGGCTCACAGCACTCTGCAAACAGGCACGAAGGGGGTCTTGCCAGCCACCTCTGCCTATGTCATGGTGAAAGGAAAGTGTTCCAGCTACATATGCAGCCTTTCCAAGGTGCTGTACCCTGAAGACCCAGCTGTCTCTCCTACTCAAAGTGGG
Organism: Chelydra serpentina; assembly: GCA_037349315.1. Lineage (NCBI taxonomy): Eukaryota > Metazoa > Chordata > Testudines > Chelydridae > Chelydra > Chelydra serpentina. The sequence goes on along the minus strand of JBAIAC010000239.1, from coordinate 125,433 downwards.
GAGGGGCTTTCCTCACCACAAAGGGCAGGACATAGTTAAAAGTGGTGTGTGCCAGATGAGCAGCCAGAAGGCTGGAGGTTTTAAAATTGGATGTGAAAAGTGTCTCCTGCAAACAGATTTTCCCCCCGCAAGATTTTATGGTGTCACGTGGAGTAATGTGGGCAAACTTCTTTCAGTTTTCAAGTTTTGCCTGATTCTTGAATCTGAGCCAGTTCCTGTTCCCTGGCTCTAAGCCACCCATCACGTGGGTATCTCAGGGCTGCAGTAGAACAGCTTCCTCTCTTTGAAGCAGGAGGCTAGTCTTTGACAGGGCACACCCCTTCATGCTCACTGCACTGAAGAATGCAGACAGAGTCAGAGTCTTTGAGACAAAGAAAAGGGAGGACAGGTCAAATGTGGCTGACAACACTTACCTCCGGGTTTTTCAGGTTGTGTGTAAGCTCTGTCTGCTTGGATACAGCACGTTTTAAGCTCTCATACTAGCATTGCATGTGTAATTGTTCAGTATGATTGGACAGAGCTGTGGATAAGACCCCCCGGGCTAGTACTATGAATGGGATTATGTGATGGGGCTGCCTATGATAGCAGGGGACTAGACTCAATGAGCCAGGAGGCCCCTTCCAGTCCTATGTTCCTATCTAACTTCAATGAGACATTACCATGGTATGTCAGCACTTCACAGTGTTTTCAATGCATTCATTCTCATTACACCCTGGGAGGTAGGGGAGCATCTTTATCCTCATTGTACAAATGGGAAACAGACACAGAGGCTAAGTGACTTGCCCAAGGTCACACAGGAAGTCTGTGGTGGAGCAAAGAATTGAATCCCAGTCTCTGAAGCCCAAGGCTAGTGCCCGAACCACTGGGCCATCCCTGCGCGCTATCTCGGGCGGTCACTCTGACTGATACAGGAGTGTTGTACTGGATCCAGGGTTTAAGATGTGTAATTTCAGACGGGTTTTTCTGCTTATTTGGACACTAAGGTAGAACTGATCTCAGTCTTATCCTTCAGTGTCCTCCTCCTAAGATACCACAGTATAATTACATACGGAATGCACCGTGCAGATTGCACAGTTAAAATCAAACCAAAGAGATCCGACTCGATCCCAGTGATCATTTCTAGCCTTAAACTCTATGAAAGTCAAAAACAAAAGGTTCCTACTTCAATGTCAAATCATCTTATAGCCCACAAGCAATAACATAAATGTCATTGTATTAATGATGCACTTTCTTCTGACGTGAGACAGGACTAGCAATGACTGTACATTATACTACGTGTCCAAGTTAACGACTGCTGAAGGAACCCTTAATTTGTGTGTTTCCGGCTGTGTTTAATACATTGCATTAGGTAGTTGTGTCCTAAGCGGGGCTGGTAGCACTGCCTATTAGTGTGGTTGGCCAACGCTTCCCATTTATAAGACTCTGTTTTCAGTTCCTTATGACTTTGCCAAACTTTAAGTGGTTGAACTGAACTTTTCCATGACAGGTGTCTGCTTCCGGCTGAACCTTTCTTGGGAAAATTCCAACCAGAACAGTAGAAGCGACAAAGGGTCCTGTGGCACCTTATAGACTAACAAGAGGTATTGAAACATAAGCTTTCGTGGGTGAATACCCACTTCTTCGGATGCAAGCAGTGGAACTTGAATCTGGAATTCTTGAATCTGAGCCAGTGGAACGCTGTTAGTCGATAAGGTGCCCCAGGACACTTTGTCGCTTCTACAGATCCAGACTAACACGGCGACCCCTCTGATACTTGAAACCAGAACAGTGTAGCTGTTTCCAAAATTGAGGCTAGGGGGGAAATACATTGTTTTGCCATGTTAAAAAATTCTGGTAGCTTTTCCTTTGAAAAATGCTGGTGTCTCCGTGCTGTGGGGCAGGGGATGAATGGGGCAAGGGGTCCTGTGGAAGAAATAGTATGTGATCATGTAATTAAAGAATCTATGAAAGTGCTTACACACAAAGGGACTGAATTAATTTTGGCATTTTCTAACTTTTGAGTGTTTGACTTTGCAACTTTAGTAACGTTCTTTTACCAGGTGCATGGAGCGTGCAATTAGTAAATTACATTGCCATAGTGCCCGTGGTCCCCGTAAGCCTCGGGGCTTGGAGCCTCGTTGTGCTAGCTACTGTACAGAAACCGAGGCGATGGCCCTTGCTCTGAAGAGCTAACACTTTAATTACTTTTTGTGCTTCATTTCCTAGGCTGAGCGTTCCAGAACAGTGCAGGGGATTTAGTCCCACGTCTTCCATTAAAATGCATGTCACGTGTGCGGCTGAACATGCAGGCAGTGCTTTGGAAAGCTCACCCTAGCTTGCTTTCTTAAAGGAAAGCGGCTGGAATTTGGCCAAGACCCCACGGTCAAAATGCCTGTTCTGACAAAATGCGCAATGGGATGTTTGACTGCAGCCGGCCCAGTTCCCATTGTAAGTCTTCCCTGCAAGACAGTGCCCCCTGATGTAACGGCTGGCATTGGTTCGGGAGGAGCAGCCCCACTTATTGATTCACCACCAGTACCCCCATACAGCACTATGGATTTCCCTGGTCAATCGCCCTGTCCTGGTCCAGTCTTACTTGACCTGTAAGGCTACCAGTAAAAGCGAAGTAGCTACATGAGTTCCAAGAGCAGGGTCACCTGAAATGTAGAGGATTCCCTTGTGGGTGGTGCCCGCGTGATCGGCCACTGGCACTGGGAAGGGAGCAGCACGCTCCCACTTGTTCGCCGCCGCCTGGTACGCTTCCATGGTGTTGGTGAGCTTCCCCAGCAGCGTCCCGCCGCCCACAGCCAGGATGCGATCAGACAGCACCTCCGCGTGGAAGCGCGTTCGCCTCTCCAGCATGCTGGAGACCTGGAGCCACGAAGGGTTGCGGGGATCAAAGCGGAACACCTAGGATCACAATCGAGGGAACAGTGGTCACTGAGCAAGGCAGCCAGCCAGGGTGGTGGGAGATCCTCCACCAGGCATGGCTTTAAGAACTGTCATGCCCTGCAGTCACACGGGGTGTGACTGCCATTATGTAGACGTACCTGATCTAGCTTTAATCAGCCTAGCCTGGGTACCAGAGCAGAGCAGCTTCACAGGCTTTAGCGTGGGTTGTACAAGATTGCCTAGAGCCCTCGGGGAGCTGGCCCATGTCTCAGCCTGTGTTGCCACAGCTCCGCTACACAAGCTAGCTAGATTAGAAGTAGCACCATACGTCTACATGTGCTGCAGTCACATCCCCTGATTCTTTTCAGCTGAGAGGGCTAATACATCCCAACCTGAATGGTTCCTTTAAATGGCACTTAGCGTGCCCCAAGTCTAAACAGACCCGCTCAGCTTTGTCTGCATATAGGACCTAAATGCCACAGAGCTTTTCTAAATCTATGTGGGTAAGATCTATGCAACGCCCCCTCCACAACGTTACATCTGTGGCCACAGCGAAAGCCACGTGTGTTTCTTAAGCTCCTTATTTAAACAGGGCAAGTGATTAGAACCTGGTCCAAGGCTCTGCTGCTGTAGCCTGCCAGAGATGGGCTGTCTAGGGAATCCCACCTGACCCATGGGAAACTACCTGAGAGAGGGCTGTGAGAACAAGGCTGTCAGCTGGAACCCGTGTTCTCCTCCTTACTGGATGGAACTTGGCTTGATCTCGGGTAACGTTACACAGCAGCCAGGCTGGCATGTTCATTCGCACCGAGTTGTTAACCACTCTCTGCTGAAGCCAGAGCACCGCTCACCCTCTGGCCTCTTGCCACCCGCTGACCAGCGCTGCATCCCAGCCTGGGCTGAGGCTTCCCAGCTCCTAGGCAGGGCTGATCCTTTTGGGTGGTGGTGAAGGGACTGGACCAGAAGAGCCTCTGGGATGCTGGCAGCACTGTGCTTCTTCCTGCAGCCTCCCTAACGCCCCCATGTTAAGTCTGCTTGGGGGGCAGAGTTTGCCAGAGACCCTGGGGGGCAACCAGTTTGGGCTCTTAGCACAAAGTGACATTTAGCAAGTGGGGCACTCAGCCCCACCTGGGCTAACACTCTCTAGCTAAACCTCCTCTTCCCCCCCCCCCCCCCCCAACAATGGTGTCTTACTTCCTAGGCAGGGGCAAGGCATTGGAGCTGGGGCATGTGTCGGGGTGGGGGGAGGGGTATTCACCCTGTTCCATGGGCAAGAGAAACGGAGGCACTTTTTAAAAGGAGAGTCAAATTAACTCATGCCACTGCTAGAGCAACTCTTGTGGCAGAGGGGATGGTCTGAATATGATCCCGTTTCAGTGGGACTGGGTCAGGAGCAGAGGTCAAAGGCCATGAGGATTGATGGATGTGGGCCGGTGTTCTACTACTTCAGGTATTTGAGGTTGGCCTGGTTTGGGGCTTGCATACAACGGTTTCTGACGCAATCCATGGAAGTAGAATATGCCAAACAGAGAGGGAGAGTTTGACTGGCCTAACTTGTCTCCCAAAGGACACGGTGGGAGCCTCGTCACCAGAGGGATTTTAAAACCAGGCCGAGCACTAGGAAATAGCCTGCAGGAGCAGTCCTGCCCTGGCCAGCCTGGAGGAGATGACTTCATTCTGATCTCAAACACAACTCCTCTTGTACCTCTCCGGGAGAGTGACGAGTGATTCAACATGGCTGCTACTCTGCAGCCATCCTGAGCAGTGCGGTGAACTGGAGGGAGACCGTTCTTGTGCCAGGCAGCTCTTTTAAATGAAACGCTCTCTGCTGGGCTCCCAAGGGCCATGTATCTCTGCCGCGTTCAAGGCCAGCACTTTCCCATCTACGTTAAGCAGCTAAATAAGGGGTCTGGGTTTTTTTCAGTTACCCTGGACACCTGCGACACCCACTGACTTCAGCGGGAGTTGTGAAAGCTCAGCGCCTCTGAACATTGACTTTAGGTACCGAGTGGGGAAATTGGCCTTAGCTCATCTGAGCCTGGCGGACAGAACTCCAGTCCCAGGGTTCCCTTCGATCACTTGATTCCCTTTAGCCTAAAGCTCCCTAAGCGCCTTACCTCGTTTGAAGGATGTTTCCCTGCGGGATCAAATCTGGACTGGCCGCCGAGGACAAAGAGGAAGTTATTGATCACAGCTACGCAGTGGTTGTAGACAGGTGTGGCGAGTTCACCGATCTTCCTCCATGCACTGCAGCTCTCGTCCGCAGCCCACATGTCTCTGCAGACTCTGTTGTCCATGGTTCTGCCACCAAGAACGAGCAGCATGGAGGAGCTGGAACGGATGCTTGTGTGTTGGGTCTGCAGGGCTGGCTGGGCATACAGCTGGGAGTGGTAGAGCAGAGCCTCCTGGAGGTACCTATGGCACTCCGGGTCTGTCCTCATAATGGGGGTTTCCTGCACATCTCTCTGCAGATCCTGCAGAGGAATAAGAGCAAATCGGATTCGCCTTAAAATATCTGCCGCTCCTTTCAGCCTCGCGCTGTCATGCAGCAGCCAGCTTATGGCAGCGTTGAATAGCTCCAGCTCCGTGCACCCCGCCACGTCTGTCTTGTCTAAGATTTCACACAGGGTCTCTCTGTCCAGCTCCTTCGTGCACTGAGGATCAGCCAGTATCTGTTTGTAGTGCTGCCCTACGTAGTACATAGCTTTCTGTCTCAACTCTTCTGGACCAAGCCTCCTAGCGATGCTGAGTGTGTCCAGGCAGTTCTTGTGATTCAGACCGGCCTCCAGAAACTGAAAGCACAGCTTTATCACTTCCCGGACGAGGAGGGTTTCTGCCGCCTTGAACGTCTCTTCGACGTTCTGTAGGGACAGTTCCAGTTTGTTGGAGTAAATGAAGTTGAGAACATTCCTCAGCCCGCCAGCGCTGATGGCTTTCAGCTGCACGTTCGCATTGGGGCTCCCGGCCTGTGTTGAGTTTCCAACAAACAGGACCTTGCAGTAATTGCTCGCTGAAGCCAAAATGATCTTGTGCGCTGGAAAGCGAACCCCATCTGCCTCCAGCGTTACATCGCACAGCGCGTTCTGTGAGCGGAGGCTGCATGCGCCGTCCAGGAGTTTAGCCAGGTAGGTCTCCGAGGTGAGAGATTGGCTCGGAGTGCTGAGCGACATCCCTCTTGTGACCGGAGGGGTGCAGGAATCTCTCTGCAGGTGTCTATAAGCAGTGACTCCTTCCCCCCATGTAGGAGTTTTCAGTGGAGCCTTCAGTCTCCTTGGGGAGTGGTGTCTGTTGGACTCTCCAGAATCCAGTCTAATCAAGTCAGTGCTGTGCGCTTTGCAGAGACCGAGCCACGGCTAGCGGTACTATCACTGGCATTTGTCTGTAGTGTGTTTCCTTTGGGCTACTATATGAGCAGGTCATTTGAGTGGCAGGCAGCAAACAGTCCTTCCTTCTCTTCTCGATCTGCCAATTATTCATGCGCACAAAGGCGCCCAGTCTCCTCCAGCTCCCATGCTACGCCTGATTGGCTTGTATTGGCCAGGTACTTGTTTTCATCAGGGCAAGTCTGGGCATGTCGCCCTCCCTTTTTCAATCCGTGATCAAACAACATTCTTTCTTTGCAGGGCTGGCATTGGCCAGTTTGCTAAAGTTGCTGTCTTGAAGCTGCAGTACATTCACCCTGGGGGGTGGACAGCCACTAGCCTCGTGCAGTTTGAGAATTCAGTCTGGGATAGTTTGTGCGAGACTATCCAACAGCTGAAGTGTGTTAGTCTGAGGCTCACGCAGGGCAGAGACCAGATTTGGAACGAGATGGGAGAGCCAACGAGGCAAAAAGACCCAGGGGGCCTGTTTTGGACGCTGGGTGTTGCAGAGCCGAAGGCTCTCCCACAGCCAGCAAAGAGCTGGGGATGGTTTTGCTGATCCGACTAGGCAGGTGGAAAGCTGTGATCTTTACTACAGCCTGGCTCAGAATGGCACACAGCCTTTTAGATCTATTACCCTGTCCACACCCCCGATCTCCTTAGGTCTTCTCTGTCTGGTCTCAGCTTGAGTTCTTTGGGGTCGCTCTGGGTAGTGCAGCCATTGAGCTATTGCCAGCCCGGCTTAACTGTCTTTCTCCTTGACAGGAGTGTTCTACAACTCCACTGGGATGGCGCCATGTTACGACATATACAAACAGTACAGAAAATGTTCTGACCCGACTGGCTGTGGCACCGGCCCAGGTGCCGAGGCGTGGGACTATCAGGTATGCTGCTTGGAGGAATCAGTGGACTTTAATACAGATCCTCCCCCTCCCTTTCCATCTTGACATTTCCCATTTCCATCACAGGCTTGTACCGAGATCAGCTTACCCTTCAGCAGCAATAATGTGACCGACATGTTCCCGGAAATCCTGTTCACCGAGGCTATGAGGCAGCAGTACTGTTTCGACAAATGGCTCGTGCACCCGCGAAGGGGCTGGTTGCAAACAATGTTTTGGGGCAGCGGTAAGCTGCATGTTGCTGTTTATTCCTTTTGCATCATCTGTGTATTTCCCCCCCACGGTCCCTGCATTCTGGTCTGGATACCTGGATAGCATTAGGGGGAAGGGCTGGCTCAGTTATGATGATTATACACACATCACAGGTGGCAAGTGATTCATACCGTTGCAGCTGTTCTCTTATTTAAGGACTGCAGCTAAATCAACTAGTCTCTAGTCTCTCCTCCTGTTTCCCTAATGCTCCCCCACTGCAACTCTCCTCTAGGACCAGAGCTACACTCTTCCCTCTCTCCTTCCCTCCACCCCCTCTCCCAACTCCGACATTTTGCTGGCTTTTCCCAGCTCCTACTTTGACTCTGCCTCCTCCCTCCCTGTTGATTCTTGCACCAACACAGCAGACTGGCACCAGTAAAGCGTGGAGGCAGGTCATGCTTGGGGTGGAGCTGGAGCTGGACAGGACTGGCTTCTTTCTGGAAGAATGAGCAGCAGTCTCTTCCTGGCACAGCTTCCTTTCCACCTCCCTCTCTGAGCATCTGCTCTTCGTGCACACGTTGTTAGAGGGGAGGTGGTGGCAGAGTCCAGGAGAAGCCTGGCTTTCTGTAATCAGCCCATATTGTACTTCACTTAAAAACAAGTGGAAAACCAAAGTGACTGCCAAGATTTTTTTACATTTTCCACTGGCGTTTGCACACACTGAAACAGCTAAACAGGTTTTGGTAAATGGACAAGAGAGTAAAGAGGCCCCTCAGAAATCATCTGTGTGAATTTCAGACCTGAAAGCTGCAAGCAACATCATATTTTCGAATGGAGACTTGGATCCATGGGCAGGCGGTGGCGTAAGTATCTGCAGCGCTGTGGGCTGAGCACAGGTGTGAGATACCCCAGTTGTTAACCTGGCTGACCTCACCCTTTCTGTCTAGTGTTAACAGACCACCTTAGGCTGCTTCCTGGAAATGCCCAATGGCTACAGAGCAGGCAGCAGTTGCTCATGTCCATCCTGTTCAATAGATATTTTTGCTCTGCTAAATTATTTGGCAGCCCCAGAACACTTGTGGCAAAAGGGTAAGTTAGTCTATCAGGGCGGCTGCTTCTGTCTGCCAAAGAGGGGATTTGATTGTATTGGCTTTGCTGCAGCAGACCCCACTTCATTTTAGACCTTGCACTAGCTTCTGTTGGTTCAGAATTTGGTGAAATAGCCACAGCTGGTTCTAGTTCTGTAGCACCCCTCACTCCAGCCCCAGTTGCTCCACCTGCCATTGAAAAGCCAACTTCTTCCTAGTTCTGAGCTACAGCAGCAATAACACCCTAACTGCTAGTTGCTGAAGATCAGATTTGTGCAAACTAGAAATGAATTAATTCTCCCCAACCACCTGATGCAGCCCTGGTAACACCTGAAAGGCTCCTGGTTCTGGAAAGATCTGTTTTGGGGGGGAAATAAGCCTGGCCCCAAACATTGACGCTTTTCACCTGTAATGGGGGAAATATCAATTTCATTTGAGAAAACACATTTGACTTATTGGGAGTGGGAGGAAAACAAGGGCTTATGATGCTCTTGACACACCTGTGCCTGTCCTGCTAATGACTAGGGCAGCGTCTTGTTGCCCTTCCTGGCTCAGTCTTTAATTTTTAAAGCCCTTATTCAACACACTTGTCTGGTATAAGGAGTTTGACTTGCGCTTTTTATTGTTCCAGATAAATAGTAACCTCAGTTCCTCACTAATTGCGATAACCATTAAGGGAGGCGCTCATCATCTGGATCTCCGGTACGTAGCCTTTGCTTACTGGCCTGGGTGATCCCAGCAATGAAAACCAATAGCAATCTCAGCAGGACTCAGCCCACCAAGCACTGTGGGCACTAAGCTGCTGAAACAAGAGACGGCTCCTTACCCAACTCAGCACTCTTCACTCTGCCTCTCCTTGAGCATGGAAATGGTATTTGGCTCGTAGCTGCTGTTTGACCGCGTTCACTTGATCTCATCACTGAGGAAGGGCCCTCTTGGGCAGGGCTTGTGCCAAGTTATTCTCAGTGCAACCTCCTTTACGGAAAAGTGCTTTTGTTTCCCCCCAGTAGGGCCAGCACCCTGCCCCGGTAACCCGACAACCTATATGCAGTGCACACAGCGACATACCACCACTCCAGCCTTTCTTCCTTAGTCAGATGCTTGAGCACTGAGCAGAGAGGACAGTAGTGTGCCTTCCATCCTGAGCTACCCAAACTCAGCGAGAGCCCATTACTCCTTTTCCTGCAGGCATACTGACCGCTTCCCCACTATTACTTTGGTTTGTACTGTAACTTATTTCTCAGGGTTACACGCTACTAAAATGGTTTAAAGCTGCATAGTAGAATAGTAAGCAGGCAGTATGGCTACAGCCTTGTTCCCCGTGGCTGGAGCTGTCCCACACACAAGAGGGGAAGCCCTCCTATGACAAATGTTTTATGTAAGGAAACTAGATCCTTTGCACTCCGCTAGCTAGACTAGTTACAAATGAAATCCCACTGTGACTCTTGAGCATGGCTGCTCTGGCCTCTGAGTAACTGTGTGCTCATGTTGGGATATGGACAACTAACTATTGTATATGCTTGGCATTCCCCACAGAGGATATAATCCAGCTGATCCTCCATCTGTCACAGATGCACGCAACCTAGAAGCAAGGATTATCCATAACTGGGTGAAGTCTGCTAGGATTGAGAGAGCCTGGGAGAAGATGTCTGCAGGTGTATCACCGTGAAGATATCCATCCAGCTGCTAGCAGGAACGTTGTGCTGCTAGTGTGTGTACCAGAAAGCACTCGGGTGGCAGCCCTAGGAGCTGAGTGTGCACGGACCATTTGATGAAAATGTCAGTTCAAGTGGCTCTACCAAGGTGATAAAAATTCACCTGTCTAAAGTGTCCTGTGAGTGTATCAAGTCTGTCAAAAGAAAACGAGTAGACCAAATCCACTGACTGAAGGCAATAGCACTTTGCACTGGTCACATGCTTACCTGCATTGTACCAAAGATGTGATTGTAACGGGAGGAGGAGAGAATAAAAGCTTGCCTGCGAGTGTTAGACCATTCCTCAGGAACTGGGTCATACTTCATGTACATGCTTTTCAGAATGGTAGAAGAAAGAATGTGGCCCTGCTCTGAGAGCGAGGGATGATTATTCACAGCCCCCAGCAATCTCCGGCGTTACACAAAACTACAGGTTACATGTAGCTTTTGTTCAGCTAGAAACTCTCGCTTTAAATAAATGCTTAAAAGGAGAAAGTTCTCTTGGGTGATTTGTGAAGTAGCGTGAGGGTTCGAGTTGTCATGATCATGAGCTGTAGGATTCAGCTGAAGAGACCAGTTTCTCCAGAAAGATTATAGTTACTGTAAAAAAAAAAACACAACAACAAATCTCTGGGTTGGTCAGCTGTGGAATAGAGACTAAAGTTTGGAGAGCAAGTGCTTTGTCTAAGGTAATCCCAATGTGAACAGCTATTGTACAGGAAACAGCATTAGTAGTGAATAAGTAGTCACACTTCCAATGATGACACCTACATTTATCTTTAAATAAATTACCAGTTTATTAAAGTATGTGATAGAATTTCACGGGCTGGCTTTTGAATATAACCAAAGAGGATACAAAAAGGATACTTTTCTCTCACCCTGAGGTGTGAAATAAATTCATCTTTGCACATTAACGAGTAGACTCTTACCTACTGCAAATACTGTGTACCAATAAATACTAGTGAGACTGAAAAAATATTACATCTTAGTAATTAATTATATGCCTTAAGGTAAAATGTATCATCTTACAATGATTACACAGGGTGGGGAAGGGGGAGCATTTGGAATACCTCCATCAAGAGATCATCCCAGGTTCATGTTGCTTAGGTGGGCAAAGTACAGCATTTGTTCAGCTTCTTACCATTGCTCAACCCAATGCTCAGTGTTGCTTAATATTTACACTGGTGAATCTCTACTTCCATCATGCCCCAATTGGTTCAGATAGATACTAGGGCCAGTCCTGGATTCTTTTTCACATGATTCAAAGCAGACCCTCCAGGCACTGGGAGTAAGTTTCCCACATAGAGCAAGGAGTAGTAAGTAGATTCACACAGGTTAAAGCTGAAGCATTCCAGTAATTAGCAGGGTTCATAGTGCTCCATGAGAGGTGTGCTGAATGTCTCTCTAGAGACGAGAGACTGGAAAGGAGTAAAGTCAACTCTCCCCCAATGGAATCCCCACCTCTAGCTCCCAAGATAAGCCAAGGCCAGGTGGATGTCTCTCTTGACAACCTTTTATCCTTGCTCTGCTACAGGAGTTGCTTCTTGATTACATTGCCTTGCTAGCATTCCCAGCTCCTGGAAAGCAGGAACCACACTGAGACCATGCCTGTGATTAGAATCAGTCTTTGCCACATGATGCATTAAAGCAGCTAGGCGAGGTATGAGCCACCTAGAAAGTACTCTCCAAGCTACAAGCTTTGAACAAGTGGTGGCCAGTGGTCTGCTCTCCGCCCTTTGGGTGACTTCCAGCTTTCCACTTCAAGAGGAGGCAAGAGTTCTTTTTAACCCTCTTGCAACCTGTGAAAGATTCTAAAATATGAAACTTAACAAGGAAAGTAGTTCTGCAGATTAGATTTGTTCCTCGTTAGGGGATAACGCCTGGAAGTGGCTAAAAAAGGAAAGTTGGTGTAGAAGAAATCTAATAGTAAAGGCTTTTAGATGATATAGTGTGGGGATAAGTTAGATATATAGCGAGACTTAGAGTCATAATTCAGCTTTCATCTTGTCAAATAGAGGGGGCAGAGGGAGTGTCATGCTTCAAAATGTGCTGCAGATTGCTGTGGCAGACAAATCTGACTCCAGTTCAGCACAGATTTCTGTAATGGTTTTTAATCCTGGGGTAAGAGAAAAGGGTATATAGTGAAAAAAAACATAGTTATCGAGTACATCCTACAAAGAGGCAATAGGGATAGTCACAGCTATTGCAAGGCCATACACCATTTCCTGGAAAAAGTTTCAGAGTAACTGGCTTAGAGAAATGGAAAGAACTAGGAATGTTTTCACAAGACATGAAGTGACCAGCTGAATTAAGACCTACAGCAGTGGCTTTACCAAAAGGCTCATCATTCTACTGTATCATCACATACAACCATATGGAGGGTAGGGGCAAGTTCCAGAAACAGTAAGAAATGCTGCCTCTGGTTACAGAATATAATAGCTTAACTCAGGGCTTGAAAAATCCACACACAAGTCGGAAACTTTCCCTGGGCAGCATGAAAGTTTGCGTCATCACTTCCAACAGTACTTAAGATTTCATTTAAAAAACTGACGTTTTTAGTCCTTCGCATTGTGCCAATAACCTTCCAACAGTGAATAAATGCAGTATTTTCTTTGAGGCTGCAGCTATGAGACTGCCAAGCAGCAATGTGAAACGAACTAGACTTGTCAGTTTCCTTGCTGCTGTTCAGAATCCTGAGAGCAGCAAGGAAACTGGTCTTCCTTTCACTTTCAGGCTGCTTCTTGAAAAAGCTCACAGCAGCAGGAGTAGGTACTGTAGTTTCACAGGTGAAGAACCAAAAAAAAAAGAAAAAAAGAAAACCTCCAATAGCAGAAACTTGCCCTCTCCTCAATCCCTTACGACGGATGCACTAGGAGAATGGAGGGCAAAGCTTCTTTCCCTCCCAGCAGTTGGAGAGGATGAGTGGAGCTTCAGATTCTATCTGACTCTGAACAGGACCATATAAAATATGGAGGAGGCCCAACAGATTCCAGGCACAGCACCTTGGTACAAATCCCCATACTTAAGGGGTGGCAGTAGGGTTGGGCTTCTCAAAAAGGGGTTTCACTTCTGTCCCACATCCATCTTTCAAATCTACTTTGAGCTAATAGAGATATTTTTCCAAGCCCTGGTTTAAACTCTGGTACCTAAATGAGACCACACTACTAGCCTCACCCTGTAAGTGTGCAGTACTTCATGGCTGCAGCCATACACAAACCAAGCAGTGGAGGCAGTCACAAGTATAAATGAATAGTCTGAGTATGTGCACTTTGTTTTGTTGTGTTAGAATTAGGCAAGGCACTCAAGCTCTTGGAAAGGAACCAAGGCAGCTCACGGCAAAAGGGTTTTTAACGTCACTGGATTAAATGGTGGCCTTTCCACAACAATCCATTATTAGAGTATGGGAAGTGATTCAATAAATAGAGATGCCAAGTAGATGGATTATATTCACTGCACTTGAGGCTTTGGTTCAAAGGACCATACAGTACCTGAATGGAAACTTTACAACCAAGAATGAGCACTGGTCCTATCATGCCTTGAAAGTAAGAGGATGTGCGGTGCCATCAAGGTGGAGTATTGTGCCTTTAAACTTCACAGACCAATCAGAGGCAAGGAAGTATCTTTGAGGGGGCACAAAAGCAGGTCATGACATAAGCAATTAAAGCTTCCTCTTCAGCAGTCAGAAAGGGAGAAATCAGATCACCAGTTGCCAGACTATTTAGGTCCTACATATTTCAGGCATAATAAATGATAGTTTCAAACTGACATTAGGTTTCTGTTCTACCTTGAGCAGAATGTTGACCAATATTAAACAAAACATTAACAAAAGGTAAGATTTGACAAAAAAACACCAGTTAGGATAAGTTAGTTTCTTAAGACAGCATGAAGCCAGAGAAGAAATAAGTCAGACCAATAGTTTTGGAATAGAAATTTAGGATTGGGGGGGTGGGGAGGGGGAGGACAGGCGGGATAATGTTTACTCCTCCCTCCACTTGATTCATTCAGAGTGAAATTCATCCCATATCCTTCTACTTGTATACTGAGCTCATGCGATATGGAAGGAATCGCAACACAACACACATCTAAGAGTGCAACTGCACTTTATGACCTTAACACAGGACTTAAGTGATACACAGAACCTTGTATATGCTCTCTGCACTAGGGTGTATATTCACCTCCTGAAAATTAACTCTTAATCCCCCTTAAATACAACAAAGACACTCCGGAATTCTTATGAATCATAAAAATCAAGCAACAAAACAACAGTTCAGCTTTAGGGTATGGCTTCTAAATTCCAATGTGCACTTAAGGGGGAGACCTTGTGAATTCCACGATTACTAAAATTCTCAAATTAGTGGATCACCTCATTCTGCATTAACCTGTCATATCAGCAAATCCCCAACTCCCAGCATCAACAAACTTAAAAACAATGGTACCTATATATATATTACACATATATATAGAAATATAATTTGCAGTAATTGTTTCTTCATTTCCATGTGCCATCATCAGTACAAGGAATGGTAAGTACTGCCTATAGATTTAAAAAGTGGTCCAAATAGTAATGTCCTACTACAGCAAGACCAGGTCTGGCAAGACAAGTTAAAGACATTGGTTATTTTACAAAACAGAAAGTTACATTTACTGTTAAATCCATAAGTATAAGTGAAAGTGAATTTCTATGGTTCAGCTTTAACTATTTCTAAGCCCCAAATTTAGAGTGGATTGTGCCTACACACGTACCTGTAACCTCCATTCTCATTAATGAGACCTATGGGAATGGAAACTATGACAGGAAGAGAGACCCTAAAATATAAGTGAACTAGCACTTTTCTCCCACAACTTATTGGTGTGCACAGGACTGCATAAGTTAGCTACAGAACCAAACAGAAAAGTGTTTTACTTTCAAAATTCATGTTTTGAAACTCATTTCCAGAAATAAAAATGCAAGAGCCCTAGGCTCACGGAAGATACTTTTATACATGAACACTAGGTCTATTTTCTCCTCAAAGCACCCCAACAGCTCTCTACAGCAAGTCTGCTGGCAGTATTAGTGAGAGGGAAGAATACACTTTCAGCAGGACCACATTCTGAATCCATGTCAGAAGACCCTTAGACAATCTGCATTTCATTCTATAGGCAAACATAACACTTTCAAGCAAGGTACTTCAAAGAAAAGATACAAGAATTGAAAACCCCTCCTTGTTAATCCATAGTAAGACAAATAGTAGGAATTACTCTGTACCACAATAAGCCTCACTGATCCAACATAACATTTTTAAAATCTGAGAAAGTTGAGTTTGAATTGCACCTAATGTGCTCACCAGCTTTTCTGTAGCTCAACCTCGCAAAGCAGCTTTCAGTCAGAATACCTGAGTCTAACTGATGCATATATATATATATATATATATATATATATATATATATATATATATATGTATATAAATGCATGTATGTATATTGTTTGCTTTTCACATTGTCTCCTGCATTCCTGCAGATAAGTTAAAAAAATTGCAATCTACAAAATTGTATACCACTTTGAGCTAAATCAGCAGCAAGTTCTGTACTCAAATTGCCACCATTCATTCACTTTAGCCACAGCTCTAAGACATTGTTCAAAGTGCTCAATAAAATTCAGATACTGTACTATAGATGTTTTTGTAATAGAATTTCTTTCTTCAAACATAACGCTGCACAGCTCATTGATTTGAAATGAGATCAAAGTGTCAACAATATTACTGACATTCTCATTTTTACTGGGACAATGGTACCGTTCTCTGTGTACCCCACATACCATATGGAGATATTACAGGCTCATACTATGGAGTCAAGCTTTTCAGTACATCCTTCTCTCCAGAGACAATTCTGTGCTATAAGACAACTTGCCGCTGTCCTGAAATCTAACCAAAATCTACAGAGAATGTCATGAGTGAGTCACTGGTTGCTCAGAGATCTATTAACATCAGGGTCCACCTTGCAATTGCTTTCCCAACCTTGATGTCGGCATCAAATCCAGGCAAAGCAGTATAGTGTGCACAGGTTGTCCATCCCCGAGCTAACGCACAGAGTTAGATTTAAGACTGACAGATTTCTCTAAATCAGAGATGCTTTTCCAACTTTTTTAAAAACCAAGAAAGGGTAAATAGAACAATTCTCTGCTATCCCAGTTCAAACCCTGCACAGTAAAGTGACTCAAAGTAACATCCTGCTGCTGAAGGTACCCACAGTACTTCTATGCTGGTGCCCAAATAGGAAGGGGATGAGCTTCTGTGTTAAATACATATTTGTCAAGGTTGATTAGGTCTACATCATCTGAAAACAGCAGAAACATATACTTGAGTGTTTCCCCAAGAAAGAAGCTTTCCATCTTATCTCTTGGCTCTGGATTACTGGGGTTCTGGACGTTGTTAATGGAAGTATAACCACCTGAAGGAACCTGTACAAAAGACAATTAACAATTTTATATATTTCTATAAGCCAAAAAGAACTTGTGTTAGCTACAAACTCTCAATTTTGATTTAAAAAAAAAGATGAAAAATAAGCATTAGAAAAGCAAGCAGAGCTTTCAAAATAATATTTTGCAACTTACATAAAGAATTTCAATTCTGAAGCATTCCAAAACACTTTAGAAACTGACACACAAACTACATACAGTAAAATGAAGCCATATCACTGTGAAATGTTGCATGTTTAACAGCAGAAAGAAATGCTACAAGACAAGTGAAGAGGACAATGTCCAGTCAAAACTGCAGAAGAAATGTGAGGCAATTACTGTAATTACCAGGTTGAAATTGGTCAGGACAACAGGTTTAATACCCCTACTCTTGAGAAATGGTCATGAAAGATCCCATGGCCCTAAGCAGTCTGGACCATAATTTTATAGCTCATCCAAGAGATACTTCCAGAAACACAGTGCTCCTGTCAGGTTATGCTGGGGCATTGTCTCAGTACAAACACAAAGTGAAAAATGCCCCCTACTGAGGCATTAACACTACTTCCTGCAGCACTCTCTTTTTTTCCTTTGAAACCTTCCACCCAACTATTGTACAATCCCAGCCAGATCTTGCTTAGTTTGTGAGATCTGACACGATCACAGCAGAAACTGGATGGTTTCAAGGAAGGATCAGTGAAACTTTGCTGAACTAAAAAGAACAGGATTACTTGTGGCACCTTAGAGACTAACAAATTTATTTCTTATGCTGAAATAAATCTGTTAGTTTCTAAGGTGCCACAAGTAGTCCTCTTCATTTTGCTGACACAGACTAACACGGCTGCTACTCTGAAACCTGTCATTTTGCTGGACTAAAATTCATCATCAAATTATCTTTGTTAAAAGGTAAATTTTATGGGAGGGACATCCCATTTTTGAAACACATTCTTTCATCAACATCACAACTCAGTTATACAATCTAATAATTTAATACAGCGGTTCTAAACTGGGGGGGCTGTGGGACCCATAGCTGAAGCCCTGAACCCCAACACCCCGCCGTGGGGCTGAAGCCCCGAGCCCAGGGGCAGAGTTGGGAGAGCACAAGAAGCTCTGTCCCCCACAAAAGCTGTAGTGCCTTACCCAGAATGGGGCAGTCCCAGAGACAGCTCCACCCCCCACCCACTTCCTCTCTCCAAACTCCCGTACAAGCCCCGCCCCGTGGCCAGGTCAGAGGGTGGAGCCAGGCAGAGTGGGGCAGCTGCTGCTCTGGCTGGTGCCATGGAGAGGGCAGCCACAGCGTTCCCCCGTCTCCTACTGCTGGCGCCCGGAGTTGCAGCTGCTCCTCAGCTCCCAGTCCCCTTTGAGGGAGGGAGCCACCTCGGCAGGGGGACCCAGCTCTGGGGCCAGCAGAGCCCTCGGGGAGCAGTGACTGAAGGGGGGCCCTCCCCGCACACAGCCCCTAGCTACTCCTTTCCCTGCACCCCTTGCTACCCTTGCCTGCCCACAGCCCCTCACTACCCTTCTCCCTGAGCTACCCCGTCTGCACCCAGCCCCTAGCTACTCCTCTCCCTGCACCCTGAGCGGTTTTAGAGCTGAGCCCCCTGCCCACTTTGAGCTACAATTTGTGGTTGT
Organism: Chelydra serpentina; assembly: GCA_037349315.1. Taxonomy (NCBI): domain Eukaryota; kingdom Metazoa; phylum Chordata; order Testudines; family Chelydridae; genus Chelydra; species Chelydra serpentina. Next base: position 107,265 of record JBAIAC010000239.1, on the reverse strand, counting down.
GCCCCATGCCACTCCACCCCCCACCTCAACCCAGACAAGCTGGGTGGCCTGCTGAGGTGAGTAAGAGGGTGGAGGGAGCACTCCCTCTTTGGGCCATGCTGTGTGCAGCTCGCCTGAGCCCCACTGGGCCCTCCCCCAAAATAGAAGTCAAACTATGCTTATGCCTGGTGGCCAGAGCCCCACCACGTTCCCCACACCCCACTGGGTCCTGGAGTTTTTAATAGCATGTTGGGGGGCGGTCTCAGAAAGAAAAAGGTTAAGAACTCCTGATTTACCTATGGGTGTCTATCCATTGTCTGTTATCTATTAGTGTTTCTTGGCAGTTAAAGCATATGATGCTTTGGAGTCAGTGAGTTACCACAAAGGTATTTTGTATTGGTATTTTGCACTAGAAAATCCTAGCCCCTTAGAAACTATATCTGAAATTCCTAAAGGTAATGCTGAGTCTCACTTGAAAACAAATAAACTTGTTTGGATATAGGTCAGCATTTTTGACTTGAGGACCGTTTCATCCCAGCAATTTAGAAAATCTTCCTTCATCATACTTCTCTTAACACATAGCTTTTATCAATATGACGAGAAGTCTTTTTCCTTAATGTGCCAAGTACTAAATGCATAAGCCTAAGTACATAGGCTTCAAGGCACAGTATATATTGTAATACTCTGTTAAGCTCTTAATGCTTTGTTTTACCTATTAGATATTTTATGATTCTTGGAAGATGAGCAATTTCAGCTTTACTTTTGAAAGTCCCTATACGCAGAACACTTTGCCTAGATACACTCCTGAGAACACTCAGCATGCTGGCCTTACCCGTGTATATTTATTGAAGTTCTGCAAGATCTCCCAGCCCCAGTCTTGGTATTTCTTATCCCCCGTGAATCTGTACAGGTAGAACAGACTTTCCACAGTTTCAGGTCGCAGCAGGTTGTGCCTATCTGCAGGCTGCAAAAAAGTAAGGATCATAATTCAGTCAGGGAGCAGGATACATTAGCAGAGAGCAATCTGACTGTACCCTGTAGCTTCTTTGGTAACTACTCCAAAATGGGAGAATAACCGAGTAGGTAGTAACATTGCTGAAAAGGATCAAGGAGTTATAGTGGATCACAAACTGAATATGAGTCAGCAGTGTAATGCAGTGGGGGAAAAAAAGGGAGTGTCATATAAGTCACTCTACTCAGCACTGGTGAGGCCTCAGCTAGAGTACTGTGTCCAATTCTCAGCATCACACTTTAGAAAAGATGTGGGTATAACTGAAGAGAGAAAGTGTCCAGAGTAGAGCAACAAAAACAATAAAAGGTTTTAAAAAATGTGACCTATGAGGAAAGGTTAAAACAACTGGGCATTTTTAGTTTTGGGAAAAGATGATTGAGGCAGGACCTAATGGCTGTCTTCAAATATGTTAAGGGCTGTCATAAAGAGAACTGTGATCAATTGCTCTCCATGTCCACTCAAGGTAGGATAAGAAATAATGGGCTTAATCTGCAGCAAGGGATATTTAGGTTAGATAATAGGAGAAACTTTTGAACTATAAAGGGTAGTTAAGCTCTGGAATAGGTCCCTTCCAACCATAGGTCTCAAGGTCCCTTCCAACCATACATTTGTACGATTCTTCTCCACCACCCACACATGCCTCAAATAACTATATGCAAGTCAGCTTGTGAATGTCAAGCCTAGGGAGTGTTTGAGTGAGGCGAGACAGAGAGGAAGTTTACCCATCAAAACAAAGAACATCCTTCCCCAGATGTAGACATTCTATTGGGATTTTCATAGAAACAATGTGATATGTGCATGGAGCTATCCAAAGCAAGAGATACACAGATGTCAATTTGTAGTGATACTTGTAGAGCTGTTTACCTTGATCTCCACATCCTTGCGGTCCTTTTGTGCATGGAGATTGAAGTGTACAATCTCAGGGCTCAGGCCTGTCTCTACCTGAGCATACATCTGGTAACAAGTTTCTATGAGGGCTTTGGCCAGCTCCATGTGATCAGCAGTCAGCCCATTGTGAGCTCCAAGAGCCAGCGTCCCAGGCAAGAAGCAAACTAGATGATCCTGCAAGACAAAAGCACCATCCACTGTGAGAAGTATTAAAATAAACAAGACTTTGACTTACCCTGTAGCAGTACAATAAGGATATAGAGCGCTTAAAGACCACAATTATTTGTTAAGCAGAAATGTAACATGACATGAGGCTAGTGCCATTATTAAAGGAGACTCACTGTCAACTTGAAGTCACAAGATTTTGTAGCTACTATTGATACTTGTAACACCTTAAATTACTAAAACCAAAAGAAGCTAGTGGAAAAAAAATTCTCATCTTGTTCAGTTTACCAGCTTGGTGCATTTCATAACACTTTGTGTAAAGTCAATTTCTTTGTTACCCTGTACTGCCCATTAGCAAGGGAGAAACTGAATGATCTTTAAAATCAATCAAGAGGGGAACCAAAAAAATCCTTACAAAATTAGTTTTTAAAATAATTCAGGACATAGCATTTCAAGGATTCTATCAGAAAGTGTCAATTTGAAAAAAAAACTCCAGTTGACAGCGTCTCTAATATTTATATAGCACTTTTCATGGTGCTTTAAAGAAATTTTAAACATTTTAAATGGTCCAGACAGCTTAAAAGGGTTAAGATAAAAACTATGAACAGAAAGCAAATTTCATGAGCTCTGATATTCTGAAGCAGAGACTGAAGTAAAACAAAAGGCAAAACAGAAATTAGCCATAGAAACCTAGGGTAACGGGTTTTGGGGAAGTATTTGAAGTTTAAATGCAGATTATTCTGAGCAGTAACTGATATGATAATCTTAATATGAATACAACAGAGCATGGGGCAAAGTTGAACATTCTTCCTACCACTAGAACTTTTAATTTTTTTGTTATTATCCATTTGAGTGTCAGAAACACCTGATACTTTAAGTCAGGCATCCTGAGTATTCCTCTGTATATCAGGCTCATCTCCTTAGTACAGCCAACATTCCACAGAACAACACTGGATTTTATTCCTGCACAGAGGCGGCAGCAGCAGGAGCAAAAGGGTTACAAGAATCTTCCCTTCATGAATTCTACGCTTTATTATTCAGTTATTTATTCAAGGAACAAAAGCATAGGTATTACCGCAAGGATTGTGCAACACTCTCAAGCAACTGAGTTACATGTGGTTATCTTTCCGAGAATACTGTGAAATATTACATGAATAATTCAACAGTCAAGTCAGTACAGACGCTCCCCAGGTTACGCAAGACCTGACTTACGCCAATTCGACCTTACGCAAAAAGTTCCATAAGGCATAAATAAAATTTTCAAGTTGCAGAAAATATTGCGTAGTGTACGGAAACGCAAAGTACTGTAGTGCGGTGTGCGGAAGAATACAGCAGTAGCATCTCCTACAAGGGAAGGCTTTGCACTCTCACAGCTTCTCAGTCTCATGTTATTTCACCCTATTCTTTCATTCAAATCATGCCTGGAAATCGACCAAGTGTTAGCAAGAGTGCAGGACCAGTTCGTAAGCGAAAGATTGATTTAGAGCAGAAAATGAAAATAGTGAAAAAGTATGAAGGCGGACAAAGCCTGCCGTCAATTGCTCGTGAACTCGATTTGGCTACCTCAACAGTGAAAAGTATTTTGAATGATAATGCATGCATAAAAGAGCATGTGAAAGGCTCTGCTCCTTTAAAATCAACAGTCATAACGAAGCAGCGTTCTGGTGCCATCTACGAAATGGAAAAGTTATTAACAATGTGGATGGAAGATCAGATTCAAAAAACGTGTGCCGCTTAAACTAATGGTTATTCAAGCGAAGGCTAAAAGTATTTTCGAAGACGTAAAGGGAAAATACAGTGATCCTAACGCAAAATTTGTGGCTAGTCATGGGTGGTTTAATAGATTTAAACAACGTGCAAATTTTCACAATGTAAAAGTGAGTGGTGAGGCTGCTAGTGTTGATACAAAAGCAGCTGAAAAGTATCCCGAAGTGTTACGAAAACTTATAGAAGAATGTGGTTATACAGCACAGCAAATCTTTAACGTCGATGAAACTGGATTGTTTTGGAAAAAAATGCCAGACAGAACATACATTTCAAAAGAGGAAAAGACGATACCAGGGTTTAAGGCTGCGAAAGATAGGCTAACACTTTTGCTTGGGGGTAATGCAGCTGGAGATTGCAAATTGAAACCGTTGCTTATTTATCATTCAGAAAATCCCTGTGCGTTTAAAGGCATTAGCAAGGCTACCCTTACAGTTCATTTCCGTTCAAATCGAAAGGCTTGGATCACAATGGCACTTTTCAACGACTGGTTTATAAATTTGTTTATCCCCAAAGTGGAAAAATTCTGCAGAGAAAATGACATCGCATTCAAGATTATGCTCATCATTGCTAATGCTCCTGGACATCCCGCACATTTAGACGACTTTCACCCTAATGTAAAAGTCGTGTTTCTGCCTCCCAACACGACTTCGATCCTACAGCCCGTGGATCAGGGGATCATTGCTAATTTTAAAGCTTATTATCTACGAAGAACATTTGCACAGGCAGTAGAAGCAACTGACAGAGAGACTGGCAAGACTTTACGCAATTTTTGGAAATCGTATAACATTTACCAAGCCATCATAAACATTGCTAAGGCCTGGGCAGAGGTTACCCAAGTTTGTTTGAATGCCGTATGGAAGAAAGCGTGCCCACAGTTCGTACACAGCTTTAAAGGTTTCGAAAAAGACGAAACATACGAAGAGGTGGCAGATGAAATTGTGAAGCTTGCCGAGCAGCTTGAGCTAGAGGTTGATGTTGGCGATGTGGATGAGCTTATCGAATCCCATGGAGCTGAATTATCAAATGAGGAGCTCACAGAATTAGAAGCAGCAAAAGTAAAAGAGCAGACTGAAGCTGAGGAAGAAGTAGAAGAGCCACGACACTTCAACACTAAGGAGATGGCACTTGCATTTCGTGAGACTGACTGCAATGGCAAGGTTCGAGAAGATGGACCCCAATTCCTCACGATTCTTGAAAGTGAACAGAGGCATTGACGAAACGCTGGCCTGTTATAGACAGATATATGAAGAGAAGAAAAAGGCCACTATCCAGTCATCTCTCAACAAGTTTGTAAGGAAGGTTGAAAGGCCTGCAACATCCACATCTCCACAGCCTTCCACCTCCAAAGCCCCCTCTGACGACCCCAATGATGTAATGCCTGTCTCCTCCTCATCTACAAATTAAGCCCATTGTCATCCACCACCAAAATGCAGCCTTTAGTGTGCCAGGATAACAATAGGATTAAGGTAAATGCAATCTTTTTGTTGTAATTGTTTGGTTTTTATGCTTGCACAATACGTTTCCGACTTACGTAAAATTTAAGTTTCGCAAGGCTTTCCGGAACGGAACGATTGCGTAAGTCGGGGAGCGTCTGTACACAAACAAGTTGGCAACCTATGTCACATACAATTCTCAGTACTCACCTCCACTGAAATTCAGTTTAAAGTAAGATTAACAGTCCCTTCCAGTAAGGCTAATGCACTACTGATATTGTGAACAACAGGACTACAGATTACATTTGGAGTTTTATTCATTTCTATCATTCCAAAATCCTAAAGGGATTATCAGACACCCACTGCCACCACCACCTGCCAATCTCGTAGTGCTCATAGAGAACCTCTGTACAAAGCTCTCAAGGTCCCCGTCCAATTCAACAGGCAGTGGTCAATATTGCTGGTAATATCAGTGTAGAGAAACTGAAGTAACAACATCAACATCTTTTCAACTCGTCAGGTATGGCGAGGTTCCAGTCATACCCTTCAAGCAGAGATGATAAATGAAATGCTGTAAAAGTCTCTGCCCTGCAGGGACTGAATTAAACATACTCATACATGTAGTGTTAAGGTGACAGATTTACATTAGTAATGCACTGCTCACTTACAAATATTTGTCACTTTCATTTATATACTGTTTTACACAGAAAGCACTCCAAGTACTTTTCAAAAGGAGTGTTAATTCATAGATTTTTAAAGCCAAAAGGGTCCATTATGATAATCTAATCTGACTTCTGGTATAACACAGGCACAGAATTTCACTCAGTAATTCCTGCATCAAATATTTGCCACCTAAAAGGCAGGAAATAAGAGATGGAGTAATCTGCCCAAGGTCACACAGTAGGTTTGTGGCAGAGCCAATAACAGAACTTCCAAATCATCTGATTTCCACACTAATGCTTTAACTACTAACTAGATCATTTACTTCCTTGTATTTTTGCATTGTAGAAAATGTGAATAATACACAAAACAGGCACTCAGTGTTTCAAATGCCGAAATGATGTAACAAATGATTGCACTGAATGTGTTTACTACTGCAGAAACACAAGTGGAAACTCACAGGGAGATTCAGATCAGCAAACAAAAACCTAAGAAAGGGCCTCTGTCCACAGCAGGGACTGTTACCTGTAACCTAGCTACACAATACTGTCACTAGTGACCTGAACCCAGCATTCTTTTAAACTAAGATAGCACCCGCCCACAGAACAAACAGACAGAAAGCCAAACAAAACCACCACCCTTCACAGGCTATCATAGTGTAATCTAAATGCACAAGGCATCTGCAGATTGCAAGGGTCCCTGACAGTTTTCATTTTTGGGATCTTCCAGCAGCCACTATCAAAACCTTTGCTTCACACACATAGAAGACACATTTGATCAAATAGCTATTATAACTACCGCACTCAAGATCCCTCCCCTACGAAACTGCAGACAGCTCAGGGGGAATGCAACAGTATTCATAAGAGCCATTGAAAAAATTCAGGTACAGTGCTTACCATCTTGGCACTGAAATGGCCGTGAGCAAGTTCACCTACAAAAGTAAGCTTCTTGGGTTGTGATGTCCGAAGTAGATGCTTTTTCACCCCCTCTATAGCTCTCATGTAATCTTCCAACAGTCTGTGAATTAAAACCATTCCCAGTTGGCCCCAATATACGCATTTTAAAGTAGATTTATCCAACCATACTTGAGATACAGTGCATGCATCTGAAAGGCCACACTTTTTGTAGAGTAAAAACTTGCAATTTTATTTCAATAGGCAGTAAAGATATTTAGTCAAATATAAAGCATTAAGAAAAATCCAAGTAATCATGCTTATACAAAATGCATCTAGCATGTATCTGCAGTATATCTAATCATCTTTGGTGTCTTTCAAGGGTGTGTAGGAGAAAAACACTTAAATATATACATATATTGATTTCTGAGAATAGCATGATAATTAAAACAATTTTAAAAAGTAAAGAAGTGCTCTGTGAATTTTAATGCTTGTGAAAGGTGCTGGATTCAGAACCAATCGAGACTGAATTTCTGCATCTATACAACAGGTACAGCATTGACAGAAGTCATGCAAGTTTTCCCTAAAGATATTCCTCAACCATTATCTGCAGGACACCCCCTAGAGGCAAGGTGTCCCTAGCATCTGTTTACCAGAAGCTGGGAATGGGTGACAGGGGATGGATCACTTGATGATTCCCTGTTCTGTTCATTCCCTCTAGGGCACCTGGCATTGGCCACTGTGGGAAGTCAGGATACTGGGCTAGATGGACCTTTGGTCTGACCCAGTATAGCTGTTCTTGTGTACGGTTAATATTTAAGGATGGGTGCAAAAGAGAGAGCACGCGCGCGCCTTCCCCCCCCCCCCCCCCCCCACAATAACACCTCCCTAGTCCTACAAACCCTTCCAAGCCCTCTCATCCCAAAACAAGGTGCTTCCCAGTTATTCAGGCCAGACAAGAGAAACATACTGGAATCCAAGGCACCAGATTCAAATTTAAGTCCTGTAACTGGACTAGAAAGGGGATAATCACGAACGTGGTACCTGCCCTCCAGCAGGTTCCTCACTAATCCCTCTCTAACGGAGCCTGCAAAATGGCTGGCCACTTTCAGAGATACAGAATAAAAGTGATGTGTCCTACAGAGCAATAACATTTTATTTATGCAACAGAACCTGCTGCAAACAATTTAAATCCCTCCCACATCTGTAACAATCACAAGCCTCAACACCCTGTGTAGGGGGGAAGCAGAGTTGCAAGGTGAAGTCTGATCCCCACATTGTTGTGCAGTTACCAATAGGTCTGCTGACCCAGCTTGTTTTCGTTTGTTTGCTTGTTGTTGGGGTTTTTTTTAAACTACTCACAAGTACGCTCACATCAGAATCTGCATAAGATACTCATCCTTCTAAACTGCCAACTAGGGCAGCAAGTCTTATTATAGCTTACATCATTCTTAAACGGATACAGGAAGTGGGGAGAACTTACTCATTTTCTTTCTTCCCACCCTGGATCCATTGCTTGAGCAAATACTCATAGTAGCTGTCAGCTCTGGCTCCCAGAGTGTAGACACCCAGGTGAGTGAACTGCCCACTGTTGGTGTTTATGAACATGGGCACCAGCCCATCATTCTTCCCTGAGAGAGCGTGTACATGCTTCATCACCGCATCTACTGCTTTCTACAGAAAAAACATATTGAAAAAATACACATTGAATGAGACAATGCAACTACACAGCTCGATGTTACTTAAATGTCCAGGAGCAGTCAACAGTTGTGGGATTTTTTCCCTTTTCCAATACAGTTGCTGCGTATGGCTTCAGAGAAACTACAGCAAATCTGAGCTGGGAATAAAGATTTTTTTTAATCAGCTTTCCTTTTCAGTAATACAACTCTCTCAAGCTAGAATCAGCGATGGTGGTGAGTCCAGGTCCCTCGGTAGTTTAGAAGTCAGATTCAAACACCGACTGACAGAACATTGGGATGATACTAACGTTAGGTTAAGTGGCCTGCAACACCTCCAACAGTGTCTGTTCTGGAGGAGATATTTTCTCAATAATATGATATATTTCTCAATACTACTATAGCTCAACTCAAGCTGGTAATGATGCTAACTTTTTTTTTTTAAGTGAGATTTTCATGACACGAGTACAGCTAAGGACTACTGCATATACATAATGTACAGCTATAGTTCCTAAAAATAACTGTATAAATAAGGCCCTACTTGAATCATTGGATGATCTTCAAATAATTGCAGGAGTTGCGGACAAGACATGGAAAAAAAATAGCAGAAAAGTAATAATAGACCTTCATTAACAGCAGTGGTTTGGAAAAGCCAGAATAGACCTATGTGTTTAAGAAAAATTTGCAGGAATAATATAAACACTCAAGTATTATGTTATGCCTGCTAATTTTTTTTGATAACCAGACATTTTGCTGCAACTATCTTACATCTTACATGGGGTTGGTCCTGCTTTGAGCAGGGGGTTGGACTAGATGACCTCCTGAGGTCCCTTCCAACCCTGAGATTCTATGATTCTATGATTCTATGATTCATTAAAAAAAAAAAAAAAAAAGTGACTGGTACAATATAAAATTCAAAAGACTCAAAGTCTTAACACAACTGCTGTAGAAATCGAGTCCAGTCACTTTAGCCTTTTACATTTTAAAGGCATTGAATATTAGGGCCGTACTAATTGCATACTCAAAATGTACATGAAATGTGGATTGTGCAAAGTAAACAAATTTTTAAAAATCAAAATTGCTGTGGAAGCCACTTTTGCGGGATCCACAATATTAGGAATGAAGTAGGCTGCCTTTGAAACTGTTAGTACTTTGGCTTATTTTCTCCCAAATACAACCTTCACACAATGCCCATAACTGGAATTTGAGTCAGCTGATAAGCACTCTGCAGCTTACGAAGGGAGTTCAGTTGCTTTCAACACTAGCATTAATGTAGGGATATCTAAGTATTTACATTCTGTAGGAGGTGCTAAGAGGACAAGTCTATCTAGTTTATCTATAGCCTGGTGTTTTGAAAAGCCAGTTATAGGTAATCTAGTCTCAGACAACACAAAAGATACCATAAGCATATCAAAAACAACCATTTTTCTTGTAAGTGCCTTCTGATGAAAGGAGCAATTATTCACCTCGACTATGCACTTTGTGGTAATTACTTTAAGAAAATAACTGGAAAAGTAATGGACTCCCCCCGCACCTCCAGCTGCTTCCCTTTGGATATGTCATTTAATTCTCTTTAGCTGTGAGATAAGAACGAGGAATTCACCAGTAAACTGAAAGGTGGAGTGACTACTCAGAAACAGTGATGTGTATGGCATGATTAGGCATAAAATTGCTCCAGATAAGCTGTTTTAGAGATGGTGTTTGGTAGGAGGTGGATCAGCAATGCAATGGCATTTACTTTCATCAACCAATGAAATTTGCTCCAGCTGCCACAGTGAGAAATATTTTTGATCTCTGTTAGAAGAATGGAAGGAGAAAAGAGTACATGCAATCTAAGTGTACCTCACCAATAATGGGGTGGAGGCTGAAAGGTAGTGGTGGAGAGATGAAGAGAAGATGACAACTGGTTCTCCCATACCTGGAATTTCTCATCTCCAGTGAGATGAGAGAGCTCCCTAAACTCCAGTTGAATACTGGTCACCTCTGCCACGGTGCTGTCAGACGTCCAACGAGGTGGGTGGGCAGTGCCTCGGCCAATGTTTACATCTGAGTATGGTATCTTGGATGGTGTGTTGAATGCTGGCATAAGCCTGCTCCCAATGTCTTTCTAAAGAGAACCCAAAAGCATGGCACAAACATTCTTTATTATTTCTCTCAGCAATCAAACAAAAACAGCCTAGTTTTAGCCCGTCTATGAGGAACAAAGGCAAATATTAAGAAGAATCACTACTTCACGGTAACTGGCATACAGCTTCTACCTAGTTCCCATTGAACTGTAGTGTACAGCATTCTGCACATCCCATGTAACAGGTTTTCAGTCTGAGATTATGGATAATCCTTACTGCAAGCACAGGGCCTTTGTTCCTGCACTTGGGAGGGAGCAGGAGAACACCACCGTATTTCCCAAGACAGGGAACCTGAGTGTAACTACTCCATTCATTGACTAGGACTTTCTTCCCATAAAAAACATTTACTGGGTAAAAATACAATAAAGATCCTTGAATGCATCATCTTAGTCTTTACATTAAGAATTAAGAGAAATTCTAATTAAAATGGAACCCTAAGATATTAGAGCTCTAATGACACCAGGAAGGCAAAGATGAGGAAAACATTCAAGAAGCCTTTAGGGCAGTAATGGTGGAATACAGAGGAAAAACGTGGCAGAGTTTACCTTCTGATGAACCTTTCTGCCACTTTACCCAACACAAGAGACACATTCTACCTGGGACTGTGAGACTCAATCACTTACAGCTTTTTCCAGGAAGAGGCTATCTCCAGATAAGTGGTAGGCGCTCAGCAAACCCCCCAGAATGCGAATGGTGCTCTCAAAGAGGTTCACATCCACATTCTTATCAAGCAGTAAGTCAGTTGCCACCCATTTCTTTGCTTCTTCAAACTCTGCAAAGCACAAAAGAGAACTGTTGGAGGAAACACACTGTAGTTATAATAGCACACTCAAATGACCAGATTAAAAGAGTTAGTATGCCATACTGCCTTGATTGTTATTCAGTCTATCAAAAGGAACCTGTATTTTTAAGGGGCAAGCTGAAGAGGTTACAAATACACTGAAGAATACACACCGGAAGACGTTAGACCTGGCATCAGTTTAATTCCTATGCAATACAATAATGTGGGGATATGCAAGGAGACAAGTACTTTGCAGAGAAATTACATGTTTAGCAGGTCTTGTAAAAGCACATTCCTTCTTTATTAAAATAATGCAAAAGGGAATAATCCTGGTATCCCAATAACCCACCTCTTTCAATATAAGCCTGCAGTCTATTACCACCTATTTTACTGGCCATACAATCAGTCACACTTTCACCATAAAACTTTTTAGATTTTAGTTAAGGCTACTTAAATCAAAGCTACTGCCTGTCAGCTTCCCAACATACTATCTATGTATATATATGGCCTTACATTACTTCACCATCATTAATGACTATCCTCACAACAGATTTATGAAGTAGGAAATATTATTCCCCATTTTTCGGATTGGGTGCTGAGATAAGGAGGGATTAAGTGAGGTGCCCAAGGTCACACGGGAAGTTTGTGGCAGAGCTGGAATTGAACCTAAGTCTGTTGAGTCCCATGCTAATGTTTTAAGCACAAGATCTCTAGGTATTCAGGACACCAGGCATCTATGACTACCAGGAACTTGTACTGGGGAAAACAAAGTTGCTTCTTTAAAATGTTGCCAATTATCTATGCAATTATTTATCTGGAGACAGAATGCAAAGGTTAGAAACTAATGCCCTTCCACTGAGGCTTCTGGATGTTAAACTATCACTAAGATAGCTCACCAAGATCTATCTCCCACAGATCCATCTCCCTTGTGAGAAAATCACTGTTTACAAATACATTCTTTTGCACAGGCCTTAAATAAGGATGACAAAATAGGTTTTCTACTTTCCATTTCAGTAAATTGTGCCGTCAGACTTCTTATCACTGTCTAGCAATAGGTAGTGCAATACAGAAATCCAGAATTTTCTTACAGAAGCAGTTTTTATATTCACAGACTCATGAGAGAAAGATTTGCACACTCTAACACAACTTTCATTTAGAGAGCTTTTTTTATCCTGAAGAATCCCAAAGAGCTTTACAGACTATGAAGCAATCACCTAAAGGAGAATTGCAATAGTATATAAAAGTTTCCAAACAGATGTCCATTTTAAATATGTCTAAATCACTAATAATTTATTTGAAAAGCTCTCTGCAATTCGTATTTAAATGTTTTATAAGAAAGCAGTCACACTCTCAACCTGATGAAACATCAAGAGAGAGCTCAGACATGCAGTGAGAGACACAAACAAGAGATTTTCCACAGTGGGTTTTTTGTTTGATTTCAAATTGTACATAAATATACGTATTAAAATCAAACAAGTAAGGAAAATATAGAACTGTGGAAGACTCCTGCAGTTTCTTTTGCCATTAGCTGCAGATCAGATCTTCCAGTCTTGATACATGTCAAACTGTGTTTGTTGTGGAATTATTATAAAGGTGGCTGTCTCCACAGATTCCACAGCTGTTCAAAGCACATCAATGGAGACATTTTCAAGTATTTATAAATACTGCTTTGTAGTTTCCTTGTTTAACTTACATGTCCTGATTAAGTGATTTTTTTTTCTGTAGTCATGTAAGGCAGTAGTTTAAAAACAAAAAATCAAATTGAGGTTTTAAAACCCAGTACCAAAACACAGCCGCTTCTGTAGTGAATTAGGATACCTGCCATACAGTGAACAGAAAAAGTATACAACAGTTTGGGACAGGAAGTGATGAGTACTGTATCCTATTGAATTTAGGAGGGAATTTTGCTAGACAATACGTAATTAAGTACGTAAAAATGTGGCTTGCATATCAGCGTTAAAGTGTGGTTAAAGTCAGAAAAGTGAATAAAAATAGCACTGCCTTAATCCAGTGGTTTTCAAACTTTTTTTCTGGTGACAGCTGAAGAAAAATGTTGATGCCCGTGACCCAACGGAGCTGGGGATGCGGGCTTTAGGGTGTGGGAGGAGCTCACGGCTGGGGCAGAGGGTTGGGATGCAGGGGTGAGAGCTGCAGGGTGGGGCCGGGAATGGGGGTTCAGGCTGTGGGAGGGGGCTCTGGGGTGCAGGAAGGGGCTCCAGGTTTGGGGGGACTCAGGGCTGGGGAAGGGGATTGAGGCACAGGGTTACCTCAGGCGGCTCTCGGTCAGCGGGGGTGCTAAAGCAGGCTTCCTGTCTGTCCTGGCACCGCAGAAGTGGCCAGCAGCGGGTCCGGCTCATATGTGGAGGTGCACAAGCAGCTCCGCGTGGTTCTTGCCCGCAGGCACCAACCCCCACCCCATCTCCCATTGGCCGGGAAGCCGGTGCTTGGAGCAGGGGCAGTGCACGAAGCCCCGTGGCACCCCCAACTCAGAGCTAGACCCGCTGCTGGCTGCTTCCCGGGCGCAGTGCAGTATCAGAAAAGGTAGGGACTAGCCTGCCTTAGCTGGGCAGCACAGCCAATAGGACTGTTAAAGGCCCGGTCGGCAGTGCTGACCAGAGCCACCGCGACCCAGTGCCTGACATTCCACGACCCACTACTGGGTCACAACCTGCAGTTTGAAAACCACTGCCTTAATCAACAGATCTGTGTGGATTCTGTGTCTTATATACTTATAGTAAAAACAATAGCTTTATTCCCTTAAGCATTGCAGATCCAACAGAACACTGAATTATTTTCTGGTTTACATACAGAATTGTTGACTAAGTTTCATATGTAGAATCTCTTTATTAACAGTGATCATATACAAGCTAAGAGATCCCAGACTGACTTTGCAAGACTGGCACTTAGAAAAGTCCCTCCGGCATCTTAGCAACCATCGCACCACCCTGGGGCACTGGTTGTTTTAGTACAGAAACAAAAACAGGCAGACCTAATAATCCAGTCCCCAATTTCTAGCAGGAATGCTAATTCATCAATAGATATAGCCAGCAAAATTATTCCACAAATGCTTTTACATACAGGATGCATTTGGAAGGAACACCTTAAAAATAAAGAAGTGTGTCCCTTAATAGTAAATTGTTTGGATTTTCCCCATGGACAAAATGAAATTTGCTCAGATATAGTGTAATCAATTGCCTCTATTAAGGAGCTCTGAACATATTAGTTCAATAGATACAGAGAATCCCCAAAAGCTACTGGAATAAAACATTCTGCCTCTCAGCCACCAAGCATAAAATGGTCAGTTGGCCTTAGTGGCAACTGTTGGAACCAAAAAAGTACTGAGGTGGGAGAAACATAGGAAGAGGAAAGAAAATTACCTTCTTTTAAGCCTAAAATCCACATGGTATCCAAAGCATCAATTAAAGTAAGACCGAGTCCAAACCACTCGCTGTAGGATTTGGACAAAGGCTTCAGTTCATCATGTCCCCAGGCAAACTCTTTATAACCTTTCCATGCATGGCGGAATGCTTCTATCACAGCCATCTGACGTTCATTTATGGGCACTGTGAATGGAAATCAACACCTTGTTGAAGAATGCTGAAGCTCAGAGTTATACAGCCACATGAGACTCTTCTCCACAAACTTTACACAAAATCAAGAGCCCTCATCTCTGCAACTAAAGATCACATTACACTGGCTTCAGTTACCTGAAGTTATTCCTTTTGAATGGGGTCTTTCCAACCTGCAGTAAGCGGTCAATATTGTTAACCAATGATTTAGTGAGGCAGCAATGGAAATCTCATTAACATTGAACTCCAAAAACAATATTTAGAGAAATACACAGAAAAAGCTATGTTAATGTTAAAAGAACATTATTAAGGTTGCCAAGTCAAGCATTTTTAACTTAAGATATCCCAGAATTAAGGTTGCCAGTACAATCTCATTCCTCTACTGCCAAATTTCAAGTCCCTGCTCCAAAATGTGGTGGTGCTAGAGCTTTTCAAAGAAAAGACCACCAGAAGTTATCAGCAAAACAACTTATTTTCCCTAGCCTTGATCTCGAAAACAACTGAACAGTTTTGGCTGAAATTTTCCAAAAACAATTCAGCCTGAGGCAGACAGCCAGCATGAAAACTTTCAGCCCAAGTGGTTAAAGTTTGGCAAAAAGTTATGAGCAACTGAAGAAAGGGTCTTATTATGGGAGTGTCTGGCAACCTTAATAATAGGTGTTGCTACCAGTCCCACCTATAGTAAGGGCACTTAGACATCAGGATGCCAATGCACTGCATTCTATTACAGGTAAAGCCCAGGTTTTGCAATAAACAAGAACTCCCTCCGACTAGCTCATCAGAGAGCAGATTCCCAGATTCTTTGCTGCACTGGGAGAGCAACTGAAGAGACAGCTGCTACAGCTGCCTATTCCTGGTAATCCTCAAAAGCAATGTGTGATGAATTAATGGAGGAAGTCACTTCCTTCCCCCCAACCAGTCTCCAAGGAACCAGCAAACCACTGTTGAGAAAGAAAGTTGTCCTTTTCAAGTCATCTCTCTAAACAGCTATTTTTCCCAAGGGAAGGGCACTTCTCCTTTTGGGAGGTGGAGCAGAGAGAAAAAAATCAGGCCATGCTGCCTATTTTCAGTGCCACCCCTATTGCTCAATTTCAGGGAGGGAGAAAAAAGGCAAGAGAGGCCAAAGGTAGGAGCGAATGTCCATTTAAAGAAGGGGAGGAAGGTTGTGCATGAAGGCATGCAAATACTGGGAAACCAGGAAAAAAATGGCAGCAGGATATGTTTATATGGGAGGGACCAAGTGCTTAACCAAGCGAGAGGAATGTACATTTTGCAGAGCAGGGAAGGTGGTTGAGGGCAGGTGCCTATAGTGCTCCCCAACACAACGATGTCATCTCCTGGCAAAGCAAAGGAGAAGCCAATACCCAGGAGCCTCTCAAAAACATTCCCTAGTGTAGGGCCATCCTGTTTCCACTGCTGTCCACTTACACAGGAGGTATTGCTGCTGCAGACATAAAGACAGCACTTTCATTAAGGATAAGTAGGTATAGTTTAAATATACTCAATTTAATAAATCACTCTGGGGCTTATGGTTTATTGTGGTTTGATTTTGGTAATGAAATGGAAGATTCAGTGTGTGCACACAGTATCCAGGACAAGGTTAGGGTACAGATGCATGTGCCCAATATGCATCAGAAGCAAAAAAACACACTTCGTTTGGGAGTGGCAAGCAGGCAGAGGTGAGCTACACAGTGGCCGCAACTATAGCATGCAGTCTATTGATACATGATCTGGCAATTACAGCCATGTATGCTGTGCCATGGTAACAACTAGTACATCTGATGCTATATTCGTTGTCACAGCAGATCAAGTATGCTGCAGGACTTAGATGTTCTAGATGAACAATGCATAATCTCTTTTCATTCAGTTCTTCCCCTTCCCCACAGGAAGCAACTCTATCACAGCTAAAAATAGCAGATTTAATTAAAGGGATGACATAACTTTGACCATGAATGTGAATAGGGAGATATAAACATCTAAATCTCATGGTCAATAATGAGAAAGGTGCTGATCTCTAGCCTATTACCTGGCTCTTTCTGATCTTCCACTTCCACAGATGATGGTTTTTCTGGTTCCTTTATTTTACTGGAAGGAGGTTCAGTGCTTTGGTCAGGTTCTATCACTGCTCCCCTCCAACTGCAAGTACAAGGTATTTCAATAATATTTAACTAGATTAAAATAGAGACAAGAGTTAAAATGAGTTATCCTTATCTCTACTGTCAAACATTGTTCATTTCATATTTTCACAACTGCCTGATAAACAGGGAACTAAATATCAGAGGGGTAGCCATGTTAGTCTGTATCCGCAAAAACAATGAGGAGTCCGGTGGCACCTTAAAGACTGACAGATTTATTTGGGCATAAGCTTTCGTGGGTAAAAAAAACCAACCCACTTCTTCAGATGCGTGGAGTGAAAATTACAGATACAGGCATAAATATACTGACACATGAAGAGAAGGGAGTTACCTTACAAGTGGAGAACCAGTGTTAACAAGGTCAATTCAGTCAGGGTGGATGTGATCCACTCCCAATAATTGATGAGGAGGTGTCAAGTGGACCACATCCACCCTGACTGAACTGGCCTTGTTAACACTGGTTCTCCACTTGTAAGGTAACTCCCTTCTCTTCATGTGTCAGTATATTTATGCCTGCATCTGTAATTTTCACTCCACGCATCTGAAGAAGTGGGTTTTTTTTTACCCACAAAAGCTTATGCCCAAATAAATCTGTTAGTCTTTAAGGTGCCACCGGACTCCTCGTTTTTTAGGGAACTAAATGACATTTTGATCATGGCACAAAATAGGAAAGATCACTTATTGGCTCATTAATCTTTATTTGAAGTCAGTGATTTCTTCCAGGCAAATGGTAATGAACCTTTTATTGAATTGAATTAAGAAACATGAAGGCTTTTAGGATTCCATGAAACCATTGCTGCTGTAATGGAATTTCTTAAAGGAATCAGATATGTACAAACTCAAAATGTGTGAAAGATCATTGCATTTGAAATATTCCAGGTGTTGTCTTCCAGGTTTGAAATTATTGCATGAATCACTCGCACTTGATTAAAATAGTATTATGCAAATGAGCATTAAGAATTCAACTGTGAACACAGGATAGCAGCAATGGAAAGTGCTTATTTTGTTACATGCTTTCCTCACCAAAGTGGCATCATAAATCAGTTTGGAAAAGAATTACATAGACAGACTCCTGAAGGTATAACCTTATAAACAGGACCAAAGTCAAGAAAGGTTCACATTGAGGGTTAACAGTTTTGACAACGTTCTTTTATGTATCTGTATATTAACTCAATTTCAATATGAACTTTAGCTACCCCCAAAGAAGCATGGTTTATAGAACTCACAAAGCTTGTATGTTAAAAAAAAGATACACCTTATAGATCCAGTTACTACTACTGCATTAATACGGACATTGTTACTAGCATACTACAGACCCACACTGAAGTTGTTTTCCTAGATTTACCATCATTGCTGCCAAGAGTGCTGCTCTCCCAGTGGTAGCAATGGTCGGAGCGCTTGGTTAGATAAGATTCTACAACCGCTGTGAAAGGGTTTAAGATAATATGGTGGCTAGAACACTAGTGTAGACAAGGTGCCATTGCTACTACCAATTGAGCTGCACCAGTGGCAGCAAGGGTGAGAACATTTTTAGGAAATTATATCTAGTGTAAACATACCATAGGTATCTGTGGTCAACTTTTACTATTCTTTCTATATTGAACAATGAAGTCAAATGCTATTGCTTATTCCCAAATTAAGTGAACACCATGACTAATACACCAGAAAGTTGTAATGCTTTCACAATACTGGTTAATATGGTTAAAGCAGTACAACCTCCTTAGCGTGGATACAGTTATATCAGTATAAAGGTGCTTTATACCAATATAGCTATTCCCATATGGGATGGGGAATAAGCTATTCCAATATAAGGCACCTTTATATTTGCATAAATTCATCCATACTACAGGCTAGTATGCATAATCACACTGATTAAAAAACACAAAAAACACCGATGTACATTTGCAAATGTACATCAGGACTAAGATGATGATGATTGTGCTATTGTATTAACATCTAACACAGAAAAAATTGATAGAGTGAAATAATCCTACAGACTGCAAATTCTTCAGGCCAAGGGCTGCGTCTACCTGTGCATTGGTACAGTGCTTAGTTTAATAGGGCCTCAAATCCTGAGTGGAGCATATAAGTAAAATAACATTCTAGGCAGACAATGAAAAGCCCTCACAAATTTGTACATTCATCTTATTCCCAATAGATTCTGAGAAAATGAAAACAAAACTAGAAGACTGCTCCAGCAAATTGTAACTTGTTGGAAATATTTCTACCTACCTAATAATGGACTTTTCTGTTTTCTCTTCTTTATCAGCCTGGCCAGGTTCTTCCTCAGTCTTGCCAGCAACATCTCGGGGCTTTACCCTTGCATCTCTCCGTGGTGGTCTGATCTGCAGATTAGGAGGACCACGTCGGACGTGAAGCGGCTTTGAGTGTTTCTAAGAAAGAAAGAACAGCAAAAGTAAATCAAGATGCCTGTGATCTACTGCATGGGTGGCCAATACCCAGTCCAAAAGCATCCCAGAGTTGTACAATGCAACCTGAGAACACCCTCATTTTTAATATAGAGATGTAGTGCAGGGGACTACAGGTCACAGCATGCAACCTTTCAGCTCAAACAGACAGGCCAAGGAGGAGGGAAATCATGTTTGAATTTTTTACCTCTGGTAAAATTGTACATAGCTCCTTGCGACAAAGGGTCCTGTGGCACCTTATAGACTAACAGAGGTATTGAAGCATAAGCTTTCGTGGGTCAATACCCACTTCTTCGGATGCAAGCAGTGGAAATGTCCAGAGGCAGATAGCTCCTTGCGTAACAGTTATCAGTGAGGATATTAGGCTACCTGTATCATTACCAGGTATATACATAACACAGAGCACTGTCAAAAATGTGAACTTGTTATACACATATATATAACAAGGTGCAATAATTGACACTACTGTAGTTATAACAAAGAGATGCACTACTACGAGCTTACACGATGCAGAAGTGATCCAATGTCAGGAATTATTTTTCATAGTAGATGTAGATTATACAAATTAGAAGAAAGCACCACATGAGAGAGCATTTTCATTTAAAACAAAGAATCCTAAATTCCCTGAACTAACTGTGTGAACAGGAGAATGTGTGTGGACACACACACACTTTAAACAGAGTTCCTTTTTCCTATTACTCCCCCAATGAATTTCTTGGAAACCAGACAGTTTGTATGACCTGTTAGAAGTGTATCCATAAAATAAATAACTTTCACACACTTGCAGAGGATCTCAGAATTAGAGAGCTACTAGATTTATTATTATTTCCACCTATTCTGGGAAGCTGTTGCGGTTTACCAGAGATGCTGACTATCCTCTGGTAAACTGTGCACACTCTAGCCAGCCACAGAGCCTGGGCTGCTCACATTTCCAGCACTGAGGTTTGGAGTGCTCCATAGCAGGTTAGAGCATATATTGCTGAATGGGAGGCAGGCAATGGTGGGTATGCCTGGGCCTAGGCCAAGCACAAGCAGATTCATCAAGATAGTAAGATGAAGCCTAGAATACCAGGTCACAAAAGCCTGAAGTATCAGCACTGACAAGCACACCAGTGGTTTAGGAAACATACTGAACACAAGTTCACTATTAAACAAAGCCCATATGATATTTCTGGAATTCTCAGTTGACATCTTACCTCCCAAATGCTTTCATTGTATATTAGTGCTCCTATTAGACAGCTGACTAGCTCCTTCAGACTGAGCTAAGAAGAGATTTCTCAGAAATAAGAGCAATTCTCTTCTCTTTAAGTCTATGGATACAATCGAAAGCCAGAAATACTACACTGGAACCAAAGCCTTTCTTGAGAGTTGAGTTCTCTACCCATAGGAAATTAATTCGTATAACAAGCCTTTGTTTTTCCATTACAGATGTTGGAATTAAATGCTATTTGCAGCTTTCACAAACCCTATTAGGTAGGGTTAAGAAGAACAGTTTTCCTTGCAATACCTGAGGTGAAAGCTCTGGGTAGTTGGCTTCTGCTTTCTGCGGTTCTGGTAAAACAGCTGGATTTGCTGGTTTCAATCCAGGGATTTCTGGTTCTCTCTTCTGATCTTCAGATGATTTTTTCCTTAGACCTGTATGTATAAAATACATTCAGTACACATCAAACTACCTGGCATAAGGAATTAACTGTTTAGATGCTAGCTGGAAAACTAACTCTCCCCACACCAAATGTAGACAAGCCCTAAGGTAGTCACCTGTATTTTATATGCAAGTGATACCTGCGCCAAAAAAAAAAAAAGCTACAGAACCCAACAGATCTTATATGTCTAACTGAAAGTGTTAAATTACAAGCCTCCATAATAATAGATTGGGGTTTTTTTTGTTGATTTTTTAAAAAACAAAACAACAACAACTTTTCAATGCTGTAAGAAGACAGTGTTGAAGGCAAATTTGGACTTGTTTCCCAAAAGTGCTTAAAGAGTTCGAGCCTTCTGCATAATCACAATGGAGAGAGAATTGTTTATCTTACCCTCTAAGTCTTTAGGTTTGGGCTGTTTTATTTATTTTTTAAACTAAGAACTAAGGATGTTTGCAGCCTCTAAACTCATTATTAGCCAAAACAAAATGTCTCTTCAGATATTCAGGATAAAGAACCAAAATGAACAGTTATTCAAATTTTTTTAAAAGACATGGATAGGGTAGGGTAATTTCTACCTGAACATTTGCAATAAAACGTATGTAACAACTAAACTTCTGAATAAAATATTTTTTTCTGGCAGACGTTGAGCACACCTTGTAAAAATGTAATTACAAAAACTAAGAACATGCAATCTTTTAACCATTTATGACATTTATTAGGGCAACCTTGAACTGTATGAAAGACGTACTTTTCCACTGTTCCCCCATGTTTGTGTATGAAATGACTCCACAGACTGCCAAGAAGGCAAACAGGAAGAGAATTACACTCCGCTGTAGTCGAGAAAGCTGCTTCCATTTCTTTGAGAAAGAAAATAAATAAGAGGAAGACTCTTTAGCATGACAAGTAGAAAGCCAGCCCATTGCTGTCAAACAAACTAACCCACGGAAGTTCTTTGAGAGTAAGAAATACGAAATTGATTATGTGTAGGTTTTACACTGTTTCCTATTTTGAAAATCGATCAGTTACTTTGTCATGATATGGAAAGTAGCAATACAGCATGCTAGCATATGGTAGGCTAGGTTTGAGAACATAATCAGGGCCACTCACTGCCAGAGTCTGTAGAGACTAGAGAAATTGCACTGTGATAAATCTCAAGGACAGAACATCAGCTACAGTACACAGATTTTTACAGCAACCTTTCACTGGCTGATCTATGCATCTGCCCGGATGTGGTTCTGGAAAAAAGCCAAGAGGCTCCTCCCTTCTGGCCAACAAGGTGTACACAAGGGACATGCAAAGCAGAAGAAAAATAGGGGTGAGGGAGAATGAAAAAATTATGTTAGTGTATCAAAGGAGGAAGCTTAAAAATAAAATAAGCATCTCAAGCTGGATAGGAAAAGCAAGACACCCCATCTCGGACAATCACCCTTTGTGAAACTGTTATGTAAACTAGAGACTGCCACCAAAAAAAGACAACCACCCACATTCAGCTTTGGGAAAGTTCAGTAAACCAACAGCATAATTAACAAGAAAGTAAAACACAAAAGACTGTTCACAATTATGGACAATCCTATTAAACCAGAAGTCAGAGTACAGTAAAAACCAGCCTTCTATTACAGATGTTCAGTAAACTGCATTCAGTGATAGCATTTTGGGTCTTGTATATTTTAGTGCCCCCACACCATACATACCATTTCACTCTTCTTTTTAAACCAGAGTAACAGCTTGTTGCTAACTTTTTGCACTGGGAAATCCTTCCCTCACTGGGCAAAGCAGCATTTGGGCACATCCCTCAGTTTCCCAGAAGTTCTTCTGCCCCACAGTACTTCCCACAAACCTTGTACTCCACTCCTACCAGGGTTGAGAGACCAGCTGCATCCACACTGTTGCAAGCAACCACAGGCCACAAACATTTCAGTGAAGACTGACATGTCAACACACCTCACTCTGCCAACCGGCATAGACATACGTTTCCTGTTATTCCCTAAACTGCTGACTGTACAGCAGAGGTCCCCAAACTGTGGGGCATGCTGCCGTAGGCGGGGGGGCACAGAGGAACATTCAGGGGGGGTGCAGCTGGGGCCCAGACCAGCCACCACAGGGGGGCAGAGAGGAAGAGCCATCCAGCTTTACTCCTGGCCTCGGCTGCTGGCCTCAGCCCCCTTACTCCTGCCTGCGTTCCCTGCTCCCAGCTCCGGGGGAAGAACAGACAGGGGTAAAAAATTTGGGGACCACTGCTGTAAAGTGATCTTGTACATCCCTCCCCCAACACAAAGGGTGAGATGTTGATATTGCTCAATATCCTATGTCACCTTTTATCACAACTACCTCCTGGGCTACCTATATCCTTATCCCCAACATGGTTCCCTAGGGCAAGTACAAATGCAGCAGCTCACCAGGGTGGAAAGCGAATGAACGGTGGTAATGCTTTCTCCTCAGTCTCTCCTGTCTCAAGAGGAAGATGAAGGGGTGTAACCCCAGACTCTCCCCACGAGCATCCTACCTCTTTTCCTTGAGATGGGTAGGATAAAAGGAGGGGGGTGGGCATCCAGTGTCCAACCTGCCCCTCTAGGCATATCCTATCTCTTTTCTTTAGACTGGGAGAAGAGAGATGCTGCCCTCTGTCACCCACTTCCCCTATGCAGGGGGTGCCTTATGCCCTCTTCTATCTAGACTGCCCTTTCAGTGGGGGGAATGGGCACTCCCTCACGGATATTGCCACTGCCTGTCCTCCGCACCCCTGTCTAAGTGTCAGAGATACCCCCAACCCTCCTCCACATCAAGTGGGGAGCACTACACCGCTCCAATGGGGGTTCTGCCCCCCTCCCCTTTTAAACAGTGGTGTGATTTTTCCTCTCCCTTGACTGCAGGGGAAAACGCCCCCCCCCCTTGGGATTCCACCCCTCTCTCCCCAACAGGGTCTCCCCTCCCCCAAGCGTCCCCCCCTCTCCAGCGGGCGGTGGAGCTACTAGCCCCCCCCCTTCTTCAACAGGGTGTCCCCGCACCCAGCTGAGGGGCAGGACCCCTCACCCTCCATGAGAACCCCTCCAGCAGGGGAGGGGGCTGGGCGTCCACGTCACCTGGGCCCCTCCCCTTCCAGCAGGAAGCAGGCCCCCCACCCGGGCCCCTCACCCTTCAGCAAAGGGCGTGGCCTCCTCCAGCGGGGGGCGGGACCAGGTCCCCTTCCCTCACCCTCCAGCAGGAGCGCCTCCTCCAGGCCTTGCTGTTGTTGTAGCCGCCTGCCCCCGCCGCCTCCCCGGGGCTCAGGGTCACCGAGATGAAGTCCCGTCTCGGCGGCGGCGACGCCGAGTACATAGCGGCGGCTTCAGGACGCAGCGCCCGGCGCGCGCACAGCTCCCACCCGCCAGCCGCCGTCCGCCCCAACCGCCATTATCCTGCCCCGCAGCCTCCCAGCCGCGCCAGACGAGCCCGCTTCCGGGTGCCTCTCTAGCCTCACGCCCTAGCGGGACTCTATGGCGCCCATAGCAACAGCCTCCCGCTGGCATGCCTTAGCAACGCCTGGCCTTGCCTGCCATGGGGGCACCAGCGATGCCCTTCTCCCCGTTATCGCTCATTGCGCCCCTGCGAGGGGGAGCAAACCTCATTGTGAAACATGCCCCCCCAGACAGCCACCTAGGGGTATCACCTTTGAAATGCAAAAAAAAAAACCCCAACCACCCAGCACCCTCCCCCAAGGCAAACCTACCACAATCCCAACCCTACCACACACCCGCTTCAACAGCCACTTATAGTCTCTAGAGAGATAACGCCTATAGATAAGAGATCGGTAACCTCGCACGCCTCCTCACTCTCGTGCGACTCCAGCCCTCTCTCACATGCGTGCCGTGCACTTGTGTGTTGGTGGCAGACGGTTGCTGGATTGCCAACAGTTTTGATCTGTTATCGCTTAGACGGCGGAGGTGGGAACATCTTTGGCTGGACACAGAAACTTTTAACACTGGATATCCCAGTGTATTGTGATAATAATGCAAAGCTTTAGACCCCCTTTAAAAAAACTCAGCAGATTACATTATTTTTCTGGCAAAACCATAAAAAATAACTGGCCAGGCCAGTCAAATACCGGCCAGATGGTAACCCTACATCCACCAGCCAGGCAGGGCACTTAGTGCAGAATTTGATTACACTTTGGCTACAGATAGGGATCATTTCACCTGTCAACAATGCAACCACAGTGGGGGTGAGGCCGTAGGCGCCGACTTCTACTCGCGCCAGTGGGTGCTCGACCCCACTCGGCCCGACTCCATCCCCGCCCCCATTCCAACCCCTTCCCCAAAGTCCCTGCCCCAACTTCGCCCTCTCCCTGCCCCTATTCTGACTCCTTCCCCAAATCCGCCACCCAGCCCCGCCTCTTCCCATGAGCGTGCTGTGTTCCCGCTCCTCCCCCCTCCCTCCTGGAGCTTGCTACAGCTGTTTGGTGGCAGCAAGCGCTGGGAGGTAGGCGGAGGAGCGGGGATGCGGCACGCTCAGGGGAGGAGGCGGAGGTGAGATGGGGTCGGGGGGTGGGGAGGGGAGCTTGGCTGCCGGTGCATGCAGAGCACCCACTAGTTTTTCTCCATGGGTACTCCAGCCCCAACAACAACAGAGATCATATCCTCCTCATCCAAGGCAGGACTTTTATAGACATAGGGGCAGGAATGGCAGGCACAAGCCCTCCCATCCTCCTCCTGGGCAGGGACAGGGCCCCACCAAACCTTCATTGGGCTCAAAGCAGGCCTTTTGAAGGTCCACTCGAGGACGGAGCACCTGTCTCAGCACCAGATCCTTCCCCATGTTTTTTGAACCGTCTATCCCACTTCTACAGTGCTTGGTCCCAAATAACTTTGGACTGCTGGGTTCTTCGTATGGTAGAAGTGGGATATTCTCCCACATTCTGCTCCTATCCTCCCTCCCGCCCCCTTTCCCCATCCCTCTTCAGGGACTCCTCTCACGAGCAACTCCTTATCCAGGAGGCGCAGACGCTCCTCACCATAGGAGTGGTGGAGGAGGTTCCTCAGGAGCTCAGGGGCAAGGGATTCTATTCCTGATACTCCCTAATCCCCCAACCCAAGAGTGTTTTCAGACCCATTCTTGATCTGTGAGGACTCAACAAGTTCATGGTGAAGTTGAAGTTCCGCATGGTCTCCCTCTGTACAATTATCCCTTCTCTGGATCCGGGAGTCTGGTACGCCGCCCTTGACATGAAAGATGTGTACTTTCACATAGCTATTCAGCCTGCACACAGAAGATTCCTATGGTTTGTGGTCGACCACAAACATTATCAGTTCACCAAGTGCATGTCGGTCGTAGCAGCCTTCCTCTGAAGGAGGAAGGTGCAGGTATACCCCTACCTCAACAACTGGCTTCTCAGGGGGCGCACCAGGGAGCAGGTGGAGTCTCAAGTCCGTTTAGTCAGATCCACTTTTGAGAGACTGGGTCTCCTCCTCAATGAGAACAAGTCAACCTTCTCACTGACCCAAAGAATAGAGTTTATCGGAGCGGTGTTGGACTCGGTTCAAGCAAGAGTGCTTTTGCCGGAGTCCCGATTCCAAGACATGACAGACATCATTCAACGCCTCAGGCAGTACCCCACCACTACAGCAAGGGGATGGCTGAGTCTCCTTGACCACATGGCAGCCTGCACTTATGTGATCCGACATGCCACGCTGAGGCTCAGACCATTCCAGGTGTGTCTCGCTTCGGCCTATCGCCCAGGGCACGACAGCCTAAACTCAGTGGTCACGGTTCCAGAGTAAGTGCTCGAGTCCCTCCAATGGTGGCTCGACCCTCAGACAGTGTGCGAAGGAGTCCCCTTCAACAGCCCCCCCAGCCCTCCTTGTCCCTGGTAACGGAAGTGTCAGCTCTGGGATGGGGCGCGCATTTGGGAGACCTCCAAACACAAGGCTTTTGGTCACAGGACGAGCTCTCACTCCATATCAATATCAAGGAGCTGAGGGCGGTGCGACTAGCATGCCAAACCTTCCAGGCCTGACTACAAGGCCAGTGCATGGCAGTTATGACGGACAACACTTCTGCCATGTTTTACATCAACAAGCAGGGTGGAGCCCACTCCTCTCCCCTATGTCGGGAAGCCCTCTAACTATGGGAGTTCTGCATAGCCCACTCCATTCACCTGGAAGCATCCTATCTGCCAGGAGTTCAGAACGCACTGGCGGACCACGTCAGCAGGTCCTTCCGCAATCACGAGTGGTTCATCCGGCCGGATGTCATACACTCCATCTTCCAAAGGTGGGGGTTACCCCAGGTCAATCTTATTCGCCACCCGGGGCAACAGAAAGTGCCCAATGTTCTGCAATCACTCAACGAAAAAAAATACACCTTCTCGTAACTGTTGTTCTTTGAGATGTGTTAGACTCAGACTCAGACATTAGACTTTAAGGTCAGAAGGGACCATCATGATCATCTAGTCTGACCTCCTGCACATTGCAGGCCACATTGCAACCTCACCCACCATCGGAGGAGTGAAGTTCTGGAACAGCCTTCCAGGGGACTAGTGTGGGCAGAAAACCTAATTTGTTTCAAGACTGAGCTTGATAAGTTTATGGAGGAGATGATATGAATAGGTTGCCTACAATGGTATATGACCCATCCACAACTGCTATTAGCGAATATCTCCAATGGCTGGAAGTGAGACACTAGATGGGGAGGGCTCTGAGTTACTATTGAGAATTTTTTCGCTCATGTCCATACCAATACCCACCCTCTTACTGCTCTGTCGAAGTAGCTGGCAAGAAGAAACTGAGGAGTGGCAAGGGCATATATTCAGCGCCATGAAGACACCCCTCCAGGGGGCTCCACAGCCAACCCGACAGGAGCTGCTAAGGGAAAACTTTCTGACGACTGTGCACACAGCGTGCACCTACCTAATTGGAATGGATATGAGCAAAACTTCTTGAAGAAGTTACGAGACAGTGAGTAACCGTTTTTTACCTCATCCACCTTCTGTCTCTAATATCCTGGGACCAACACAGCTACAACAACACTGCATACACCAATATCTCTAACAAACACATGTGGACCAGAGTTTGGTTTATGCCCAGCAACTTTGCAAAATTCTAGCTGTCCACATGACCTGGGTGAGTAATCAGCCAGTAACCCCTATGAGGAGGTCAACCTTACAGAACGTGGTAGCTGCTCAGGTCCTCAGAACAGTGGTTAGGCTTAAGAACACTCATGAATTGCCAAAACCAGAATAATTGCAGCCAAATGTGGACATAAGAATGGCCATGTTGGGTCAGACCAATGGTCCATCTAGCCCAGTATCCTGTCTTCTCACAGTGGCTAATGCCAGCTGCTTCAGAGAAAGTGAACAGAGCTGGGCAGTTTATCACATGATCCACCCTGTTGTCCAGTCCCAGCTTCTAGCAGTCAACAGCTGGCAGCTATGCTAAAACACTGAATTATAGGTATTGTGAGGAATAATGTTTGGGGCCATTACTGTAGACTACACCATAGTAGTTAAATAAAAGTTGGCACATAAGGTTGGTAAAGAAACGTGGAACCTTTCAGATCTAGCTCGCTGCTTTGAACGTCAGTGACTATCATCGACTATCAGCTGTTTGGCAGATTATGTGAATGGGGTTGGTGCTTTAAGTACTATTTTATCCCGAGTGGTCCAGTCCAACAGGACAAAGCCTACCATCACCATTGATCATAATCAGTAGACCATGTTGTAACCTCAGAAAATAATCCTATCTTCATATTTGCTCAATCCTTGGTCTATCTTCTACACCCTAGAGGTAGGTCCCCCTCCAGGTCAGGTCTGACGCACAATGGGGACAGAGGGAGTTTGCAGCTGCCCATGTCCTATCAGTTCTACAAGTGGACTCCATTTCTCATCACTATCAGACTGGCAGTAAATTAACAGAAAATGCTTGTCTGATCTCAGAAGCTAAATCATCTCAGGCCTGGCTAGTACTTAGACGGGAGCCCATCTGACACTAGATTTACAAATAAAACTGAAAGCCTTCACTTTTTCTAGTGTAGGCGTGGCCAACCTGTGGCTCTTCAGAAGTTAATATGCGGCTCCTTGTACAGGCACCGACTCTGGGGCTGGAGCTACAGGCGCCAACTTTCCAATGTGCCAGGGGGTGCTCATTGCTCAACCCCTGGCTCTGCCACAGGCCCTGCCCCCACCCCACCCCTTCCTGTGCCCTCCCCTGAGCCTGTCATGCCCTCACTCCTCCCCCTTCCCCCCAGAGCCTCCTGCACCCCACAAAACAGCTGATTGGGAGGGAGGGGAAGGCGCTGATTGGTGGAGCTGCTGGTGGATGGGAGACGCTGGGAGCGGGTTGTGGGAGCTGCTGGGGGGCTACTGACTTATTACTGTGGCTCTTTGGCAATGTACATTTGTAAATTTTGGCTCCTTCTCAGGCTCAGGTTGGCCACCCCTGGTCTGGTGTTTCAGGATTAAAAAGAGAAAAATATAAAAAACTAGGCTGGTAGTTATAAAACTCTACAGAAAGAAAGACCAATGAATTCACAGAGTCCTGAAGCGTTTGGTATAATTTCCAGGTATTTATTTTCCTTTGGTAATAAATCATCAATTCATGCAGTTTAAAAAACTCAGCTTGTTTTGAAAACTCATCCTGATGGGTGGAGGAAGGAATGGGAGGATGTACAACGCTCCTCCTTGGATTATTAAAGTACTAGAGCCCAGCAAACCAGCAGAGACATCACCAATCTGCCACTTGTGAAGAATCACTAGGATTTTCCTGCAGAATGTTCCATAAATAGGGCCCCTTTTAAAAGTGATTGCTAATGTGTGATGTTAGAATAAAAGTGTTATTCCACTTATCACCTTGGTGTAAATTTCTATATAAACAACAGCTGTGAAACTGAATTCAGAGCTCCACTGTATGTTATCAAGAGGCACACCACCTATTTTAGACCCAAATTTAACTCCATCCCACTTAGCCTGTTATCCTATTTTAATTTAAAGCTGATCAGTCTGAAAAATTGAGGCTATGAAAAAATGTTCTGCTGAAAAATACATCCCACATAATGTCAAAATTCATCTATTGTGCTCCATTTCTGGGTTATTGTCATAATCTTGGAAGAAAGTGCACTACGCTGATATCTTTAAAACAGATCATCAATAATACTATGCTTGTATTCCACAGCAGCAATGGCAACATCCATGATATCCAGGGACAAAATACCAGAGTATTACCCAGATGTAAGAAATACAGATGAAAACCTACTAGAAATCATAGCAATATCTTTATTATAGAACTGTAGTCAAGAAAACTTTGGGAGACATAAAAGAGTGATCACCCTTTGTTTTGTAAAAAGTGTCATTCATCATAAATGCTAGAATGATTTTAACCCAATACATGACAGATACACATAATTAGTATTTAAGAAGTTCCCTTCAAATCCGTTTTAATGTTCCAGTTTAAGGCACAAAGAGTCAGGAAAAGAACATTCAGCATTCTCATTCAGCTCCTATTTGAAAACACAGTATAAAAACCCGTATCTGGAGCTACATGTTCATGGGATGAAAGTATGTTGGGCTGAACTGTAATTCAGGCTCCGAAGAAAATGTATTCATTTGGCAGAGGCACTCTGCAGGAAAGAAACCTGTGCCTGACTTAACAAGCATCAGTCACAGAGATACAGTGTGATTTGTCTTCAGCTATCATTCAGTAACTTGACTGACTGAAATAGCATTACCTCAGGAAAATCCTGCAATTTAGATTATAGATGGAACTGTCAAAGGCAAGTGCTTAATTTACAATCAAGCTTTAAGGTACCAGTTACGCATGATAATGAAGTAATTAGGGATGCAATTAGTGATCTGCATGTGCAAATGGCCATTTGCCACTCATATGTGCAGATAGAACTCACACATGCAAATCTGGAAGACTAAATTTAGAGTCTTTCTTAAGAAATTATGCGCCCAGTGCATAAATTACAATCCCTCTACAGGCTATTTTTATATTTCGCCAAAATTCTGGGTGCAGTTCAGAGGCAGGAGTTTTAAAAATTCGCTCTAACTCTTAATTTATAAAAAAGATTTACGTTTAATAACAGGTACAGCAATTTCCTGGTTGGGGCAGCTGAAATATCAGAATCCAAATTAAATATATTCCCCAATTGCTTTCTTTAGCTTTATAAAATGGCTGTTATTGGGGGTGGGGGGGAAAGGACTCTGGGTGACAAAGTTTCTGACTGTGAAGATACCTGTAGAACTGCATCTGCAAATGCACTATT
The DNA here is from genome assembly GCA_037349315.1 of Chelydra serpentina. NCBI lineage: Eukaryota > Metazoa > Chordata > Testudines > Chelydridae > Chelydra > Chelydra serpentina. The sequence goes on along the minus strand of JBAIAC010000239.1, from coordinate 75,876 downwards.
TGGTCAATAGACTCTCCGTATATTTTTATACCTATGAAATGACTTTGGCGCAGGTTTCAGTGGATTTGTATTCCACATCACAAAGCACAACAGTGTCAAGGAGTAAGCACTGCATAGTCCAAGGAGAAGGGACTTCCACCTCTTCCTTACAGGTGATTCTCCTAGATCAGGATTGAGATGCAGTTTGCTACACATGCTCTGTTAATTAATAACCCAGGTTCTCAATCTTGCACTTTTCACTAAACATTATTTAAAGATAACTTTAAGAAGGAAGTTATGACAAGTAATACAACACTTCAAGGAAGGCAGGAGTACTGGACACATATCCTTCCACTAGGTTGTGAAGGCACATTATTGCTGTTTTATTGCTTACACAGTTTATGCTGGGAGTAAATAGTTCTTCCCCTTTGGATTTAAAAGTTTTCTCTACCACTACCACCTGGATTTGTTCCAATTATTGTTTTAAGGCACTTAAGTAAAGTCCAAACATTAGAGATATGTTATAAAGCAAAATGGAAAAAAGTTCACCTCAGGACAAAAGAAGTTGAAGGATCTTGTAAAAACATTTTTATACTGATTTTTAAAGACTAGATCACAACCTTAAAATGTAGCACTGTGCCAAGTAGAATCCCTCTAACCTGCATATCTCCTTTATATTTTGTTGGTGAGGTGACTCCTGGACATGCAAGTCTTTTATTCCCAATTCTGCAACCCTTATGTTAAGAAACACTTCTTCACACCAAGAGCCTCAATGAAGTAAGCCTCAATTCTATGCATTTGGGCTCCTTGAGTGAGCACCATTCATCAGCAATGATTGCAGAATTGGGATCGTTGCAGGATTAGGTTAAAAAAACCAACCCAGATATTCAGGAGAAAGAGCCCAATCCTTCAAGGTGGAATGGGACTTGAGTGTGGTCAGCACTTTACAGAATTGGGCATCAAATTAATCTTCTTCATATTCACACACGACTCCCAATAATGTCGTTGGGAATAAGACGTAGTGAGAGGAGAATTAGACCCGTTAAACTGCAAAGCAGATGGATTTGGTCTCAATGGCTCTTCTAAAATAAAAGGAAAAGGCTCAAATGCACAAATAAAATCTGTTTAGTAACTGGAAGCACAAATATAACTTCATTCATACCTGAAACTACAGGTATGCTGAGGTAAAGATGCTGCCTTCAAAGTTAGCAAACAGAATTAGAGTATGTGTCTATATATTTGTCAGCTTAATTGCTACCCAATCAGTTATCTCTATCATTAATAACAAAGCCAACGGTTTAGCAATGTCTGTTTCCAGCATAGAGATGATGGCCAGATTTTTATTTTTTTTCTTCATTCAAGCATCTTCTAGCATTTCTGTTTTGCTTTCATCAAGTATAAAAGGCGAATAGAAGTTTTTGCTCTTCATGTGTGCCTCCAGACCCTGAAATTATATGAAACAACATGCAATTAGGTTGTAAACACATCAGACTTGGTTAACTTGGTTATTTTTAGTGCATTTAATACTGGGGAAGGGTGACTCTCAGCCCAGGAGACTAAAGATTTTCTAAAGAAACAAGTACAGACAAGCAGCCCCAGCTTCCCCTGCAATATGCTACAAAGCTGAACCAGGGGTTTCCACAGAAATGCAAAGGGGCTTAGCCAGAAAGTGCCCATTAAAGTTAGTGGGATTGGGAATGGCACAGCTGAACCCCCTTGCAACAAACCTCCAAGGGTGCATCTTCAAGAGGAAGAAAGGTGTGTTCTTAACGCAGGTTAGTTAACACATGGTAACTAACTCCAGGCAAAATCCTAGTGAAGACAAGGCAGTTTGTAGTGAAGATGTGTTAGAAGGAAGAGTTTCACCCTAGGCTCCCTCATAATCTTTAGAATTACAGCAGCTGAGACAAGTAATTCTCAGCTGGGTAGACGCACATGTGCTAACTCTATGTGAACTAGTGCGCTAAAAACATGACAGTGTTGCCACAGCAGCATAGACATTATCTGCCTTTACCGCAACCTGTGAACATGGGTTAAAACTACAAACTGCTTTGTCTTCACTAGGATTTTGCCTCACATTAGTTGTCCTGCGTGACCTAACATGAATTAAGAACACACTTTTTTTTTTCCTTGTTAAAGACAAGACCTAAGTGTTTACAAAAACCTTCTCGGAGCTTGTCTACCCCTAAACGCCACAGGATAGACACTACCTATGCTGACAGGAGGGCTTCTCCCAGGGGTGTGGGTAATCCACCTCTATGACAGGTGGTAGCTAGGTTGGCATAGCTACATCACTAGGGGGGTGGATTTTTCACATCCCTCAGCAATGCAGCTGGCTCGGCCTATCTTCTTAGTATAGACCAGGCCTGAGAAAAGTCTATTTCACCATGCTGCTCTCTGGGTCCCGTCAGTAGCTCCTGTGGGGCTGTTATTTTCTGTCCTACCTATCCCAGATAAAGCTGTATGCTACAGCAGCATGAAGGAGGCAGGCCATGCATCATTCTAGGCCGCTTCCCCTTTTTTCCACACAATGCCCTGGCTAGAAACACCGAAAGCAAGCCCCTCCCCCCTACAAAAATAAAATTGTCCTACAAAGACGATCAGTTTCAGGAGCAAGACTCCACAGATTTCTTCTGAAATCCAGTCTCTCAGAAAGGCAGAGCATATACCAAGCAGTGTTGTTGCTAAGTATTATTTGCTCACTATGGGAGAGATCCTTATCTGATGTAAATTGGTGTGCAGAATTACCCCATCTGAGGATTTGGCCCAATGAATTTATTAATCATCATATTTTGCACATCCAGAAAGCTTTTAGTCAGAGGATCTCAAAGCATGTATAAATGTTAACAGTCTCACAGCCCCAAGGGACGGAGGTATTACAAATCTCACTTTATAGATGGGTAAAATTGAGACACACTGAGATTAAGGGATTCAACCAATGCCATCCAGTTAGTCAGTGGCACAGCCAAAAAATATAAGGCAAAAGGTCCTGAATCTCAGGCCCCTTGGGCTAACTATTACCCTATTTCCAAACAACTGCAAGGTGAAGAAACCTGCTTTTTCAACAGGAAACACACACACACCCCCCATTAAAAATATGTGCAGAGACAATTTTACTCACCTCTCCAAAATAAGACACTAATGGAGAAATCTCACACACAGCAGGAGGATCTTCAGTTCCTGATAAACTAAAGAATAAAACATAGGATTAATCTTTCTCTTTATATGTCTGTACAATGATAGATAGCATCCTTGAGTGAGCTCACAGAACAGAACAGGCTACCAAAGGGGCAAGAGAGAGTTTACATTCAGAGATTAAGCCCAGCTCCCGTGACAGTTTGAACCTGGATTATGGGTAAATAGGAGGCGTTAACATTTCCTAGCTACTTCAAATCAACAGAAACAAACGCACGCACATTGGGATGATTTTTCAATTAATATTAACAGCTTCTGGGTTTACTGGACTATGAGATGATGAAACAACAGCCCCGCCACCTCTCCATGGTAAAGGTTTGTGTGAATGAAGTGTGAGAAAGGAAGCATCTGAAATGGGGATTCTTATATAGTAGCTGACAACCAGATGCTAGTACCCAACAGAACAAAAACATTGCTATACAATGAGAAGTAATGGGGCCCTGTTCAGAACAGCTGGTGCAGGTGGGGTAATTTACACCTCGGTGGTGATGGCTAAGCCCTTAATGCCAAGCAAAAGCCTGACTGCAACAAAGGCAGTATTGCTGCTAATGTTCTCTGTGTCAGGATTTCTATCCTGGGGGTCAGCTTTAAATCCTGCTGGAGCTCCATGGGTGTGTGGAGGTGCAATACTGACTCAGTACTCTCCTTGACCGCCTTGGCCATGCCCTCTTTCCATACAGCATCACTGACATTTGCGGACGCACGGGCCCCTACACAACCTTGGCATAACTCCGGTTGTGACCACTCTACACTGCGGCAACCTCAGCCCTCGATGGATGTTCCATCAGCAGAAGCCTCTGCCAGAGTTTATGCCTAGGGTGTCTCGACCCCATTAAGGGTATCCCTCTGGCTGCCCCGTGACCTGCACCCAGAACACATTCCACCTTCCATGGTTGAGGCTGCGAGTTTGTTACGGAGGTGGCGGAAGTCAAGGATTCCGGGACTTTCCACGACCTTTGTGAAATTCCGCAGCTGCAGCGGCCGGTGTGGCTGGCCCCGGGACCGTCGGAGCAACTGGCCCTGGGGGCAGCCACACCGGCCACTACTGGAGCCACCCCGCAGCCAGCCGCTCGGGCAGCCCCGCAGTCAGCCACACCAGCCACTGCTGGAGTGGCCCCAGGGGCAGCCGCACCAGCCACTGCTTGGCAGCCCTGGGCAGCTGGCCCCGGGGTCCCCCAGAGCAGCAGCCGGTGGGACGGGACCAACCACTGCAGGAAATTCTACCCCAAGACGGGACAAATTCTGTGCAACAGCGTCAATGCCATAAACCAGCCCAGATTTGGTAGCGACTGGGAGGGAAACAACAGAACATGTCACAGAGGGGCTCACTTGAGTTTCTCTGGTATCCTGCTGCCATTTTCATCCAGGAATCTGGCTCCCGCCTTCAGAGCCCAGCGGTAATGCTGAGAAAGGAGGGACCGCCGAGCTGTGGTCGGAGTGTCCATGTCGGCTGTGTCTGCATTTTTTAAGGGGGAGAACTCCTCTTCCCTCAAAACTTCAAATGCAACAAAATTCCTATCAGAGAAGAGGAGGGGGGAGGAAAGAGAGAAAAAGTTTAATATTGGTCCTCTCTTGATGGTACAGACACATACAGATTTCATAGGGTGGGGGCTTATCCTAGGTAGCACTGATCTAGCATAGCCCCAGCAGAATTAAGCCAGGCTTAGCCCCCCTCCCCAGGTGGAGAGGGAATGAATACAAGGGTCATGGGACGGGAGCACAGGACTAAAGAGGAACGTACGGGCAGTTTGGAGAGGAAGTTTGTTGTGAAGAGGGCAGGTGACAATTCTACAGAGCTCCCAGGGGAGAGAGACACTTTCAGGGTGGAGCAACCGGCTGGCTGGGAAGCCCCGGCTAGAAGGGTGATAAGCAAGGGACCGTGAGCCCAGAAGGTGGATTACAAGCAGGGGGAACTGAGAGGCAGCAGTAAGGCCGGAAGCTAGGCTGGATAAGACCAGCTACACTGCACATGAAAATCTGTTACGAAGAAACAAGTCCAGCTGAACGCCGAGCCCTGGTTTTCTAACCAAGAAACTGTCATAGTAAATTAGGTTTCTTTCCTTAGGAGGGGGCTGGGGTCAGCAACCCGGGTATGAACAAGCCACCTGCACAATGCAGTCAAGCAGAATATTAATGTGTCTACTCAGCTGTGGAAGGAACCTCCCAGCCCGGGTTGGGGCTCACACTAGTGCTCTAAGAGCAGCTGCGTAGGCAGCGCTTTGACGTTGCGTCTCAGGCTGCAGGTTGGGCACTGAAGCCCACCCCGCCCTAGGATTCAGAGTCCGAGCTCCAGCGTGAGCAGCAACATCAAAGCGCTGTCTGCACAGCTGTCTAGCCCACACCCTGCTAGCCTGAGTCTATTGAGCCAGACTGGGAGGCTCGCTGCCGTGGGCTGTGTAGACATATCCTACAAAGAGCTGTTTTTCAATAATGGGAAATGCGAATAGAATCTCCCCAAAGCAACACCTGCATATTTTTGCATTTCAAATGTGGAAGTCATCTGTTCATGGATTCTGCCACAGCTAAAAATCATTGCTTATAATTATCCCTTTCAAAGCTTGAAACTCAGATCTGTTTTTGTAGCAGAATTATTTTGCCATCTTGGTTTATTTTTGTAGAGTTACTCAGTCAGGCTAGGCAGTGCACACTGACTTGTTTGTGTCAGCAGCCCTTCAGGGATACTTGCTTATTAAAAAATAACGCTCCCAAGAACCATAGGATTTCCGTGGACTGTACAAGAAGCTGTGCGGCACAAACAGCTGGATTGAACTTTGGAGCGCTCAATCCTAAATTAAATCCCTTTAATATAAATGGATTTAAACATCTAAAAACAAGAAACCACCACGCTCAGCCAAGGTTCCTTTAGATTTATTTCAACCTGGACTGAATCTTTAGTGCTGAATTCTAGACCCAGGAAAACAGAGTTTAGAACAGAGGTCGGCAACCTCTCAGAAGTGAAAAGAAAACAAGAAAAATACCTGTGGCACAAGCTTATGCTGAAATAAATTTGTTAGTCTCTAAGGTGCCACAGGTATTTTTCTTGTTTTCTTTTTGCTGACACAGACTAACACGGCTACTACACTGAAACCTCTCAGAAGTGCTGTGCCGAGTCTTCATTTATTCACTCTAATTTAAGGTTTCACGTGCCAGTAATACATTTTAATGTTTTTAGAAGGTCTCTTTCTATAAGTCTATAATATATAACTAAGCTATTGTTGTATGTAAAGTAAATAAGGTTTTAAAAATGTTTAATAAGCTTCATTTAAAATTAAATTAAAATGCAGAGCCCCCTGGACCGGCGGCCAAGACCCAGGCAGTGTGAGTGCCACTGAAAATCAGCTCACGTGCCGCCTTTGGCACGCGTGCCATAGGTTGCCTACCCCTGGTTTAGGATAAGAACAATGGTAGATCCTTGAGCTATTAAGTGCAACTCCTTTCCGCCCAGATTAATGCTACATTAAGACTGATTTTTTTACATGCATTAAAAAGTCAGGCAACATTTATTGTTCCAACATCAATTATAAGTTGGCCATACAATCCTTAAATAATGTGTGTTACGGCTGTATATGGTGCTAATTGAACACCTAGGCTTAATATGTATGTAAAATCTAACAGAGTCACAGTTGCCATAGGGCCTGCAATTCTGGACGGGCTGACTTCTGTGGGCTTCCAACCCCATGGTTGAGAATTTAGCAAACGTGGGCTTTGCATGGAATTTCTTTGTTTCACGTATAAGACAAAGGCCCATGCCACCAGCTAACAACCAGTGGAGCTGCAGTCCTTCATTTGCAGACATTCAAAGTAAGGTTCACAGGTGCTGGGGCTATGCACTCCAGAACACAGCGTGCCCGACAAGGCATGTGAAATATGAAGCTGGTAGAGTGCCTGGGGCCGTCGCAGTATTGGGGGACCCCCACAGACGCAGCAGTCTTTTCGCCAGCCTCCCCAAGGTCCATTTCAAAGTCCATGCTACCCATAAAGGCGTGCTGCAAAGAGAATACTGAGAAGGAAAAGATTGATGTCTGCCACTAACTTAGAGAACTGGAACACATCAAACACAAACTTCTCCAGCTTTATCCCATTTGGCTTTAGCGGCTTTACCAGATTTCCCTCCTCGTCGACGTAGGGCACCTTCTTTATGGCTACATGCTGCTTCAGCTGGGGCTCAAATTTCCTGCCAGGGTGAAAGAGGAGGAAAACCAGGTTCATTTACTTCATACCCAAAGCACAGGCAGGAGAAATCTCAGGTCTCAGAAGCAGACAGCTTATTTTTACTATTAGCCGTACCTCGGAATTACTGAGTGCCATTCACTCCAAAGCTCTTTACCAACAGATCAATAAATCATGCCTGAGGAGCAGTTCACTGACCACAGAAATGCAGCCACCTCTGTGGGGAAATGTGGCAGCCATTCTGGGCCACCAACACTACACAACCACGGAGGGCAGGAAGCGAAGAAGAATCCTGTGGCCAATTGAAACTGCAGGAAGAGTTTTAAAACAAAGTAACTGCCAGAGCTGGAATTTGACCAGGACCCTTAATTCCACCGGCTCTTTAGGGATCCCAGGCCAAAGCCAAAGATCCTTACTCAGACAAACCTACCGCTGAACTCCCTTAAAGGTCTGCCCGACTCCAGACTGAACAGAAACTAAATAAAGCTCACTGGATTTGTCTCCACCTATTAAACAACCTTAGTGTTGTGTCCAAGGAGAGGGGCCCTCCAGCAGCGTAGTGTCCCCAGCACTGTGTTGGGCCATTGGTTCAGCTCTGATTCCAAGGGAAGCGTGCCCCTTAGTGAATCGCCAACATCACTCTTTGGGGCACCCCGGTGTTCCTTGGACACCTCCCTCCCCAACTCTAGGGACAATGCTCACTCTTGCCAGAGCCCAGTAATTTTGCCCAGTCCCTTAACTTTACGATGCAACCATTGGAACCCATGGGTGTGACTCCTTAATCTTCCAGAGGACACTGCCGGGCTGTGCGGATCTCTGCCTCCCTATCTAGCCCCAAGCATGCCTAATCCCTGGTAGGTTCACTTTCTTAAGAAGCTGAAGTAACCAGTGATTCCATCAACAAGTGAAGGCTCTCTGCTCAGGGCGTGGTATGAAACTAATCAGGAAGTTATTCTGCCTAGATTCAGGAACTCCAGGCTACAGGAATGCCCAGATCTGACATGGAATCAGAGAGCATAAATTCGCAATAACAACCGGGAGAGAGAGGACAAAAAGGGGGCGGGGGGGGAATAAAACCAACCAACCAACCACCAAGTTTAAATAAGAGCTGGACTGAACTGTACATGGTGTGAAGAAACTTGTCCTGCTGGAGAGTTGTGGGGTGGAGTTCTCTGGAAGCAGGGAGAACACACACAGCCAATGACACACAAGATCATTAGAATTAACTCCCATTGCTGGATCGTACTCAGTGGGTAGGAAATGGTTCAAAGCTGACTGACAGCTGCTTTCTCTAAATTACCTCTCTCCTTGGCATCGCAAACCACAACTCCAACCCCCTATAGCAATGCCTCTGGAAGCCAAGTTTCCCATGCTCTAATGATGAAGGTTTGCTCCCCCCCATCTTCATCTTCATCCATGTATAAGCCCTACAAACCTCACCCATTTCCCCCCAGCACTCGCTCTTGAAATCCCACACCAGGATTAAAATCCTTCCCGTCGAAGATGACTGACATGACCGGACTCCTTCGGAGCTGTTCTTTAATCAGCCTACACTGCTGCTGAGCACAGCAGAGCTCTGGCTCGTGAGATTGCAAATCAAGCTGAAGAGCAGTAGGGTAGAGCAGCCCCGCTTGTGGCTGGCTTCCTCACAATGGGTGGAAACCTTGACGAGAGTAGAGTCAGAGACAGACTCGGGGCTTGTCTATGCAAGAAAATGTGCACCGGTGTAACTGACTTCATCTGGAATTGATTCAGTTACACCAGAGCAAATTCCTAAGGCTAGTGCACTCAAACAGGTTTAAGCTGCCATTCCCCCCCTTTAGCATAATTCGGTAATTACCAGATTGAGCTAAACACATTGCTATGAGGGGTTTGCACTGTTGTAACTAAGGTGATTGGGTTACACCAGTGCGTGCAACCTGTGAGTAGACCAGCCTGCATAAAGAAGAGGCTGGGGACTTCAGAGGATGCCCCTGTTTTTTGCAGAAGGGGGCGGGAGGATAACAGAAGCCTTGAAACCACAGCAGGCAGGAGAGTTTCTGTCATGTATCTTTTCAGCCACCTGGCAGGTGCAGTGGAACTTACTGGGCCACTGTCTGGAGGAAGCCGAGCGTGAAGAAGTGATTGCAGATATTGCCGGCGCTGTACATCAGCCGCCCATCAGGACTCCGCATCTGTGCGGTCTCTAGGCTGATCTCGCTGTATTCCACCACCTGATAGACCCCGTCCACACGGCACACTACCCCGACAGGCTCTGTGGGATAGGCCTTCTCCACCACCTGCAGCCACAAGACAGAGGATATGGGGAGCAGCCAGGAGGCAGGGATTCCATTGGCATTGCTGGGTGCTAGTGCAAACCAGGGAAACCTTGCACTCAGTGAGGTTCTGCTAAGCGCTGATCTTCAAATGCCATAGCAGCACAACAAAGGGGATATCACCACGTGCACCAGGCAGCATTGGTGGGGCATTTTGCCCCCATGAACCTGGCTTATTAGACAGTATTCAACCAGTTTACGAGCCAAACCACTTGGAAGAAAATACAGTGCTCAGCAAGAACAGAGTATTCTCAAGCACATTTTTCCTACCGAGGGCCTTTCATTTGACACAACATGAAATGCAAAATATTTCTAGTCACTTCCTTTAAGATCCTTATCTATGTTAACACTTCTAATTGCACACTATACAAATTTCTTTCAATAAGCGTCAAGGGCCGGCTGCTGTATTGTCACAAAAACATGCTAACTTTGCTCCATCACCCCCCACTACGGGCAGAGCTGGCTTTAGGCCGATTCCGGCGATTCACTGGAATCGGGCCCCGCTCTGGCGGTTTTTTTTGCTCCAGCGATTGGCGGTGGGAGGTTTTTGGGGTTTTTTGTTGCTACAAAGTCGGCGGGGCCCTGCCGTCGTTATTCATGTGGGGCCCCGCACCCGCTAAAGCCGGCCCTGACTATGGGAGCATCTAGTCTGGTGTATTTGTAAAAGACACCCCAGTGTACACAAGCCCCTGATCTCTAGGTCTCTCAAGGGTCTCTGAAGAAAGAGCAGGGAGTTAGAAAAGAAACAATTTCAGTTTGTAATTTCCTGTGCAATTTGATGAAGCCCATAAAATAATCTGATTGCCATGGTACCTTGTGAAAAGGGCACAGGGCTTTATATTTATATAAATATAAATTTATATAAATGGAGATATGCCAATCTCCTAGAACTGGAAGGACCTTGAAGGTCACCGAGTCCAGTCCCCTGCCTTCACTAGCAGGATCGAGTACTGTCCCGACAGATTTTTTGCCCCAGATCCCTAAGTGGCCCCCTCAAGGATTGAACTCACAACCCCCGGGGATAGCTCAGTGGTTTGAGCATTGGCCTGCTAAACCCAGGGTTGTGAGTTCAATCCTTGAGGGGGCCACTTAGGGATCTGGGGTAAAAATCCGTCAGGGGACAGTACTCGGTCCTGCTACTGAAGGCAGGGGACTGGACTCGATGACCTTTCAAGGTCCTTCCAGTTCTAGGAGATAGGCATTTGCACCTACAATGGTACAAACTGGATGCAAGATTCACGACTGGGGTGCAGCTCTCCTGGCAGGATCAAGATGGAAGCTCCATGGACAGGTTCGCTGTCACCTGAGCCGTGGTACACACACCAGAGCCTTGGTACCACATGAACAGGCACACTGGGGGAGTGGTCCAACATCAGCATCACCTCACCTTAGCACCGCAGTCTGCCCCTTTAGACACGCAGAAGCCAATGAAGACGGGATCGGCCATTTTGACGAGGATATTGTCCACACAGTACACATGGATATACTGGATACCGCGCCGCTTCATGTCATCCAAGATCTTGTTGTCCACTAAAGCACGATACAAGCCTCCGTTGCCATCTGGAATGCAAAAGAAAGAGGGGGCCCCATTTCCTTAATGTCCAACCACTCAAATCACGCGTGGACTCCACATGCCCTGAACAATCTATAACAAGGAGGGTTCTTCTAGTGGTTAAAGCACAGGACTGGGAGTCAGCTCGGATGCATTTTACTTCTGGCTTTGCCACGGACAAACTGCATGACCTTGGGCAAGTCAGTTCACCACAGTGCCTCAGTTTCCACATCTGTAAAATGGGGATAGTGATGCTGCCCTATGCTCAAGAGGGGTTAGTGACACTGGCCTATGCTACAAGAGGGGTTTTGGAGCTTTGTTCACTGACATTTGTAAAGTGCTTTGAGATCTTTGGAGGGCAAGTGCCACAGAAGAATTAAACAGAGGTGGGAAAAACAGACACACTCCTTGTCTTCCAAAGCTTCAGCCTCAGCTACAGTTAAAATACAGCTTTAAAAAAATTCGGTGTGGTTTTGGTCTGCTGTCTTTTTACAGTAATGTTAAAGAACAGTCAGATTTTCCCTTTAACTGTGTTGTTTTCTGTACAAGGCACCTGGAACACTTATGCAACATACACATCAAGTGGCTCATCCTCACTTGGCTACAGCCTTTACAACACTCCAAAGACCTCCCAGGGAAGCCAGCGCTACAGTCGGCACTGGAGGAGATACCCCTGCAGCAATACAGGCTTGGCGCATCACTTCCCCGGATTTGCTGCTTCTTTTAATCACACACAAGCTGGGCGCAGGAGGCCACTGTGTTTTAAGGGGATGGTTAGACTTTGCTGGAATTTTCCTTTGCTAGAAAACAAACATGTTTCCATACGTCCTCTGGAGGGAATCCCAGCCACACGATCACTCCCCAGCCTGACAGCGTTTCTCGCTGGGGTTTGCAGTGGCATCGATAGCACTGACTGGAGCCCGCACAGCATAGAGAGGGGATGGCCCAGCAGCCCATACGCAGCTCTGCTGATGGACTTCAGTCCTGACATGTAGCACTTCGGTTGTTATAATCCTGCCCCCTCCTCCATTCTCATCCCCCACACACACAGCTCTGCCAGTGCGCTTCATCCCTGACTTGTAGCAGCCCCTGCTCTTCCAGTCCGGTCAATATTCCCAGACTATGCTAAAGGTTCTGCAGTGTGAGATCATCACGCTCTTTGCCATTCAATGAACGTTTGCCGCATGCATTATCTGAACTCCCAGGGCCGAGCTAATCAGGAGCATTAATATATGTGGCAGCAGGGAGTCCCCTGTGTGCCCAAGACACACTCCCCTCCTGTGACTATCACGGGCAAACTGCAGGGTACCTGGTGCCATGGCAACTTTCCCCTTCTGTTCCAAGATGGCTTTCCCATCAAACGTTACAGCTGGCAGCATCCTCTGTTCAAACATGATCACATTCGTCTTAGCCAGGTTGAAGTAATCGTGTTCTATGAAGAACTTCTCTGTTGGCCCCAGTGTGAACTCGCTTGTCATGATGTACCTATGGGAGAACAGAAGCTGAACAGTCAGGATGAAATGCAGTTAACACACACACACACACACACACACACACACACAGCAAGATATACCCTTACAGAAAACCCCTATAGACCAAACTTAATAAAGATGTAATCTATAGGGACTTTAAATAACCTACAGCATTTCATAAAGAATCATCTCTCTGCTACTGATCTTAAAATTCTACAGAGAGGTTCCATTTCTGGTCAATTCTATAGGATATCTACAAGGAATAGTATAGGCCTGAATTTATACTTTGAACATAGTTAAACATGCCTCTGTCCAAAAACAAGCTGGACTCCCGTGTGTTAGAGGGTCAGTTAGCAATCAAGGTAAAGGACCAAAAAACCCTCTTTGCCTTATCAAACGGATATCATGAAAGGGAGGAAGAAGGGTTCAAAGTGGGTTTTGCGCTGTGCCAGGTTTTATGGGCCAGTGATGAATTTTCAGTAGCTTGAATCAAAGTTTTCCAGTGCCTCTTCTCTGCCAGAGAAATACAGCCATATTTTCCAACCTCACAGCTGTGTGCGGGTTCCCCCCGCCCCACCCAGTTTCTTTATTCCTCTCTTGCCTTCTTTCTCTTCCCCCTCCATGATCTCTCCCTCCCTTTAATTTTCTTTTCTTCCTTAATACGAGGATGCTGAGTGCTCATTTTCATGAGTTCCTCCCTAAGCAGCTCTGCAACTCCCATCACTATAGGCCTACAGGGGGTCTCTCCTTCCTGCATAGCAGACCAGCCACCCCAGCCCTGGTCAGCCCAATGTCCATACGTACATGGGGCTTACTTCTCCCTGACTGCAGCATAACCTGGCCCCCGGGTTTGGTCTGCTGCATTTTCCAACTACCTCCTTCAGAATGAACAGAGCACCAGGCAGACGCCAAATGAGATCAACTTAGATTTTACGTTTAAAAAGAATGGGCCTGATTTCCAGAGGTGCCGGAGCCGCACGTGCTCACAGATCCGGTCAAATACACATCGTGTAAGATACACTTCCGCTAACCTGGCATTAGCTCTACGGCAGAGCAACCTAAAGCAACCTTGTGTTTAGGCAACTGTTTACAAGCAGCTCCTGGATTACGGCTCAAGGATGTTTTTGTGCCTCTGCTTTGCCGGTGACCAGGCAGGGAGGTGACATTTACGAGAACCCTGCTTTTATTTTAAGGACAAACTGCTGGCAACAGCTTGTTCCAAGAATTGCACAGTCAGTGCTCTCTCCTTCTCTCCCCCACCCGCCCACCAACACAATGATCGTTTTGCATGTTGCACATTTAGAGTGTTTTGAAACCTTGAGGTTTTGGAAAAGGAAATAAGCCAGTGGCAGTCATGGGATCACGAGTCCAGCTGTAAATAAACCACCTTTAAAGTAGGTGGCATTTCAAGGCTCCCGTCTTTGGCAGTGTCCTATTTAGGGCTGCTCTTGTCACGTTTGTGCGACGACTTGCTCGGGTCACCCCAAACTGGGAGCCACCGTATTGCCACTCAGCTTCAGCAAGAGTGTGCTTTGCTGCAGCTAAGCTACATGTCACCTGCCCAACCCACCAGTGTGTCTGTCTTGCCAGCAAATGCTTCAGGACTCTGCCAGTCCAAACTGGCCTTGCGGTAACAATCACTGAATCCCAATTCCCAAGCTCCCTTGATATGTCCTTCTACCGCAGTCAGTCCCTCTCACCAGACACTCAGAGGAGTCTGCTACCTCCGAAAGGAGAGGGCACACATGGGCTGGCTAGCTGAAGACCCGCTCTTCACTAAAACAGGACTGAGATGGTTTTGTGATAAAACAAGAACAACGGCCATAGGTGCAAGCGATTTCAAGTACGAGTGAAAGAGATGAAAGGCGATAAGCCAAGCACACTTTCTACAGACTAAAACTTAACATCAGCAAGTTACAAGCTTTGTTAAGCAGGATTCTTTAACTATAGTTAGTTCCCAGAGACCTCAATCTCATTGGCTGAAGGATCCACCTTTCTTAGATTTCAAGTGCTCTGGCCTCAGGTCTCTCAGGTGATGGATGTCCAAATGGCTTTCTGTTTCTGCTTATATTTCCCACAGGCCATTGTCTCTGTTTCAAGAGCCAGGCAGGCTTTGAGGGGGTGCAGCCTCCATCCCTCCTCGTGATTGTTAAGTGGTTATCTACCCCCATTTGCTAGTTTGATGGCTTTGTTTATCGTACATGTAAATGCACTTCCATTGTTTCTGTCCTTGCCTTGATCAATTTACATTGGAGACACAGTCAAGCTGGTGAAACGGGATTCCTTTGTCGAGGACAGGCTGGGTTTATATACTGCTTGCCAAACACATTTTAAGAATATTCTTCCAGCACACATCTATAATTCTTTATACACCCCCCATACATGCCTCACACAATTATATTAGTGGCCAGCGTGTCCCAAATTTGCATAGGATACCTGACAGGACACCTTTTAGATACAGATTATGACAACAGGGAGTTGGGGCAATAAATGTATCAGGCCTGAGGAGAATTATGGTACAGTGTAGCCTCTGCTCTGAGGGGCACAACTGGATTCCTACTGGCACCTGGACAGTCCCAGCAGGAGCTGAAAATAAAAGAGCGATTTTAAGAACTGCTGTTCAGGATTTCCTTGTTGGAGCGACAGCAAGAAGCTAAGTGGAAATGGAGGCTAACGGGCACTTATCCTGGGATGGGCGGAAGTGTCATTTACCAACACAGTAACAGGATGAGTGCTGGGTCTTGAAAACTGCAATAGGATTTGCCCATCCTTAAGTAGGCATCAGAGGAAGGCAAGAAGCATTCGTGTCCTACCAGCTCTCAGTATGCCTGGGGAATGGCTATGAAGTGTCTGAGATAGACACTCAGGTACCACAGTGAAGGGTAATGTATAAGAACCTAGACAGACAGGCTGTGGTTGAAGAGGCAGCGTGGTCCAGTGGATAAGGCACCCGCTCTGCAAGTGACCTGCTAGGTGAGCTTGGGCAAATCACTTCCCCTCTCTGTAGAAGCGACAAAGGGTCCTGTGGCACCTTATAGACTAACAGAGGTATTGAAGCATAAGCTTTCGTGGGTGAATACCCACTTCTTCGGATGCCTCCATTCCCCTCTCTGTGCCACCATTCCCCCTCCCATCCTGTGTTTGCCTTGTTTATATACATTGGAAGGACTGTCCCTTAATGTGTGCTTATACATGGCTGGGGTCTGGGTTGGAGCCTCTAGGAGTTACTGTATTATAAAGGCACCTGTACCACGTATACTCAATATCATGCTACCTACCATGGGATGGTACACGTCGTGCTGTATTTCTTGCCAGCAAGCTGCTCCAGTTTGCGGATTCTTTCTGCCTGGATCTGGTACAGGGTCTTACCACTGGGCAGCCCCACTCTGTACATCCCCTTGGGATAGGCCACGCCCAGGCGGGTTCCTTGCCCTCCAGCCAGGAGCAGCACCGCCACTTTGTTCTGTGAGATCTGACGGAAACCTGCTTGGGCCCGAAGCCCCACGAGAGAAAACAAGGGGAAGGAAATGGACGGATCAGCAAACAAAAAGAACGAGTGTTCTGTGCACCTCTGTAGGGGCACAGAAGCTCAGTGCTGTACTGACAAGAATTAAGCTTCACCATCTCCATGTGATAGAAATGTACCATTCTCCCCATTTTTTAGGTCAGGAAATTGAGGCAGGGAGAAGTTAAGCTAGTTCTCAAAGGTTACGTGTAACACCACGCCCCTTGGTGGGTCGCCAACAGCATGGATTGAACCTTTGACCTCCTGCTCTTAAAGCATGAACCTTTAGTTAGTGCTGACATTTGTACAATTATGGTAAAGCGCTTTTCTTCTTGGGGTAATGTTTGCAAGTTACCACAAATGGGCAACACCCAATACGAATCAAATGCAAGGTGCCCCCTTGTGGCAAATGCTGAAATGTGCAGGAGAAAGGGGTAAAGCCCATCTTTCTTTTGACTCCAACACACAGCAAACAGACACACTGAATGCAGAGCCATTTTTTTCCTGACCACTTTAAACCTGAAGAAAAGCAACCAGATCTCCAAATTCGTGATCAGAAGGAAGAGGCCTGTGGCTGTCTTGACATTCTCTCTCCTTCAGGGCTGGCTCCAGGCACCAGCAAAGGAAGCAGGTGCTTGGAGCGGCACATCTGAAGGGATGGCATTCCAGCCATTCCTGGGGCAGCACATTTCAAGGGCTGGGTTTTTGGTTGGTTTTTTTTGCTTCAACAGATCCGGCTGCAGCTTCTTCTTTTTTTTTTTGCCGCTTGGGTAGAGCCGGCCCTGCCCACCTTGGCCAGCATCACAACACAAAGATTCAGCTTCCAACAGTAAAAGCAATGGACAAAACTCCTCACTGGTTTCAGCGGCATTACTGTACATGAAAGATGCACTGAGCCCATTGGCTAAGAGTTTGCTGTCAGCATCAGTCCTTTGTTTGCTGCCAGTTCTTTGTTTGTCCCTGGTTAGAAGGCTCAGATCCACCATGGTGATATATTCAGGCAGAGGGGGGATATTATCACTTCCAAAATAGCTAGTAATGCCAAAACAATAGCACTTAAGAAAGCTAATTACACACGGCTGTAATTGCATATCATGGTGTCACTGTTCAGCACACTGCAGTTAAAGGGACACCACCCCAAGCGTGAGAAGACACATTTCGGCATACAGATCACTTTTCCATACCGCAATTAAGCAAAAACTTTATAACAACCCATAATAAGGTCCAATCACTTTGAGCATTTACACGAAGTTAAACTCTGACTGGAACAGAAAACCCATTTCCCCACTGGAGCAGAAAATGGGAATTATGGGGCCTTTTTACAATGCTCAGCAGGCCCCCAAATGCATTTGATCCTCCTCTTATGGATCCCTCTTTGCTGCTACCCTCTTTGTCGTCTCTCAGCTTCTTCCTTTAAAGCTGCAGTGAACCACTGTCACAGATTTCAAGGCTGGAAGGGACATTGTGCTCACAGGATTTTGCTGGATTCATTCCTGTTTGAACTACAGCTTACCTTTAGAAAAAGAGCTCATCTTGGTTTAAAAATTGCCAGTGATGGAGAATCCACCACAACCCTTGGTAAGTTATTCCAATGGTTATTTATCCTCACTTGACTTTCACTGGGCAAATGCCTCAGTATGCCAAAGGAGTTCCCAAGCTGAGCGGAGGTGGGTGTATAAGAATTCATTGAGGCTGATAGAGCCTGACAAATGCAAAGAAATGCTCATGTCTTAAAATTAAAGGTGTTTACTCTGCTCTCAGCTTGCCTGCCCCTCTCTCTTTCACACATACGTCTCCCCTCCGCCCATTGCTAGCTGTGCTCGTTCAGACTGCATGCTCTGTACAACAGCATGCAAGGCTAAGCTCAGCAAAATGGAGACTAGAACCAAGTGAAAGCACAGATGAGCTACGCAAACAAGGTTCCTGCTCTGGGGATTTTTAGCTTTGAGTGCAGGAGAAGCGTGAGTGTGTTCATTCTTCACTAACCTCCTCTAGAACTGGAGGCCCTTTTACTTATCCTTCTTATGTCCCTCTCAGAAAGGAAGGGACGTGATACTGACTAGTGCAAAATCAAACTCTAGACACAAGCTGATCAGCTTTAATTGCAGGCAAAACTCATGAAATACTGTGTGGCCATTGTGATGCTGGCAGACCAGGTGCCAGCTCATGCCAAAGCCCCAGGCCAATTCACTTGTGTATTAGTATAGATTAAAGTGGTTATTAATTGCATAAGAATGTATTTGGTGTTTAAACTTCATGAAAACTAATGGGATGTTACATGCTTTGATTTCACTTATCTGTATCCTGTTATAATGTAATGGCAAACATTTACATTTACATATTTAGTACATTCTGTAACTAAATAACCCATCAAACGAGAAAGAAGACTTGTGTAATGCAGATGAAGAACTTTAGCAGAAGAATGCTAATTTGTGCACATTTGAAGACAAATGATCATTGTGTGTGATGACCAGAAATCGAAGACTCCTCTCTCTCCACCAATCAAAGAGCGAGCCCACCTGGATGGTGACCCTGTCAGCTTGTTTTCTGTGAGAAGAAGCTGTAAGCATGGATTCAGGGAAACATCCTGCATCTCTGGACTGTTTGGACTCTTACAGAGGTGGGTACTGAATGCAAAGCAGAAACAATCTGGGTACCCTGAAAAGACCTTTAGGAAACCAGCTGTTTATTACATCTCTGCCAGCATTTGGAATTAGAGACTGTGACTCACCTGTACATATATTTTACTTGCTTTAACCTCTCAATAACTCATTTATTTTTCTTAGCTAATAAACCTATAGTTAGTTTTCTATAAAATTGGCTGCCAGAATCATCTTTGGTGTGAGATCTAGACTACGGCTCTACCTGGGTGAGTGACTGGTCTCTTGGGAGTGGGAATAACCTGGAATATTTGTGATTTTTTAATATAAGTGACCATGTATCACTGAGTCCAATTCGTCGAGGTGGCAAGATAGACTGGAGAGTCTAAGGGGACTGCCTGTGACTTGGGGGCAGCTCTTACAATTTTGCCGCCCCAAGCCAGGGTGGCGGCCCCGCCCCCGACGCAGGCAGACGTAGCCTGCCGCCGCAGCAGGCGAAAATGGGGCAGCAGTCCGAGTCCCGCGGCGGCGGGAAGAGCGGACCTGCCGCCGAATTGCCGCCGCGGGACTCAGACTGCTGCCCCATTCTCGATCAACCCTGGACTCTGCTAAGCACAGTTCTAGAAGCAAGCCGACCAGGTTCAATTGCAGGCAAAACTCATGAAATACTGTGTGGCCACGTGGGGCGGGGTGATGGCTTAAAAACAGCCAAAGAGGTCAGCGTTGAAAACCGAGTCTGTGGGGGAAGGGAGATCATTCCCAGAAATTGGAGGTAGACTCTTAGGCCTGGTCTACACTCCGTTTTTGTACCAATTTAACTATTTCGGTAGTTAACCAAAATAACGAATTGCTACAAGCCCTTGTGTGGATGCAGTTATACCCATAGAAAGATGCCTTACCGCAGCATAATTTTTCTCCCTTCCCTTACAGGAATAAACTATACTGGTATAAGTACCTTTATACCAGAATAGCTACATCCACACTGGGGGATGGGTATATATGTACCACTTAATTATACCAGTACAGTTAAAGCACCACAATTTGTGTGTGTGTGGACAAGGCCTTGCAATGCTGGTGCAGTGATGATCAGAAAGGCAAAGGCCCTAGGCTGGCCAGTTCCTTGAGTTTTGCCTATCACTCTTCTGGAGAGAACAAGATAAAGCATAAAGGCTTGATTACAGCAAGACAAACAAATGGTGCATGGTAACATCCCCAAATGCTAAGCAAGCAGAATGCGCCCTTAGTCATTAACATTTGTCACACTGTCTGTTAGCACTCTTGTGTTTAAGAACTTGGCTGGATTTGTCAGCCTAATTATCTGCAAACAAATTAAAAAACAACAGCAGATGGACTCAGGCTTGGAGCCTCAATGCAAGGCTAAGATGGGCTGCAAATGCCCGTGCCACGTTTTTACATCGCCGAAGGGATGTCCGTGCAATGACTGAACAAATGCCGTAAAACAACAGCGTAAGAAACTCTCTCAGGTATAGCCTAACAGGGACGTTAAATAAAATGGACGTCTACTTATCAAATATAGGTAGAAAACTCCTTGTGCACATCTAACTGGCTCTCGACACTCTTCTCCTCTGGCAGCGATTACTCTCTTTTTGATGTGACCGAGCGTCTGGCACATACGGAGGCACAGCTTACGGCAAGGGTCTATCTCAGAGCTTTCCAAACTTTTCATGTTGGTGACACACTTTTTAGACACGCATCATTTCGCGACACACCGGAAGGGACGCGGAATCAATTCCGCCCGGATTACACATACTGCGCATGCGCAGTACCCAGGGCCGGCCGCCCCAAGCAAAAAAAAACACAAACAAACAAACAAAAAACCCCAAGTGCCGCCCCCCCCCAACGCCAGCCGAAACACCCCCCCACCCAACAATGCCGCCCCGCCAAAACGCCGGGGGGGAGCGGAGCACGCCTGCCGCCCCGCTGCCCCAGCCGGGGAGCAGGGCACGCCTGCCGCCCCGCGACACACCTACACACTGCCGCCGACATACTAACGTGTCGCGACACACAGTTTGGAAAGCTCTGGTCTATCTGAATGATACCAGAGTGGGAAGAGTAACTAAGGGAACAACAGTGCACAAAGAAGCATATCTCCTTTCACTCGGGAGCTGGCATCAAAATAGGCCAGTTCAATGAGCATTGCAAAGGGCTGCATCTGGAGCGTCCCCCGCTCCCATAGTGCCTTGGACTGAACATAGGCTACTCTAAACCTTTAGCCAAACGGAGCTGTACATTCGCACACCTAGGCGGGATTATTCTCTGCAAGAAGGTTCCTAAACCAGCACCTCCAAGTAGAGAAGCACAGTTAGCCCCAGCGGCTGGTTCAATTCCAGCTCAAGTATTTACATTTTGCCTTCACAAATTCCTTCCATCATTGATCAGTAGTGTCTCCTTGTGCGCCCCCATCTTATCCATCTCGTCTTATAGTCAGCCTGTCAGCTCCTTGGGGCAGGGACCATCTTGTTCTGGGTCTGTACAGCGCCTAGCACAATGGGGTCCTGCTCCATGACCGGGGCTCCCAGGCACTACAGTAATACCCATAAATAACAACCAAGGTATTCTTCACTCCTCCCCTAGAAACGCTGCAAATGGTGTTGCTGATGAGGAATGGACAGTGGACGAGAAGCTGGATATGAGTCAGCAGTGTGCCCTTGTTGCCAAGAAGGCCAACGGCATATTGGGTTGTATTAGTAGGAGGAGCATTGCCAGCTGATCGAGGGAAGTGATCATTCCCCTCTGTTCGGCACTGGTGAGGCCACACCTGGAGTATTGCGTCCAGTTTCGGGCCCCCCACTACAGAAAGGATGTGGACAAATTGGAGAGAGTCCAGCGGAGGGCAATGAAAATGATTAGGGTCTTGGGCACATGACTTACGAGAAGAGGCTGAGGGAACTGGGGTTATTTAGTCTGCAGAAGAGAAGAGTGAGGGGGGATTTGATAGCAGTCCGCACTTTCAAGAGAATGAAACCAACCACAATTCCCTCCTCGACCACCATGGGGGAAATTGCACAGCTGCTGCTCTGTGCTGCCCTCTCTGTAGCTAGTCCTTCATCACAACCCCCAAGGGGGCACAACCCACACTTTGGAAAATTGTTGTGTAACATCCTCTGCTATCAGAGCTACCTGACCTCAAATTATTGAGTTACCCTGCAACCTTGGGAGGTGGATCTGGGGATTCCTCAATGCTACTGAGCCCTCGGAGAGTCACAGCAGCAGAAACTGCCCACTCACCTCCATACGACTGGAAGACTTCACTCCACCCTCTAAGTCACAAGCCTTGCCACAATGCTCCACACACGTGTGATCTCCATGCTCAGTTATGTCTCATAGCTAGACGTGATGTTGAATGCCCTGAAAAAGCTCCCACTGGTACAAAATATGGCAGCCCACCATGGTCCTGTTCTTTGCATCGGCTCCCACTAAAAGCAGAGTCCAGAGCTCTATGCCGATCCTCAGAGCTCTCCCTGGCTACATGAGAGTGTCTCTTTCTCCATGATCACAACCTTCCACACCAGCTGCAACCCACAAGAACAACACAACTGTGAACCAAAAGGGCAGGCTCATGAATAGGGGAGACAGACCATCACAGGAGCTAGATCTAGACCAGGGGTATCAAATACCAGGTCTATGGACCAAAGCCAGCCCATTTCACATATTTATGCAACCAGCAGGTCACAGTTGACCTCTAAGCAGTTTTTTTAACTAAAGTTTTTAGCCTCTGGGTTTCGAAGCAAACCTTCGCACTGACGGTACTGGGTTTACAATGGTGGACCTGTCTAACCCATCCACACAGCTGGGTCTGCCTCCCCTCCGGGGGCAGTCCAGTGCCCAGGCCTTGCTCTGGCTGGTTTATAAACAGTGCCCTCACACTGGGCTGGGTGGAGCGGGGCTGCTCTGCCGCGCTGTGCCCCATCGCCTCCATGGGGGCCCACACATATGTTTGCCGTCAGGCCCACAAAAGGTTAATCAGGCCCTGTTCAATGTGACCCAGGCGTACCTGATGTCTGCCTGAGTCCGCACACAGCCTGCAGTGTTCCCTCTCATTTTTTACGTCCATGTGCGGAATGAATTTTGTTATGTGCACCAATATGGAGGTGAGGTGTCACACCTCATCTTCATATTGGTGCACATAACAAAATTCATGGGGTGGGGCCGAGGGGTTTGGCATGTGGGAGGGGGCTCAGGGCTGTGGCAGAGGGTTAGGGTGAGAAGGGGGAGGGCTCCGGCTGGGGGTGCGGGCTCCGGGGTGGGGCTGGGGATGAGAGGTTCGGGGTGCAGGAGGGGGCTCAGGGCTGGGGCAGAGGGTTGGAGTTAGGGTGACCAAATAGCAAGTGTGAAAAATTGGAACAGGGGGTGGGGGGGGGGGGGTAATAGGAGCCTATATAAGTAAAGGACCCAAAAATCGGGACCGCCCCTATAAAATCGGGACATCTGGTCAACCTAGTTGGAGTGCAGGGGGGGGCAGGCTCTGGGGTGCGGCCAAGGATGAGGGGTTTGGGGTGCAGGTTGCCCCAGGGCTGTGGTGGGGGGGAGAGGACTCCCCCCAGCGCTCTCTTGCCGCAGCAGCTCGGGGCTGGGGGAGAGGCTGCGGTAGCTCCGGCTGGGTTGGGCCGAGGGAGGGACGCTTCTCCCCCGGCCGCGGCAGGTCCGCCCTGGGGCAGAGGCATCTCTCCCCGCCGCAGCCCTGAGTGGGGCTTAATCGGCAGCTGCGCCCCTTAGATGAAACAATTCCTCTAGGGCGGGGGCGGGCAAAGGCTTTGGCCGAAGGCTGCCCAACCTTCTAGGGGAGATTTCACCCGCCTTGCCCTGTGCCGAGGCTGGGAGGAACCGGGCCCGGAGGGAGGGGAAAGAAGGGGGGGACCCAAGTCCCGCAGCAGCGGCCCCAGCCGAGGGGGCGGAGTAAGACCTGGGGGAGCATCCCGGGGATGCGGGCGGTGCCCCTGCGGGAACAGGGCCCGGGCGGGGGGCTGAGAGTCCGGGCCCCGCTCGCTCACCTTCCGCTCCCCATTGGGCCAGCGCGGCCGGCTCGCTCCGGCTGACGCTGCCCAGGAACTCGGCGGGGACGGGCTCCAGCCGGCGGCCCGAGCGCTCCGGGGGCCCCGGCTCCCGGGCGCCCGCCGCCGCCGCCCGCCGGCAGTGCTCGCCCAGCTCCCGCGCCTCCAGCAGCGCCAGGGCGGCCAGCAGCGCCTCGCGCTCGCCCGGCGCCAGCTCGGCCCAGAAACGCAGCAGGTGGGACTGGCCGGCCCGCTCCAGCCGCGCTCGGGTCTCCTCCGGCGGCGCCATGCCCGGCTCCGGCCCCTGCTCCCTTGCGGCGCCTGGCTCGCTCTGGGGGCGCGCTCGGCCCCGGCCTCAGCCCTGCCTTGCCGCCGGCCGGCCTCTGCTTCCTGCTCCGGGCAGGGCGGGGACACGGGGGCGGGAGATGGGTTAGGAAAGGGGCGACGAACGGCCAGAGGAGGGGGGAGCCCAGGAGAAGGAGGGGGGAGGGAGAGGCGTCTTCCTCTGCCTGCCTGGCCCATCTCAGCTAGGGTGACCAGATATCCCAATTTTATAGGGACAGTCCCGATTTTGGGGTCTTTTTCTTATATAGGCTCCTGTTACCCCCCACCTCCTGTCCCGATCTTTCACACTTGCTGTCTGGTCACCCTAACAGCGCTCGCTCCCCAGGGCTGGGCTGTTAACTGCCGAGTGTAGCCCAGTGGTTCTCAACCTTACCAGCCGACTGTGCCCCTTTCCAGAGTCTGATTTGGCTTGCGGTCCCCCCCCAGTTTCACCTCACTTAAAAACTCCTGCCTTACAAAATTAGACATAAAAATACACGTGTCACAGCCACTGGTACTGAACAACTGCTTCCTTTCTCACTGGTACCATATAATTCTAAAATAAAGTGATTGGAATATAAATATTGTACGTACATTTCAGTGTATATAGCGCAGTGTAAACAAGTCACTGTCTATGAAATTTTGACTTCACTAGCGCTGTTTATGTAACCACGTACCCCTAGCTGAGAACCACTGGAGCCTGGGTGAAATGCATTTTGTCTGAAAGGATGAACTGAGCTGCCTTCAGGGCAATGTGCCACCCTAAAAACTTTCCTCGTGATCATACGTTTTTGGTGTTTAAAGGGCTGACCCATTCACGTCAATGCCACTGACTGACATGGGAGCAAGATTAAGCCCTATAAGGATTCCTTGTCAGTTTACATCTGTGCAACCCATCTGCGTCTAGCCGCTTAGCAGTTCACAGGGTTGTCTTAACTGCTGTCCTCATTGCCTGACTGGTATTGCATTTCCTGGATTCCCCTCTAAATACCGTTTCACTCAGAACATTTCATCATTTGAAAAATGGTATTTTTATGACTCTTTTTGTCCTTCACGCACCATCAGTTACCTAGTGCCGATGGATGCCATTGCACTATTTAATGTATGGTGTGAATAACAATTAATTGATTCTAGGAGCTGAGCAATCACATCTCAGTGTTTTCTGTTTTAATGCTTCCTCTGGCTTTATTTGGGTTTTGCAATCTACGATTTTTCTTTCTACATTTATTTTCTCTCACCTATAACAGAAGTTTATGCTTAGTCTTTAAGTCATATGATGACAATGTGATTTCCATCACCACTTTTTCCATTCCTTTAGCTCCACCACTGCCTCTCTGAACTCTTTCCACTCTCTCCAGCAGCATCCTGCTTCTTCACATGCCACCACATCAGTGGAAGACTGACATCCCAAATATTCACTACAGCCATGTCTGCGCCACTGTAAGGTCTCCTATGTAGCCACGCTATGCCTGCAGGAGAGAGCCATAGAGAGTACACTTATAAAGTTTGTGGCTGATACCAAGCTGGGAGGGGTTGCAAGTGCTTTGAAGGATTGGATTAAAATTCAAAATAATCTGGACAAACAGGAGAAATGGTCTGAAGTCAATAGGATGAGATTCAATAAGGACAAATGCAAAGTACTCCGCTTAGGAAGGAACAATCAGTTGCACACATACACAATGGGAAATGACTGCCTAGGCAGGAGTACTGCAGAAAGGGATCTGGGGGTCAGAGTGGATCACAAGCTAAATATGAGTCAACAGTGTAACGCTGTTGCAAAAAAACCAAACATTCTGGGATGTATTAGCAGGAGTGTTGTAAGCAAGACACGAGAAATGATTCTTCCGCTCTACACCACGCTGATTAGGCCTCAATTGGAGTTTTGTGTCCAGTTCTGGGTGCCACATTTCAGGAAAGATGTGAACAAATTGGAGAAAGTCCAGGGAAGAGCAACAAAAATTATTAAAGGTCTAGAAAACATGACCTATGAGGGAAGACTGAAAAAATTGGGTTTGTTTAGTCTGGAGAAGAGAAGACTGAGAGGGGACATAACAGTTTTCAAGTACATAAAAAGTTGTTACAAGGAGGAGGGAGAAAAATTGTTTTCCTTAATCTCTGAGGCTAGGACAAGAAGCAATGGGCTTAAATTGCAGCAAAGGTGGTTTAGGTTGGGCATTAGGAAAAATTCCCTAACTGTCAAGGTAGCCAAGCACTAGAATAAATTGCCAAGAGAGGTTGTGGAATCTCCATCACTGGAGATTTTTAAGAGCAGGTTACACAATTTTTTAGATATGCTAATCTCCTAGAACTTGAAGAACCTGCCTTCACTAGCAGCACCAAGTACTTGTCCCCTGGCAGATTTTTTTTGCCCCAGATCCCTAAGTGGCCCCCTCAAGGATTGAACTCACCACCCTGGTTTAAGCAGGCCACTGCTCAACCCACTGAGCTATCCCTCCCCCCATCAGGGATAGTCTAGAGATAATACTTAGTCCTGTCATGAGTGCAGTGGACTGGACTGGGGAACCTTTCAAGGCCCCTTCCAGTCCTATGATTCTATGTCAAACTATATGAAGTAAATATCCTTAAATCAAACTCTAAGAAGTTCTCAAGCCAGGCTTTTCTCACTTTGCCTATCTGTAAATTCCAATGATTATTGATGGAAATATTTTTTCATAGGTTTGTGGGTATATGGTGCAATTGACATTTGTCAACATTTACTGACAAAAATCTAATCCTTCCAAGCCTAGTTATATGTATTTGGCTACCCGGACACACATGACATTGTTCTCACTGGGAATACCTGCAGTGCATAAAGTTAAGCCCTTGTTTAAATTAGCAAATTCTTATAAATTGCGGTTATTGACACTACACACCAAGTGTCACAAGACACTAGGTGTTGCAACCTGAAGCAATGCAATTTGCACCTTGCCCAGTCCTGCTTGCAATGCTGGCCTTGGAATTATGCTCCTGCCCCCCAATGCTGTGATCCAATCACAGTCAGGCAGTGATAGTAGGCAATGGAGCAACTGATCTGTGGGGGCGGGGAGGGGGGTTGGCTGGGACTCTTTCCAATCCTGCTACTGGGAAGCTCCAGACACTGAAAGACGGGATGTGGGCAGTTGCCCTCAGTCTCACCCTCTCTGCAGCATCCTGTTTTCAGGAGGAACGAGGGTGGACAATTTCCATCATGCGCTCTCTGTGGCTAGGGTTGTGTTCCTGTCTTGTGGGATGGAGTCAGAAAGGGCTTGGCTGCAAAACAAATAATAAGATCCAGGGCCAGCTCTAGGCACCAGCCTAGCAAGCAGGCGCCTGGGGCGGCAAACGGGAGAGGGCGGCTTCCCGGGCGGTCTTAGGGCGGCACTGCGGCGGCAGCTCCTCCCTCTTCGGCGGCAGCTTTTTTTTTTTTCCTTCACCGCTTGGGGCAGCAAAAAAGGTAGAGCCGGCCCTGCTCAGACCTTGCTATGTCAAAATGCTCCATAAACTGTAAGCAGTGATCTGCAGCCACCTCTCGCATGGCACATGGCCACACAGAGCAATGCTAGACAGCGGTGAAGAAGTGAAGACAGAAATACGGTACCCGACCGAAATGGAAGGGTTTTGAAGTATGCTGGAGAACTGCAAGGACACCTACCCGGACATCAGTTACAAATCAGTCTCCCACTTTGTGTTGCATGAAAGACCTGTGTTTGTTTGTTTGCCTGCCTGTCCTTTCCAAATCAGGCACAGGGACTGCCCTCTCCATTGAATAGGATAACCTGCCATTGTATCTGTCACGGAGTATAGGGGAGTCCGGCCCTGCACCCCTCTTCCCCGGATTCACTGGGAATCTCAGCCAGCCAGTAGAACAGAAGGTTTATTAGAGATGCCAGGAACACAGTCCAACCAGAGCTTGTCAGTACATCCAGGACCCCTCAGTCGGGTCCTTCCGGGGGGCAGGGAGCTTAGACCCCAGCCTGGGGGCTCCCTGCATTTCGCCCCACAGCTCCAGACGAGCAGGGAGGCCAGACCCTGTCTGCCCCCCTCCCTTCCTCTTCCCAAGCCAGCACCAAGCTCCCAGCCAAAGGTGTCACCTCCCAACCCCCGTCCTGGCTCATGTTACAGCCTCAGGTAAAGTCTCACATTTCCAATGCAGCCTTTCCCTCAGGTCAGATCCATCTCGCTCTCTACTCCATCACATCTCTCCCCCCTTCGAGACTGAACTGAGCGGGGTCACTTTAGCTAGTGACCTGGGGAAGTTCGAACCCGGTCACACCAGGCCGTTACAGTTCGACGAGCTCCCTTAGGTCGGGTGGGCTGGATGGCACCCGCAGGCCGCATGTGGGAAGGTTTATGCGGCCCGTGTCCTTTTTCCATCCCCAAACCCCTGGGGTTCAAGCTGAGATGAGCTCTTTTCCCAGCGCTCCAGTCTGGAGGGCTGTAGTTCGGGCTCTCTTGGTTAAGAGCCTCCCTCTTGATCTGGTCCCCTCTCTGACCACGTGTCTGTGTCACCAGCCGCTCGGCATCAGCCCCTTTTCCTGGATGCAGCCACGTCGGGGCGAAGTGGTGAATATACACTGTAAAGCGCCACCCAAATAGATCTGGCTGCTGCTTCTTAAGGGCCTGCCCCATGGCCAGGCATTCCCTCTCTATGGCCGGACCGTTCTGCCTCCAGGGCAGCAGCTCCTTGCTCAGATACCCGATGGGGCGTCTCCCCCGCTTCGCATAGGCCTGCATCAGCACCACGCCCAGCCCTGTGTCTGAGGCTTTGGTGAACACTGTACAGGGCTTGGCCCCGTCTGGGTTTACTCGATCTATAGGGCCCTGGATTAGAGCCTCCTTCAGCGCACAGAGAGCCCTCTGGCCCTGCTCGGTCCAGACTGCCTCGTCTGGCTTCCTCTTCTTACCTAGCTCTGTGATGGGGGCAGCTAGGGAGCTAAAGGGGGGTACAAACCTCTGGTGGGACCCCGCCATCCCGCTAAAGGCCTGGCCCTGTTTCTTGGTCTGGGGAACAGGCCAATCTCTGATCGCCTCCGCCTTGGCCAGCCCTGGGCTGTAAAGCCAGCCTGTCCTCGGCCTCTCTCTCCAGGTTCTGGGCTCTTTTCCCAGTTACTCTGAATGGGGGACACCTGATGGAAGGATGGGCTCCCATCTCAGGGGAGAGATCCATCAGGGGGTCTTCCCCCTTCTCCTCCCAATCGTCCCTTACCGGTTCTAGGGGTCCCCTTACTCTCCTCCCATACCACAGCTTGAAAGGGAAGCCCCTTGGTGATTCCTGGGGCACTTCCCTTTGCCATCGGTGGGGCAGGTACTTGTCCCAGTCCTGTGGATGCTGATTGATGCAAGTCTTCAACATCAGCCTCACGGCCCCCTGAACTCTCTCCACCAGCCCGTTGGACTGAGGGTGATATGCAGAGGCCCAGGTGGGCCAGACCCCACCTTTCTCCCACACGCCCCGGGGCAGGGCTGACATGACCTCGGATCCATGGTCTGTAAGGACCTCGCTGGGGACCCCCATCCTGCTGAAGATGGTCAGCAGCGCGTCTGCCTCGGTGTCTGCCCCGGTGGAGGAGAGAGCCACCCCCTCTGGGTAGCGGGTGGCGAAATCCATCACCACCAGGATGCATTTCTTCCCTGACCAGGTTGCCCTGCTTAGGGGCCCTACCCTATTCATAGCCACCTTCTGGAAAGGTTCCTCCCTGATGGGCAGGGACCTCCAGGGATCTTCTCCCTTACCCTGGGCCAGGTACAATAGCCGGTGATGATACTTCGGGTGCCCCACCGGCTGCCTCCTGATTCCCCGCAGTTCCACTTCCCCTTGGGCAGCCCATTCCCGGCACAGGAATCCCTTCTCCCACAGGGATCTGTCTCTGCAGTCTTCCCCAAGGGGGTTTGCAGCACTGTGGCCAGCAAGTTCCCTTAGCTTCTCCAAGGCGGGATCCCTCTGCAGCTCACTGGCCAGGCCTGGGGTCACGGCCCCACTGAGCCCTGTCCCTGGTGACTCCCTCCCTGCCGTGGAATCACTTCCCGGCAGCACCTCTGGACCAGGCAAGCCTGGTTGGCAGCCGTCCTGCCCTGCCTGTGTGTTCCCCCACTCAGCTGGGGTCTCTGCTCCCCCCGGGCTCAGCGCTGCCCTGGCTGTCCCTGCGGGGCCAGGCAGCGAGCTCGCTGCTTTGGTCACAGCATCAGAGCCAGCGTGAGCCACCTCTCCAGTGTGCAGGGGGGTGGGGAGCATCTCTCTGACCCACCCCGCCCTAGGGGTCTGGTTACAGGCAGGCAGGTAACCGGGGCCTGGCAGCTCCTCCCCCCTGCCAGCCAGGTCATTTGCATTTTCACTGACCATTTCCCTCTTAGCCAATTGGTTTCCTGAGTTCAAATTCAAATCCTCGGCCGTTACAGGGCCTGGATCCTGTCCCAAAGATACACAGTCACCCCCCAACAGCACCTCACCGCTGATATCCTGGAGACCCCCAACCACCAGCCAGCCCGACCCCTCCTGGGTCTGCACAGGGATCTGGGCCATAGGCAGGGCGAATGGGTCCGTCCCGGGGACCCTCACCCAGGTCACACAGCCCCCCAGCAGCTGGTGGGG
Organism: Chelydra serpentina; assembly: GCA_037349315.1. Lineage (NCBI taxonomy): Eukaryota > Metazoa > Chordata > Testudines > Chelydridae > Chelydra > Chelydra serpentina. The sequence goes on along the minus strand of JBAIAC010000239.1, from coordinate 45,184 downwards.
GTGCACCACCCGGGGCCTGACCACAACTCTCTCTGTCCCGGGGTCTTGCCACCCCCCGAATGTCTCTCCATTGACCATCAGCTTCCGTTTCCACTGGGGGTCCATAGGGCTTGAGTCCAGGGCCAGGAGTGGAAATCCGTCCACCATCCCACCCTTCTGGCTGGTGGAGTTTATGGCCTTGGGACCCAGCACGGGGGTTAGATCCCGGGGCTTTTCCGCAGGGTCTCCCTGGTTCCAATCACCAGCCTGCTCCAAGGCAGTGAGGTGGGCCTCCACATCCCCACCCTCCTTAACCAGGGGCAGCAATTTAGGATCGAGGTTCCCTGCGGAGCTGGCACCCCGGGATCTGTCCCCACTTACCCCTGGCCAGTCCCCTATGCCTCTCAGTTCCACCACCGCAAGTTCACGCTGCTGCTTCTTCTGTAGGTCTTTCTCGGGCTCTTGCTGTCTCTCACCGTCCTCTTGCTCTCTCGGACTCAGCTCCAGTCCCATCCGTCTCCGATCCCCTGCTGGGGAACCCGATCGTGAAGACCCCCGTCTGGTTGGGGACCAGACTCTTGGGGATGCCAGGCTATCACTCCAGCTTCTCCCAGATCCTGCTGTAGCCCCATTGGGGTCAGGAATCTGCTCCCTGGAATGGTCATCTTCCTCCAGCCGCGTGATTAACTGGGCTTTAGTGAGCTTTCCAATGGGTATCCCTCTCTTTTTGCACAGGGTTACAATGCTCCTCTTAAGGAGAAGGCGATACGCCATCACTTCACTGCTCCCAAGTTTGCTGTGGACTCGCAGGCCTGTGTGCTCTTCGCTCCCCACGGTTTCCAGGAAGAACCCCAAGTGTGCCAGCCCTTCTCCAGGTCACCGCCTCTTTGCCAGGGTCGAGCTACAGCTCCTCCGCCCCTGGGTCCACTCACGGCACCCCCAGGGGAACCCTGTCACTGCAAAATTCCTTCTCTCTCCCAGGGCCAAGCCGCAGGCTCCTCCGCCCCTGGGACTGCTCACTGCAGTCCCCAGGGGGACCCCATCATTGCACAGTCCTTCTTGCTGGTCACACACTCCCAGGGGTTAAGCGTAGCTCCTCCGCTCCCCGAAACCGCTCCTCAGTGAGCCTTCAGCACGCCTGGTCCTCGTTAGCCCCCTTCTTTCTACTGCTCCCCAGTTACTTACTGCAGGAAGCGCCGTTCACGGGGTGCAGAACATCCCACCGCTGCCACCAGTTGTCACGGAGTATAGGGGAGTCCGGCCCTGCACCCCTCTTCCCCGGATTCACTGGGAATCTCAGCCAGCCAGTAGAACAGAAGGTTTATTAGAGATGCCAGGAACACAGTCCAACCAGAGCTTGTCAGTACATCCAGGACCCCTCAGTCGGGTCCTTCCGGGGGGCAGGGAGCTTAGACCCCAGCCTGGGGGCTCCCTGCATTTCGCCCCACAGCTCCAGACGGGCAGGGAGGCCAGACCCTGTCTGCCCCCCTCCCTTCCTCTTCCCAAGCCAGCACCAAGCTCCCAGCCAAAGGTGTCACCTCCCAACCCCCGTCCTGGCTCATGTTACAGCCTCAGGTAAAGTCTCACATTTCCAATGCAGCCTTTCCCTCAGGTCAGATCCATCTCGCTCTCTACTCCGTCACAGTATCCAGATACACAAACCTCTGCAGCTCACTGCTCTGAATCCAGCCCTTGGCTCAGATTAAGAGAAAAATCACCCCTCCCCGGTACAAAGGGGGGCGGGGGTCAGCATCATTCCACAAAAAATAGACCAAACCAAAAATCCTACCACCACACCCCTGCGGCTTGGAACCAAAGCCAGATCTCAGCCTCACAGTTCAACAGTTACAGCCTGTCTCGCTCTCTTGTTCTCACACACACAAAGGTGGCTTGGGGAACTTCTGGAATGAATGTTGTAACTTTGTCAGAATCAGTAGAATTGCATGGGATTAATAATACCTAGCTCTTACATAGCACTTTATCCATAGATCTCAAAGTGCCTTGCAAAGGAGGTCAGTATCATCATCACCATTTTACAGGTGGGGAAACTGAGTCATGGGGAGTTGAAATGGCTTGCCCAATGTCAACCAGCCAGGGGCGCCAGACCAAGCGGGGGCAGGGAGCCATGGCCCCACACTTTTACCGGTCGTAAGGGCAAGAGACGGGAGGAGAGGAGTAAGTGGTGGGGGGGCGGGATCTTGGGAGAAAGTGGTGGCACAGGAGCAGGGCCTCAGGAGAAGGGGTGGCGTGAGGGCAGAGGCTCGGGGAGAAGGGGCGGTGCAAGGGTGGGGCCTCAGGGGTGGTGGCCCCTCCGATTTTAGGGCACTTCTGCACCCAGCAGGCCTGGGTAGAACCAGGTCTCCTGAGTGCCAATCCAGTGCTCTCTTCATTAGGCAACACTGCCTCCCTTTGGCTCCATCTATTAACCCGGGTGTCCTGGGCCAATTCAGACATAGATGATTACACCTACCTATCATGCTCTGGGTCTGCATAGCCCTGTTCACTAACTGGGTGGTCGTTTTGCTGGCAAACTGTTTTTCAGTGGAGGGGTAAGAGGTGGGTCGTGTCACTATGGCAAAGTCAGTGCTCAAGGAGAGGTGGACAACACAGAAATGACGGGACTGCTCCAGCGCAGGATTTGAAACGCATGGCACGGGAGGCACACAGCACAGCCCACGTGCCAGAAAAGCATCAACACACAGGAAATGGATGGCAAGGGGATGCAGGGAAGCCAGGGGAGGGAGCCAGAGGAGCCCAGGGGGTTTCTCAGTGGGGCATGGTGGTTCTGTTCGCACTCTCAAAGGCCGAGTCTTCCTATGATGTTTTCTCACTCCTTATGGCCGCCTCGTGGGGCCTTTCCAGGACTCGCTCTGTTTGCTTTGGAGAAGGGTTTGTGCTTTCCACAAGGTGACTCTTCTTCCCCTCCGTCTCTTTCCCCCATCCCCCAAAGCTGGCTGACCGGCGCTCACAGACCAGCCCATGGAGCTGCCTGGCTTTCCTGGTGATTGAGAGGAGGAGAAACAAATAGCTGAAATACACTTTTTTTTTACAATCTGCTGCAGGGTTGGGTCGGCAAAGCAGGGACTTTGTGAGTCCCCCCCACCCTCGCTCACCTACACTCCGCTTCTCCCCCCTCTCTGCGAGCCTGCATGTTGGAAGAGGGGACAAGGTGAGACACTTTTCCGGCAGAGGAGGAAGAACCCAAGGAGAGACGGGCAAAGAGCGGAAAGAGGCAGAGCAACCAGACAGCTCCCCTACAGGCCAAAAAAAGGCACTGGCCCAAGCTAGAGAGCAGGCAGGATCCAAAAAGCCCAGGGAAGGACAGAAAAGCAAGGAAGAAGCCTGACCTCCCATTAACAGAGCAACAGAAAGCACAGATTGTTACCGTATAAAAGCTACGAATTCTGAGCTTTACTTTCCTTCGCGGGATTGATCGCCAGGGGAAATAGCGAACGCGCTAAAAACAGCAAAACAAGACCAAACAGCTTCCCTTGAGCCAAGACAACACGGGAGCACAATCTTCTGAGAGCAACCCGCAATAACCAACGGAGACACAGCTACCGTATAAGAAATATACCCAAAAACAGCAATTTTCTATTTTGTCTTTTTTTGACCAAACGCCAGGGGAGAGCGCGAACGCAGTCCCCCACTACCACAAATTATGCAGTCGAGTTTCCCGCATTTGGGGAAATCGCAGGGGTCAGCACACCCGCAGTGCAATGGATGAGCCTCACCCTGGGAAAACCACCTTCGTGATCATGGTATCTCCCCTGCCAGGTAAGTATGAGTTCGCAGCGCCCAGCCGCCGCCCGCCCTCGCTCGTCACACATTCTCAACTCACGGTGGGGCACGCCGCGCCCCGACGCCCGGCCCCTCCCACACCGACCCCCCACTGCCGCGAGCTGCGCCGACATGGCCCCGGGGCCTCACCCTACTCCACACCGAGCCCCGGGTGCCAAATGCGGGCCCTGCTCGGCACCCTGCTCCCGCTCCCACAATGCTGTGCTCGCACACAAATCTGCATACGGGCTCACGCGGCTCCGCCCCTCCGGTCGGGCCCCTCCCTCCGCCTTTCCGGGCCCGGCGCGCTCCCTTGGCCAGCCCCCGCTCTTCCGCGCCAAGAGCCCCGCGGCCAGCCCCGCCCCCTCCAGGCGCCCAAAGCGGTCACGTGACGCCAGTAACACGCCATGTCCCGCAGGCCCTAGCGCTGTAGCCGGGCCCGGGGCTCCGGGCTCTCGGAGAGACGCGGGAACGGCTCGTGTCGCACGCGGGGTGCGATGCAGGAACGACACCCGCCCCCCCCGCCTCGCGCCCGCCCCCGCCCCCGGTCCCTGCAGCGCGCAGGGCCGGATCCGCTCCCGCCGTGGTGCCTTTTGAATGATTGTTCCGCTCTACTCTGCGCTGATTAGGCCTCAACCGGAGTTTTGTGTCCAGTTCTGGGTGCCACGGGCCCTGATCCTGCATGGGGAACCAGGTAGTCCCACTCCTGTGTCCGGACCATTCTCCAGGAAGGACTGCAGCCACCGTTTGCCAAATGGCTAAGTAATGTTACCTCTCAGATTGGGGCTGGCACCACCCGATGCCAAGCCTATGAGAGACTGAGGGTACGTCTACACTACAGAACTAGGTCGAAATTATAGAAGTCGATATATTAAAACCCGAATTAATGGAATCGATTGTGTGTGTCCCCACTAAAGAGCGGTAAGACCATGAGGTCGATTGTCTGTGTCCACAGTTGCGAGATTAGAATCGACCTTCGAAGCATTGCATTGCGGGTAGCTATCCCACAGTTCCCGCAGTCTCCGCCGCCCATTGGAATTCTGGGTTGCGATCCCAAAGCCTGATGGGGCAGAAAAAAATGTCGCTGGTGGTTCTGGGTACATGTCATCAGGCCATCAAACGTCCCTCCCTCCCTCCTTGAAAGCAATCTTTTTCGCGCCTTGTCTGCGTGCTTTCCATGTTTGCTACAGAAGGCTACAGAAGGCTGCTCAGCTCACAATTACCGTACATCTCCAGCGTGCGCCTTCACATTAGGTCTACTGGAGATTCAGTCACAGTATAATACGGGCAGAGGGATAGCTCAGCGTTCTGAGCGTTGGCCCGCTAAACCCGGGGTTGCGAGTTCAATCCTTGAGGGGGCCATTCCGCCTGAGGCTGGTAGTCGCGGGACTGCACAGCATAAGCTCCTTGCCTTCTAGCTGCAGATCGTGCACTATGCCATAAATGGTTGTGGTCGCGGGACCATACAGGAGAAGCTCCTTGCCTTCTAGCTGCAGATCGTACAATATGCTCGACATTACAGTGCTCCTGGCCGGCGGCCTTTGGTGTGGCTGGCCGGGGGCGCTTTTTTACGTTTTCTTTAAGGGAGATTCAGCACTGCCTGGAACACGGGCAGAGGGATAGCTCAGCGGTATGAGCGTTGACCCGCTAAACCCGGGGTTGCGAGTTCAATCCTTGAGGGGGTCAGTAGAGCTTATTGTACCATCTGCAGCTGGAAGGAAAGGAGCCTAACCCCTGCTCACGGCATATTGTACTATCTGCAGCTAGAAGGAAATGAGCCTAACCCTTGCTCCCCCCTCCCTCCGTGAAAGCACCTGAGGGGGGAGCGAAAAATCCTTTCGCGCCTTTTTTCGTGCGGGCGCCATATTGCTGCCACCATTGTTATCCACCCGCCGCTTCTGCTCCCACTCTGCTGTCCTGCAAACAGCGTACCGGGGGAAGCATGGAGCACGATCAGATCACCGCAACTGTTATGGCCGTTATGAACACCACGCGCATTGTCCAGGAGTATATGGAGACCGAGAACCGGGAGCTGCTAGAGCAACAGGAGGCGAGGACGAGACAGCATCAGCCTGAGGAGAGTGATGAGGACATCGAGACAGACCTCAAAAGGCCCCCCCGCAAGGTGGACATCATGGTGGTAATGGGGCTCGTTGATACAGTGGAACGCCGATTCTGGGCCCGGGAAACAAGCACAGACTGGTGGGACCACATAGTGCTGCAGGTCTGGGATGATTCCCAGTGGCTGCGAAACTTTCGCATGCGTAAGGGCACTTTCATGGAACTTTGTGAGTTGCTTTCCCCTGCCCTGAAGCGCCAGAACACCAAGATGAGAGCAGCCCTCACAGTAGAGAAGCGACTGGCGATAGCCCTGTGGAAGCTTGCAACGCCAGACAGCTACCGGTCAGTCGCGAATCAATTCGGAGTGGGAAAATCTACAGTGGGGGCTGTTGTCATGCAAGTAGCCAGGGCGATCACCAAGCTGCTTGTACCAAGGGTTGTGAGTCTGGGAAATGTGCAGCTCATACTGGATGGCTTTGCAGCAATGGGCTTCCCGAACTGTGGAGGGGCGATAGACGGAACCCATATCCCTATCTTGGCACCGGACCACCAAGCCAGCGAGTACATAAACCGAAAGGGTTACTTTTCAATAGTGCTGCAAGCACTGGTGGATCACAAGGGGCGTTTCACCAACATCAACGTGGGATGGCCGGGAAAGGTACATGACGCTCGCATCTTCAGGAACTCTGGTCTGTTTCAGCTGCTGCAAAAAGGGACTTTCTTCCCAGACCAGAAAATAACCGTTGGGGATGTTGAGATGCCCATAGTTATCCTTGGGGACCCAGCCTACCCCTTAATGCCATGGCTCATGAAGCCATACACAGGTAGCCTGGACAGTAGTCAGGACCATTTCAACTATAGGCTGAGCAAGTGCAGAATGGTGGTGGAGTGTGCATTTGGCCGTTTAAAAGCTCGCTGGAGAAGTTTATTAACTAGGTTAGATCTCAGCGAAAACAATATTCCCATTATTATTACTGCTTGCTGTGCGCTCCACAATATCTGTGAGAGTAAGGGGGAGACGTTTATGACAGGGTGGGAGGTGGAGGCAAATCGCCTGGCCGCTGGTTATGCGCAGCCAGACACCAGGGCTATTACAAGAGTACAGCAGGGTGCGTTGCGCATCAGGGAAGCTTTGAAAACAAGTTTCATGAATGGCCAGGATGCTGTGTGAAAGTTCTGTTTTTCCCCAGTAATGAAAAGCCCCGCCCCTTCATTCGCTCTACTTCCCTTTACCCAAACCGCCCTGCCCTCCCCCCCTCGATCACCGCTTGCAGAGGAAATAAAGTAATTCTTGTTTAAAAATCATGCATTCTTTATTAATTTGTAAAACACAGAGGGGGGACTATGGTGGTAACTGACACAGTCTCCCGGGATAGGTGGTGGAGGAAGGGAAGCACCAGGATGGGTGGTGGAGGAGGGGATGAGGGAAGGACAAGGACACACAGCACTTTAAAACTTATTGAATGCCAGCCCTTTCTTGCTTGGACTGTTCTCTTGGCTTGAGTGGCTGGGAGCACGGAGGCCACCCAAACGCGTTCTTGGGCGTCTTGGGGATGAGGTTATGGGACTCGGGAAGGAGGGCTGTTGGTTACACAGGGGCTGTAGCGGCGGTCTGGGCTCAGGCGGCCTTTCCTGAACCCTACGCCTGTCCTCAGCCAGAAGCCGGAGGATTTCCGTTTGATCCTCCAGTAGCCTCAGAATTGCATCCTGCCTTCTCTCTGCACGCTGACGCCACCTACTCTCTTCATCCCGCCGCTGTCTCTCTTCAGCCCGCCAGTCATTGTCCTCAGCACGCCACTTGTCCGCGCGATCAAATTCTGCCTTCCTGGACTCAGACTGTGTCTGCCTCCACGCATTCTGCTGGGCAGCCTCAGAGTGGGAGGATTCCATGAGTTCTGAGAACATATCGTCTCGACTCCTTTTCTTTTTACTTCTTATCTTCGCTAGCCTCTGGGATGGTGATGAAAGGGGTGGCGTTGAAACATTTGTAGCTGTGGGAGGAAGCAAACGGGAGACAAATGTAAAAGACACATTTTGTTTGAACAAAACATTACATATCACATGTGCATTTTGTCCAAGGTTGCACTGGGCCTCTTATATTGAGGGTCTGCCGGTTTGCTGTGAGAGATCACACAAGCAGGTCCGGCGGGCAACAGAATTCGGCTTGCAGACAGCCATGGTAAGACACTCTATAGGCTTCTTTAAGCTTCACAACAGGCGGGAATGTTTTCAAACAGCAACCCCCTCATTTCCCATAACAAACATCCCGTGGGCTGGCAATTTAAAACAAACAGGTTAGCAATTGAAAAGTTAGGTGGGGCGGCGGTTTTCGGGTTAACATGCAGGGAGAACCTAATCAACCCCCCCCCCACACACACACACACACACACAACAAAGCAAAATGTTCGCTATGCCCCCTCCCCCCACCGCGTGGGTCCCAGCGGGGAAGATTTCCGTTCAGCCACAGGTAAACAGCCCAGCATGGACGGAGCCCTTCTGGATTCCCACCGTACTAAAATTCCCCTATTTCAACCAGGTTCCCATGAATGATATCACTCTTCTGAGGATAACACACACAGATAAAGAAAGGATGTTGCTTGAATGCCAGCAAAAACCGGGACCGTACGCCGCCATGCTTTGCAAAGCACTGATTCCAGACTACGTGCTGCTTGCCTGGCGTGGTAGAGTGTGTTACCACGGAGCACAGGATAAGGCTGCCCTCCCCAGAAACCTCATGCACAGGCTTTGGGAGCACATCCAGGAGATCTTCCTGGAGATGTCCCCGGAGGATTTCTGCTCCATCCCCGAGCATGTTAACAGACTTTTCGAGTAGCTGTGGCTGTACTGACCACGAATTAATCATTAAACACGCTTGCTTATAAAACATTTATTAATTAAACAGAGGTACACTCACCAGAGGTCCCTTCTCCTGCATCGAGCACGCCTTGGGAGGGTTCGAACTGTACTGGCTCCAGGGTGACAAAGAGTTCCTGGCTGTCGGGGAAAAGGGCTTCTCCGCTTCCTTGCTGGGTCTGTGTGCTGTTTTCAGCATCATTATCATCATCAGGGTCCTCTGTGGGTTCTGATGATCCACATACGGAGTCAAACCACATGGGAGGGTCTGTGCTGGCTGCACCTCCTAGAATGGCATGCAGCTCATCATAGAAGCGGCATGTCTGGGGCTCTGACCCAGAGCGGTTGTTTGCATCTCTGGTTTTTTGGTAGGCTTGCCTGAGCTCCTTAATTTTCACGCGGCACTGTTGCGCGTCCCTGTTGTAGCCTCTGTCCTGCATGCCCTTGGAGACTTTGGCGTATGTCTTGGCGTTTCTTCTTTTGGACCCTAGCTCTGCTAGCACGGTTTCGTCTCCCCAAACAGCGATCAGATCGAGTACCTCACGCTCGGTCCATGCTGGAGCTCGTCTTCGGTTCTGGGACTCCATCATGGTCACCTCTGCTGATGAGATCTGCACTCACCTGCAGCTCACCACGCTGGCCAAACAGGAAATGAAATTCAAAAGTTCGCGGGGCTTTTCCTGTCTACCTGGGAGGAGCATTCGAGCTCAGATCGCTGTCTAGAGCGGTCAGCTGTTGCACCGTGGGATAGATTTAGGAGGCCGATACTGTCGAATTGCGTCCTCACTAGCCTACATCGATTCGGCAATATCGCTTTAAGCGCTAATTCTCTCGTTGGGGGTGGAGTGGCGAGATCGATTTTAAGAGCCCTAGAAGTCGATGGTAAGGGCTTCGTCGTGAGGACGGGTGCACGGATCAATCGAAATAACGCTAATAAATTCGACCTAAACTCGTAGTGTAGACCAGGGCTAAATGTGGAGCACAAATAGTTGAATGTCTTAAATGAGGGGAGAGAATGAAATAAAATAAATGCCAGGAGGAAAGCAAGTGATAAGGCAGCCTTCATTCAGGCCTTGTCTGAACAGGAGTTGCTCCAGTTTAAATTAAATTGCCCTATAAAGCAGTATAAAGCCACGTGTGTGCTCTTGCAATGGTTTAAAACTAGTCAGATCAGGTTAACTTGCACCTGTAAAATTACCAATACAAGCTAAAAAGGCCTCAAAATCTATGTCAGGGCATGGCTGGCTGTAAGCATGAGCAAAGCAAATGATTGTGTTTAGGGCCCCTGCTGCTCAGTGCTATGTGTCTCTGTCTCCACTAATAGGGTGAAGGGGGATGGGAAAGCAAGTCATAACCTGATCTGCATCCATCTCCTTTCTGAAAGCTTTTGGGGTCCATCAATCATCCAGGCCCCACCTCTCACTCTCCCCATATGCATCTAGTAGAATCAAGAGCTAATAGAGTTGAGCCTTGTGTGCTTTGTCACTAGAGTTTGGAACTGAGATGCCCTTGAATTATCTGGCATAACTGCAGGGCTGGCTCTAGGCACCAGCAAAACCAGCAGGTGCTTGGGGGGGCACATTTCTAGGGGCGGCATTCCAGCGCCAGCCATGCCACCCCAGCTCGCCTCCACTCCACCTCCGCCTGCTCCCCTGAGCGTGCCGCTACCGCGGTCGCTCCGCTTCTCCTGGGAAGAAGAATACAGAAGAAGAATACAGCCTCTTCAACCCTAAGCGCAGCCCCTGCAAGAATGTAAAGAGCAACTTTGCTCTAAAAATTGTATGAGGCCCAATGTTTCCCATCTCTCAGTAGCTCCAGAGCAAATCTGCTCAGTGATGAAGGACAAATGTGTTTTTTCCTCTAAGTGCCAGCCTTGCAAACTCAACCTTAAATCTGGGCATCAAACTAAGTTCTCTCTGGCTAACTATCAACATAGTATTCAGCACCTCTGTGTATCACCCCCATACTACAGATGGAAAAACTCAGACTCAATGTAGATTTAATGACTTACCTGAGGTCATACAGGAAGCTCATGCTTGAGCAAGGAACAGACTCCCCCAGGAAAGAGGATCTTGTCTTGTCTACATTACTCTTTTGCCAAAAATGTCCCACCATTGCACAAACATGGTTCAGGTTCAGCTCCACCGGTGATGGCAATGGTTGGAGCACGAATTTAGACAAGTTTCCAGCAGCCAGAGCCATGTTAACCATCATGCCTTCTAGACTTCTTTAGTACACAAGGGAGCAATGGTTGGAGACCAACCTACACTGGACTAGAAGACATGAAACTGTGCAGGGAGAAAAACTCTAATTAGGGGGTGTTTCCTAGTGGTGTGGCTGGGACCTGCCTCGCTCAGAAACAAATTAAAATAGTCAGTAAAATTTATGTTTGTCCCAATTATGGGCACCACTGTCTATAATATGATGAATGAGACTGGAATGAGGGTCAGGTTTAAGGAGGGAGGGAGGGACCTAGTTTGGTGTACCAGTACCAGTGTTACAGCACTCCCGGGGAGGCGGCGGTGGTGGAGTGGACGTGAGCTGGGTTGGGGAGCGGTTCCTCTACTCCCCTGTTACTTTCTGAGTCCCCCCACCCTCGCTCACCTCCACTCCGCCTGCTCCCCTGAGCGCGCCGCCGCTCCGCTTCTCCCCCCTCTCTGCGAGCCTGCATGTTGGAAGAGGGGACAAGGTGAGACACTTTTCTGACAGGCCATCCTCCCGTCAGAGGAGGAAGAACCCAAGGAGAGACGGGCAAAAAGCTGAAAGAGGCAGAGCAACCAGACAGCTCCCCTATGGGTCAAAAAAAGGCACTGGTCCAAGCTAGAAAGCAGGCCAGATCCAAAAGCCCAGGGAAGGACAGAAAAGCAAGGAAGAAGCCTGACCTCCCATTAACAGAGCAGCAGAAAGCACAGATTGTTACTGTATACGCCACGAATTCTGAGCTTCGCTTTCCTTTGCAGGACTGAACGCCAGGGGGGAATCGCGAACGCGCCAAGGGCTACTCAAAATCAGCAGAAAAACCACGAGACCAGATAGCTTCCTTTAACCCAAAACAGAGCACGAGAGCCAAACCTTATGAGAACAATCCGCACGAAAACGTACAACACCGGCACCAGGCAACATGATCACAGCTGTAGCATAAAACATATATTATAAAACACTACCGTGAAACTAAACTCTTTGATCTTTTCTTTAACGAAACGCCAGGGGAGAGCGCGAACGCAGTCCCCCACTACCACAAATTATGCAGTCGAGTTTCCCGCATTTGGGGAAATCGCAGGGGTCAGCACACCCGCAGTGCAATGGATGAGCCTCACCCTGGGAAAACCACCTTCGTGATCATGGTATCTCCCCTGCCAGGTAAGTATGAGTTCGCAGCGCCCAGCCGCCGCCCGCCCTCGCTCGCCCCATATTCACAACTCACGGTGGGGCACGCCGCGCCCCGACGCCCGGCCCCTCCCACACCGACCCCCCACTGCCGCGAGCTGCGCCGACATGGCCCCGGGGCCTCACCCTTCTCCACACCGAGCCCCGGGTGCCAAATGCGAGCCCTGCTCGGCACCCTGCTCCCGCTCCCACAATGCTGTGCTCGCACATAAATCTGCATACGTGCTCACGCGGCTCCGCCCCTCCGGTCGGGCCCCTCCCTCCGCCTGCCCGGTTCGGCGCGCTCCCCTGGCCAGCCCCCGCTCTTCCCCGCCAAGAGCCCCCCGGCCAGCCCCTCCCCCTCGAGGCGCCCAAAGCGGTCACGTGACGCCAGTAACACGCCATGTCCCGCAGGCCCTAGCGCTGTAGCCGGGCCCGGGGCTCCGGGCTCTCGGAGAGACGCGGGAACGGCTCGTGTCACACCCGCTTCCCCGGGCAGAGAGACGCGGCACGTTGCTCCCCCCCCGCCCCCAGACGCGGGGTGCGATGCAGGAACGACCCCCCCGGCTCCGTCTCGCCCCCGGTCACTGCAGCGGGCGGGGCCGGATCCGCTCCGGACACTGGAGGCCCCGCGGTGCCTTTTGTCACCCGCCGAGCGCGGCGGAGCGCCCGGGCCGGCAGCGCCGGGTCCAGCCGGTCCCGGGGCTCGGCAGCGGCAGCTCCGCCAGCCCCAGGCTCCGGGTGGGGGGAGCGGCTCTGCCGCGGCAGGGGCAGACCGGGCCGGGGCGCCCCCGGCGGGCGGGCGGGCGGAGAGAAACTCGGCGGCGATCCCGGATCCCGTCACTTGCTCCGGGCTTTAGCCCCTAACACGGCGGGGGGGGGGGGGGCAGCGCCCTCGGGCTTCCCCGCCCGGCTCCGCCCTCCGTGCGCCTGGGCGTCGGCGGGGCCGCCCCGGGGGAGAACCCCCGCCCCACCCCGCATCCCAACCCCCATTTTTCGAAGAAAAAAGTGGAAGAGGAGAGCTGCGGCCGGCGCGCCGCCTACCGCGCACCCCACTTTGGATGACCTTATACAGCAGAACTCATTAGCAATTAAGTCTTTCACCCCCATGATTTCCTGGGGTCATAGTGGTTCAGAAGGCCATAGTGGGTCTGACCAATGGTCCTTCTAGCCCAGTGGAGTGTACTGAACAATTTGGAGTGATCCACCCTCATCTTCCACTCCTGGTCTCTCTGTAGTCAGAGATTTAGGGCTTGCCTCAAGCATGGGATTGCATCACTGACCAACTTCACTAATAACTCCTGATGGACCTAATCTCTGTTAATTTATCTCATTCTCTGTGGAAGCCAGTTCTACTTTTCACCCTCACAACATACCATGGCAATGAGTTCTGCACGGTAATTTCATCAAGTGGGCCTCCCCACACACACCTTTACTGTATTGTGGGAAAGGGTAAATAACACTTCACTCTTCACTTTAGCCACATCATTCATGGTTTTATAGACCTCTAACCTTTTTTAACCAGGGGCCTCTAAAATTAAATACACAGCCCTGTGGATCCCCAACCAGAGATGGGGGGGGCACATGAGGTCACCTGATTCCCATCCCCCCACTAATGTAGCAGGGCAGAGCAGTGTCTCCTTGGCTAGCTGCTGCCTGCTCGTGGAGTCAGTGGCTGTAAGGCAACCCTTACTGATGGCAGAGGGAGATCTCTCTTTTTGTTGTGCCCCTCCTCACCCCCGCAAACCAGGCAGGCTTGGCAGCCCGCTGAGGTGAGTCGGAGGTGGGTCAAGCCCAGGTTTCTTTTGGCAGATGCCCGATTGACAACCGGTGCTGTATCGTATCCCTCCTGAGTCATCTCTTGTTTAAACTGACCAGCCCTAATGTCTGTAGTCTCGTCTCATACTTTGGAAGCCTGCTATTTACCCCTTTCCATTTTAAAAACTGACTATTTATGCCTACCCTGTGTTTCCTATCTGCTAACCAGTTACTGATCCATCACAGGGCTCGAGCCGTCTGGAGTAGCTCGTGACTGCGAGTGCCAACCTCAGGGCAGACTGTTGAGAAGCAGGGCACAATCCCCAAATCGTCCGTGTGTTCTATACTTAGATTTCACCAAGTATCAGATTATGGATTATGTGCCTTTTTCAGAATGGAGAGGGGTAACTAGTGGTGTTCCCCAAGGATCAGTCCTAGGACCGATCCTATTCAACTTATTCATAAATGATCTGGAGAAAGGGCTAAACAGTGAAGTGGCAAAGTTTGCAAACAATACTAACCTGATCAAGATAGTTAAGACCAAAGCAGTCTGTGAAGAACTTCAAAAAGATCTCACAAAACTAAGTGATTGGACAACCAAATGGCAAATGAAATGTAATGTGGATAAATGTAAAGTAATGCACATTGAAAAAAAATAACCCCAACTGTACATACAATATGATGGGGGCTAATTTAGCTGAAACTAATTGCTTCTCGGCTCGTTGGCCCAGATGACTGCCTGTACTCCCTGTATGAGTGATAGACCCTCACCGCTTACCAACTGTACCCTGATCCCGCCCACCGCTTACCCCTCCATTGGGGACATTGCAGCCCGTATGTACTATGTGTGCTGCCCAACCCCAAAATACTAACATCCCCCTATACTCTGCATGCTACCCCCAATGACCAATAACTGACGCTTCAAACTGTTTGTATCATCTATTCTTAAACATTTTCTAATAAAATTTATATCTTGGAATCATCTTGGCTACTTCTCTGAAGACGTCCACGCAGTGTGCAGCGGCAGTCAAAAAAAGCAAACAGGATGTTAGGGATCATTTAAAAAGGGATAGAGAATAAGACGGAGAATATCTTATTGCCCTTATATAAATCCATGGTACGCCCACATCTTGAATACTGTGTACAGATGTGGTCTCCCCATCTCAAAAAAGATATACTGGCATTGGAAAAGGTTCAGAGAAGGGCAACTAAAATGATTAGGGGTTTGAACGGGTCCCATATGAGGAGAGATTTATAGAGGCTAGGACTTTTCATCCTGGAAAGGAGGAGATTAAGGGGGAATATGATAGCGGTATATAAAATCATGAGCGGTGTGGAGAAAATGGATAAGGAAAAGTTATTTACTTGTTCCCATAATATAAGAACTAGGGAGGGCTGAGGAAGGGAGGGAGCAGTGATTTCCCTACACCTCCCCCCCCCCCCCCCCCCGCCCCAGTTTTGTGAACTAGTTACATGCAGTG
This sequence comes from Chelydra serpentina, assembly GCA_037349315.1. Taxonomy (NCBI): domain Eukaryota; kingdom Metazoa; phylum Chordata; order Testudines; family Chelydridae; genus Chelydra; species Chelydra serpentina. The sequence goes on along the minus strand of JBAIAC010000239.1, from coordinate 29,906 downwards.
TTGCCACTTTAGTGATTGTTTGGGAATTTGAATTGAAATTGAAACATTAATACACACTTTAAAAGCATATAAAGTGTATGATAAAACACAGACTAGCTTCCTTATACAGCTTTTGATTTTTGTGACTGTCAGTGCATTCATTTTGGTGATGTTGGCCAACCTAATAATTTCAAATGATGATTTGTAAGCAAAGTCTAAATGAGCTCTCCCTGATAGTGATCAGATGGGGACTGGGGGGAAAGGCTTCAGGACCAGATTGTATTTACATTCACACCTAATCCACCTAGGTATCCTGCAAACAGAGCTGTGTTGCCCAAGTGATAGATTTTGGCTGGGGTTGGGTTACAAATCACTTGAATGCGGGGGAGTAATGAAATGTTGTTGTTTTTATTGTACGAGTAAAGGGCAGTAGAACTGTCCTTAGCCTGTGCTGATTGAGGGCCTCAAGAGAGAGGGTGGGGACAGGTATTTTGCTTGATGGTCTGCCTGAGTCACAAGTACTATTTGACCTGCGCCTCTCCACTGTTTAAAGACAGAGCTGATTAGGCTTCATAGAGAGTCTTTTGGTTTGTTAAGTGACCACTAGAGCTGAAATCTCTGATAATCAGATCTTAGTGCTTAGACCTGCTGTGGGACAGTGTTTCTGTGGAGAGATGCCCCAGTCTGCACTAGCACCGAGGTTCCTCCCACCCCGAAGAGCTGAAATCACTGAGAGTCGGGTGGAACCGCGAGGGACCGACTCACAGAGGTCACAGTGGCAGGTGGCAGCAGAAGATGACAGTGTAAGGCTATTGGGGCAGAGCAACAGAGTGAATGGTGGCATGACAAACAACAGCGGCCAGAGCATTGGATTTAGGGTGACCAGATGTCCTGTTTTTATAGGGACAGTCCCAATTTTGGGGTCTTTTTCTTATATAGGCTCCTATTACTCCCCACCCCCGTCCCGATTTTTCACACTTGCTTTCTGGTCACCCTAATTGGACTATGCTTTAGTGAGCTTTCTCCAGAAGCTATATTTGTGACTGGGAAACTTGTATAAATATGTTTCCTAGTAGACCAAGATTTTAAAAATGCATTATTTGCCAAGATCATTATCTCACACCATCGCTATCTCAAGAGGTCGTTATCTTGGGGAGTTTCTGTACTAAACTTCTTTATTATTATAATTATTTTGTATGTAAGAATGGCTATACTGGGTCAGATCAATGGTCCAATCTATCCCAGTAGCCTGTCTTCCGACAGTGACTGTTCCAGGTGCTTCAGAGGGAATGAACAGAACAGGGAATCATCGATTGATCCATCCCCTGTCGTCCACTACCAGCTTCTGGCGAACAGAGGCTAGGGACATTCAGATCATGATGATGTATCCCTGCCCATCCTGGCTAATAGCCATTGATGGACCAATCCTCCATGAACTTACCTAGTTCTTTTTTGAACCCTGTTATAATTTTGGCCTTCACAACATCCCTGGCAAAAAGTTCCATGGGTGACTGTGCGTTATGTGAAGAAATACTTCCTTTAAAACTTGATGCAATAGCAAATTTTTGTTTTAAACTTACTGCCTGTTAATTTCATTGGGTGATCCCTGGTTCTTGTGTTAAGTGAAGGGGTAAATAACACTTCCTTATTCATTTTCTCCTCACCAATCAAGGTTTTATAAGACTCTATCATAATGGTCTCAGACACTATCCGCTGGTCTCGGGACATATACACGGAACACATAACCGGCCACCGCCAATACCAGGAGTGAGCCGGGGAGACCTCGCCCACCCACAAGGGGGGAGAGACCCATAACCCCCCCCCCCCCCGTTTGACCCTATACCCTGAACCATGAACCCACCCAACCTAACTGAACCCCACCACGTGAGGGTCACCCCATCCCCATGACCCAGCACACTCACTTATACCCATGGCTATCCGCACTCCCTGTATGAGCGATAGACCCTCACCGCATATCAGCTGTATCCTGATCCCGCCCACCGCCTACCCCTCCATTGGGGACATCACAGTCCGTATGCATTATGTGTGCTGCCCAACCCCAAAATACTAACCTCCCCCTATACTCTGTATGTCACCCCCAATGACCAACAACTGACGCTTCAGATTGTTTGTATCGTTTATTTTTAAATATTCTCTAATAAAATTGTATATCCACTCTTAGTCGTCTCTTTTCCAAGCTGAAAAGGCCCAGTCTTCTCTCCTCATATGGAATCTGCTCCATACCCCTAATCATTTTTGTTGCCCTTCTCTGTACCTTTTTCAATTCCAAGATATCTTTTTTGAGATGATGTGACCAGAACTACACGCAGTATTTAAGATGTGGGCTTGTCACGGATTTATATAGTAAAAGTGGAGGAGCTTAGTTTGCCAGACTGATCAGCTAAGCCAATACTGACAACCTATATGAAAAGGCTGCAGAACACCATGCCTCTGGACTGCATCAACATGCAGAAAGTCTTATAAGCCAGCCCCTGTCAAAGCCAATTTTAGAAGAACTTAATGAGGCTGTTAAGAATGCTGGAGACACAACTCAGTTTATGTGAACCAACATTGCTATTGCATCACACTTTCTATTGAAGCAAGAGCTACCACACACTACAAACTAGAGGCCTATGTTAAGTGCATTGTCACTTGTTAATCCTGAAGTTGGACATTGGTTCCGAACAAGACTGGCAAATGCTCACTATCTTTCTGCAAAAAACTCAGCTGACTCTCTTGAAACATGTGGTGCAACAGTGAAAGACTCAGGAGTTGAAAAAGTGAAGAATTATCTCACTATATTAAAAATCCATGTGCATACGTGGCCGACAAATGCACCAGTGCAAATAGGCATCAAGTATTAAGTCATGACATATGTTATCTTGATGTCCGTGGTAGGCCAGTAGATGAATTCTAGATGTTCAGGTTATAGAAGACACATCAGCTGCATCTGTGACATCTTAGAAGAGTTAAATGCTTGTAAATTGAACCCCAAACAGATGGCTGCTTGTGCATTTGATGGAGGTACAGACTTTGCTGGAAGACATAGTGGAGGACAAGCTTTGCTCAGTGTGACGGGTTGGGGCCACAGAGACCTGCTTGGTGCTACCACCTGGTGTGCCAAGGCTACTTCTGCCCCTGCTTCCAGGCCTTTTCCAGCTTGGGACTCCCGAATCCTGTCTGTTTTGAGCCAGATTCCACTGATCTGCTGCAAACACAGACCCAGGTCTGAACCAAGTCCACTCACCACTGTAAGGCCCCGGGAAGCGCTCTTGCCTTTGACACCCAGCTGCTCAACTCCAAGGAGGTTCAAACCCTTAATAAATCCGTTTTACCCTGTATAAAGCTTATACAGGGTAAACTCATAAACAGTTCGCCTTCTATTTCACAGATAGAAAGTATGCACACCTGCTCGCTCTCCCTTTGCACTAACTCGTACTCAAGGAAACTTAATAAGTAAAAAGGGATTTTAATAAGTACAGAAAATAGGATTTAAGTGATTTTCTAGTAGTGACAGACAGAACAAAGTGAATTACCGAATAAAATAAAAGAGAACACGCAGTTCTATGTCTAATCACCCTGTGTACAGATAAACCCCTCACTGGGTCCAGCACTCACTCACCCCCCTAATGTCTTTGTCCTCTGTTCAGTCTCTTTCAGGTCTCCTTGGGGGGTGGAGAGCTTCTTCCTTTAGCCAGCTCAAGACAAAATGGAGGGGTTTCCTCGGGGTTTAAATAGATTTTCTCCTCTCTGTGGACACCCCTCCCTCTCCCTGTGTAGCATCCAGTTACCAAATGGAGTTGGGTTCACATGGACCAGTCACCTGCACAACTCAGTTCCAGACCAGCCACATTCCTGGCAAAGTTCAAATGTGGATTGGTGACTGCAAGTTCTATTGTCTGTTAAGTGCTTCTTGATTGGGCACTTAACCTGCACATTCCTTTCTCAAGAAATACAACCCATATTCATAACTTCAACTACAACAATGATACATGCATACAAACAGGAGGAATAAATTCAGTAGGCCATAACTTTCACAGAGATATGTTATATGGCACATGTAGCATAAAACATATTCTAGTTACATATATACATTTATAAGCATCTCCCCATAAAGTTTTATGGGGAACAGCGTCACACTCAGAGAAAAGTGTAACCCTAATCTTTCCTCTACGCACTGTAGAGGCCATCTACTCCAGCTAGCACTAGCACAAGCTGCAGAATCTTCAAAAGACATTAAAAAGCCATACATGTAATAGCTTTTTATACTCTTTTTTTTCAGCAAGAATCCAAAGGACTGAACATTTTGGAAGCAAATAGAAGATACACTGGGATTGAAGTTCAAATGAGCCCAACCTGGGAAAACCTGCTGGCTTTCTCATGAGTGATTCTTGGCAGTTGTCTTAAAATTACTGCAACCGTTATTACTGGCTTTAGAAAGTATCCACCAAGATAGGACAGATCTAAGTAGTGAGGCTGGTGGACTACTTTTGTTACTAAGTTCAGAGAAGACAATCGCCATTCTCTCTCTTGTAAATCTACTGTTGAAACCACTTGGGTCATTAAACAATGTAATCCAGGCATCTGCTACAACAGTAGTAGATCTTTGTCCAGAAATAGAAGCTATCCTTGGATCAATCAGAGATATCCATTGAAAATGTACCAGAAGAAGCAAAGACTTCAGTCCAGAAGTTGACTAATGAAGGTACTTATATTGACTCCATAAGTGAAGAGGACAAGAAGTGTTTGTTAAGCCAGCTGAAAAAGTACAAAGACTTGATTCTTACAAATCTACAATAGAGATTTCTGGATTCTATTCAACCTCCACGTAGCTTTTACAGATGCCTGTCTTATAAAACACCTACAGTTGAGTGGAGTGAGGCACTACCAGCAATGGGGCTGCCACGTGATCAGGGCAGAATAGAGAATTTTGAACACAGAGTGGAATATCATACGATGAACAAATGAAGATGTAACTTCAACTTCTTTATCATTACTAATGGTTCGACCCAATCTTTGTTCTATGTTTCCTGGGATGAAAGTAGGAATTCATCTCTTGCTAATCCCAGTCAAAACAGCTACATGTGAACATATTTTTTCCTCATTGAATAGAATTTTGTGTTCTGAAAGAAGTCGCCTTCTGCCTGATCATGGGCATATCATGAAGGACTGGAAGTAATGGACACACAAGAAGACACCAAAGAGTGCAAAATTACAACAAGAAACCAAGACTGATGTAGATGTAGTGCTTCCAATGTAGTGCTTGAGTAGCCAACTTTAATTTTTGTGATGGTTTGAAAACATGAGTTAAATCTAATAAAATGGTCGTGAAACATTTTTCAGTTTTTACTATGGTGCCATACAGCCCACCTTCACCCTCACAGTCTCACCCCTCATCGGCCCTGACACCCCCCCTGTAAATTCGAACACCCCCCCCCCCTAATTTCAATTCCTGGGGAAACTACTGGGAGGGAGGGAGGGAACCACAACCCTGCCACGGGTGACCCTAGGAACTTTAGATACATTACCGTCCGAATATGTGGGGTCTGGGCATGGTCCATTGAAAAGGGACGGAAAGTTTGTACTACGAACCCTAGTGAAATGCTCACATAATTTGGTTCGTGAAAACGAATACAGCTGTTACCTAAAAACGAACCCACTGTTCTTGAAGATTGGCAGAGTGCAGAGTTTCCCCCCCATCGTTCCATTTTCTAGCACTTCTGGAAGGAGCAGGGGATTGTAAATAACCACCCGGGAGCGCACGCCAGAGTTGTGCACAGCAGACTGCGTTGTATGTAACAGGGATACCCAATACAATGGGTCAGACACCGTGCTGTGACAAGCTCTTATGGGTGGAACTCAATTTGCTCCAGTGGAGTGAAGTTTCTGTGGGTTTACACCTGTCTGCCTGACAGGAGAATAGGAGCTCTATGGCCGCAGAACACAATTTTGAGTGGTTCTGTCGGATTATCTCCAGACTTGTGGGAGCTCCTCTTCTTTCCTGGAGATTTTGGCCCCTTCTTTATTGCCTATCAGGGACAAGTGGCAGCTCGCTTCTGTTTTCTGATCCTACCCGCTTAAGCCGATCAACGTAAGGATGGGCGTCTATGTTAAATTTTCATACACATATTTTGGTTCTTGAGGCTTAGCTCAAAAGGGATAGAAGGTTACGGTAACCAGATTTGAATTAAGTGGAACGTTCTGTTCACGTCACAGGTTCAGGACTTGATTCAACTCACAGCGCGCTGCCTGATCCACTGGGCGTCAGGAATCTGGCCCTGCAGCAGAGCCAGTGTCTAGACTCTGGGCAACGTAATGAGTGCAGCTGGCTTGTAGTAGGCCGCCTGATCAGCTGCACCACCAGACTGATAGGAAGAGTCATCAGAGCGGTCTTAGGTAGGCCCTGCAGCAGCAGTGGCTGCTCAAAGTATTTGTCCGTGGCTGTGATAGTCACCCAGCCCTGGGCCCCAATTCCTGATACCTGCTCCACCCATTAAGCCTGACCAGTCACCGAGCCCGGGCCTCACTGTTGCCCAACCACCTCTTGCAACAGTCGGATCCCTAAAATATGGGTATTGTCAGAGGACAGATAACCGTCAGGATGAAGCTCCAGGGTTAATATAGCTCCCGTCCCAAGTTTTGCTCTTGGTGTGCTTCTGGAACAATTTGTATAGGGGGTGCTGAGAGCTATTGAACCAAACGGTAAACTCTGTATATGGCTAAACCACTTCGAGACAAGGGGTGCGGCAGCACCCCCAGTTTCAGCACCTATGGATCCAAATTCAACCGTCAGCTTGCAGTGATAGTTTTCCTTTCCTGTCTCGGGCCTGCCAAAGGCCCTAAGTGTGGATACAGCTGCTGGGAATTCTCCTTTATCACAGAACTGGGAAATCCCTGAGCATAACCTCAGGTGAGCTGGTAGCTGCAGTCAGCAAGCTCAGTTCTTCTTGGAACAGCAGTTTCCTTCGAAAAATGTCCTTCCTCCATCCCCATCTTTGTGATCGCTGCAAGCTTTGAGCCTGTTTGACTCTCAATGCAGTAGACACACTTGGATATCTAGTGCTTGGCATGCAATACACTAATGTATTGCGATTACGAACTGGCGCACCATTTTTTCCCTTTCGTTTTCTAGCTTTTTTTTTTTACATCAAAGCAGCATGGAGTTTATATTTCTTTGTGGTGTCTTTTTTATGTATTCATTTATTTATTTATACTTATTTTATTAAATCTTGAAACCTGATGCTATGTAGAAGAGATGTTTAAGTAACATCCACATTTTGATGTGAACTCACAGGAAATGTAGGATTAGGGCAGCAATTAATTCCCCCAGTGGTGATCAGGAGGCGCAATCAATATGGCCTTTTGTCAGGGGCTTTGCACGTATAGTCATCTCACCAGACTAAAACTCCTGTGGCAATATGTCCAGTTGCACCAAAATCTTCCTGGAGTCTCCCACAACCGTCTGTGTGCTGGAATACCGCCACACAATAGGTTGAGTTAAGAAATGTTGTACTCAAAGTCCTATACAGGATCTTTTCAAGGGGATTAAGGCAAAACGCCACATTTATTAGTCATACAGGTATCAATCAATACTCTAGCATATGCATATATATATATATATCACTCATGCACTCACACACACACAGACACAAACACACTCCGTCTTGCTGTTGTTACCAACTGGTTGCTCCCCTTAACTGCACTGGCCAGGTGTGTTAGATGGGGGAGGGGTGGAGCCGGGCTTCTGCCGATCCGGATCGATGCTCCGATGGTGACAAGACGAGACCCGGGGTCCTTCTGCAAGACACCTCACTTTTATAGCAGCTCCCCTCTCATGCAAATCTATTCCAGATTCAAAATCTGGGTCTGGGTCTGTGTCCGTTGGTCTTTGTGCTGCTTCTCTCTGGGTGTTGTCCCAAGGCTGCTCAAAGAGGGTGTTTCCCAAAGAAGGTGCTCGCTTCTAATCCCCAAGGCCGTCAATATGTCTGCTCTTCTTTGATTGTCCTTTGATCTGGCTCCCATCCCCTCTCCAACTGTTGCAGTGTCTGGAGGTGGGTGTTTTCCAAGCCTCACTCATTCACACCTCATTCAGTCAATAGGGCAATTGATTACAGAGTGGGGGAAGATCTTATCCTACTCCTAGCAAAAAGGCACATGTTTCTTCTACTTTAACTAGGGGCTAGGACCTCTGATACAAAGTTTTCTACAAGGGATCTAATACAAAGTTCCCATATCAAATAGGGATCTAATACAAAATGGGGATCTAATACAAAGTTGTATGAAAATAGAAAAGCACAATGCCAAGTCATATAAATACAAAATAACACAATGCAACACACAATACAACATCATAAAGATTCGTAGAGATAGTTAATACAGAGATTTCTCTCTACAGAAAGACATTTCAACCTCCCACCTGAATTTCTTGTCTCTTGTAAGTTCAGGTCACACCGTGAAAGGGCTTAAATATTTCTGCCCTTTTGCGTGGAAATTTCAGTTCAGATTTGCCCACAGTGAACTGGGACGTAATTGCCCATTGCGATATTTTCCATACAAATATATCCTCCGGAGTCTGTCATAAATCGGATGCAAACACGTGGTGCTCTTTTAAACTCCTTCCATGAGCAATAATGCCGTTATAATAACTAGCTCTTAAAAAGCGACAAAGGGTCCTGTGGCACCTGATAGACTAACAGAGGTATTGAAGCATAAGCTTTCGTGGGTCAATACCCACTTCTTCGGATGCAAGCAGTGGAAAAAGCAGCTCTTAAAAATTGCTTTTCATCAGCAGCTCTCAAAGCACTTCACAATCTTTAATATCTTTATCTTCACAACACCTGGGTGAGAGAGATCCAAACTCTGCTTTTACAGTTGTTTACAATCCAGTCGGAGGACCCCTCCTGGCTTTTAAAAAAAAAAGAAAAACAAACAAAAAAAAAGGATAACTTCAGTTCTTTAAACATAACTGATGCAAGTTGCTTATTTTGAAATCCGTTGAGGTTATTTGGCTGACACTGTGGGAAGGAGCAGAAAAGAGCATTGGGTATATACATAGGCTCTCTTTGCCCTGTTTTGGTGCAAGAGTGAACAGAAAGAGATTGCTAGTCACAGGTCAGTGGGTGGTCTTATGCAAATTAGAGGTGTACAGGGAAACCAGCCAGAGGAAGGCAGCTGCAAGACTTATCTGTCTTTGAACAGAATTGTGTGTTAAGGGATCTTGCTTTGAATTTTTCCACTGAAGTCATTTCGGGGAAGCGATCCTCACTTATAGTTACCTAGTTATGGTGTTTTTCGTGTGTCCGGGAGCTCGTCACGGGGAGGTGTAAATCATTCGGAGTAGAGGGGTATGCGTGCGTCGCAACTTTTTGGTATCGCTTCTCGGCTCGTCAGAGCTCAGATCAAGTGTAGTACCTGTTCTTATCAGTTTAATATCTGATATGTCCTTTATATAAGGACTGTATATTAAATTGATTTTTGAAATTGGGGGCTGGACTAGGAGCTTGCTCTGTCTACCCCATGCATTGACCTGGTATTGCAGTGTTTCCAGGAATGGTGCATCCCCTGCTGGGGAAATGCTGTGGTCAGAAAGATATTTTTGTGTGTGTGTGTGTGTGTGTGTGTGTCAATGATACTTCTTTAAAGCTGGTCTTTTGTGCGTGAAGTAGTTGAAGAATTAGGTCTATAGCACTTTGGTTTCTTCATGACAAATTATTGTTATCATTTCTTTGGTGTGTTTTGCGAGTCTGGTGTCTTGCTAGAGGATTGTGTTTTTTGATTCTCTTTAACAGTATGAGGGACTTTCCCAGTCTGTTGGTTTTTTATTGGTTTGGGAGGGGTTGGCGGGGTGGTAATTATTTGAGGTCACATGTATATCAACGACTGCATGAGTTACATAGACTTCTCCCCACTCAGCCTACACCTTCCGCGTATCTTGGTTTGTAAGATCGAGACAAGGCACTAGGTGTCCGAATCCTGATCCCCGCCCCCCCAAACCTACTGTAATGTAGCTAAATAATCATCCTTAACTTCTCAGTGTTGCCACGCTCACTCTCCCAAAATCGGCTTAGAAATCATGAGGATTCACTTTATTTCCCTTCCGGTTTCTGAACCAGGCAAGCTAGAAACTTACCTTTCTAGTGCAGCCAGAGCTCCAGAGAGCAGGAGCCGGGATACATACAACCGTGAGGAGCTCCGCTGTCTGTCAGCCCCGGGCATCCCCGCCCGGCTCCGCCCTCCGTGCGCCTGGGCGTCGGCGGGGCCGCCCCGGGGGAGAACCCCCGCCCCACCCCGCATCCCAACCCCCATTTTTCGAAGAAAAAAGTGGAAGAGGAGAGCTGCGGCCGGCGCGCCGCCTACCGCGCACCCCACTTTGGATGACCTTATACAGCAGAACTCATTAGCAATTAAGTCTTTCACCCCCATGATTTCCTGGGGTCATAGTGGTTTAGAAGGCCATAGTGGGTCTGACCAATGGTCCTTCTAGCCCAGTGGAGTGTACTGAACAATTTGGAGTGATCCACCCTCATCTTCCACTCCTGGTCTCTCTGTAGTCAGAGATTTAGGGCTTGCCTCAAGCATGGGATTGCATCACTGACCAACTTCACTAATAACTCCTGATGGACCTAATCTCTGTTAATTTATCTCATTCTCTGTGGAAGCCAGTTCTACTTTTCACCCTCACAACATACCATGGCAATGAGTTCTGCACGGTAATTTCATCAAGTGGGCCTCCCCACACACACCTTTACTGTATTGTGGGAAAGGGTAAATAACACTTCACTCTTCACTTTAGCCACATCATTCATGGTTTTATAGACCTCTAACCTTTTTTAACCAGGGGCCTCTAAAATTAAATACACAGCCCTGTGGATCCCCAACCAGAGATGGGGGGGGGGGCACATGAGGTCACCTGATTCCCATCCCCCCACTAATGTAGCAGGGCAGAGCAGTGTCTCCTTGGCTAGCTGCTGCCTGCTCCTGGAGTCAGTGGCTGTAAGGCAACCCTTACTGATGGCAGAGGGAGATCTCTCTTTTTGTTGTGCCCCTCCTCCCCCCCCCGCCGCAAACCAGGCAGGCTTGGCAGCCCGCTGAGGTGAGTCGGAGGTGGGTCAAGCCCAGGTTTCTTTTGGCAGATGCCCGATTGACAACCGGTGCTGTATCGTATCCCTCCTGAGTCATCTCTTGTTTAAACTGACCAGCCCTAATGTCTGTAGTCTCGTCTCATACTTTGGAAGCCTGCTATTTACCCCTTTCCATTTTAAAAACTGACTATTTATGCCTACCCTGTGTTTCCTATCTGCTAACCAGTTACTGATCCATCACAGGGCTCGAGCCGTCTGGAGTAGCTCGTGACTGCGAGTGCCAACCTCAGGGCAGACTGTTGAGAAGCAGGGCACAATCCCCAAATCGTCCGTGTGTTCTATACTTAGATTTCACCAAGTATCAGATTATGGATTATGTGCCTTTTTCAGAATGGAGAGGGGTAACTAGTGGTGTTCCCCAAGGATCAGTCCTAGGACCGATCCTATTCAACTTATTCATAAATGATCTGGAGAAAGGGCTAAACAGTGAGGTGGCAAAGTTTGCAAACAATACTAACCTGATCAAGATAGTTAAGACCAAAGCAGTCTGTGAAGAACTTCAAAAAGATCTCACAAAACTAAGTGATTGGACAACCAAATGGCAAATGAAATGTAATGTGGATAAATGTAAAGTAATGCACATTGAAAAAAAATAACCCCAACTGTACATACAATATGATGGGGGCTAATTTAGCTGAAACTAATTGCTTCTCGGCTCGTTGGCCCAGATGACTGCCTGTACTCCCTGTATGAGTGATAGACCCTCACCGCTTACCAACTGTACCCTGATCCCGCCCACCGCTTACCCCTCCATTGGGGACATTGCAGCTCGTATGTACTATGTGTGCTGCCCAACCCCAAAATACTAACATCCCCCTATACTCTGCATGCTACCCCCAATGACCAATAACTGACGCTTCAAACTGTTTGTATCATCTATTCTTAAACATTTTCTAATAAAATTTATATCTTGGAATCATCTTGGCTACTTCTCTGAAGACGTCCACGCAGTGTGCAGCGGCAGTCAAAAAAAGCAAACAGGATGTTAGGGATCATTTAAAAAGGGATAGAGAATAAGACGGAGAATATCTTATTGCCCTTATATAAATCCATGGTACGCCCACATCTTGAATACTGTGTACAGATGTGGTCTCCCCATCTCAAAAAAGATATACTGGCATTGGAAAAGGTTCAGAGAAGGGCAACTAAAATGATTAGGGGTTTGAACGGGTCCCATATGAGGAGAGATTTATAGAGGCTAGGACTTTTCATCCTGGAAAGGAGGAGATTAAGGGGGAATATGATAGCGGTATATAAAATCATGAGCGGTGTGGAGAAAATGGATAAGGAAAAGTTATTTACTTGTTCCCATAATATAAGAACTAGGGAGGGCTGAGGAAGGGAGGGAGCAGTGATTTCCCTACACCACCACCCCCGCCCCAGTTTTGTGAACTAGTTACATGCAGTGTTGCCACTTTAGTGATTGTTTGGGAATTTGAATTGAAATTGAAACATTAATACACACTTTAAAAGCATATAAAGTGTATGATAAAACACAGACTAGCTTCCTTATACAGCTTTTGATTTTTGTGACTGTCAGTGCATTCATTTTGGTGATGTTGGCCATCCTAATAATTTCAAATGATGATTTGTAAGCAAAGTCTAAATGAGCTCTCCCTGATAGTGATCAGCTGGGGACTGGGGGGAAAGGCTTCAGGACCAGATTGTATTTACATTCACACTTAATCCACCTAGGTATCCTGCAAACAGAGCTGTGTTGCCCAAGTGATAGATTTTGGCTGGGGTTGGGTTACAAATCACTTGAATGCGGGGGAGTAATGAAATGTTGTTGTTTTTATTGTACGAGTAAAGGGCAGTAGAACTGTCCTTAGCCTGTGCTGATTGAGGGCCTCAAGAGAGAGGGTGGGGACAGGTATTTTGCTTGATGGTCTGCCTGAGTCACAAGTACATCGTATAAATCTTTGACCTGCGCCTCTCCACTGTTTAAAGACAGAGCTGATTAGGCTTCATAGAGAGTCTTTTGGTTTGTTAAGTGACCACTAGAGCTGAAATCTCTGATAATCAGATCTTAGTGCTTAGACCTGCTGTGGGACAGTGTTTCTGTGGAGAGATGCCCCAGTCTGCACTAGCACCGAGGTTCCTCCCACCCCGAAGAGCTGAAATCACTGAGAGTCGGGTGGAACCGCGAGGGACCGACTCACAGAGGTCACAGTGGCAGGTGGCAGCAGAAGATGACAGTGTAAGGCTATTGGGGCAGAGCAACAGAGTGAATGGTGGCATGACAAACAACAGCGGCCAGAGCATTGGATTTAGGGTGACCAGATGTCCTGTTTTTATAGGGACAGTCCCAATTTTGGGGTCTTTTTCTTATATAGGCTCCTATTACTCCCCACCCCCGTCCCGATTTTTCACACTTGCTTTCTGGTCACCCTAATTGGACTATGCTTTAGTGAGCTTTCTCCAGAAGCTATATTTGTGACTGGGAAACTTGTATAAATATGTTTCCTAGTAGACCAAGATTTTAAAAATGCATTATTTGCCAAGATCATTATCTCACACCATCGCTATCTCAAGAGGTCGTTATCTTGGGGAGTTTCTGTACTAAACTTCTTTATTATTATAATTATTTTGTATGTAAGAATGGCTATACTGGGTCAGATCAATGGTCCAATCTATCCCAGTAGCCTGTCTTCCGACAGTGACTGTTCCAGGTGCTTCAGAGGGAATGAACAGAACAGGGAATCATCGATTGATCCATCCCCTGTCGTCCACTACCAGCTTCTGGCGAACAGAGGCTAGGGACATTCAGATCATGATGATGTATCCCTGCCCATCCTGGCTAATAGCCATTGATGGACCAATCCTCCATGAACTTACCTAGTTCTTTTTTGAACCCTGTTATAATTTTGGCCTTCACAACATCCCTGGCAAAAAATTCCATGGGTGACTGTGCGTTGTGTGAAGAAATACTTCCTTTAAAACTTGATGCAATAGCAAATTTTTGTTTTAAACTTACTGCCTGTTAATTTCATTGGGTGATCCCTGGTTCTTGTGTTAAGTGAAGGGGTAAATAACACTTCCTTATTCATTTTCTCCTCACCAATCAAGGTTTTATAAGACTCTATCATAATGGTCTCAGACACTATCCGCTGGTCTCGGGACATATACACGGAACACATAACCGGCCACCGCCAATACCAGGAGTGAGCCGGGGAGACCTCGCCCACCCACAAGGGGGGAGAGACCCATAACCCCCCCCCCCCGTTTGACCCTATACCCTGAACCATGAACCCACCCAACCTAACTGAACCCCACCACGTGAGGGTCACCCCATCCCCATGACCCAGCACACTCACTTATACCCATGGCTATCCGCACTCCCTGTATGAGCGATAGACCCTCACCGCATATCAGCTGTATCCTGATCCCGCCCACCGCCTACCCCTCCATTGGGGACATCACAGTCCGTATGCATTATGTGTGCTGCCCAACCCCAAAATACTAACCTCCCCCTATACTCTGTATGTCACCCCCAATGACCAACAACTGACGCTTCAGATTGTTTGTATCGTTTATTTTTAAATATTCTCTAATAAAATTTTATATCCACTCTTAGTCGTCTCTTTTCCAAGCTGAAAAGGCCCAGTCTTCTCTCCTCATATGGAATCTGCTCCATACCCCTAATCATTTTTGTTGCCCTTCTCTGTACCTTTTTCAATTCCAAGATATCTTTTTTGAGATGATGTGACCAGAACTACACGCAGTATTTAAGATGTGGGCTTGTCACGGATTTATATAGTAAAAGTGGAGGAGCTTAGTTTGCCAGACTGATCAGCTAAGCCAATACTGACAACCTATATGAAAAGGCTGCAGAACACCATGCCTCTGGACTGCATCAACATGCAGAAAGTCTTATAAGCCAGCCCCTGTCAAAGCCAATTTTAGAAGAACTTAATGAGGCTGTTAAGAATGCTGGAGACACAACTCAGTTTATGTGAACCAACATTGCTATTGCATCACACTTTCTATTGAAGCAAGAGCTACCACACACTACAAACTAGAGGCCTATGTTAAGTGCATTGTCACTTGTTAATCCTGAAGTTGGACATTGGTTCCGAACAAGACTGGCAAATGCTCACTATCTTTCTGCAAAAAACTCAGCTGACTCTCTTGAAACATGTGGTGCAACAGTGAAAGACTCAGGAGTTGAAAAAGTGAAGAATTATCTCACTATATTAAAAATCCATGTGCATACGTGGCCGACAAATGCACCAGTGCAAATAGGCATCAAGTATTAAGTCATGACATATGTTATCTTGATGTCCGTGGTAGGCCAGTAGATGAATTCTAGATGTTCAGGTTATAGAAGACACATCAGCTGCATCTGTGACATCTTAGAAGAGTTAAATGCTTGTAAATTGAACCCCAAACAGATGGCTGCTTGTGCATTTGATGGAGGTACAGACTTTGCTGGAAGACATAGTGGAGTACAAGCTTTGCTCAGAGAAAAGTGTAACCCTAATCTTTCCTCTACGCACTGTAGAGGCCATCTACTCCAGCTAGCACTAGCACAAGCTGCAGAATCTTCAAAAGACATTAAAAAGCCATACATGTAATAGCTTTTTATACTCTTTTTTTTCAGCAAGAATCCAAAGGACTGAACATTTTGGAAGCAAATAGAAGATACACTGGGATTGAAGTTCAAATGAGCCCAACCTGGGAAAACCTGCTGGCTTTCTCATGAGTGATTCTTGGCAGTTGTCTTAAAATTACTGCAACCGTTATTACTGGCTTTAGAAAGTATCCACCAAGATAGGACAGATCTAAGTAGTGAGGCTGGTGGACTACTTTTGTTACTAAGTTCAGAGAAGACAATCGCCATTCTCTCTCTTGTAAATCTACTGTTGAAACCACTTGGGTCATTAAACAATGTAATCCAGGCATCTGCTACAACAGTAGTAGATCTTTGTCCAGAAATAGAAGCTATCCTTGGATCAATCAGAGATATCCATTGAAAATGTACCAGAAGAAGCAAAGACTTCAGTCCAGAAGTTGACTAATGAAGGTACTTATATTGACTCCATAAGTGAAGAGGACAAGAAGTGTTTGTTAAGCCAGCTGAAAAAGTACAAAGACTTGATTCTTACAAATCTACAATAGAGATTTCTGGATTCTATTCAACCTCCACGTAGCTTTTACAGATGCCTGTCTTATAAAACACCTACAGTTGAGTGGAGTGAGGCACTACCAGCAATGGGGCTGCCACGTGATCAGGGCAGAATAGAGAATTTTGAACACAGAGTGGAATATCATACGATGAACAAATGAAGATGTAACTTCAACTTCTTTATCATTACTAATGGTTCGACCCAATCTTTGTTCTATGTTTCCTGGGATGAAAGTAGGAATTCATCTCTTGCTAATCCCAGTCAAAACAGCTACATGTGAACATATTTTTTCCTCATTGAATAGAATTTTGTGTTCTGAAAGAAGTCGCCTTCTGCCTGATCATGGGCATATCATGAAGGACTGGAAGTAATGGACACACAAGAAGACACCAAAGAGTGCAAAATTACAACAAGAAACCAAGACTGATGTAGATGTAGTGCTTCATAGTAGGCTTGAGTAGCCAACTTTAATGTTTGTGATGGTTTTAAAACATGAGTTAAATCTAATAAAATGGTCGTGAAACATTTTTCAGTTTTTACTATGGTGCCATACAGCCCACCTTCACCCTCACAGTCTCACCCCTCATCGGCCCTGACACCCCCCCTGTAAATTCGAACACCCCCCCCCCCCTAATTTCAATTCCTGGGGAAACTACTGGGAGGGAGGGAGGGAACCACAACCCTGCCACGGGTGACCCTAGGAACTTTAGATACATTACCGTCCGAATATGTGGGGTCTGGGCATGGTCCATTGAAAAGGGACGGAAAGTTTGTACTACGAACCCTAGTGAAATGCTCACATAATTTGGTTCGTGAAAACGAATACAGCTGTTACCTAAAAACGAACCCACTGTTCTTGAAGATTGGCAGAGTGCAGAGTTTCCCCCCATCGTTCCATTTTCTAGCACTTCTGGAAGGAGCAGGGGATTGTAAATAACCACCCGGGAGCGCACGCCAGAGCTGTGCACAGCAGACTGCGTTGTATGTAACAGGGATACGCAATACAATGGGTCAGACACCGTGCTGTGACAAGCTCTTATGGGTGGAACTCAATTTGCTCCAGTGGAGTGAAGTTTCTGTGGGTTTACACCTGTCTGCCTGACAGGAGAATAGGAGCTCTATGGCCGCAGAACACAATTTTGAGTGGTTCTGTCGGATTATCTCCAGACTTGTGGGAGCTCCTCTTCTTTCCTGGAGATTTTGGCCCCTTCTTTATTGCCTATCAGGGACAAGTGGCAGCTCGCTTCTGTTTTCTGATCCTACCCGCTTAAGCCGATCAACGTAAGGATGGGCGTCTATGTTAAATTTTCATACACATATTTTGGTTCTTGAGGCTTAGCTCAAAAGGGATAGAAGGTTACGGTAACCAGATTTGAATTAAGTGGAACGTTCTGTTCACGTCACAGGTTCAGGACTTGATTCAACTCACAGCGCGCTGCCTGATCCACTGGGCGTCAGGAATCTGGCCCTGCAGCAGAGCCAGTGTCTAGACTCTGGGCAACGTAATGAGTGCAGCTGGCTTGTAGTAGGCCGCCTGATCAGCTGCACCACCAGACTGATAGGAAGAGTCATCAGAGCGGTCTTAGGTAGGCCCTGCAGCAGCAGTGGCTGCTCAAAGTATTTGTCCGTGGCTGTGATAGTCACCCAGCCCTGGGCCCCAATTCCTGATACCTGCTCCACCCATTAAGTCTGACCAGTCACCGCGCCCGGGCCTCACTGTTGCCCAACCACCTCTTGCAACAGTCGGATCCCTAAAATATGGGTATTGTCAGAGGACAGATAACCGTCAGGATGAAGCTCCAGGGTTAATATAGCTCCCGTCCCAAGTTTTGCTCTTGGTGTGCTTCTGGAACAATTTGTATAGGGGGTGCTGAGAGCTATTGAACCAAACGGTAAACTCTGTATATGGCTAAACCACTTCGAGACAAGGGGTGCGGCAGCACCCCCAGTTTCAGCACCTATGGATCCAAATTCAACCGTCAGCTTGCAGTGATAGTTTTCCTTTCCTGTCTCGGGCCTGCCAAAGGCCCTAAGTGTGGATACAGCTGCTGGGAATTCTCCTTTATCACAGAACTGGGAAATCCCTGAGCATAACCTCAGGTGAGCTGGTAGCTGCAGTCAGCAAGCTCAGTTCTTCTTGGAACAGCAGTTTCCTTCGAAAAATGTCCTTCCTCCATCCCCATCTTTGTGATCGCTGCAAGCTTTGAGCCTGTTTGACTCTCAATGCAGTAGACACACTTGGATATCTAGTGCTTGGCATGCAATACACTAATGTATTGCGATTACGAACTGGCGCACCATTTTTTCCCTTTCGTTTTCTAGCTTTTTTTTTTTACATCAAAGCAGCATGGAGTTTATATTTCTTTGTGGTGTCTTTTTTATGTATTCATTTATTTATTTATACTTATTGTATTAAATCTTGAAACCTGATGCTACGTAGAAGAGATGTTTAAGTAACATCCACATTTTGATGTGAACTCACAGGAAATGTAGGATTAGGGCAGCAATTAATTCCCCCAGTGGTGATCAGGAGGCGCAATCAATATGGCCTTTTGTCAGGGGCTTTGCACGTATAGTCATCTCACCAGACTAAAACTCCTGTGGCAATAGGTCCAGTTGCACCAAAATCTTCCTGGAGTCTCCCAAAACCGTCTGTGTGCTGGAATACCGCCACACAATAGGTTGAGTTAAGAAATGTTGTACTCAAAGTCCTATACAGGATCTTTTCAAGGGGATTAAGGCAAAACGCCACATTTATTAGTCATACAGGTATCAATCAATACTCTAGCATATGTGTGTGTGTGAGTGCATATATATATATATATCACTCATGCACTCACACACACACAGACACAAACACACTCCGTCTTGCTGTTGTTACCAACTGGTTGCTCCCCTTAACTGCACTGGCCAGGTGTGTTAGATGGGGGAGGGGTGGAGCCGGGCTTCTGCCGATCCGGATCGATGCTCCGATGGTGACAAGACGAGACCCGGGGTCCTTCTGCAAGACACCTCACTTTTATAGCAGCTCCCCTCTCATGCAAATCTATTCCAGATTCAAAATCTGGGTCTGGGTCTGTGTCCGTTGGTCTTTGTGCTGCTTCTCTCTGGGTGTTGTCCCAAGGCTGCTCAAAGAGGGTGTTTCCCAAAGAAGGTGCTCGCTTCTAATCCCCAAGGCCGTCAATATGTCTGCTCTTCTTTGATTGTGCTTTGATCTGGCTCCCATCCCCTCTCCAACTGTTGCAGTGTCTGGAGGTGGGTGTTTTCCAAGCCTCACTCATTCACACCTCATTCAGTCAATAGGGCAATTGATTACAGAGTGGGGGAAGATCTTATCCTACTCCTACAAAAAGGCACATGTTTCTTCTACTTTAACTAGGGGCTAGGACCTCTGATACAAAGTTTTCTACAAGGGATCTAATACAAAGTTCCCATATCAAATAGGGATCTAATACAAAATGGGGATCTAATACAAAGTTGTATGAAAATAGAGAAGCACAATGCCAAGTCATATAAATACAAAATAACACAATGCAACACACAATACAACATCATAAAGATTCGTAGAGATACAGAAAGACATTTCAACCTCCCACCCTAATTTCTTGTCTCTTGTAAGTTCAGGTCACACCGTGAAAGGGCTTAAATATTTCTGCCCTTTTGCGTGGAAATTTCAGTTCAGATTTGCCCACAGTGAACTGGGACGTAATTGCCCATTGCGATATTTTCCATACAAATATATCCTCCGGAGTCTGTCATAAATCGGATGCAAACACGTGGTGCTCTTTTAAACTCCTTCCATGAGCAATAATGCCGTTATAATAACTAGCTCTTAAAAAGCGACAAAGGGTCCTGTGGCACCTGATAGACTAACAGAGGTATTGAAGCATAAGCTTTCGTGGGTCAATACCCACTTCTTCGGATGCAAGCAGTGGAAAAAGCAGCTCTTAAAAATTGCTTTTCATCAGCAGCTCTCAAAGCACTTCACAATCTTTAATATCTTTATCTTCACAACACCTGGGTGAGAGAGATCCAAACTCTGCTTTTACAGTTGTTTACAATCCAGTCGGAGGACCCCTCCTGGCTTTAAAAAAAAAAAGAAAAACAAACAAAAAAAAAGGATAACTTCAGTTCTTTAAACATAACTGATGCAAGTTGCTTATTTTGAAATCCGTTGAGGTTATTTGGCTGACACTGTGGGAAGGAGCAGAAAAGAGCATTGGGTATATACATAGGCTCTCTTTGCCCTGTTTTGGTGCAAGAGTGAACAGAAAGAGATTGCTAGTCACAGGTCAGTGGGTGGTCTTATGCAAATTAGAGGTGTACAGGGAAACCAGCCAGAGGAAGGCAGCTGCAAGACTTATCTGTCTTTGAACAGAATTGTGTGTTAAGGGATCTTGCTTTGAATTTTTCCACTGAAGTCATTTCGGGGAAGCGATCCTCACTTATAGTTACCTAGTTATGGTGTTTTTCGTGTGTCCGGGAGCTCGTCACGGGGAGGTGTAAATCATTCGGAGTAGAGGGGTATGCGTGCGTCGCAACTTTTTGGTATCGCTTCTCGGCTCGTCAGAGCTCAGATCAAGTGTAGTACCTGTTCTTATCAGTTTAATATCTGATATGTCCTTTATATAAGGACTGTATATTAAATTGATTTTTGAAATTGGGGGCTGGACTAGGAGCTTGCTCTGTCTACCCCACGCATTGACCTGGTATTGCAGTGTTTCCAGGAATGGTGCATCCCCTGCTGGGGAAATGCTGTGGTCAGAAAGATATTTTTGTGTGTGTGTGTGTGTGTCAATGATACTTCTTTAAAGCTGGTCTTTTGTGCGTGAAGTAGTTGAAGAATTAGGGCTGTAGCACTTTGGTTTCTTCATGACAAATTATTGTTATCATTTCTTTGGTGTGTTTTGCGCGTCTGTTGTCTTGCTAGAGGATTGTGTTTTTTTATTCTCTTTAACAGTATGAGGGACATTCCCAGTCTGTTGGTTTTTTATTGGTTTGGGAGGGGTTGGCGGGGTGGTAATTATTTGAGGTCACATGTATATCAACGACTGCATGAGTTACATAGACTTCTCCCCACTCAGCCTACACCTTCCACGAATCTTGGTTTGTAAGATCGAGACAAGGCACTAGGTGTCCGAATCCTGATCCCCGCCCCCCCCAAACCTACTGTAATGTAGCTAAATAATCATCCTTAACTTCTCAGTGTTGCCACTCTCACTCTCCCAAAATCACAAGATTGGCTTAGAAATCATGAGGATTCACTTTATTTCCCTTCCGGTTTCTGAACCAGGCAAGCTAGAAACTTACCTTTCTAGTGCAGCCAGAGCTCCAGAGAGCAGGAGCCGGGATGCCCGTGGCTGACAGACAGCGGAGCTCCTCTGATGGTTGGTGAAATTGAAGTCTGGAACATACAACCGTGAGGAGCTCCGCTGTCTGTCAGCCACGGGCATCCCGGCTCCTGCTCTCTGGAGCTCTGGCTGCACTAGAAAGGTAAGTTTCTAGCTTGCCTGGTTCAGAAACCGGAAGGGAAATAAAGTGAATCCTCATGATTTCTAAGCCAATCTTGTGATTTTGGGAGAGTGAGAGTGGCAACACTGAGAAGTTAAGGATGATTATTTAGCTACATTACAGTAGGTTTGGGGGGGGCGGGGATCAGGATTCGGACACCTAGTGCCTTGTCTCGATCTTACAAACCAAGATTCGTGGAAGGTGTAGGCTGAGTGGGGAGAAGTCTATGTAACTCATGCAGTCGTTGATATACATGTGACCTCAAATTACCACCCCGCCAACCCCTCCCAAACCAATAAAAAACCAACAGACTGGGAATGTCCCTCATACTGTTAAAGAGAATCAAAAAACACAATCCTCTAGCAAGACACCAGACTCGCAAAACACACCAAAGAAATGATAACAATAATTTGTCATGAAGAAACCAAAGTGCTACAGCCCTAATTCTTCAACTACTTCACACACGAAAAACCAGCTTTAAAGAAGTATCATTTACACACACACACACACACAAAAATCTTTCTGTTTTTCTGACCACAGCATTTCCCCAGCAGGGGATGCACCATTCCTGGAAACACTGCAATACCAGGTCAATGCGTGGGGTAGACAGAGCAAGCTCCTAGTCCAGCCCCCAATTTCAAAAATCAATTTAATATACAGTCCTTATATAAAGGACATATCAGATATTAAACTGATAAGAACAGGTACTACACTTGATCTGAGCTCTGACGAGCCGAGAAGCGATACCAAAAAGTTGCGACGCACGCATACCCCTCTACTTCGAATGATTTACACCTCCCCGTGACGAGCTCCCGGACACACGAAAAACACCATAACTAGGTAACTATAAGTGAGGATCGCTTCCCCGAAATGACTTCAGTGGAAAAATTCAAAGCAAGATCCCTTAACACACAATTCTGTTCAAAGACAGATAAGTCTTGCAGCTGCCTTCCTCTGGCTGGTTTCCCTGTACACCTCTAATTTGCATAAGACCACCCACTGACCTGTGACTAGCAATCTCTTTCTGTTCACTCTTGCACCAAAACAGGGCAAAGAGAGCCTATGTATATACCCAATGCTCTTTTCTGCTCCTTCCCACAGTGTCAGCCAAATAACCTCAACGGATTTCAAAATAAGCAACTTGCATCAGTTATGTTTAAAGAACTGAAGTTATCCTTTTTTTTTGTTTGTTTTTCTTTTTTTTTTAAAAGCCAGGAGGGGTCCTCCGACTGGATTGTAAACAACTGTAAAAGCAGAGTTTGGATCTCTCTCACCCAGGTGTTGTGAAGATAAAGATATTAAAGATTGTGAAGTGCTTTGAGAGCTGCTGATGAAAAGCAATTTTTAAGAGCTGCTTTTTCCACTGCTTGCATCCGAAGAAGTGGGTATTGACCCACGAAAGCTTATGCTTCAATACCTCTGTTAGTCTATCAGGTGCCACAGGACCCTTTGTCGCTTTTTAAGAGCTAGTTATTATAACGGCATTATTGCTCATGGAAGGAGTTTAAAAGAGCACCACGTGTTTGCATCCGATTTATGACAGACTCCGGAGGATATATTTGTATGGAAAATATCGCAATGGGCAATTACGTCCCAGTTCACTGTGGGCAAATCTGAACTGAAATTTCCACGCAAAAGGGCAGAAATATTTAAGCCCTTTCACGGTGTGACCTGAACTTACAAGAGACAAGAAATTAGGGTGGGAGGTTGAAATGTCTTTCTGTATCTCTACGAATCTTTATGATGTTGTATTGTGTGTTGCATTGTGTTATTTTGTATTTATATGACTTGGCATTGTGCTTCTCTATTTTCATACAACTTTGTATTAGATCCCCATTTTGTATTAGATCCCTATTTGATATGGGAACTTTGTATTAGATCCCTTGTAGAAAACTTTGTATCAGAGGTCCTAGCCCCTAGTTAAAGTAGAAGAAACATGTGCCTTTTTGTAGGAGTAGGATAAGATCTTCCCCCACTCTGTAATCAATTGCCCTATTGACTGAATGAGGTGTGAATGAGTGAGGCTTGGAAAACACCCACCTCCAGACACTGCAACAGTTGGAGAGGGGATGGGAGCCAGATCAAAGCACAATCAAAGAAGAGCAGACATATTGACGGCCTTGGGGATTAGAAGCGAGCACCTTCTTTGGGAAACACCCTCTTTGAGCAGCCTTGGGACAACACCCAGAGAGAAGCAGCACAAAGACCAACGGACACAGACCCAGACCCAGATTTTGAATCTGGAATAGATTTGCATGAGAGGGGAGCTGCTATAAAAGTGAGGTGTCTTGCAGAAGGACCCCGGGTCTCGTCTTGTCACCATCGGAGCATCGATCCGGATCGGCAGAAGCCCGGCTCCACCCCTCCCCCATCTAACACACCTGGCCAGTGCAGTTAAGGGGAGCAACCAGTTGGTAACAACAGCAAGACGGAGTGTGTTTGTGTCTGTGTGTGTGTGAGTGCATGAGTGATATATATATATATATGCACTCACACACACACATATGCTAGAGTATTGATTGATACCTGTATGACTAATAAATGTGGCGTTTTGCCTTAATCCCCTTGAAAAGATCCTGTATAGGACTTTGAGTACAACATTTCTTAACTCAACCTATTGTGTGGCGGTATTCCAGCACACAGACGGTTTTGGGAGACTCCAGGAAGATTTTGGTGCAACTGGACCTATTGCCACAGGAGTTTTAGTCTGGTGAGATGACTATACGTGCAAAGCCCCTGACAAAAGGCCATATTGATTGCGCCTCCTGATCACCACTGGGGGAATTAATTGCTGCCCTAATCCTACATTTCCTGTGAGTTCACATCAAAATGTGGATGTTACTTAAACATCTCTTCTACGTAGCATCAGGTTTCAAGATTTAATACAATAAGTATAAATAAATAAATGAATACATAAAAAAGACACCACAAAGAAATATAAACTCCATGCTGCTTTGATGTAAAAAAAAAAAGCTAGAAAACGAAAGGGAAAAAATGGTGCGCCAGTTCGTAATCGCAATACATTAGTGTATTGCATGCCAAGCACTAGATATCCAAGTGTGTCTACTGCATTGAGAGTCAAACAGGCTCAAAGCTTGCAGCGATCACAAAGATGGGGATGGAGGAAGGACATTTTTCGAAGGAAACTGCTGTTCCAAGAAGAACTGAGCTTGCTGACTGCAGCTACCAGCTCACCTGAGGTTATGCTCAGGGATTTCCCAGTTCTGTGATAAAGGAGAATTCCCAGCAGCTGTATCCACACTTAGGGCCTTTGGCAGGCCCGAGACAGGAAAGGAAAACTATCACTGCAAGCTGACGGTTGAATTTGGATCCATAGGTGCTGAAACTGGGGGTGCTGCCGCACCCCTTGTCTCGAAGTGGTTTAGCCATATACAGAGTTTACCGTTTGGTTCAATAGCTCTCAGCACCCCCTATACAAATTGTTCCAGAAGCACACCAAGAGCAAAACTTGGGACGGGAGCTATATTAACCCTGGAGCTTCATCCTGACGGTTATCTGTCCTCTGACAATACCCATATTTTAGGGATCCGACTGTTGCAAGAGGTGGTTGGGCAACAGTGAGGCCCGGGCGCGGTGACTGGTCAGACTTAATGGGTGGAGCAGGTATCAGGAATTGGGGCCCAGGGCTGGGTGACTATCACAGCCACGGACAAATACTTTGAGCAGCCACTGCTGCTGCAGGGCCTACCTAAGACCGCTCTGATGACTCTTCCTATCAGTCTGGTGGTGCAGCTGATCAGGCGGCCTACTACAAGCCAGCTGCACTCATTACGTTGCCCAGAGTCTAGACACTGGCTCTGCTGCAGGGCCAGATTCCTGACGCCCAGTGGATCAGGCAGCGCGCTGTGAGTTGAATCAAGTCCTGAACCTGTGACGTGAACAGAACGTTCCACTTAATTCAAATCTGGTTACCGTAACCTTCTATCCCTTTTGAGCTAAGCCTCAAGAACCAAAATATGTGTATGAAAATTTAACATAGACGCCCATCCTTACGTTGATCGGCTTAAGCGGGTAGGATCAGAAAACAGAAGCGAGCTGCCACTTGTCCCTGATAGGCAATAAAGAAGGGGCCAAAATCTCCAGGAAAGAAGAGGAGCTCCCACAAGTCTGGAGATAATCCGACAGAACCACTCAAAATTGTGTTCTGCGGCCATAGAGCTCCTATTCTCCTGTCAGGCAGACAGGTGTAAACCCACAGAAACTTCACTCCACTGGAGCAAATTGAGTTCCACCCATAAGAGCTTGTCACAGCACGGTGTCTGACCCATTGTATTGCGTATCCCTGTTACATACAACGCAGTCTGCTGTGCACAGCTCTGGCGTGCGCTCCCGGGTGGTTATTTACAATCCCCTGCTCCTTCCAGAAGTGCTAGAAAATGGAACGATGGGGGGAAACTCTGCACTCTGCCAATCTTCAAGAACAGTGGGTTCGTTTTTAGGTAACAGCTGTATTCGTTTTCACGAACCAAATTATGTGAGCATTTCACTAGGGTTCGTAGTACAAACTTTCCGTCCCTTTTCAATGGACCATGCCCAGACCCCACATATTCGGACGGTAATGTATCTAAAGTTCCTAGGGTCACCCGTGGCAGGGTTGTGGTTCCCTCCCTCCCTCCCAGTAGTTTCCCCAGGAATTGAAATTAGGGGGGGGGGGGGTGTTCGAATTTACAGGGGGGGTGTCAGGGCCGATGAGGGGTGAGACTGTGAGGGTGAAGGTGGGCTGTATGGCACCATAGTAAAAACTGAAAAATGTTTCACGACCATTTTATTAGATTTAACTCATGTTTTAAAACCATCACAAACATTAAAGTTGGCTACTCAAGCCTACTATGAAGCACTACATCTACATCAGTCTTGGTTTCTTGTTGTAATTTTGCACTCTTTGGTGTCTTCTTGTGTGTCCATTACTTCCAGTCCTTCATGATATGCCCATGATCAGGCAGAAGGCGACTTCTTTCAGAACACAAAATTCTATTCAATGAGGAAAAAATATGTTCACATGTAGCTGTTTTGACTGGGATTAGCAAGAGATGAATTCCTACTTTCATCCCAGGAAACATAGAACAAAGATTGGGTCGAACCATTAGTAATGATAAAGAAGTTGAAGTTACATCTTCATTTGTTCATCGTATGATATTCCACTCTGTGTTCAAAATTCTCTATTCTGCCCTGATCACGTGGCAGCCCCATTGCTGGTAGTGCCTCCCTCCACTCAACTGTAGGTGTTTTATAAGACAGGCATCTGTAAAAGCTACGTGGAGGTTGAATAGAATCCAGAAATCTCTATTGTAGATTTGTAAGAATCAAGTCTTTGTACTTTTTCAGCTGGCTTAACAAACACTTCTTGTCCTCTTCACTTATGGAGTCAATATAAGTACCTTCATTAGTCAACTTCTGGACTGAAGTCTTTGCTTCTTCTGGTACATTTTCAATGGATATCTCTGATTGATCCAAGGATAGCTTCTATTTCTGGACAAAGATCTACTACTGTTGTAGCAGATGCCTGGATTACATTGTTTAATGACCCAAGTGGTTTCAACAGTAGATTTACAAGAGAGAGAATGGCGATTGTCTTCTCTGAACTTAGTAACAAAAGTAGTCCACCAGCCTCACTACTTAGATCTGTCCTATCTTGGTGGATACTTTCTAAAGCCAGTAATAACGGTTGCAGTAATTTTAAGACAACTGCCAAGAATCACTCATGAGAAAGCCAGCAGGTTTTCCCAGGTTGGGCTCATTTGAACTTCAATCCCAGTGTATCTTCTATTTGCTTCCAAAATGTTCAGTCCTTTGGATTCTTGCTGAAAAAAAAAGAGTATAAAAAGCTATTACATGTATGGCTTTTTAATGTCTTTTGAAGATTCTGCAGCTTGTGCTAGTGCTAGCTGGAGTAGATGGCCTCTACAGTGCGTAGAGGAAAGATTAGGGTTACACTTTTCTCTGAGCAAAGCTTGTACTCCACTATGTCTTCCAGCAAAGTCTGTACCTCCATCAAATGCACAAGCAGCCATCTGTTTGGGGTTCAATTTACAAGCATTTAACTCTTCTAAGATGTCACAGATGCAGCTGATGTGTCTTCTATAACCTGAACATCTAGAATTCATCTACTGGCCTACCACGGACATCAAGATAACATATGTCATGACTTAATACTTGATGCCTATTTGCACTGGTGCATTTGTCGGCCACGTATGCACATGGATTTTTAATATAGTGAGATAATTCTTCACTTTTTCAACTCCTGAGTCTTTCACTGTTGCACCACATGTTTCAAGAGAGTCAGCTGAGTTTTTTGCAGAAAGATAGTGAGCATTTGCCAGTCTTGTTCGGACCAATGTCCAACTTCAGGATTAACAAGTGACAATGCACTTAACATAGGCCTCTAGTTTGTAGTGTGTGGTAGCTCTTGCTTCAATAGAAAGTGTGATGCAATAGCAATGTTGGTTCACATAAACTGAGTTGTGTCTCCAGCATTCTTAACAGCCTCATTAAGTTCTTCTAAAATTGGCTTTGACAGGGGCTGGCTTATAAGACTTTCTGCATGTTGATGCAGTCCAGAGGCATGGTGTTCTGCAGCCTTTTCATATAGGTTGTCAGTATTGGCTTAGCTGATCAGTCTGGCAAACTAAGCTCCTCCACTTTTACTATATAAATCCGTGACAAGCCCACATCTTAAATACTGCGTGTAGTTCTGGTCACATCATCTCAAAAAAGATATCTTGGAATTGAAAAAGGTACAGAGAAGGGCAACAAAAATGATTAGGGGTATGGAGCAGATTCCATATGAGGAGAGAAGACTGGGCCTTTTCAGCTTGGAAAAGAGACGACTAAGAGTGGATATAAAATTTTATTAGAGAATATTTAAAAATAAACGATACAAACAATCTGAAGCGTCAGTTGTTGGTCATTGGGGGTGACATACAGAGTATAGGGGGAGGTTAGTATTTTGGGGTTGGGCAGCACACATAATGCTTACGGACTGTGATGTCCCCAATGGAGGGGTAGGCGGTGGGCGGGATCAGGATACAGCTGATATGCGGTGAGGGTCTATCGCTCATACAGGGAGTGCGGATAGCCATGGGTATAAGTGAGTGTGCTGGGTCATGGGGATGGGGTGACCCTCACGTGGTGGGGTTCAGTTAGGTTGGGTGGGTTCATGGTTCAGGGTATAGGGTCAAACGGGGGGGGGGGGTTATGGGTCTCTCCCCCCTTGTGGGTGGGCGAGGTCTCCCCGGCTCACTCCTGGTATTGGCGGTGGCCGGTTATGTGTTCCGTGTATATGTCCCGAGACCAGCGGATAGTGTCTGAGACCATTATGATAGAGTCTTATAAAACCTTGATTGGTGAGGAGAAAATGAATAAGGAAGTGTTATTTACCCCTTCACTTAACACAAGAACCAGGGATCACCCAATGAAATTAACAGGCAGTAAGTTTAAACAAAAATTTGCTATTGCATCAAGTTTAAAGGAAGTATTTCTTCACACAACGCACAGTCACCCATGGAACTTTTTGCCAGGGATGTTGTGAAGGCCAAAATTATAACAGGGTTCAAAAAAGAACTAGGTAAGTTCATGGAGGATTGGTCCATCAATGGCTATTAGCCAGGATGGGCAGGGATACATCATCATGATCTGAATGTCCCTAGCCTCTGTTCGCCAGAAGCTGGTAGTGGACGACAGGGGATGGATCAATCGATGATTCCCTGTTCTGTTCATTCCCTCTGAAGCACCTGGAACAGTCACTGTCGGAAGACAGGCTACTGGGATAGATTGGACCATTGATCTGACCCAGTATAGCCATTCTTACATACAAAATAATTATAATAATAAAGAAGTTTAGTACAGAAACTCCCCAAGATAACGACCTCTTGAGATAGCGATGGTGTGAGATAATGATCTTGGCAAATAATGCATTTTTAAAATCTTGGTCTACTAGGAAACATATTTATACAAGTTTCCCAGTCACAAATATAGCTTCTGGAGAAAGCTCACTAAAGCATAGTCCAATTAGGGTGACCAGAAAGCAAGTGTGAAAAATCGGGACGGGGGTGGGGAGTAATAGGAGCCTATATAAGAAAAAGACCCCAAAATTGGGACTGTCCCTATAAAAACAGGACATCTGGTC